>JAYDZK010000169.1:83248395-83289168 GCA_034509185.1 Euphonia xanthogaster | reverse complement strand
TGAATACTGCTTGGCAGTCAGAAATGAAATTACTACCTTGGCTTCCACATCAAGGCCATAGTGTAGTTCTTCCCTCACAGTCAGATGCTTGTGTAGCAGCAGTTACTGACCGTGCTGCACAGTTGTGTGTTCCCCTGGGCTACCTAAGTAAATATATTTTGTGGCCTTAAAACACATTTTATGTCTTTTTAGTGCTGCATATGAATGTCAGTCCTTGAATTCAAAGTAGGACATTCAAAGTTGGATTTTACAGGGAATCAGATTTTCTTTTGATACCTGGAAACTATTTTGGGGAAATAACTATTGCCACTCCAAAAGGACTCTAAAATTTTTCAGATTGGAGGCAGGGTAGTGGTAGAACCTTGGGCTATATGTTGCTATGGGAATTGCTAGTGATTTGATGAATTTTCCTTACATAGAAACATTCATATTAGAAAAATAATAAGAGGAGTTTTTACATACATACAATAAGGACATTTATGTTATGCTTTACCATCTGGGGTTTTAAAAAATGTTATTTTAGATTAAATTATTTCACCTTTCTTACTCTCTAGTTCTCTTGTCAACATCTTTGCTCTTGCACCCAACAATCTCTCTTTCTGCTGCATCTGATTTTGGACTTGCACTCAGATTCATATGCCTCTTATCCTATCATCTGTGTCTTCCCTGTCTTTTAAAATGGAAAGCCAGTAGCCACCACTAATTGGTTTCTTCAAGTACTCCCTGCTAAAATTTTCAAATACCAGTTTGTATGATCTTCTACCTCTTGGTCCTCATGTTTGGAGGAGCTCTCTCACCTGCACTGAAGCAACACTGAGTGAGGCTCCTGAGGGTAACTGGTCTTTATAGGAAGGCCTACAAAACCTCTGTGAACTCTAAATTATGATCATGGCCTCTCTGCCAGGAGTATTTATTCATAAAGTGTTGGTTTTCCCTGTATCTGGCTGTTTTCCAACTCTTTCACTTCCAACTAGATGTAGAGTTCTTAGCACAGTGGGATTTCAGTTCATGGCTAGAGGAGATATGTGGCTGTGTGCTGCACTGCTATGAACAGCAAATGACACTTGTTGTCTAGACATCTTGGCAAGCAAAACTGAAAATTTCTTAGGCTAGGATCTGTCTTCTGTGCAGCACTTAAAATCACTTGCTTTCGAAAAATGATCAGAAACCTCTAATAAATAATTTGTCTATCAGTAATATTGATGCAGTAGTTGAAATCATCAATATCTGTATTAGTTTACTTGAAAAAGTCAGGTTTCTGCTCTGACTACTTGCTTCATCACTTTTAGGTTTTTTCTTGCTGCCTCCTGCATCCCATTCATGCTTTCTGAGCACCTCCTCTAAAGCTACAGCTGGGAGGAAGATCCCAGAATAGCTGTTACTTGGTTTCACAGTGTTCCTGCAGTTGTTGTTCTGCATTAGAACTTTACTTTCATGAATGCACTGGCACTTTTTATTTTGTGGGGGAACATTTTAAGTTTATTTTTAATCCAAACTGAAGTTATCTGTTGTGTGCATGAGACAGTGTGTATCAAACAGAAACAAAAGAGGTAGGAAACAAGGGGTATCAATCTGGATCTTTGCTTCTGACCTCGAGGGGAGTGGGGCAGTTCTGCTGGGGTGTCTTTCCTTCCCAAGTGCCCACGAGCCCTCAGCAACCACACACTTCAGCAGTGAGAGTTCACTCTGGCAGCTTCTCAGATCGGCAGATGCAGATCACTGCTCTTGAGATGGCTGCCAGCATCTGCAGCTGCCAATGGCAGTGGTTCCACAGGCAGCTTGTTAGATATGGCACACCTGCAGCATCAGCAAAATCACAATTGGTCCCATTGCATTCCCACAGGTATCCTGAACTCAGATTTCTGTTTTTCTGCTGGGATGTGGCAAGCTTTCCTACTTCAAGCACAGTGTTTCTATCGTTGTACTTAATTTTTTCGTTATATAACACTGCATCCAAAGATCAACCCAGTCCTTCAAGGTGCTGGTAAGCACACCCACACTGCTATGTACATTTCCTGAGGAAGGGCAAAAGTTCAATTGTTTTCTGAGCAGGGCCCCAGCTCAACACTGGCTGATGTACCAGACTCTCAAAGCCTGTGGTGCTAAGACTTGAAGTGAATAAGGCCTATTTTTGTCTTTGTCTTGCAAATTTGTTCAAGAGCAATGATTTATGGCATTAATCAGCTGGAATGTGAGCCCAATTGGCAGTGAAATTGAGGTACAGGTAGGTTTATTGAAGAAAATCAGATTGCCTTCCTGTCAATGTAGCTGGATTGGCTTAGGTTGTGGGCAATAGCCCCAGGTCTTTTTGGCCCAGGAAATGGCTTTGTTTTGGCATTTCTTTGTGAGCTTTCTGTCTGAATAATGAAAAATGGGCTCCTAAGCATTGGGATGATGACACTATTTTTGAGCAAGGGAGTTGGAAAAAGATTTTATAATACTCTCACTTACTTTCTCTCCTCCCCTGCTGTTACAATTTCTGATCAGCTTTGGCTGGAAGGTAGTTGACCAGCCAGAGGTGAAACAGGGTCACTTTGAGATTCAGCTTCTCATGGCAGGATGCCACATTTCACAAGCTTGGAATTCACTGCGTGAAGGGAAGTCCACACCTTTTTTCAGGACATTTGGAGCACAGGGCCATTGCTATGCTAATTTAGACAAGAAATTTTGCTGCAGCAAAGAGGGTTTTCAGCACTCAGCCCTAGAACAGGCACACGTTCTGTTCCCAGAGTATTGGATGGTGACTGTACCCACACAGTGTTACCAACGGGCTTGGCGTCCTTCAGTATGGACAGACTGTTGAAGAGAGTGGTTCTTTCTGGGTTTTGTGCTTACTAGGTTGAAAAAATGTGCTGCTCTCCATGGCTGGGAAAGACACAAAATGCAGCCAGTCCACCTGGAGTTTGTATTTGGAGAGTTTTGGAGTATGCTTTTTTCATTTGTGCGTAAATGGCAGAATGCCCATGTTCCGCTGAAAAGCTTTGGAAATCACTTATAATGTTGTCCCTCCAGACACCGGTCAAGGTAGATCCAGTTTAGGGAAATATTGTGTCAACTTCCCATAGCAGATAAGAAACTGCTTTCTGTTATTTGTTTTTTTCAGACATTAAGTTCTCAAGGCAATCTAAGTGAAGAGAGCTTGGTCCTGGTTAGCTCTCCTGGAGCTGCTACAGCTCCTCTCTATGTGTCAGTGCAGCAGTGTGTATGTAGGAGAATAGGGGTAACAGCATTCTGTCCTTGCTTTGATTCAAAGTTAGGAGCTGCTTCCCCAAACTGATAATGCAAAGCCACCACACAGCACAAATCTCACAGTCCAGACATTTTTCACAGCATTTCAACTGCAGTTTAAGGTCTGCAGGTCAGGGAGGCCTGCAGCATTTTGCACTGCCTACTCCTGCCAGCATCAAGTGTGTCTTCCTGCTGCAAGCTGAACCTTCCCATCTTTACATCAGGGCAATGCTGTAAGGGGCTGTGGCAGTGCTACAGCTTGGGGCTTGTGGGCTGCACCTTTCCTATATTCCTCTGAGGAAGAATTCTGCCTTTCCCAGAGCTCTTTCCTGGCATCCCAAACACAGGATGGGTAGGATGTCCATCGCCTCGCACAGGGCAACTGAGCCCTGCATACACACCATCTTTTCGTGGCTGTCACTGTTATCATGTCTTGTGTTTGTTGATTTCATCCAGATACATCTTGTTCCTGACACAAAAATGGCTCTGTGGGAAAAAAAAAAGGTAAGGACATAACTAGCAAGACTTAACACCAGGTTTTTACAGAGGTTTTGGACTAAAGTTGCAAATAAGATAAATATAGAATGCAATTTCAGTTTGTATTTAATGATTTTTCTTTTTATCTGTTTTCTATACCTGCCGTCTGCATTCTTCTGACATGTCCTAGCTGCAAAAACTGGGGCTCCAGATATTTCCTAGGGCATCCAGATGGCTCCCTAAGTTTTATATGACTCTACCTACCCCCTTCTGACATTTCTTTCTTGTTAAGATTTGAGTACAAATGGAAATATTCCAGATGGCTTTAGCTGGAGCCAAGTGCCTTCAGTACTTCAGAGCTCCATAGACAGCCCATTAACTAATTGTCCCTTCTCAGTCTGCTCTTGTTAAATTCCTTCAATTTCTTTTGGGTCTACAAAAACATTCTTCTGTGATACACAATATCAGTACGTTATACTTTGTTCAGTGACACCCATATCTCGAGTTTCTTTTAAAAACTACATATAGCACATTTAATAATAGCATGAATAGCAGACCCAGCAAGACATCTGCTTTTGCGCAAACATGTCTGGCACTTTCTTCCTCTTTGCCTCTGAAATCTCGTGGTTCTCATGTAGCATAGTATACTTTCTGCTTTTATAAGAATTCCAGAAAATGCTCACGTAAACCAAGGTGTATTTCCAAGATTTCCATTCTGGCTTCTCATAGCGAATAACAATGTAATCAGATAGTGGTTAATTATGAGAAAAGCAAATGTGGAGATATGAATTTAGAATTATTTACATTGAGGACTGCCTAAGATTTATAGAGCATAATTCTCTTTACTTCTGCTATTGTAGTAATGTTTCCTATCCCTTTTCATGTGCTTTTCCATAGAATTCTTAAGTATGAACATAAGGGAATGTTACTCAACAGTCTTCAAAAGTCTAAAACTAACATGTTCCTAGCAAAAAAGCAGCTAATTCCTAACTAAGGGAAACACCTGAATGCCCCACAAATCCTTTTTTCCAGACTGCTACCTAAGGAGTGCAGAGTGGCTTGCCTCATTAGACTTCAAAGCATGACACAGAATATAGGAGATAAAAACATCAGCAAGACAAGTTTTTCTAATGGCATGTTTTTCGTGTTTAAAGTTACTTTGTACTCTACAGAAGATTTAATCAGGAGAAAGTACCAAGGTTCATGCAGTAGAAAATAGCATTCAACTTGTCTGTTACAAGAATAATACCTCTTTCTAGTCTGTTCTGGGATATCCAACTAAACGACACAGAGTGGAGAGCAAACTCTTCTAGTTCTTAGACCTGGAAGTGCAGCAATCATGGCTGAAATGTCAGAGAAGACAGAAATCAAAGTCTCCTACAATATTTCAGGTGAAGCTGACATGTGACTTAACTAGCCCATGCAGTAAGAAAACTGTATTGAATTATTTGAATGCATGCTATTAGGGGTAAAACATTCATCAGCTGCTTTGTTTAAAGATGTTATTAGCATTTTGATCATTAGATGTATTATTCCACAAAGGTGATCGTGCCACTTTATGTTCCTAGAGAAAAATACAGAGATGGATGTGAAAAGTTATACACTGGCTGGCAAAAGAGAACGAGCATGGGATGAAGCCAAAGGTGAGAAAAAACAAAGCTGTTGAAAAAGAGTCAGGAAAATCATGTCCACTACTTCATGCTGACTTCCAGATGACTATAATCTGTGATTCCTGAGTCTTCCTATTCTCAATGAAGAGATTTTTATACCAGTATACCCCAATCCTTACTAGAACTAGTTTTCTAAGTTACAAGTTAATGCTGCTGGCCATTACTTTGTTCCCTTCCTGTGCATCTCAGGTGGCAGATCACTGTGCGGTGGATTTCCAGTCCTGGTGGTGACCTTCCTCAGCATCAATACAATTTCACTTGAGAGTTTCTGTTTTGAATTTGCTGTTTCTTCAGTTCATATCATTATACGAATAAACCACTACCAAAAAGCAGTGTTAAAAATTGTAAATTAAGCTGGCAACATACACTACTTAAGAGTTAAGAAATGTTGAGAAATTTAGAAGCACAATGGCACCATGTTACAGCTTATACCACATTTCATGGTATAGCATGGCAGTAGTGGAACTTCACATGAGTCCCAGCATAAGATTTAAATTGCCCAAGAAAATTTTGGTAAAGGCTTGCAAAGCTGTCAGGCACCCAAATTCTCCTACTGACCTCTGGTTTTGGACTGGTAAACCTTTTCTCAAACTTGTCACTGCACCTTTTATTGTACCAGGACTTTTATTATAAAGTGGAAGAAAGTTTGTGAAATGAATAAAGGGAATCTACTGTATTAATTGAAGTGAGAGCATCTACCAGCACAACTCTCTAAAGCTTTATGTAAAAGCCTTGCAAGTGAACTAGAAGTCAGACTGAACTGTGCCTCTGGCAATGGGATCAGAGAGAAAAACAACTCTTGACCTGGTTTTCTCTCCCTCTTGAGTTACCTTAGAGCTGTGCAGAAGCCAGGTAGACTGTGAATGTCTGCAGTCCAGATGGGAAAGGAGTACCTATTTTGAACCAAATGTTCTCAAATCTTGGCAACACACTTCGCCAGAAATTTTGCTTTTCTTATAAAGGAACCAGGTGTGGCTTATGATACAGTGATAAAATCTTTGATTAGACAAAATGTGGTGAAAGTTCTGCACATGCTAGAATAGGGCTAAATATCTCTGCCTGTGACACAGCCCTGTTTGCTGCCTAGGAGATAGGGAAAAGAGGAAAGACTGTTACAGAAGGCAGCAGATGTTTCTCTTATCTATAAATCCTTTAGATGACCTCATTACATTAGTGTCTTAGTATACTGTTCTACTTCCCAAGGACTCTCAGGATGTAGGGAAGTGATATTTTACCCATTTTTAAGGAAAATTTAGGTGCAGGGTATAAACAACATCTGTGGCATTGTAGAGGGCTGACCCCAGCTGCTCAGTTTCTATTAATCTAGCTATTGACCTTCCCTCAGTTCTGTTTTTGCTTCTTGCATTTGCAGCTTCATACATAATTTTAAGCAGCTGCAGGGAGTTGTCTTCTTTCATATGTGCAACTAAATGTACCTAAAATACAAGATTCTTCTGTAAAAACAATCAAAGAGCAGAAAATAGAAGAATCAAGTATATTCCTCTGGGTTAATTGTGGAAATCTAGTTGCATAAATGCAAATTCTTTTTCTCCAGACCTAGTATTATTCAAGCAACAATGATAGATTGTGATTGCTGTACTGAAATGTGCTGTGTTTCTATTTACACCTAACCAAATTTTCTAACTCATCTTCCAATTTCTCCACTAAGCACAAACTAGTAAATTCTTTGTGGACTTTTCTGTGCTTTCATCGCTACAGTGCTCCACCATCAATTAAGAAGATCGATCCCGACTCCCAGGTTAGAGTGCCTGATCATGAATAACTTGTGGTTGATGTCTTACAGGCTTCAACTCCTTCCTTGTACTTCCATGTGATACTTTTGTGGTCTCAAGCAAGCAAGCAGTATATGAGGAATATGATCCCTGATTGTGACTGAAGGTTTTAGTGTACATCGTATAGAGGACATTTGACTTACTCAGAGAGATGTGGTCTTGGAACAAGGGATTTAGGCAGAGTGTTGTTGTTTGAATTTCCTAATACAACTCTGAAACCTGCTGGGTTGGTTTCCCTCCAACTTTTCAGTGCCCAAATGTCATAGGGAGTTTATCACACTAGAGGCTGAAGGTCACTACGGTTTTACTCCCGTACGTGCCTCAGCTATGGTGAAGAGCAGATTGCTACCTGGCTTATTCCTGAGTTGACTTTGAACTGAGAAATCAGTTTGTGGCAATTTACTAAATTTTCTCAGTAATTTTTAATTGGTAGACTCTCCTTGTCGACAGCATGTGTGAGGTGTTCCTCAAAACTATGTAACTGTCTGAAAAATTGAAGCCCGGAATTCCTTGTCAGTCCAAGTGGTAGGAACTTAAATATTTCTGGTTTTCAGACCTATCGTATACAGAACAGTCGACTTGGTGTCCCTGGGACGTTGGATGTGTTAGGAATGTCTCTGAGGTCATGGATTAACTTTAACCATTTCCAAACTGTTGTGTCATCCATGCAGTCACCTCCATTTTGAGCTGCTGTTTCTTGCTCCCTTGAGTATATCACCACCACATGAGGTCAGATGACAGCAAGTCTCCAAATACTTATGTATTCTCCCACTCCCAAAAAAATTGTGGGTGTGCAACTGACAAAAAGCAGAAGCTGAAAGATAATCAGCCTGAAACCCTGACTGTGTTTTGAGAAAAATGTTTGAGTTCTGTCTTGGCCAGCTCTACTTTAATTAGAGGGAGGATGCTGCTCCTGTTGTCTTTGGATGCCTTTAATAGCTAAGGTTGGGGTGAAGGAAGGTTAAAGCTGGTGTAGTGTAAATAATGTAACAGGATTTCACCTTGACTTGGAATCTTAAAAAAAAATATTATTAAATGACCATCCTTATATGATAAGAATCTGTTCAAACAGCACTATTTGTTGAAACAATTTTTGTCTATTTTTCACTGGGTGTGCTTTATGAAGTTAAAATTTCAGAAATATTTAATATGAAACACATAAACAGCAAGGGATCGAGCTATTGTCTTTAGTATAGTCCCAGATTATACATTATCATTAGAAAGAATGCAAAAACAGGTTCCATCCTTAGGAAAACATCCAATTTTAATTCTATCCATAAATATTCAAAGTATCACTTTATATTAAATATTTAAAGTGTCTGCAGTGTAGCCACTGGAAGGGTTTCAACACTGTTTTTATAAGTCTCGCTTCATGATAAGTGTGTGTAACTGGTGGTGACTTGGACTGAGACCAAGCTACAACACCCAGAGACATTGCATTTCACATCTTGTACTTTTGGCACTGGCCATGTGCTGCTCCAGTGCATGACCTTCCTTGAAAGAATCAAAGTTTACAGGGCAGCAAATCCTGGATTAACTTGTTCTGGTCCAATTCTGGTTTTTGTCATTTAACTACAAGTCAAAGTTAAGAGAGAATGTGTGTTAAGATGGCAAATGCTTGATGTCATGTTTCTCTCTTAGCTAAATTAATATTGAACAGCGTAAAACTTATTGAATGAGTCAGCCAATGAGTCAGCAGAGCAGTTAGTGGTGAAAGTGGAAGCCTATGACTGATAGACATGATTTAAAATTGAAAATCCACAATTTATTTTCTTTATGGAACTTCAGAAATCTCAGGAAAGCAACTTCACATGATTGCCCAGGCTAGAGAGAAACCTTCTCTTTTATCACATAAATGCTTATCTTAGTGAATTGAACCAGGAAAGTATATCCATGGAGAGCTCATCTACTACTAGAAGTTTACACGTGCTTCATTTCATTGTTTGGTTTTTGGTTTTTTTTATGAAATGAAAATATCTATGACTGAATGAAATTATTACACTGACACCAGCAAACAAAATTCATAATGCTTGGCTTCTATTCAGTGTGAAATCACAATAGGAACAGAGAACTATCACGATTTGTCTTTAAAATTTGCCATTAGCAATGTTCGTTTAAGTAGTGTCAAATGAATCTTATTAAAGTCTAATTTTATATATTGACAAAACCAGGGTAAAGCTGCTAAATATTGAAAACAATAACAATTTAAGATCAGCATTTCAGAAGCTATTTTTGAACAGAGGAGCTCCTGTTCTATGCTTTGTCTTGTGTTGTTTGGAGTTCTGCAGTTTAAAACTGCAACATAACACACAATGAAAATTTTTTCAGAGAAAAACAGAGTTCAGAAGTCCTTGCCTATGTTAGGACAAAAAATTCCATAATTAATCATTGTCTGAATGAAAAACCTCATAAATAAAAATAGTTTAGCTAGGGAATGTATCTTTTCAGGTAAGTATCAACTAGAGAAAAGATCTCTATTTCTGTTTTTCTTTTCATGAGAAAAAATATTTTTTCATACCAAAATTTTGACAAATGTTTTGTGGTATTTGTCAAAGAAATATGCTTCTCAATGAGGGTGAATATCATCAAACATTTAAAGAAAATCAGCTCTCTTGAATATCCAGGGAAGCTTGCATTACTGCCCAGCTGTTTCATGAAGAGATGTTCTCACTTGGATTGTGTCTTGCTACTTTTGCTGGAACCTCAGGTGTGTGGCATCAGCAATGCCCTGCTTTGTCATCTGTGATAACACTCTCTTTCACATTCTTCATAAGTAGCAGATTCTCACACACATCACTGGTGCAGCTGGTGCTTACGAGGGGGAAATTGATGCACATACGGGACTGTTGGAGAAGTTGTACTGGACCAGTAGCATTAAAAGGTTTTAATTTTCCCCCTCTCTGGAGAAAGTGTGAGAAGTCTTCCCCAGTAGAACTGGTTATGAGCTAAAAATGCATCTGGGTTCAGGAGCTGAGTGGTACATTTGCCTAGATCTCTATGATAACTAATTTGGGAGCTGTTCTTATGGTGAGGGTGAACGAACACTGGAGCAGATTGCATAGGGCAGTTGTAGATTCTTCATTCTTGGAAATAATTCAAAAACTGACTGGACAAGACCCTGAGCAGCCTGCTGTAGCTGACCCTGCTCTGACCATAGTGGGTAGACTAGACACGCCACAGGTCCTGACCAGTCTCAGCTGCTCTGTGTTTCTGTGAAGTACTAATAACCCTGGGTAGCAGCTATTCCTACAGTAGCTCCAAGAACATCTAGTGGTTCCTCCACTCAGCAGGATAGTAGTCTCATTTAAGATCTTGCTGTCTTCTATGCACTGTGTAAAAAAGAATGTCTCAAGAGACATATTAAAAAGCAGGTTTCAATCCCTGCTAAAGTTTCATGATTTTAATTTTAACAGAAATTTAAATCACAGGTTTTTTGTGATATTCTCAGGGTATCATTATCAGGACCTAGTCATGACAGGCAGTGTTCAAACACAAAACCAAAAGGACTACATGTCCCTCAAAAAATGCATCTCAGGCATAAAACAGAGAAATGAAGGAGAAATGCATGGATAACACAGGTAGATGTAGTTAGCAGCATCAGGAATATAACCATTATCACATTTTTGTAGGCATTATGGAAATTTGGAGAACATTTCCCGACCATGCGGGAAAGAGAACAATGTGGAAGACAGCACAGTAGTTCCTGTCTGACAATGTAAAAAATGAGTATTAGTGGCCAGGAGATAATCCAGTAATTTAATTTCACAGAAGTGAATAATTGGATGAGTATGAGAAGAAGGTCAGTGCTAGAATAAGGCAAATGCCCAAATACCAAGGCAAAGAAGCAAACAATTTTGGGTAGGGAATTAATATGAAATGTAAGTTCATGTCAAAGGGAAGGAAATCCATAATTGTAGAGGGAAATGGCTGAGAAGCAATGACAGTGTCCAGAAGTAAGAGACTGAGACAGCTGTGGAAAGGAAGAGAGAAGAGATGCAGAAAATAATTTTCTTCCTAAGTTTAAAAACTGATGTGGTAGTCATACTTCCAGAAGTATCCCTCCAGCATCTGGAGATCACTGTCCTAGCTTGCCAGATCTGAGGGCAGAGTCACATCTCTGTGATCTTTGCAGAGCTCCTGTGTCAGGAAAGGAAGAGATGGCTGAGCCAGGAGTTGGTCCCTGCAGGCATGTGTCATGTGGCTTTGGATATTTGCCTTTTCGGGCCAAAATAAAGCAAAAAATTTTACTAGCTAAGTGTCATAGACTTATGTCCTCATTCATATTGCTAAGCATTGGCTACAAAATATACTACACCCATGCCACTTAGCCAGTAGATGGACGAGATATCGTGCATGTAGGAAGGATTGAAAGGATTGTGAGCATTTTCTTGAAGAAAATGGTTTATTCATTTTAATAGGTGGGTTATTAGGAAAGAATAAAGGAGAATGTATATACATATATGTAAAATACACTCCATGACAGAGGTCATTTTTGGCTATATTTGTATTAATATTGTGTATTAATACTATGGTGCTACCTAAAATAAAAGAGCTCCTGAGATATTAGTGGTGACAGTAGGACAAATAAGGTCACTGTGGGAGCTAAACTCTTTGGCTGCTCTTTTCTGTATTTATCACAGAAGTTGCTGCCTGTGTCCTGTCCCCATTGTACAGCTGAACTCTCTGCATTTGCCTGAGGCACAAAAGGAATGGGGCAACTGGGAGAGGCACAATTCCTCTCTGCTTCCCTCATCCAGAGCTTTGATGCGGAGTCCATGCATTGCTTCAGTCACAGCAGCAGGTCCCAGAATCCAGCTGTAGAGGCATCTGAAATGTTATCCCATTAATCACAGGCCCATCTCCTCACTGTACTCATTTTTTTTCCAGTAAGAGATGTGGTACTTGCTGGCTTCTTCACAGGGTGAGCTTTATTCAGTTTTGCAGCAATTAGATCTCACCACCATCCTTGTTTTGGCAGGATATTGTGTCATCTGGTGCTCCCCAGGCAGCATGCGTGGTGGCAATGCTGCGGGTTTTTGGAGCATCTGTGTTGAATTTCCATAAAGTGTAGATGCTGGGTGAAGCTGTTTTGGTCACTGCTGGGGGCTGAGGGTCAGCACAGGCACTGGGGACTACCTGCAGAAGTCTCTGGTCACTATGGCAACATGAAGTCACTCACCTCAGGAGAGCTAATTTATGGTGTCCTTACTCATCCAGCTCCAAGCACTTGCAAGGGGCAGAGGTGTGCCTCAGGTGTGTGAGGTGCCTGTGCCTGACACCCATGTGCAGGTGCTCGCTGGCTGGGGACTTGGTGTGTGGCGCCCTGTCCCCGAGGGACCCTTCTTGAGGAGCCCCTGGTGCAGGGATATCAGGCCCACAGTGCTGCTTCACTGTCCTGGCTGGGGACATGGGGACACCTCCACTGCCCTCATCTACAAGTGCACCTGACTGCAGCACCCAGTTTTGGCGGGGCAGGGCTGCATGGAGCCATGGTTTCCACCCGCCCTTGGGCTGCAGAGCCCATGCTCAGCAGAGCCTGCAGCACTGCCCCTTTGCCACCTTGGAAATGCCACTGTTCTGTTCTTCTGCTGGAGTGTTAGCTATTGTCTATAGAGGAAACTCACTGCTTTGATTTTTTAAAAAAAAAATAGATGTTTAAGACTTTTCTATACAACTTTTGAAAAATTCCCCAAAACTGAACAAAAGCAAAACTAACAAGAACTAATTAAAATTGTTGGAAATTGCTCGCCTCAGGACAATACTGGGGAAGATGGATAGGCTTACTGAAACCAGAGTCAGCACCATGCTCTCCAGGCCTGTGAAATCTAATGAGACTTTTTTTTCACCTCTAATGCTTCGAGATAAAGATGAGCAGGCAGTGGAATATGCAGATTTCTCTTAGTTTAGGCTTAATTAGAATATCTTCCATTTTTGTTTTTATCTGTTTCCTGCTTTGTTATATTTTAAAGATCTTCCAAAAATACCTTCATCTCTGTGCAGGCATTAATGTTCTTCTATGAACAGTCCTGCACATCTTTATAAAATCCTCTAAAGATGTCAATTTATGAACTCTTTCTCTTAAAAGACTAAGGTGTTGTAGTTGACCAAGTCTTAGTGGGGCAATGAAAATTGAATATTTTAGATTCTTACTAGGGTCTGTAATGCAAAAGATTTCTACTCAACACCATTAATTCCCCATGACAATGCTTTTGATCCTTCTAGCACCCTATATGCTAGTAAACTCACCCCCATGAGTTGTATCTTTGACTTACAAAGAGTACATGCACAGGAATGAGTTTGAAGTTCCAAACAATAATTTTCTATGGTGTACTTTGGCTTATCAGTTATGAAACACTTTAAGGGCCATCTCAAGAATGACATCTGAAATCTACTGTGTGCTACTTCAGGTGCTAGACTCCTATCTCCACACACGCTTTTGCTCCCACTGCCCCTCATCCAATTAGTTCAATATTTTTAATTGCATGTGGTTTATACTTCTTTGCCACCCATTTGCTCTCATGGCACAGGGAAAGCAAAAGAGAGAGGTAGGATTTATGAGTTAACCCAGAAAGAGAACTCAGAAACAATCCCGTCACTGCTTGAGAGTACAGCAGAGAAGAATACAGAGCAGGACAACAAAGCAGGGAAGCAAAGAATGGAACAGAATAACAAACCTCAAGAGGCCCAGAAGGATGTTTTCTCTCCAGTATATGGTGAACTTCGTCCCACAGTGAGGAGAAATTTATGCCAGAGGATTAGAGATGACCAGCTTAATTCACTCTCCAGTAAAATCTCAGAAAGCTAGGTGTCAGGAAGATATTAAGCTCCTACAGTTTTTACAGAAACCTGATTGATGGATAGTGAAGAATGGTCCCATTGTTGTCCAATTTAAGGTAAGGCTGCTGAGTGAGCTCAACACTCACCCTCCGCCTTTGTCCTCCTGGCTGGCAGTCAAGGCATGTACTTTCAAGGCAGTCCCCTTTCATTCTGTCCCTTGCCCCTTTGGAAATTATGTGACTTGCAAAGAAAATAGAAAATGCACTAGGGAATATGAGAATAAATATAAGAAGGTAGCATGTGTGGGAGAAACTGGAGGTATAAGGGGATGGAGCTGGGATAAAGGACAGAAACCAGGATAGAGTCTGAGTGCAATGGGGTTCTACAGAGAAACCAGAACTCTGAGTCAGCATCTAAACTTCTACTTATTACTTGGTGTATAGGTATGGTGGGGGATGGTGATAAATGTTAATCTTGTATATTTAATGGCTACAAAAAAAAATTTGGAACTTCAAAAAGAGATTGCTTTTGGAGGACTGAGTAATGAGGCCAAAGTTTTTTTCAAGAATAGGTATCTTTTACAGAGGCCCAGCTGGCTTAGGTTTGTCTGATTTTTAACATCATTCACTGCAGTGCTGGGGGTCTGTGCTCTCAGGAGCTCATGACTGAAAGCACAAATGTTGAGCTAAGATAAATGAAAGAGTTAGAGAAAGCAAATTAAATGGAATTTATTATTAGAGAAATTAGTAGAGAAAATTAACAGAGAAACCAAATTAAATCTTTTTTGTTTGGTTGTTTTGCCAAGTATTTAAAATCAAGGTTCTTTGGTTGGTTTTGTACAGCTCTGTTCAACAAAATTTATCTTACCCTTTTCAATACCCCAGTCAGGTCTGGAAGAACTGTATAGCAGTAACAGGATGACACACAAAGTAGCCATTTACTGCCAAGACGGAAATTTCAAAAGAAAATAATGCCTGTACTGAATTCAGCTCTCTTACAGTCATTTTCTAGTATTTAGTTACTTATGGCAAAAAATAAACTGAAATTTTATGGAATCTGTAAATTTTGTTGCTGAGCATATCTGAAAGTCAGAGCATGTATTTAGTACTTATAGATATTCAAAAGCGTTCAGCCCAAGGACTCCTTGTTTAAAAATATTGGCCAATATACACATGATCACATAGGGATGGGAAGAATGTTTTCCAACAAATCTTTAATCTCTGAAAGATGCCAAAAAGATTTCTATATAATCCAAATTCAGTTTGTTCTTGAAAAGCTGTCTTGAATAAGTGGATGAAACACGGTTCACACTCATAACTCAGGCTCAATAACCATTCTGATTGAAAGGTCTTACGGTAATGTACTTACAAAGTCTTTGACTTACAGTGCTTTTCAGCTGATGATGTGCTTATAACACAGCAAACGGGTAAAGAGCATGGATAAGATGTTTTGGGGGAGTTTGAAGTGTACATTTCCCATGGGTGTCTGTCTGTGACAAAGGCAATGAACCACATTTACAGCTCTCAAACTAACTCATTCTGTGAACAGAAAAAGCAGGCAAATGAGATCTCTATCAATTGGTGCTGACAGCACCAGAACAGTTTTGATGGTTTGCCCACTGCCAGAGGAATGGCCTAAGCCTCTTCTTCTAAAGTTTAGTGATAGAAAGCTTGCTGCTACGGTCAGCCCCAGCCAGTAAGATATTTTTGGTTGCATGCTTCTCTTTCAGGTTTTCTCTATGCATCAGAAAAGTAGTCAGAGAGAACAAATTAATTCAAGAGTAAATAAAATAGAGAACTTTTACTCTTTCCCTCTCTCCATGGTAAATGGCCTTCATGACCTTATGTTTCAGATCATTAACACTGAAAAATTTTAAACAGTCTAATCACCCAGAAGGTTAACTAAGTCAGCTTCATCCTATGCTTTTTCTAGTCATAATGTTAATATGTGGCACTTTTTTTTTTCTTTCAGGCTTTAGCATGAGTAAGCTGAAATAATGAGATAAAGTTCAGATTTTCCATACCTTCCAATTTGTTTTAAGGAAGTGATTTCCTTAATTGCAGTTATTAGTTTTCTGCCAGATGCTGTGGCGAATCTGAATATGCAAGGAAATGACAGTGTAATAGATGTAAAGACTTGCAAGATAATAGTGTATAATAATAAGATAATTGGTGGTGTGAGCTGCTGTCTCCCTTTCCCTCTCAAAAATGTTAAGGAAACCTTTTCCAATCAGGATCTCAGCCCTCACAACAAAACTAGTATTCTGGTTAGGCACAAGTTAAAGGGCTCAACTTTCTTTTTCTCTTTTTTTTATTATGGCTTTCACTGATATTACTCAAATACCAGTCCGTCTCGGAGTGACTTTTCAAAGTGCCCAGGTTGAAGTTGACATGAAGTAGGAAACAGAACAAAGCCATACCAGGTAGTCCCAAGGACATAAATCTGTTCTTTACTCATAAAAGAAAGTTACAGAAAGGAAACCTCTAAGCCAATTCTACATAACCGAGTGTATGAAGAAAAGAAGACAAGTAATGCAGAGAAAGAAAAACAGCTAACCAGATCACACCCATTGTCCTTCCTTGGAGGTGTGAACTTGCAGAGCAAAAGTGGATCACAATTCCAAAAATCTCTTTTGAACTACTGAATAGAAATTACAGTAAAGTAGGCATGGAAATATTTACAAATGACAAAGCTTGGAAGTTAGATTTAGGACCTCAAAAATATTAGTCCAAACAAGATATTTGTGGTTTATTGTCAGGTAATTTTGCCATTGGGAATGATAAATATTTTATTTTTAAAATGATCACTTAAAAAATTCTGCAGCTCCAAAACACCCAACTTAATGAATACTATAGGCCCTTCTTGAAAGAAAAATATTTTATTTCTAATTAACAAAGAAAAAGAAATTGGAGTTACTCCTGCTTAAAATCACGATTTAGCTTGTTTTCTAATTAATGCCTAAAGTTAAATCAGAATATGTCCATTCTGTAGCATCTTTATTTCTAAGGGAAAGGATACTTGATCAGTACTGGGCATTCAGATTAACAAATAAATTTATTTAGCAATGTGCCTGGTTACCGTGTACTATCTGTTAAAAAAAATAGGTAATAAGGTCAGCAGAAGTTCATAAAATACTGGTTATTAAACAAGCAATGACAAAATATAATCCCAAGTGTGACAATATTTGAAAAATCCAGGGCAAAAGGATTTATGTGAACAGTTTAATATAAATGTAACCTTAAGATAAATACTAAATGAAATGCACAGATCAAATTTGCAATGCAGAAAATGTTTTCCTTCATTTTGAAATAACAAGATACAGTGTAAAACACCTCTGCCCTCCCTTCCAGCTAATCTGTGGCTCTCATTTCATTGGTTTGGTGAGTTAAATAAGCACATGCTCTTTTTCAAACAGTTGAGCAGTTTCTGTTTCAGAGGGACTATTGTCCCAGGAGGGTTCAGCAGAAACTGAGTTTCTTACTGATCTGGTTCCTCTGGGCTTGCTGCCCTGCCCATTGGAGTCACTGAAGGTCTAAGCCCATGTCTTTTCTTTTTAATTTTTTTTTCCTCTAGGAACTTGAAAAAATATTTAGGTAGCCTTTTGGCCCACAGATTCAAACTCATTGTGTAAGAAATGCAAGAGCAACAGCAGTTCCTTCTGGGGAGTAGCTCATCTCCATGATTTTTCCCATTCCTGCCATGAGATTTTCAGGTGTGGGTGGTTCCTGCCCAAAAACTAGCCGAGTGCAAAACCAGGCTAGTGGTACTTTGTCTCCCTGAGGGTCTGGTGCTGAAGCAGTGCTCACAACCCCTGGAAAAAAAAGACAAAAAATATTCTTTTATTTTTCTAGTGTGGAAGTAGTAATCTCCTTTTATCTGGGAGCACAGAACTGAGAAAGAGTAGATCTCCTAGCAACCCAAGACCAAACAAATCCACACACATTGCCGTGACAGGAAGCTCAGTCTCTGGGCTCTACCAGAAGATGTATGTAGCTGCTAGGTACAGGAGGAACAGGTTATGTTGAAGAATACTTCTAACCTGAATTTTATATTGAATTTTGCTCAGCTGATTTGTTAGAGACCCACCCACAGTGCCTGTGTTACCCCTGCAGATGGGCAGGAGCTCCTGCTTCACACAGGGTCTTGCTGGGGTCTCACAGAGCTGAGCTCTCAGGCACTGGATTTCACACCCAGCTGCCAAGATCCTGGAAGTGCAGAGCAAAAATGAAAACAAAACCAAGCTTTCTGTTCACAGGATATTTGTTTATTTAGCTAGTTTGTTATTCCTACAATTATCTGGAATAATTGAGGTGGGGTTTTTTTTGGAGAGGGTGCGACAGAGGTATGCTTTATAGTAATAAATCCTTATAGCCAAAACTAACCCCTTCAAGGAAAGGATTATTTCTTCTTTCAAGCATTGCTCCTCCACCTTTCCCACCCCTCTGCCAAAAATAATTTTGGAAGCAGTATCCTAAATGACCATACATGCAGTACAAGCAATTTCAGATCTCAGCTGGCATCAGACCAGAAGGCTGGGAGATGTACAAAGCAGATTTGTAGTCTTGGTGCTTTGTATATGTTAACACCCTCATGTGGGTTCTGGTGACACTTTGGGTTGGTTTTCTCTCCATCTGGCTGACTGCAGAGGAGTGGGTGAAGGGTGCTGGTACCAGCAAGGGGAGCAGGGCCAGTTCCTGCCCACAGCTCCATGGGGTGGCTGCTGAGAAGCCAGTAGAGGAGCTGGAGAAGCGCCACATTGAGCAGGACATCCTCTGCTCTGGGGCTGCACAAAGGGCAGCAGGCAGCAGGCACACAGCCAAACATCCATGGAGGTGAGAGGGAAGTCCTCCTGGAAAGACAAAAGGAACAGGCACAGTATGATTCCAAGAAGAAAGCTTTATAGTTGGATGAAAGCACTCCAGAAAATGATAGTATAATGAGTGCAGGAGAGTTTTGTTTATAAACCCTTTTACTTTTGGTTCTTTCTTGCCCAATCACTTCAAGTGCTTCTCTATGTATTAATTTAGTGATGGATTTGGCAGTGTTACTTGAACTTTATAGCCTTAAATGAGTTTTCCAACTTAAATGATTCTATGATTCTAATTATTTATATCCTAATGAGACCCACCTTTTTTAGTTTAGAAGCCTTTTGATCTTTCTGGGAAGTTACTGCTGGGAAAAAGAAATCCATTTGAAGATGTTGACTAGGCCCCATCATGTTCCATTATTCCAAAGATTTAAATAGTTTATTTGGATGTTAACATTAAAACTTTGAATTTTGAACACACTTCTGTAAGAAATATTTCTATTCCCTTGGTTATGGTTTTGATGTTTCTTTTTATAGGATTCAGATAGAAAATTGATTCTGATTTATTCTTATTTATTTTTAAGAGACTGGAAATTCTTTACAGGCTTGATTTACCCTAGATTTCTGTGGTCTTTAGTAATTTGAAAAGGCTAAAACATCTTAGGACTACAGAAGAGAGAAGATACTGAAGGTGGAAGGTGAAGATACTGAAGGTGGTTAGACAGCAAATGGAAGATATCAATCAGGACATCCCAGTGATAGTGACTGAGACCAGTTCTAGGGAGAGAAAGAAATGTTCCTGCTGCGTCCTTCAGGTGCAGGCAACTTTGTGCAACTAAGAAACCTGAAAGTTACACTTGACTGTTAATTTAAGAAAGATTGACACATTTCCTAATATTTCTTGCTAGGCAACTTGTTTTCTCAACAGTTTCCAAGACAGAAATTTAACAACATCTCTGTGCACGCAGTTATAGCAAGCCCAGAGACTTGGTGGCATTTAATCTTTACTACTGTTGCTATTACAACATCACTATAAAGTTTGTAAGAGCTGGCCCTGGATGGGGGGCCCATCAGCCAGATGCGGTACAGAAGGAGAACAAAGAGATGGACCCAGCATGTCAATACCTAAAGAAAACACTATAAAGCTTTGAAAGATCTGGAGCTAATAGTTTGTGGCAGAGAGCATCATGCTGTGCCTGTAGCTAACATGGCTGCTGCAGTTTTGCTACTCAGCTGTGGGATAGAAGGGCGAGGATGCCATTTTCTGTATTCTGGGACTGAAAAAAGACCAGTGCTGGTCTGTCACTGAGCACCAAACCAAGGTCAGTGCGTAATGAGAAACATAATGCAGACCCTGAAATAAGTGTGCTATTCACTTACCATAAATAGAACAAGAGGCTATCAAAGGTAAGGGAAGAATTAATGAACTATTTTAGGCTGAATAAGTCTTTCTGCTTCAGCAACAGCATTTCAGTTTTAAAAAATCAGCAGTTACGAGCAGAGAGAAACACCTTTGCTGGGACCAGCTTTTTGAAGTAATACCCAGCTGGATACGAGAGACTTCCCAAGGAGAGGCAGCCTGGTAGTGACCTTTTTTTTAATCTCTGTTTCCTACCTCTGTCATATTATCTTTCTAAATTTGTTTAGTGTTTCCTGTCCTACCTTGGAAACCTTGGGAGAGGCTACTGCAGTTAATTAACCTGTCTCTAAATTAGGAGGCTCTTGCAATCCTTTGTTAGAAGCTGCAGCACATCAAGTCCAATTGTCTCGAAGAATTGGGACTCCTAAAAGTTTGATTCTTTTTCCTAAGTTACCACAGTGGAACATTTTTCCCAGCAGGATAAAGCAATATTTTCTCAGATCCTTTAATATTAGTTCCTTTATGATCATAATAAGCATTTTTTAAGACATAGGTAAAAGGCTCTGTTGACTCTGGAGAAACGAAACATACGTTCTGCCAGAATTACCAAAAACGAAATTTTAAAAAGTATTTAGCTGTTTAAGTGTAGTTATGATTCTTAGGTGGGATCTGCTTTTTCTGGTAAAAAGTCGTCTCTTCCAAACTTCTTCCTAATCTTCTTCTTACATTTCTTCATTACTCTTTGCACAGCCAAGTACAATAACCTCATGAATTCTACAGAATTCTTTCTCATCCTAGCAGGAACGTAATAAAAATATTTGCAGAGAAGAGGTGCAGCACAGTGATGATGATTATCCCAAGCAGATATGGCCAAACTCCCTTCTGGTTTCTGGACAATCAAATATAGAATTACAACAGGATAATTCAGGTGCACAGTTCTGCCAAGAATTTCCTTTAATGGAATGTTACTTAAGAAAAGCAAATTTACAACAGATGCCAGTTAGAGCTAAAGAGAAGGAGATTATGTAGTGAGGAAACCTTAAGCACATTAAGTTGGTGGCACATAACAACGGCATATTAAAACATTTTCTCAATTTTGTTATATTAAAGCCATCTGTAATCACAACAATTTGCTGCCCAGGGGACTTCTGATAAGATTCTGTCAGAGCTGCTGAAAAGTGTGAGAATCCCAAAGCATTTTGACCCAGGGCCTGAAACAGCTCTCGGGCACCATGTTCTCTTTAACTTTTATTTGGAGTGGCAGGCAATGTATTGACAGAAGTCCCAATTGTTCCACCAAGCATGGTTTTTGATCTTCAAAACCAAAACAAAGTCAGTACTGTCCTCATGCCCAGAGCACCCATACAAGGTACAAGAGGGGAGCAGGGCTGGAAATCAGGATGCAGAAGGCTGCTGAAATAACCCAGCAGTCATTAAGAGTGAGGATCAGTGCAAAACTTTTGAAGAAAATAGTACTATATCCTGGAGTAGAGGTTCAAACTGGCAGATCCAACAGGATTTTTGTGATCCCTAGCCCACATCTCAGCATTTGCATCCTCTTAGCAGAGCTAGGTTCATGCACGTACTGGTCCCAGTTCTTCTCACCTCTTTGTGCTGGGGACAAATGCAGGAGCTCTGGGGGGTGCCAAGCCCCTGTCCTTGTTGAGGATGGACCCACTGTGCAATGCAACAGGAACTTGCCACTCAGCTCACCAAAATTATCTCTAAGTCGCTGGTTGAGGTATTTAGGGGATTTAATCCTTGATGTGAGCTCTCTGCAGATCCAAGTGTACACCACTGCATAGATTGTTCTTGAGACTGGTGAGAACTTAGCTTTATTAGGCAATAAAAATTTAAAAAAAATTATTAGGTGTAAAAACTCTGGTATCAGCACACAGTGACTTCAACAAATGGAGTCAGACATTTACCTGCAGTTTCTTTGGGTTTTCATTGTCTGTCACCTAATGGGACTCATTCTGCCAACAAGCTCTGTTAAGTTGCTCTAATAATAATAATAATAATTCCATGCATGTGTGAAATCAGTTCTTACTATAACAGTTCTAGTAATAGATCTGCTACTGGCTATAGTATCTTAGTTGGTCATTCGGTCTTCTTTTGCTTACTAGCTTCCTTTTTCTGGGTATATTGAAACATGTTTAAGAGTGCATCACATTAGAGTACCATTGCAAATACCTTTTATAATCATCTCATAATCACAAACTGAGAACATGAAGTAGTCCAGCCAGATTTTGGAGTCTCCTTCCCTAAAGATATTCAAAAGCCATCTGGACATTGTCCTGGAAAACTATATATATGTGGCCCTACTTGAGCAAGGGATTGGACCAGATGATATCCGGGGGTCTCTTCCAGCCTTGACCATTTTTTGATTCTGTCCTAAAATTCAGTTTTCATTTAGGCTTTATAATATACATAAAAATAAAATATGAAATAAAATACACCAACACACACACACACACACACACACACATATATAATATGTATATAAAATATATATCTTTATAAACAAAAATCATTAGCATGATATCTCATCTTGACACCTATTAGGTAATAGCAACAGCGATACAGAAAACTGTTGATTTTCAGCATGGAGAGTGAGTTACACTCTACAGCCACATTAATTTCAGTTTTCTGTGTCTAGTTCTTGTTTTAGCTAGTGAATGAGTAAAATGTTTTCAGCGTGAATTTCAGTAAAGAACTGAATAAATTTATTTTTAAAAATATTTTCCAATGCATTTATTTACATAAAGATCTATTATAGTCTATTATATTATATATAATGTATCAGACTCCTTTTTCTTTTTACATAATGACCATTCTAAAGCATTCTGTAGTGTTTCTCAATCGACTTAAATGTGCCAGTCCTGCCTAGACATTGTGCATCAGATATTTTTTCTGGTTTGATGGTGTATGGTGGTTCTGGTTTTAAAATGTAAGTTACTCTTTCTGTCAATCTGTTCTTCCAGTGCTAGACATGGAATTTTGGAAGAATAATTTAAACTGGCATAAACTTTTCTTGTTCTGAATACTACCTCTGAACAGAAAAAGAAATGATACATCGTTTTTTAACTACAACTTACAATTTTTCTAATGGTTTCATTTTCATACTTGTGTGTGTACAAATGTGTCGTGTATCATATTGATATATATCAATATGTGTATATATGATGTTTATAGGTGCATATATAATATAATCATTAAATGGCTTAGTCATTTCCTGTCAAGAATTTAGAATTAATTTCGCTGTGTGTAGTAGGAAAGCTGATAATGGATAAGGTGAAAGTCTGTGAAATCTAGTGTTTGTGGTTTTGTGTTAATGGCATGTCTTTATTTTGATATCTTGCTCCTAAATAGAGGGACATGAACTGAGGACACATCTTTGATTCTCTTCTGCTTTTCAATCTTGTCTATTTCCCATGCAAATGGGATGATATAAGGACATTTGAGGGTTTCAACAGAGAATAAAATGCAGACTTTGACCTCTTCAGGGATCTGCCTGAATGAGTCCTATGAGATGAAGAGGAAAAAGAAGTTTAAGAAAGCTGGTTGATATTCAAGGATCACCACCTCCAAGCTTAAGGGCAGTCTATACCAAAGCAGAAAGGCAAATGTGAGGAGACCTTCATGGACAAGCAAGAACTTTCTGGCAAAGCTCAAACACAAAGGGAAGCCTACAGAAGAGGAAGCCTGGAGAGGTAGCCCAGAAGGAATATAGAAACACTGTCTGAACATGCAGGGATAGGGATTAAGAGTGCCAAAGCCCAACTGGAATGGAATCTGGTTTGGGATATCCAAAGGCAAAAGGAGGGCTTCTTATAAGTACATAGGTGATGAAAGGAAGACTAGGGAAAATGCATAGGGAATCTATTGAAAGGGGCAATTGTCCTGATTACATGGGACATGGAAAAGATATTGAAAACCTTCTTTGCTTTAGTATTTCCTAGCAGGTCCAGCCTTCAGAAATGCCAGGCTCTGAAGGCCAGGGTGAGAAGGTGGGACTCACAACAATGAAGGGTTGGCTTGCCAGATCACAGAATCACCAAATGTTTTTATTTTAGTTGTGCTAGTAATTTTCCACATTTCTCAGCCATGCCTACAACTATCTACTACTGTACTGTCAAAGGCATACATTTAAATCTGATGATTGTCATGTTGAAATCATATAAAAAAAGATCAGTTCTGCCAGTTCATTTAATTATTCTTTTCTGTGTGTTCTTTTTTTTTTTTTTTTATTTTAAGCAGCTACTTTTTTTGTTTGTTTTTATTTTTTTGGGGTGTTTTTTTGCTTGCACTGGCTTAGTTGTGCTCGTGGAAAGCTTCTATTTGGCCTCTCCTCACCTTATCTTCATTATTCTAAACTTAGGTGTGCAGAAAACATCACGGGTTTTTGGTGTTTGAGTAAATCTCTAAGACATTTGCAGTGAAAGTATACATCATACTTTAGCTTACATATGAAAAATAATTGGTTTTATACAAATGATAGAAGGTGGTGATATTTTGTATTACTGGAATGGTATTTTTCAGTAGTGCCTGTCATGTGCCTGCAATAATTTAGATCAAAGCCCTGAGCCTTTAAGTTTGGCCTGTACCTTCAGTCTTGATCTATATTTTGGTATGGGATTTGGGTCTGTACAGAGAGCAAATGTCTGCCTGGGCGTGAAGACCATGGCACTGGCTGCTGTAGGGCATCCAGCCCACGCTCAGTGTCAGCCTTGAAGAAGAGAAGGGTTATCCCTCCTTCAGTCCACTTAGCCTTGAGCTGGAGTCCATAATCCAATGTAGCTATTTTAAAAGGGCAGTATGCATCCTGGTACTCACATTTTCCCCCTTTCAGTGAATAATTTTCTTTTCGCAACCCAGAAAACATGCCATTTATTTTTTCTTCCCTTTTGCCTGCTTAGTACTGAGACTCAGCTAAGGATAGTTCTCTTAGTATAATGAGTATTTTTGTTTGTTTGCAGGCTGTTTCCCCCATTCCCTGCACACATTTTGCTGTCAAACAGGCAAACATCAATACTGTGTTTTGGTGTCTGAAGTGCAATATCAGTAGGAGAACAGTATGAGACTTTCCTTTGTGGAATGCAGGCTCGGGAAAGGAGCTGTCTTCAGGCAGCCAAATGGATGAAAATTGAACAAGATTTTTTAGAACAAATCATTTATTAACTGGCCAGAGGCTGTCTCTGAAAAGAAGTTTACTATTGTTCTCCTACTTTACTGGTATTACTGAAAAGAACAAAAGGAAAAAAATATCTATCATCCTGGAATTTTGGGAGTCTAAGAATTGCAGCATATGGTGTTTTTCTGCAACGCCAGCTCAGGGCACTAGGAGTGACCAGGACCCATTTCTGCACTTGTTCTTCCAGACTTCATCCTACAGCCTGTGAAGAGGGGAGCATATAAAAATCACATATCCATCCTTCCTATTTTGAGAGAATGACAGACATTTAATAGGTACTTCCTGCATTGTGTTTGTTACTAGGTTTGGGCTTTTGATGAAGAAGTGGTAAGAAATTTGGCACTGATTTAATATGGTGCCTCAGGTGCTGAATCCAGCCAGAACAAGAACTCCTGAATGGCAGTTAGACAAGGATGCGCATATCGTTACTACAAAGCCCAGTGGAAAGAAAAGAACATCTTAGGTGAACACAGGAAATTCTTTAAAGTGGGGAGGTCAAAAGAGCTTAATCCTTTAAACAGCAAAATGTCAAGAAATGTTCTGCAGAAGACTGGTTCACTCTCTCCTTCCTGCAAGTGTAGCTTCTGTCAACAGATATCTCTATTTTGCTTTCTCCTCAAAGAGTTATGAAGAAAAGCCCAGAAAAAGGCCTCTATATCCCCCTGATCCAGAGGAAATACAAAAATAATTAATAGTGTCTAACTGAACATAGCTTTTAAAAAGAGGAAAAGTGCTTCCTGTCTATGGTGTAGGAGTGTAAGTGTAAATCATTGAAAACACAGAAATGTTAGTAGTAGGCCTGAGTTCTAGATCTTGCTTAGCCTTTGTGGAGTCAAATCTATCCTTACCACCTTTTCAAAATTCACAGGCTGATTTTTGGGTGCTACACTTTATTTTATCAGCAGCTTAGGCAAAAAATAAGTCTATGTGAATCCTACCCAAAAAGTCATAAGTTTTTTGAGAAGATGAGATTTTTGATTTTAAGACACTTAGAAACTCCACAAAAGTTTATGCCAAGCCTTGTGGCTTACAATTTTAATGTCACTAAGCTCTGTGTCAGAAATACTTTTGACCTCTCAGTTTTGTAACAAGAAATCTGCAGTCTTGCTGCTGAAAATGTTCTCTAGTGTTTGGTGAATTCAGCCAAAATGGATATGTCTTTCATGTCTTCTTACTATCTGAATTTTTTGTTAGTATGTATTTTAATATTTTTATAATCTCCATGGGGGAAATTATGATAATTGTCAGCCTTGAATATTTTGGAATGAGACTAACAGCTTTTGGAGCATTTAACAAACAGTGGGCTTGTAGAATAGAAGTTCTTGATCATAAAAGTGATTATGTCCAACAGTTTAACTATGAAGATGAAAAGATCTTTAACTGCCAAATAGTCTCAGTGCTAATACTGAAACCTTA
Source organism: Euphonia xanthogaster (assembly GCA_034509185.1). NCBI lineage: Eukaryota > Metazoa > Chordata > Aves > Passeriformes > Fringillidae > Euphonia > Euphonia xanthogaster. The sequence goes on along the minus strand of JAYDZK010000169.1, from coordinate 83,262,446 downwards.
AGATTTCTTTGAGGTTCCCGCTTTGCCCCGGTGACTTGTGTTTCACTCATAAGAGACATTTTCCTTTTGGGCACCTTTGCTGCCAGAGCCTAAAGCTGCAAGTGAGAATAGCTTTTGCTTTCTACAGGGTCCTGTGTTTTAGTGGGGTTGCCATTGCAGGCAGACTGGAAGGGAAGTTCTGGCTGTGCTCTAGACCATAAATGAAGCTGAAGTCCTTACCAGAGCATGTAGTTTTTGAAGCAGGATTGTGGGGGACAGCAGTATCAAGTTCCTTGTTTCTTTAGAGCCATGCTCCCAGACTGACAGGTGCAGTTGGTGTAGGAATGGTCTAGAAACTTTTTTTGTTATTTTAAATTCAGAAGTCTTTGTGCAGTGGAATGTTTACCTCAGACTGAAGAAAACTGCATCACAAGGATGAGATCTCTGCATTTCTTAGAAAGCACAGATGACAAAAGAGGAAGAAAATATCTGCCAAGGCTAATAGAACAGGGAAAGAATATACTTGATCCTAATATGATTTATCATTCAATAATACTAGTAGCAAAAATGCTAAAAAAGGTGTACTGAGACATGGCATTAGGGTCTTCTATCCTATGAATGCCCTCTCTAATGATAGTCTCAGTATCCTCAGAGCGAAGAGACTGTAGAATACCTTCCTTCTTTCTCTCAGATCTACTCAATTGCTATTCTAGTTAATGAGTATCTAGAAAAAGAAATAAGAAATCTTATGGTAGAAGAAGGAAAATACACAGACATGATCTTTTGTCTTTTCCTTTCCTCTGTCTTTTTATTCTTTGCTCCTTTACTTCTGTCCTTTTAGAGACAAAGGAACAAATTCACTCCGTTGTAAATAAATATTGGGGAATATTTTAATTTCTTGGGTATACAAGATGTACAGATAAAGAAAACCCATTTGCAGGGTGCACTGAAGACACCATACAGTGATTATGAGACAGGGGTTACAGGGGCAGTCCTTTGGCCTAGGTCAGCTCCAGGGTCCCTGAAGCAAGAGAAGAGGGCCAACAACTCATGGCCGAGGTAAGAGGCCAATTCAGTTTCCACTGCAGAAGTAAGAAGGTAGACGGATCCATTCCACTAACCTGCCAAAGAGGTAGCATTCTTATGGTCAGTAAAGCATAGAAAAGCAGAGGCAGGAAAATCACCAATGAAACACTGTGGTTGCCTGTTCACAAGTGAAAATCCTAAGCAAGAAAAGCAATTGTAGGTAAAGCAGAAGGTGTCTAGTTACAAGAATAGTTGAGAGACAGACAAATAACAGGATATGGCTGGTAGAATAAATAGATGAGGAGTCCACAGACATTTCCATGAGTCACCACTGGGCTGCACACAGTAACCAAAATGGCACAGCGAAATGATTCAAGGGGTTGCAAGGAAAGTGAATGCAGAAGAAATTAAAAGGAGGATGAAAGCATTGCAAGGCTGAGGAGACAGGGAAATTGATGAGATGGAATGATGTCATGGAGAGATACCTTTCTTGGCCAGACATGTGGAAAATTGAGGTACATAGATCGTAGTTTAGTTTATGATCTGCTGCCAGCAAATGCTTGTTTACAGCACTGAGGTTTAATATGACAGCTGTACCTTAATATGACAGGAAACTTTATTTCACAGTAAGTCTGATTGGTCTGGCAAGAGATCGTGTCTGGTAGCTATGGAGGTCTGAAGAGACTTTTTAAATCTAGTACAAATTTGAAAACAACTGAAGTGGAAAAAGGATAATATATCTTTCTTATTTAAATTTATGGTACTGAAAAAGAAAAATATTTTTTTCTGAGAATCATTGCTAGAAGCTGGTGGAAGCAAATAAAATCAAATGCACAACTTGGAAATCAAAGTATATTTTAAAATGAAGGATTTGTTTTATCCTTACCAGGAGTAAAAAACTAGAATGAACCTGAGTCTACTGTTACCATGTAAGTGCCTGAAATGAAATAAACAGTTTTCTGACTTAATGGCTATCCCCATGGCAATAAGAGAGGATCTTGCACATTAAAGACTGAAAGGAATGAATAGATCAGAAAGAAGCACAGTAGATCCTGACACAGCCTAAGGTACAGCATGTACCATCTCTGAACTGAGATGTGAAAGATACATGCAGAAGGAAAATTCCTTTTATTTCCTGGGATTATCAGTAATATGAGATAGAAATACATTGCAAGACAGACAAGGGCAAAAAGAACTCTTGGATACCTCTAGAAACACTGTTTTTATTGTGTCTGGATCATCAAAGGTGCATTATTTAATGGTTGTCTAAAACTTTTGTTAGCTCCTCTTCAGTCAGATTTATGATTTTATTATTCTTTGCTTTTCTATTCCATGGCTTCAATGCAGCCCTGGATAGTTACCAGGATAAACTTTAAAACCAACAGGAGCTGTGCCTGTTTATCACAGGTTTGAAAAGCACTCTGTAGCTCTGACTCTAAGCTGAATAACTCTTGCAAACTTGCAGCAGAGCTCTATATGAATTACTGTTTGATTTTTTGTTTGTTTGTGTTTATTTCTGTTGTGAAGTAAAACAAGGAATGAGAAATAAAAATAAATTGAAACCAACCAGGTTCTAAGGTCTTACTTTGGCAAGAATTAAATACTGATGTTCTGACACAGAATGTTCCAAGTTGGCACAAAGAAATAAAGCATTACCTTCATAAAATATGTAGTAAATTCATTCTTTAGCTCCATAGGTTCAGGGGTCAGATTTCTCACCCTCATTAGGGCTGGCTGAATTCTTTCCTCTCCTCCATGCTCAATATCCTTCTAGAGCACCCCAATCTCCAGCCTAGTAGGACAGTTCTAGTTTGAGCTTCCTCTCTAATCCCTGTTGATATTCTTCATTCCATTAGAAGTAAAGATAAACGTATATTCTTTATATCACAGTGTGAATTAGGGCAAATTGTTTGGTTACTTTACACCAAGAAAATAAGAGAGCAGGTTTCAGTTCCTTCAGGCAGAACAATGGAATTTAACTTGTATCTCTAGTATCCTGAGTATTCCTGTAAAGTTCTGACAAGTTTTGGTTCTTGACCTCTTCTGTGACTGGGAAACATTAATAAAACCTTTCAATACAACTGTACCTAATTTGTTATTTAAATTCAGGCAGATTGAAATCCTAATTTCACCAATTAATATTCACTAGAAAAAAAAATCTACCCAGCTAGTGTTGAGAGGGAGTAAATTGAAATCTGCAGTCTTGCTGCTGAATGACCTTTAAAATTATGACCTTTAAAAATCTCTCCAAGTTCAATTTCAGTGGGAATGCCCTGGTCTTGATATCTCCTTCATCTCCAAGGTCTCTTTCACTATAAAAATAGGGAGGAGGGGACGATGGCTTTCCTCTTCCCTAAGCAAAATTATCCTCTGGGGTTATTTATTTTTCCTGATCCTTTTAGCCCTTTCACAGTTAGTGAAGCTAGAGGGTGCTACCTTGCCATGGGGCTGAGGGGAGGATTGTGATATCACATGTTTTAAGATCACTATCCTAAATCTATATAGCTTTATAAAGGAAAATGCTGAAGCTTAATTGACCCAGTCCTAATTTCCTCCACAGTTAGCACAGTTTGTTGCACATTCAAATTTAGAGGCAGAGGATGCAAAGAAAATAATCCATTTTGAAAGTGCTATAAAGACATCTTTGAAAACTTCAGTGGAAAGGGCCATTCCCCAGCAATCCATAGTGGCAGGGATCACTATGAATATTTATTTTATATTGCCAGGCAGGATCTGAAAAGAGCATTTAGAAATCAGAGTGGTCAGTTTCTTTCCAATGGCCTTTAGTGGGTGAAGATTTTTCCCTGAAAGAAGTTTAGGTAGAGGAGGAATCACAAATAGCTACCTTTGCAATCCTCCTGTGCATAAAGAATAATAAGTACGTAATTTCAAGCAGTCTAATGGAAGAAAAAAGGAAAATTCACAGAGTTAGAGGATAATCCAGGTGGGAAGAAACTCTAGGAGGTTGCTAATCCAACCTCTTGTTCAAAGCAGGACCAGCTAGGAGGTCACACCAGTTTGCTCATGGTTTTATCCAGTTAGGTCCTGAAAATGTGCAGTCCCCCAGAAACCTGCTCCATTGCTTTACCATTCTCACATTGTTAAAGTTTCTATTTCCATGCTTTGATCACTATCCTGTTGCAATTGATGTTCATTCTCTCTCAGCCTGCCTGTCTCTGTCTTCTTGATGACCTGGTCATAAGTCCTAGAAGGCTGTTTGTAGGATCCCCTTAATATTTTTCTTATTTAACTTTAGGAAGCTTAATTAAAGTTGCCTTCTCAACTTTGTTTTAGTTTCCTCTTATATGTGCATATGGCATGTGCTATCATAGAGTGTCTAATTACCTGAACAAATGCCTTCTTCAACAAATGACTTCTTTCTTAAGATTTCATCCTCATTTACCCAAAAGGATGGATGGCATCTTGCTTAAAGGGTAGGAACTTTTAAAATTTTTATTCTGGATTGTTCAGCATGCGCCCTTATTCTTTGTTTGCAGTACACTCTTAAAATTAGCCTCCTAAGAAGGTTTTTATCATTATCATTAATTCTGGTAGTATTGACTGTAAGGCTTGTGCAAGAATTGGAATTCGTATTACATGAAATTGCATAGAGTACTCCTGTATTTTTAATTTCCGATTAGGAAAGCAAACAATGAAAACAAAAAAACAAATGTTCCTGCAAAACATTTTCAAATTAGAAATTGACCCAGTTACATTGAGCAGCTCAAACTGAACAAAGCTGTACTACTTAGATTACATGATTTGTTTTCATTATTTTGAACTTCAGATACCAGGTTGGCTGGAAGTTTATTATGCTTAATTTATAAGTAGGAAATTGAAGGACAGAATTAGAAATTTTTAGGACAACTGTGTATTTTGTATTTCTACACTTATACAACTAAGAACATTGTTAAACAGAGAGTCCTGGGCCCTTGTCCACTTCTGACTAAAGAGGTTGACATTTGTGAACCTTAAGGAGACTTAGGTCTCCTTATGGAAACTAGCGATACTGTAGAAAGAAGGGTCTTGAGTTTTCTCTTTTAATCTTTGAGGATTTTCACAGCATCTTGACTTAATTACATTTCCAGCTGTTTTGGAGAACAGAGTGCAGCTCATACATCTGCTGGGAAGGAGAGCTGCCAAAAGTTGACACTCTGCTTACAAGTCCAGAACAAAACTAAAAAGAAGTGGTGGTTTACTGATTTGATTAGTCTGCTCCCAGACACAGTAGGTTTTGAAGGAGAACACACAGAGGGGCCAGTATCTCTGCTCAGAACCTCCATATCCTCTGCAGTGATGGTGACATGTGGCAGGGCACAGACTGCAGCTCCCCTGGAAATATATCCCTGACACATCAGGTTTAGCTAAGAGTGGATGTAATTCTGTTTCTGGGGGCTGTAGAGCCACCAGGGGCCTCTCACCAGGGGCCCAGTTTAGATGTGCTCCTTGCTGGCAGCACGTGGGTTCTGTGAAGATGTTCAAAATCCAACTGGACACAATGCCAGGCAACAGGCTGCAGCTGACACTGCTGTAAAGCAGAGACTAGATGATCTCCAGAGGTGCCATCCAGCCTCAAGTGATCCACAGCTGCCAAGTGGTTTTGGAATTTTGTAACTTTTTACCTCTGAATTTGACATTTCAATAAACTGTCTACAGAAAACAAAATTAGTGGTGCTTGATTTCATTACAGCTCTTTCCTTCTGTCCCTCTTTTCAAATATGCTCAGAAATCTCTTATTTGTGCTCTTTAGACTCTTCATGGGTTTTTGGGGGCTTTCTCCGTATATTCAGAAGCATAGATCCTGAACACTACCACTACTGAGGACCTCTGTGGAGTTATGCTCAGGCTAAAGTAAGGTGTCTACACAGTCCATTGTGCCATCAATGTTCTCAGTAAGGGATGGTGGAAAAAGGGTATCATAAAGTCATGCTACCCTTGCTCCACCTTTGCTGCACCAGCTTCCTGCAATGTGGCAGTTGTCAGTGTTTTTACTTGAGTTTTTATGGTTCTTAATTGTCTTTTTACCCATACACTTATCAGCCAGTCACTTTGAACCTTTCTGGGTTCTCATTTTACCTTTCTGGGTTCCATAATATCCTGTAGCAATAATTCCACCGCACATTTTTGACTGCATATGTTTGCTTTAAAGTTGCTGCTTAAGTTTCCATTTGTTTATTCCTGTGTTGTGACTAGTGAATAATCACTCCCTCTTCATGTCCTCCATGATGCTTATGATTTCATGCTCTTTTAAAATATTCACCTAAGGACTCTTTCTTCTGTGCTAAATCATGCTAATATATCTTCTTATAAAGCAGCTGTTTCATACTCCTACTCATTTTTGCCGTCTCCTACTTTTTATTCTATTGGACATATCCATGGGCCGGGAAGGCAGGACTGTGTGTGATGCTTAAGATATGGACAGACAGAAGCATAGCATGTTTTATCTTTTCTTTTTTTTTAATTATTCTTTCCTTTTCTAATAATGTGGAATGTTTTGTTTTATCTATTGAGCCAACATCCTCCTAGAAAAATTAACGTTTCTTCCATGATCCATTTCCTGAGATGTAAGAACTGATCTAGGTAGAGCCTTTTAGTAGATAGTATCTAATTAGAGTTGTTTTTCTCCATGCTTTTACATTCATCTACATTAAAATTTATCTGCAATTTTCAAATTTGCTAGACCTGTGGCTTTCCAGCAGCAATACCCCAGTTTTTTAAGGCAGTGCTTCATCCAGTGCTTCATCCCAGTTTCTAAGGCAGTGCCTTGCTGTGCTTTGGGTCTGCTACCTTATCATGATGTAGTTGTGGCCTGCCTGCAGCTGCCTTCTTCAGAGTAAATAATTTGTGGCCATGCCTTTGGTGTTAAATTAAAATGCTTCATCTACATCTTTATCATATGTACCTATTCTGAGTAACCATCTCATCAAAAATTTTGTCACTAACCTATTCCAACTACTTAGGCTACAGAAAATTTGAGCTAATTAATTATATTTTAAAAGTCAAATTTCACTGCAAACTCATGTCTATTGAAAAACATGGTGTAGGCAGACCATGAATAATATATTCTGCAAAAATAGACGTATATGATCATCTGTTCAGGCATGGTTACTGTCTAGCATTGTAGTCTCAGAGAAGGCAGAACGGCTACAAAAAAGCCTTCATCATAAACAAATTTATGTACCTGTACTTCCTTTATGGCTGTGTACTCTTCTGTTGTAAGCACTGGGTCTTTCAGACACCTTCCTGTATATGTATTCTTTGTAGTTTTTGTAAGTCCAATAGCCTTAATGAAAGCAACTGTTCTTTTTAGATCAACAATAAAGTTTTGCCCTACTCTCAGGTTTTTTATTCTGTAAATCATCCTTATATCCATCCTTTGAAGCATTTCTTTTTTCTATACTAGCTTGGCATTCATTATCTTGGTGCTTTCAAATAAAATCTCAACAGTACTGAAAGCCTTGCCTTACAATAAGGTCTAGGAATACTCTGTTCTGATCCTCCAGGACTATTTTTTGTAGGATCTTGTTCCTAACAATAGTGCCAGGAATAATAGTCCTAATTTTCACCTGAAAGCAGACCACATTTTTAATCAGATTCACAGGACATAACATACCTCTTGACACAGCGTCATTGCACTGTCAAAATGCTCTGAGTGTGTCTGCAACCACTAATTCTTTCCCCACTTGGCATTCAATTTGCAAATCATACATTTGTAGCTGAAAAAAAACAAGCTCTATTCTTAGCAGCAGCAGAATGGTTTTCCAGGCCCCTTTTGGCACTGTCAACATGTGGTTTATGGTCAGTGTCAGCTAATGGTGGCCTCCCATAAATAAAGACATGAAACATTTTTCACTCATGGACCGAGACCATAGCCACTTTCTTTATTTTCATTTATTGGAAACTTGGTTTTACTTCATTCCTATGATGATTATTCTATGGGGGTTTTTAAGTTTTAACCACACCATTGTGCAATGCTTTCCTCAGAGCCATCAGTGAATAAACTTGTTTTGCATTCATCATCATAGCAACTCAGGACTGAAATCTCATCAACCCTTTTAATCTCTTCCTTTTTTTAAGGGCCAGAACAAGTGTTTTTTCTCTATCAAGATACCAATTTACTACGGCCTGGTTCACTAAGCACAGAAAAAAACCCCTTTTATCTACCATTTCTTTAAATACTCCCCTTGTTTCTTGATAAGAGAGTTTTAGTGTAAATATATTGCATCTTGGAGTTGTCATCTAAATGAAGGGTTCTTTTTCTGCACTGAATTGCACCTGCCTGGACAGTTGTTGATTCTTCTTTTTGGTGTGTGGTTCTGAATCAAAGATCCTACTTCCCCATCTTCTTGTCTCAGAAGTTTTGTGGGATTGAGGGTATTTTTCAAGTGGAGTACATAGAAGATAGATATGAACTTCCTTCTCCTTTGAACATAATCTTAGAACATGTTTGACAAAGCAGGTTCCCCTGTCATCTTTAGTGAAGGCATCTGTTGGGTGAAACCAAGGGGTTTGGCCCACTTCTTGTGTGGTCTTTACTATTAAATGAACATTTTTTCTATACTCTGCAAAATGGAGTGTAAACACATCACACAATAAGGAAACTGGGAAGAGATAATGAAAAGATATTTCTATCATAATATTCCTTTTGCTTTTTCCCACACACAAGTATACAAAGTTGACACCACAGGAGCAGATAAAAAATCTGCTGCAAAGACATGGTAAAGTGAGCTGCAGACTTGCAGCAGGAGAGTAGCCCATGGCAAGGGGAGATGGACAGCAAAGCTAAAAAGCCAAAAGCTGGCTGGTGAATGAGCTCAGCAAGAAGCAGAATGGGCCATTCCTGGGGAAGGGCAGTGATGCCTCAAGGCACATGAGGGACACTGGCACAGAGCTCTCTGGTGCTACCCTGAACATAAACACTGGATTATGGCTCTCTGTTTTCTCCTGGTTGTTGCTGGGTTTCTTTCCTCAGAGCAGATGTTTGCTTTTGGCACCACCTTGGCTTCTGCTCCTCTGCCCATATTAGAAGTGCTGTGTCCCATTAGCTCTCAGGCTTACTGTCCATTTGTCATCACTGCCCTATGAATCTTGTTTGAGCTATCCGTATGGTGGTGTTCGCTGTTCCTCCTCTGTGTATGTAGCACAGAAATGTGTGTCCAAGGTTTTGTATCTTCTTTTCCATATGCTTAACATTGGCAGTGCTTTTTGGAAAAGAGTACACAGCTTTTTGTGTTATTTCCTTGTGGAATTTCATTTTGAGCTCTTGTATGCTTTTCTATCCCGGCTCACTCTCTTTTACATATCCTGCTGGGCTTAGGTGTCCTAAAGAATGTCATTCTGGTCAGGTAGGCTCCTTTCCTTGTGGAAATCTAGTGGCTTTGTTCAGAGGTTAATTTTGGGACCTTCACAAAAGTCCTGGGGCATTCTGTCTTGCATGTAAATTCAAATTTATCATTTATAATGTGGTTTTGTTAGTGCCATATACCTTCCAAGCTGCAACCTTCAGCTGTCACCCTTTTTTCAACTATTTTTACTTCTTTTTCTTCTTAGTGTGTTGAAACCAGTTTCTCTGAAGTTTCATCATCATATGGAGATAAAGACAAGAAACGGCAGAGGAAAATGTCAAAGTGAAATTATACAAAATCAGTAACTACACTGTTGTTTCTGTAACATGCATGAAATGAATGTGCTACTACACTGCACTGACTGTACATAATTTTAGCTTTCCTGAATTTTTTTCAATTACTATTGCTCAGATTTTCCTAAAAATACCACTTTCAGAAATTCCAAATGTGACTAATATCACCTTTCAGACTCTGACATCTATGAAGAAACATGTCTAAAGAAAGGGCTGATTTTTAGTAGAAATTGTTTTAGTCTTTGAGCTGTTTAAGCATTGACTGGAACCAGCTGTCTTTTTTTACTGTCCCTTTAAATTATATTTCAATAAACTTCATTGTCTAAGACTGCAAGATGGAAAGAAAATTAAATTTTGACCTACCAAGTGATGCTGAAAGAATATGTTTCCTGTGTGTGAACATGAAAAGAAAATATTTGTTGCCTGCTTTCTCCTCCAACACAGACCTAAATGACCCACTCTCCCACCTCAGCTTCTTAGCAGAGAATATGAATCAGTTTCTACTTCTGAAGGGAGTCATGTATTTTCCATCACTCAGCACCAAAATTTGCCTCTTCATAAAACTACACATGCTGACTTGAAATATGGTATTACAGAACATTTTGGTTAGAAGGAACATTTAAAAGTTATCTAGTCCAGCCTCCCTTGCCATGGGCAGGGTCATCTTTCAATACATCAGGTTGATCAAGATCACATCCAATGTGACCTTGAGCATGTCGAATGATCATGGAATCATAGAATGGCTTGGGTTGGAAGGGGACTTTGGAGATCATCTAGTTCCAAGCCCCTGCTGTGGGCAGGGACACCTTCCACTAGACCAGGGTGCTCAGAGACCCATCCAGCCTGGCCTTAAGCACCTCCAGGCGTGAGGGATCCACAACTGCCAAGTACAGGCAACATATTCCAGTGCCTAACTGCTCTCACAGAAAGAAAACTTTTTTCCTAATATCTTAATTTAAAGGTACTCTCTTGCAATTTGAACCCATTCTCCCTTGTCCTGTCACTAAATGCTCTTGTAAATAATCTTGCCCCATCTTTCTTGTAGGTTCCCTCCAGGTACTGGAAGAAAATGATGGGGCATTCAAAGCTTCTTTGGGCAAGCTATGTTTCCATTCTTACCCTAAAAACGTTCATATTTAACTTTTATTGGTGCTTTTCCTTGACCTCAGTAAGGCAGCTCTTCTTATTCAGGCTGGGAGCTTTTCTTCAGAGGAGCGCTGATGCGTCAGTCAGTTGTCCACCCACAGAGACCACTTCCATACAGCAGACCTGCACTGGGACCAAAACCCTCCTTTGGCCTTTGTAGAAAAACAGGCATTGAACAACACCAGGAGCAGAAGGTACTCAACTCTCCACAGCAACTACTAGTAGAGAAAAACCTTCTTACCCCGAGTTTAACCCCTGTATAAGAACTCTGCAACCTGACACCCTTTACCACTGGGAATTTCATGTTCTGCAAACACCCTCACAGCTTCCTTGGGAGTGATGTTCAGCAATCGCAGCACTCTCCAAGGTCTCCCAGGCCAGAGCACTCCCTGGCACATGCAGGTCTGGGGCTGTCACTGCACTGCAGGGCTGCACTGTAGGTAGTGCCAGCTGGGAGCTCTGGGCAGAGATGGCTCCCAGATACCATGTCCTACACACTGGCGTGGCTGCCTGCACTTGGTTTCCTCTATGAGACAGTGTTTGATTTTTTTTATGCATTTCTCCCTTGGAAATTAACTCTTTCCATTTCATAGATCAGCCAGTCTTCTAAGCCACAGGTACAGAGTCAGTGGCTGACTGTGAGCTGCCATGGCCTCCTCTCAATGTGTTATTGTTTGAACATCTGCCTGTTTAAAAAAACCCTGCTTGCTCTAATTGCAGCTTTGGGCAGCATCTTGGCACAGTGCAGTCTTGAGGTTTGATTGACTATTTTGTCTATTTTTGTCTTCTGTGGAATGATTTTGCTCCTTTCTGAGGAGCATGGCATGGTCTTTGGAAACATCTCAAATCCCTGCCACACAAATTAATGCAAAGACCAGAGGGTGAGACATTCTCCCATTCCAAAATTTCTGAGTGCTCTTTTTTGGTTGGATAAGCTCAAGCTCCTCATACGCAGTGGAGCTGAGCCAGCTGACACCGCTTGTGAATTTGGCACTTTGCATTTAGACAAAAATACTGTTTTATGCAGAATCTATTTTTTACTTCTAAGAAAAGAGTCCAGGAGCTGCAATCACAAAGGAGTTTTACAAATGAGTCTATAATTTAGGGCCTCAAAATCACTGTTTAAAACTTTATCCTGGATTAGATATGGCATGTTTCTGGAAGCACTCTGACCCAATGGGCTGAACAGCTGATGCCTTCTTCTTAAACCCACCCCACTTGACCTCTGCATGGGGTACACTAGGGCTGGGGAAACCCACTTGAGCAACACTTCACCCCTTTGGCTTCCCAAAATATGAGTCAAGATAGCAGATTCAAACCCCTTAGTTGTCATCATCCTCACTTGTTCAGCACTTCTGTGATTACCCCTGGTATTGGACATGTGTGAGAGAAATAAGACTTGTACCTGAGACCATCACACTCAACTGCACGGGGCAGGGTGGAATATTTATATCTCCTATGGGTCTTGTTCAACTTACCTGGAAGAACTCAATTCGCAGTAGTGCAAAGAAGTAATGAGGATGAAATTCTTGTCCCTGGTGAATCAGAGCATCCCAATAGATAAGGGGATGCAAGGATGCTAAGTGTGATGAATTTTAAATATAAAATAAAATTAAAGCAATATTTAGGCTCTCCCTCAGGTAGATAAGCATATTGATCACTAGCCTGTGAAATACTCATTGCCGGTCCTGGATTCAGTCACAAGTATGTATTCTCTCTTAGCAACCATAAAAGGACTTTCTCTTTTTTAAAATTTATTTTATTTCAATTTAATTTAATTTAATTTAATTTAATTTAATTTAATTTAATTTAATTTATGTTTTTGCCATTACTGGAGTTGTATACATTGATGAAGAATAGCCTCAAATGATGGGGAGTAAGGAAACTAACTGCAGCATGATTTTAAAGCAGTGAGATATCTTGCATGAATCTATATTTTAAAACGATGTTTGACAAGTATAATTTTCAGTTGGGTAGCTGACCAATAATTTTTTTTTCCCAGAATTTAAGTCCATTTTTCTTTGTTTACATTGAAAATATTCTACATTTCCCAAGTACAGAAAGCTACTCTAATTATAAAGCCTTCAAGTTGCAGCTTTTTCTTTTCTGTCACTTCTAGCAGTAAGAGACTCTTATTTATGACTTTAATATCAATTTCTTCCCTAGTGTATTTGTCATTGAGGCCATGTCAAAATTCTTGGTTTAAGTCACAAAATTTCTTTATTCCCAAAGACATTATTCTCTGTCAGAATTTTGTCTATTTCTCACTCTTAAAAATGAAACTTGAGGTTTTCCTGATACTGTGTTAATTTTCTTCATCTTTGGAATTGTTTTCAATGACTGTGATCCTTCTTGGATTTTATGTATGTGCTTTATTTTGAACTTAGGATGAACCCAAACAGACTCCAGTTTGTCTGAGAAACTGGTGGGATGGACAAGAAAGGATTTGTATTCCTTTTCATTTCTCAAACTTTGTACTGGAGACAGAGAGTTATACCTAAGTACAAGCTGCTAATTCAATTTGAGATAGCAGATGGCTCAGATGACTCAAATGTCCTAGGACTTTTAGAATCTGTGGCCCTTGCAATGACACTGACTGTCTACGTTCAGGTAACTGATTCCCACCTCAAGGAGGTGGGTTTAAGACAGCTGAAGTAAAGTAGCTAAACATGGGTGTTTATGTGTGAGCTAGGTGCCAAGCTTACATTATAGCCAGCAGGGCTCCATTCAAACCAGTAGCTGGAGGCAACTTACCCAAGGCTGCACGTCACTCCATGCTTATTTTAAATTTTCATTAAGAATATGTAATTGTTGTGGTTTGACACTGGCTAAACACCGTGCACCCAAAAGATGCTCGCTGACTCTTCCCTGCCATAGCTGGGCAGAGGAGAGAAAAAAAATTAACAGTGGTTCATGAGTCGAGGTAAGGACTGGGAGAAAACACTTCAAGGGCAAAACAGGCTCAGCTTAAAGGTACAAAGTGATTTTATTACTAACAGAGTCAGAGGAGGATAATGAGAAGTAAAGTAAGCTCTTATAACCTTCTTTCCCCAATCCCCTTCCTCCTTCCCACTGACAGCACAGGGAGACAGGGCATGGGGGCTTGGTCAGTTCATCACTGAAATTTTCTTCTGCTGCTCTGTGGGAGCAGTCCTTCCCTTGTGAGGCCGTGGGGTGCCTCCCAAAGGAGGGAGTTCTCCAGGAACTCCTCCAGTGTGGGTCCAACCTCATGAGCAGCAGCCAGACCTCACCTGCTGCAAAA
>JAYDZK010000169.1:83194773-83222736 GCA_034509185.1 Euphonia xanthogaster | reverse complement strand
CGCCCGCGCCCTGCTCCGCCGCGGCCCCGGCGCCCGCTCCGGCGGCCGGGGTGATGCCATGCCCCGCAACCACGGCGGCGGGGAGGAGGGCGGCTCCGCGGGGCTCTGGGTGAAGAGTGGCGCGGCAGCTGGCATGAAGGATGTGGAGTCGGGCCGGGGCAGGGCGCTGACGAGCTCAGCGGCCCGCGGCGACGGCCTGCTGCTCCTGGGCACCGGCGGCGCGGCCGCCCCCGCCGGGCTGCGGGAGAGCCGCCGCGGGAAGCACGGCGCCCGCATGAGCCTGCTGGGGAAGCCGCTGTCTTACAGCAGCGGACCGAGCTGCCGCAGGAACGCCAAGTACCGCCGCCTGCAGAACTACCTGTACAACGTGCTGGAGCGGCCCCGCGGATGGGCCTTCGTCTATCACGCCTTCGTGTGAGTACCGACCCGCTCCCCTCTCCTCCCGTCCCGTCGCGTCCTGTCCTGTCCCGACCCCTCCCGTTCGTTCCACGGGCTACTGCCCACACCTGTCCTGAGCAGCGCCCCGCCACACGGCGCGGCGCGTACCTCCCCGCCTGCCCCTCCGGCCGCCGGGCATCACTCCTGCCGGGACACGGGGAGGACGGGTACCCCGCGAGTCGCGCCGAAAGTGCCCGGGAGGAGTCACCGGAGGCGCGGGAGCCGCTGCCACCTGCGGCGCGCCTCTCCGCGGGTGGCGGGAAATCCCGCGCAGCCCTAGGTGGGAGGTGATGGGGGGGAAAGCTCGGTTCACCGGCAGAGAACCGGCGGGGAGCACTGTGGGGAGCACATGCTCGCTGGTCTCCCGGGCGCCCGAGGCAGCCGGTTTGCGCCGGGGGAACTGCGCGGCGCTCCCGCTGGTGCCGCACGCCGGCCTCGAGATTAGACGGGGCGAGGGATGCCGGCGGCTGCGGGGCGCAGTGGTCACGCCAGCAGTGCCCGCGGCGCCTGTCCTGCCGAGCGGACACCGAGCTCTGCGCCGTTTGAAAAGTTACCGCCGCGGAGCCGCAGCACTCGGTTCTGCCTCCAGAGTGTTTTCCGGGCGCGCCTGGTCCCCGCCTCGCAGGGAGTGCGGGTGACGGCGCCTTCCCACGCGGGTGCGCGGCGCCGCGGGATGCTGCGCCTCAGGTGCGGCCACCTGCCGCGGGCAGGGTGCAGCGAGCGGCCGCCGCGCCGGCGGCTTTTCCGCCGATGCCTGCCGCTGCTGAGCTTTGATCTTAGCAAGTGATGGTTCCTGTCGCACTCATCGTGAAAAAAACCGTGACGGAAATATATGTTCTGTCCCATCGCTCAGTGGAGAGCGGTACTGTCACCCCCCTGCGAAACTTGTGCTGCTTTACAAGAGGCTTGCCCGGGACACCTGTGCGAGGGGACCCGTGGGTGTCACTACTTGCAGTATCCTTGGGGTCAGGCATGCTCCTCAGTTCATTAGAAAGCCTCTGTTTTTATGGGTTTTGGTAGTATTCGGGGGAAAGGCCCTACTCAAATTCCTTTTCTATGGTTGAGCAAAACATGCGGCAGTCTGTCAAGGAGTCGTGACAGTGGATCATATTTATGGGTGAAAATGTGATCAGTTACAGAGGAAGGAAGTTAAGCATTACTGTATTTGGGTTATAATACAATTTATTATTATGTCTGACTATTGGAAACACATCGTAAACAGATGTGTTCAGAATATTTAACTGATATGCTGTAAGTAACTGTATTTGTTCCATGATAGTCATGGAAATCAAGCTAGCGGCTGCAGCATCTTGGCTAAAAAAGCAACTGTTCCCTAAAAGCTGTTTGACAGCATAAATAATGCTCCTCTCCCAGCAGTAGGGGAACCCTCAAATCTTACTTTAATAGCAGCTGTTGTAAGTTAAAAGATGCCAAAACCATGGCAGTCTGATTAATAAGATACTTTGTGGATAGATTCATTTTGTAGATGACAATTACTATAGACAGCAAGAAGTAGAAATATGCTTAATGTCATATATTATTCAGTAAAAGGATTTTTGTCCACTTAGAGGATCTTCCCATTATTTCTGTTTTTCTCTGAAAATCAGCTCTTACGCCCAAAATGTTCTTCTTGGAGGGCATTTATTTGGTACATTTTGCTGTCTGGGTCCTTACAGGTGTTTTCCTGTGGCCTAGATGGACGTTAATTAGTGTTGCAACAACCACCAAAATATGTACTAGGAATCATTTTACATCAGTGCCTGAAGTTGCCATACAAAATATGCAAATTAGAATTTTAGACCTTTTTGTTTGAGTTCGTGATAGAAATCTTTAAAACCAGAAAAGTACTAGTTGGAAATACAGCTGAGAAGTTTAAACCTTAAAAAAAAAAAAAAGAAAAAAGAAAAAAAAAAAAGGTGGTAAATTTCCAAACAGAGTGTAGTCATGACACAGCAGCGCTGTAAACAAGGAAGATTGCCAGCTGCGTTTAGATAATTGCCTGCATAGAAAGAGTGCCAGTTTTAATTTTTAATTGCAAATGGCAATTTTGGCAAATGTAATGCCAGCATTACATCTTTTATCTGAACAGGTCTGTGTGAAAGAGCTTGAAACATTACTGTAGTATAAGACACCTAGAAATATTATTACCTTAAAGTATCTGTCACTGATACAGTGTTTGAGGTACATTTGAAGTTCCGCTGGGTTTCAGTTTGACAGCCATCCTTATTGCCAGTGATGCCACAGTCTACAAATTATTTTAATGTATTTGTATAATTCTGATTTAATCACAGTCAGATAATAGGATAATATTTATGGTGTTCCAGGCTCATTTTTTTCCAGCCACTTGATCGAATATAGTTGCATCTTTGAAAACAGACTTTCTTACAGAATTAAAAACCAAAACATAACAAAAAAGCCACAGCTATTTGAAAAAAGAAGTCTTGAGACGAGTAGCTTAGAGTTGCAAAGAGATTACAGAGTACATGGAGGAGATGTCTGCTTCTACCACTGCTAAGCTATTCTTGACTGCAGTGGAGCCTGTTATAGCTCTGTACTATTTCTGTTACAGAAATGGGCTATCTGGGGTGAGACCTTTTCAGCAGATCATTGGTCTCCTGAAACCTCACTCTGATATGCAGGTTGAAGTAATGCAAGGGTGGTTACAGAGTTTTGATTCTAAAGGCTTTGATCTAGCAGTTTAGATTTGCGTGTTTGTTTTTTAAATAAGAACTGGGGAATTGAAGATTTGTTACAAATCAGAAATTGTTCCTGTGGTGATATCGGTGATATTTTAATGTATCACTCCTATAGGGAAAAACACTTCAGAGCTGAGAAGTATGTCCAGTTAGCTCTTCTTTTTTGTTCTTGCCCTTTCCAATAAGATAAAAATAGGCCAGCACCTAAGGAATGAGTGTTGTGACCTACATTCAGAAGTCAATTGTTTAGTTTATTTGTAAATACAAACCTGCCAGATTCTAGAAAAGACAGCTATTTTGCAAACTTCTGCAGCTAGGGGAAGAAGTTACTCTTGAGCAAAGGCCTTTGATTCCAGTAAAGTTGTGCTGGGGAGCAGAGCCATAAATGACATGTTTCTTGACTCCTTTTTTGTGCACCTCAGTAGTTCTTTACATTGGAACTCCTATTAAAATTTAAGATCTTTCCTGCAAATTTTTGAAAACCGTCTTTTCAGATACCACTTTGTCACACCACATCACCTACACGTGGAGCTGTGTGCATATTTAACACATATGCTTACATTTAAAGGCTGTGATATTGTAACTTTTCAAAAGCATTGTCTTGGAATGTCACAGGATTTCTTTCTGTTATTGCTGTTGCAGTTTATTATGGCTTGTTCAGTGTGATAAAAATGTACAGCCATTGCTTTAGAATGATCAAAGGGGAATTCCAGATTTGTTGCAAATTTAACTTTGGGTTTCATCTTGAGTTATCATAAGGGCTTTGTATTATTTTTGTTCTTAATTGACATTCTGAAAATGAGATGGCATGAGATGTTCAGAAAAAAAATACTGCTCTTTGATACTGTTTATTCTGGTAGGATATAATTAGTTGCATAAGTTTCCTAATTTAACATGCTGGATTTATTTCAGGAATAATAAAGTTTCTGTTTCTTACTGACTTCTTTCTAATGTATTCCATGCAGAAGCCTTTGACATTTGTTGTGGGGATTTCCTTCTCTTTACAAAGCTACCAACTTTTGCTCTGGAAGCTTCTGAATTCCAAATTACACATCTGGATGTGTGCACAAGGATGGTAGCACATTGCATGGCCTGTATTGATAGGTTTTCATGGACATCCCCCATTGGCCACTGCAGAAGAAAAGATGCAGCATTAGGTGAATTGCAAGAGCCTGTATGGTATTATTCTTGTCTTTATTCTTGTCTTTTGCGTTATTGATGGAAAAAAGACTGAAAAATTATTTCTGGAAAAAATTTAATTTTGTCATCAAAGATTTAACCAGCTATTTTAGCCTTGCAGATCTGCTGGGAAGGATATAGCTCAGTAATGATCAGGATGGCTACTGACCAGCAGGTCTTTGCCTGTGAGCTAGCAGAGCTGCATCACACCGTACCCTTGGTGTAATAATGGAGGCTCCATATTCTGATTAGAAAACCAGTCATGTGCAACACCCACAGGACTTGCTTGTTCTCATGCTATTGGAAGTAGGAGAAATGATTTTCTCTCTTTCTTTTTTCCATATTCTGGCAACTAATGAACTAGTTCCAGGTGCTTTATGGGTAACTCTACGGCTTTCATCTTTTCAGAGACCATATCAGAATCAGGATCTGGTGCTGTTAGGGTAACAATATATTTCTATATGTTTGTAAAAACAAATAACAACGTGATATTTACAACTAACAAAGAACAGTGTTGACGACATAAATATGTAGTAAATCAAGTCTTATTAGGTACTGAGGAGATAGAAATTTAAAACTCTTTAACTGTAGCACACAAACCTTACTAGGCACTTTCTTTCAGGTACAGTGAATTAAAGTGGATATTTAGATGCCCTTCAGTATAAATCTGCCGTAATTTGCTGCATTTGAAGCAGTCTGTGACTCTATACATGTGCATATTTCTCACCTACACATTGTTTTGAAGGAACCTTAGGAAGTTACCCAGTCCAGCTGGGAGATACACTCTTCCCAGTCCTGTGGGATGGCTTTGTCTAGACAGGTCCTAAACTTCCCTGGATGAAAATCCCACCACCTTGCTGGCTAACCTGCAGTTCTGCAACACCTGCCTGTTGAAAAAAAAGGGGGTTTGACCTGGGGAGGGAAGAATGGAAGAGCCACCCTGAACCTCCCAAGTGGCAATTTGTGGTCATTGTCCCTTTATATATGTTCTGTCACTGCTGAGACAGAACAAGATTTTGGCTTCTTTATCATTTTGATTTACCTTCAAGTAGATGTAGGCTGCTGCTGGGTCACCTGTTAGATCCCCTTTCTGTCAGACCAAACATGCTCAGTTCCATCAACTGCTCCGAGACAAAAGCTCAAGGCTCCTGAGTATCATGGCTGCTCTCCAGCATCTCCCCTGTCTTCTTCACATCCCAGTTCAGCTGGGAAGGAACACAACTGACTGCCCTACTGTGTGAGGCCATGCTGAGTTGAGAAGAAAACTTTTTCAGCCTGCCAGTCCCAGTCTTCTAATGTAGTTGCTTGCTGCTTGCCTTATTTCTGGTAAAAGTATGCTGTTGCCTTGCTCAGCCTGCTGTGTCCACAGGAATGCCCTTTTTGCTGGGCCTGCCACTCAAACAGTGGGTTCCTAGCCTGAATGGATACATGGGATTGTTCTGCACCAGGTGCAGATATCTGCTTTTCCCTTAGTGGTGCTCATAGATGTTTATGGTTGCATCTGTTATTTCCTTGTTCGATCTCAATCATTGTGTACTGGCCAGAGCAGTGGAGATGGCACAATCTTTAAACCTTTGTTCTCTTCTTTGTGATTGGTAGAGAAGATTAAATGCTCAGCCATGCTTCATTCCTCCTCTTTCCTGGTGCTGTTCATGGGCAGCAGACCTCTCCTGGAACCCTGTCATGGACACTAAATAACATCTAGCTTCTATTTTTGCTTGTTTTTTGTTGGATATTTTTGTTGTTCTTCTTTTTTTGGGGGGAGTGGGTTGTTTATTTTTTTGTTGTTGTTGTGGGTTTTTTTTGTTGTTGTTGTTGGAGAGTTATTTTCCACCTCAGGATTTTCAGTAGATAAGTATCAGGAATGTTTATGCTTACCTTAATAAAATCCTCTGTTTCACGTTTATTTTTTGAGGCTTGATCTACTAAATTTTCTCATTTGTACTGATCTTACTTTGTGACTCAAGAATGGTGATCCAGGGGAAGCGACTAATTTTCTATAAAAATCAAAATAGATCCACAGCTTTCTATAAAGGAGACTGCAAAAGGCTTGCTTTGAGAAAAAGTCACCAAGAACTGGATCAGGGAAAGTTCATGCATATGGACTTTCCTCTATTTGTCATAAGGTTTATTTCTTAAATGAGATTAGGAATTGTGTTAAGGAAGGTGGATAGTAGGTTAGTATTGGAGTTTCAAATTAATCTGCAACCTTTGCAAGCAGAATCTTCCTCCTGTTAAAGCAAAACATGAGTTGAGAGGTTTTTTTATAATTATCTTTTTGCTGTAATTTTTCCTCCTTTCACAAAACCCATGCAATGAGAATTATATGCAGGGATGAGACTCCTATCTCAGATCTATTTTTCTTGGTGTGCCAGTCTTTGGAGAGGCATTTCTTGTCTTGTAGGATGTGGGGACTCTTGGGAAACTTTCCATGGTCTCATGTGATGAAAGAACCTGCCCAAACTTACAGATTTATTCTAAGGGATGGTATATGAATTTCTAGCATGGCATTAAATATGTGTTCCCAAAGGAGAAGTGGTTTTAGTGAATTAAAGGAAGAATTTATAAAGATTTTAATCGCTCGTGAGAGAGTATTTATGTGACAGATTTTCAAAGTAGGCCCTGAACAGTATCTTAATGATCTAGACACCTTTCTTCACTGGACACTTTTTAAAGTTTCTCTGTTGTTCAACTTTTTAAAATCAAAAATAGGTCATGACATTCAGACTTGATGCTCTTTGCATGCTCCAAGTTTGACTGTATTTTTAATAGCTATTCATCCTGTTTTACTGTTGATTGTAACTTAATTAGTCTCCTGAATTGGATGAAAGTACAATTGAACTAATATTTCACAATAATTTCAAATAATTGTAGCATCAAATGGAATACCAATGATTATTCAATTAATAATAGTGATTTTCCTATTCATGAGAATAAGCATAATTAATATACTTAACAATACTCATAAAAATGCAGTTCAATTTTTCATAATTGTTTCAGTGGAAAGGAAAAGCACAAGGTTTGTTACTTTATTAATCTTTTTATGGAGAAGATCTATAGAAGGAAAACCTTTTATTCCTAGACAATGTAAACTGCTGATAATGCAAATAAATCTCACTATTGTAAGGTAGTTATTTCTTACTAATTCAGAGGTAAAACTTAGTTGCCAAGTGTTTAGCATTCTTATATGGCTCATATTTTCATTAATATAAGAGGTGAAAATTAATGAAATTTGCAACTGATTTTAACTGAAGCAAAATGGAGTCTTCTGCTCTCAGGTAGAAAAGATGGAGTAGAAGGCATGAATAATACTATCTAACAAAAAATCTTTAATCTTTCTGTATACATAGTAGACATAATTTACTATGTTATTCCTACTGAGGCAGATGTTTTTATTTCACAATAAATGTTGCTTTTTTCATTAACATTAGCACTTATACCATTTCTCAAACCATTAACACAATACAGCATGCATTCTTGGTTTTTAAGTTAATGCTGGTGCATTAAGAGTCACTTGTAAACATGTGATATATAAAATATACTGAGTTTGGGGGAACTTTCAATTCTTTTTTCTCCTTGCTTTCTCCGCAAGATTTTTTATTTCTTTTTGTAAATTGGTTTTACAGATTTCCTGTAAGAGAGCAGATGTAGATTACCCAAGGGATTGCTACCACAGGTCAGTTAAGGTAGAAAATTCTTGAACTGTTCAGTTTATCAATTGCAAAATAATTTTAAGGTGTTGCCCTTTCATGTGCAAAACCCCCCTTCCTTTAAATATACTAATTAAAAGTTCAAAGGCTGTCTTATAGGTCAGCTGCACCTAATCAAGAAATATTTTCAATTTTCTGTTGAGCATCAGATTTATCTTGTGATAGCTATCTGAGTTGCAGTGTAATTGCGTTACAGGAAGCTCAGCAAAACGTTCATCATTTGGGGCACTGAAGTGTAGTCTCGGACAGTGTCTTCTGCTTGAAAGACTCTGTGATTATTTCTTAATATCTATAGTCTGGGCCAGTGATGCAGAGGTGGACACAGTCCTCTAGCCAGGCATATCTGAAATTTTCTGTTTGGACTTCATCCAAGAAAATCTTCAAACATATATGTGTGCGTTTTCCTTAACAGAGATGGACATAAATATGTCTCTAAGCATTTTCTTGAAAAGTGAATAATTTTCAAAAGCATGAAGTACCTGCAGCTTCCTTTCATTATTCTATTGTGCATTCAATGGGTAATTCACTTTTTTCTCCCCACTTGTACAGAATGAAGTTTAACAAATGAATCATGCTCTTAAACTGATTAGAAATAATGAAGAAAGGAAGTTCAGTACCTGCCCACGTCTTGATTTAAGCAATATATTCCTGTTTGTCTTGGCTTCCTTCTTGCTTTGAGACTCCATAGTTTGACTAAGCAAACTATTAATGCCTTTTGAGATTTCTGTAGAGTTTTAATTCTTTTATTGCAGTCATACCTGATACCATATAGAAGGAACAGGCTGGTGCCAGGAGTCAAATATGATCAAACCAGGAGAATAACTTTATGCTTTGAGAAAAAAAAAAGCTACTGAACACATTCAGATACTTCCTATTTCACTTGTGTCATAGATTAGAACACTTGCACACACTCTTGAGGTCATTCAGTCAGAAACAGCATCTAACTTCTCCTGGGCATTAAATTTAATTGTTTTATGTGGCCTAAGCTCATCCATACCCATGGTATCTAGAAGTAAATGCACAAATCTTTCCCTTTGAAACTCTCGTGAGAGGAGTGCACTTAAAGGTTAATGCTGGGCCTTTGGATGAGAGTCCTGACACACTTGAGAGGGTCTTCTGTGTGAAAATAAGGATGAAATAGTGCTTTGGATGCATTTCTGTACGTGGTGGAGATGGAGGGCCACTGATCATCAGCAGTGAGTTGAAAAACATGAGACTTTTCACTCTGTGAGAAAAGTCTCTGTAAGTGCATCTTTTTAACAGTGAAACTGCCCTGTCACAGGAGAGGTGACAGGTGATGGCTCAGATGAAGCTGGCTTGATGAGGCTGGCGTGATATCCACACTACTGACAGGCTGTTAAGCAGGTGATGTCCTCTTCCCATCAGGTAGCCCAGCACTGAAGAAAATGAAATTTCCATGTTTCCAGAAAAATCACACAGCGAATTCATCAGCTTGAAAAACTCTTTTACATCCAAGGAAGTTATGCTGACTGATGTCAGAAGAAGTCTCTAAATTCATTAGGAGGAAAGAAGTCTCTTTTTCTGTTTACATCTCTCTACAGTTGATATCTGTCTGTAGAGTCAGGTTTATTCACATGTCCCAGAAGAATCATTGCCACAGGAAGGAGCGCAGTCTTGCTCTGTGCAGCTCTGTGCAGAAGCATCTGTATAGAGGGCAGGAAATGTAAGCCCGTGTGTGAATGAGCTACTTGCAGGTATCTGTGCAACAGGGAGGGAAGAAGGAAGAGCTTATGCTGGCAGTGGGAGGGTTTTTCTTAGACCTGTCCCTCTGAATGTAGTTCTGAGAATTTAGAAGCATCAGATCTCAGAATCATTCAGGTTGGGAAAGGCCTTTGAGATGATGGAGTCCAACCATAAATCTAACACTGCTAAGTGCACCACTAAACCATGTCCCTGAATTCCGTATCTACCGCAGGTCTTTTAAATGCCTCTAGGGATGGGAAGTGAATAACTTCCCTAAGCAGCCTGTTCCAATGCTTGGCAATCCTTTCTGTGAAGAAATTTTTCCTAACATCCAATCTCAACCTCCCCTGGCACATCTTGAGGCCTCTTCCTCTTGCCCTCTTGCTTGTTGCTTGGAAGAAGAGGCCAACCCCCACCTCACTTCAATAGGCCTTTCTTGTGCCTTTGGCCACACTTCCTAGAAATGTTAATATAATGTTTCTTCTTCAAGGAGGTTCCATTACACTTCAGGTGCAGCTATGGTTAATTACAGTAAGTGTGCGTGCCCTCAAGTGACTTACTCAGCTTCTAGTTGATGAATCTGTGCATGTTTCTCTCTTTGAAATGTCCCAGCCACATCTGCAGACTGAAGATGAAGCAGAATTCAGAATAAAAGACAAGCAGCTTTACTAATGTCTGGGGGTGTTGTGAATTTTTATATAATTTTATACAATTTGCTCAAGTATTTCTTTCCCCTTAAGCTTGGAAAATAGAGATTTCATTTAATGGTTGGAGATACTGTCTGGAAGAGAGTTATCCTTCCTGAAAGGTCACACTGACTGCTGACTAAACTTGTGATTTGTCTTTGCAAATAATTTGTTTGCTGGGTGTGGTGTTGGAGTTGAGAGGTTATTGTTGGCAATGATGAGACAGATGATGGTCCTGAGTTACAAATACTCTTGGAAGGAATTCTGACTTTCATCCTGAAAATTCTTGTAGACATATTTTTTAGCGGAATTATTAATAGATTTAGGTATTTACAGAGTAATTACTAGAAACCATCAAACAGAACAGTGATAAATGCTCCATCTTTTCTTCATCAGTGATGGCAAAAAGTTGTCTTAATTACAGAGATTTTATAAATCTTCTTTAGTTTTACTTGAGAAATTCTTCTCAAGTGGTGAGAGGTAGGACTAATCTGAAATCTTCAACGCTCCCATGTTATATGTGGGCACTCTGCATGAGATTTTGCTGTTTGGAGGTATTACATGGGGAGAGTTATGGTGAGAGCATTTGTGGCAGAAGAAGTTATCTAGGTGGGAACACAGTCATTGAGGGAAGGGAGAATTTATGAATGTCTACTTGACTGTAACAGTACTTGACTGATACTATGTATTACTTTCAGTTTAGAAATATGCTTGTCTTCTATTAATAATATGTTTTTAATATTTCTTCCCCCCTTTTACCTGTTTTCTGTAGAAAGAAAGCTGAAGTGATAGTATGAGTCAATTTACGGGATTTATTTGTAAATAAAACATGATATTGACTTTTACATTTTTCTTCCATTGAGGTCTTGACCCTGTATGCAGATCTGAGGAAATAGCACATCATGAAAGTTTTGTTCACTACCTGATTGTGTTCCTTATTGCTTTTTCTTTGGTAAATATTCATGTAAATCTTGCTGAAGCTGAGCCTCAGCCAGTTTATTCCTGTTTGGGTCCACTCTGCTGGAGCTGAGGTCACTTTTTAGCTGCTCTTACAGGTCATTTCATGGGAAGGACTGCAGCTGGACAGCAAGACACAGTCCAATGTCTGACCTCCAGCATGGCTACGTCTACACTTGGAGGAAAACCTGGGGAGATGCATCTGAAATACCCTCTGGAATTCAGAAACTCGGTGAGAAATGCAGTCCTCAGGGACTTTTTCTGCAGAAAGGGACTCAGTCAGTCTTACTCTTGTCCAGGGAATTTTTCCTCGAAACCATAACTGAGTTAATAATACACATGAAATAGAAAAGACATCTAAAAATATATTAATATTAGATTAAATGTTGTTCTTGCTGATGTTCATGAATGGGAAAGATGGAGCTGAACTGTACTGAACTGAGCACAATACCACACCAGTTAGTGTCAGGAGGAAAGTATTTACTTGGAAAAATCCTTTGTATGATTTTGCTCTCCAGGATTTTTCATATGCCCATATCTGTAAATTATCTCACCACAATGAAAGGTCATGGCATTTTTTGACTTGCCTTTATCACAAACTTTAGGAGATAAATACTGTAACGGATAGTGACTGAAAACTCAGATATGTTAAGATAAAACAGTGACATTTCAGATATAATCTCTACCTGAAAGATAAAGTTTACTAGCAGAGCGCTCATTTATTTAAGAAGTACCATTTTATGAAATCATATGATGGTGTTTTTATGATGGTGTTTTTCAAGCTTATTAATCCATGACAAAATTGTATTCTTCTCTGTCTTAAGTATAAAGTCTCTATGAAGTAAGACTTAAATTAAAATGATCCCAGCTGAAAATGTAAAGATTTGGAAGCAATTTGCAGAAGAGAGATCTCTTGACTGATCAAGAGATCTGGAGTGTATTTTGGTTTTGGAAATGGGATCAGTATATTAGAGAGGCCCATTCATCTCCCAGTCTATATTTAGCATCCTGCAGTGAACCAGTGACTGCCTTCATCCCAGTCCAGCGTGTATCGCAGTCATGTCTTGTGACCCCACAGGGTATCTGCTGCAGTCATTATTTTGAGAAGGTTCAGTAATAAAGTTTTGTCTTTCGGCCTTGTCTTTAAACGTGAGGCATACTGTAATGGATATGTGACCTTGGCAGGTTATGCTGTTCCAAGTATGGATCTGTGGATTAATTTCCAGCTGAGGGCTGCCTTCCCTACCTCTAGAGGGTGTGCAGGTGGTGGCAACAAATCACTACGCATACAGTTCATACTGTTTTCTGGCAAGAGAATAGAGTTGTTGTCTTGCAGTCTAGCCCTGGGAATTGCTGGTTAGATGTTCCAAAAATTAGCATGTTAATTTGATTAAAAACAGTAATTAATGAAGAACACTGGAAAATGGTTAGGACACCTTGTGAAAATGATGGCACATAGAGGTACAGTTCTGGAGGATGTCATTTACTGATCTACAAATTTCTTTCATGTAACAAATGCAGAATATACAAGTTCATGATTAAATAATCCAAGCATTTAAATAATCCTGCATTTTTCTAAATTACTGCAGGCAGCAGTTGTCACTGTCTTCTATGCAGGGTGATAATCCAGTCATCACTGTTGAGATGGACCTTTATAATTCCTAACATGATCTCTGTTGAGCTAATATCTCAAAGGTATGACCAATCTGTTACCGCAGCTCAAATTATTAAAACTCTCAATATTTCAGTTCTTGCAACCTTCTTCTGTCTGGACTCTGCAGTGTGCTCTGAGTACTCATCCCTGTGGCTGTACAACCCTTGTTCCTCAGCAGCTCCTCTTAGTGCTCCCTCCTTGCCTGAGGAGAAAGTTACTTGTCTTCACTTTCAGTAGCTGCAAAAATTATCTGGCTAGTTAATTTCTAAAAATACATTTGTAAGTGAATAACAAACCAGAAAGTCAGCTTTGCATGAGTCATTAAGCGGAAGGAAACAACAAATGGAACTGTTCCTTTTCTTTTTGCTGGGTCTGACACCCTCAGCAGCACATGATACAAGTGCTTTTCATATGCCAATAAACTACTTGACAGTAAACTAGAGTGCACTTCTAACTTACTGCAGCTAAACTCAACCTCAGTAAAACTGTAACTGAGCCTATAATGTGTTATTTTCCCGTCACTTTTTGAAGGTGACACTTATTTTGGCAGATGCTGAACTGTTGCATGAGCTAGGAATTTCATTGTTTAACAATTTTATGAAGATTAATTATCACATGGTTGATGAGAGTCTCATTCCTGTATTATTTGTCTTTGTCTGAAGGTACTGAGTTAGAGAAATGGATGACTGGTGGAAGAACAAGCAGAGTGGCAACACAGCTTCTCAGCATGTAGCAGGGAAACTAGGATGCAGATGAATTAATAGTGCTAAAGATACACCTTGCTTTACAATTTTCTGTGAGGCTGGGAGCTAAAACAACTGCCAAATTAAGTTGCTGGTCGAGACTGGTAAGAATACAGAGAAAACAGTCAACGGGATAACATGGAATAACATACTGAAATCAGTCTCATGGGTTCTTTGAAACAAGTCGTTGTCAAAATCCTAGGGCTTGATAATCTTTGAGAAAGACACACATGAACTGGAGTAGTTTGTTCATTTCCAGGTATGTTTTTAGGAAGCTGCTTGTCCCAATACATACTTCTACATATATATACTTTTGCAGTCTCTAGTATGGAATAAGGATGGACTTAATGCTCTTGAGATAGTTTAATTAATTTCAAGTGGTCATGCTGCTGTGATATCATCACTGTGTCTTCTGGGACATTCTACCAAACCTCTAAAACTGTGTATAAATTATGTGCAAATTCTTCAAAAACAGGAGTGAAAAAGAATATTTTTGCTCATGACCTTGGATGAAGCAGCAATCCAGATCTTTGCAACTAAGTGTCCTAAATAGTTTTTCTCTCTTACAAACCAACATCTGGATGACAGGTGTTTAAAATTGATATATATATCAAGGCAGGTAGGTGTCTAGATAGGCTGAGTCCACTGCGCTTGCTATTTCAGTTCTGCATTGAATCATTCAATACATGTTTATTAAAACAAACCTTTGTCATCCCCAAAGACATAGCAAGTAAGACTGCCAGGTCTTGTATCCTGAGGGGAAAACCCACTGGATTTTTTTTTCTTTTCATATGGAGGGTCATATCAAACTTTTGAGTCTGAAGTGTTTCTAAATTCTTTTTCCAATGGGAAGGTGAAAAAAAGATTATTTTTTATTTTTTGGAGTATATAGCTGTTTTCTAATATACCACTCAAAATTAAGACAAAAGACTTCAATTTGAGCGGCTTTTAGCTACTCTGCCAGTCAATTTTTTTCTTCTTTTGCTTGTGCCTAGTTGATTTCCTAAGGGACTTAGGATCTTTTCTTACCTCTGTGCTCTCTGATTACCTCATATTATCCCTCAGAGGGCAAAGGAACTGGAACCTAAAGGCTTACTAATAGTCACATTTTTAACAGGACCCCGTGGACGTTGCTGAGGGTGAAAAGAGCACAGCTTTTAGCATCATGGTTTATTTCCTTTGAAATTTCAGCACCATCCTGGCGCTTACCTCACACTCTTTTGGCTTTCAGAAAACTCTCTGATGTATTCAAGCATGTAGTTATTTATAAATATATATGTGTATATATAAAAGCGCTGACGTAGAGTGCTGTCTACATTAATGAAAGCAGAGAACACGATTTATATTTTGTTGAGTCAAACTCTAGTACTCTTGGATAAAGAAGACTTTAGCAGGTACAAACGGCAGGCCAAATCCTAAAGCTGTTTACTAGCCGTTAATTCCAGGCTCAATCCAGAAGCTCTTACTCAAGCAAAATGCCTGTAAAGTAATAGGATGCTTTATCTTCTTATTCTTGAATTTTGTAAGAGTGCTGTGTAATTTTATTTTTTTTTTTTAATTTTTAAAAATTTTTATTTTTGTCATCTTATTCCTCAGGAGGGACTGCTTGTGCAGTGGTCTATTATATGGTAAATCACTGCAGCTGCAGTGTATCACAGTATGCTGCAGAGAGTGTTTTTACATTTTTACTTTAATCATTTGCAATGAGCAACAGAGACTGTAAGTGGCAAAATACTTTGTCTTGAAAAGTAGCCATTGAAATACTGGTGCAAAAGTAACCAGAGTTTGGAAAATGATATGGTACAAAATAACCTATAATGTTACATACAGTTTTATTCATTTCTGAAAATGATCGTTCTTTTGCAGGCATGGAGATCTGGATATCTTTCTCATGTAAAATGAATAGGAAATGCTTCAGTTGTTCGAATAGCTCTTAAATGTATTTTAGTTTGATAGCTGATTGTATATTATGTTTGCAGCTTTTGTGCAAAGCAGTGTTTAATAGCAGAGTTTGCTCCATAATGAACATAGATGAAGGCTGTTCTTTATAGTATCAATCTAAAAACCCACGTGTATCAATATAATGCTGTTGATGTTAAGTCGTCCCGTTGCTTGGAATTTATTGACACAATGCTTGGCACATAGCTGTCAACTAAGAGAACTGCTTGCAACTCTAACTTAAGACTTATCACTTCCCATTTGGAAAATGATCTTACAAGTTAGTCAAATGACTGGACTGCTATGGAACAGCAGCTGTTGGTGGAAAGTTCTCAAAATTGGCATGGATCACTTTCTGGTCTCTCCTTTAATTGCTAATATCGTTGCCTGTGAATGCAGTGGTTATCAATTACTGTAATTGCTTTATAGTTCTCAGACCATTCTCTAATGGTTAGCATTGATTTTTAGCTTTTAAGTTGAAAATAGCTGAGGATTAATCTATTGGTTTGTTTTGTGCATTTTCTAGCAACTTTGTGTAAATTGCTAATTATTAATAACACCCTTGAGGCATGAAAATAAATACTGTGCCATTCTCATGATGAAATATATTTTCTTTTGAAATCTCTGGGACTGTATTTTGTCCATTTGATTTACCTAACTTGCCTGCATAGTATTGTGAAAGAGAAAAATAAAACAGCTCAGCTGCACCTGCTGTCTTTGAGATGTTTCTGAGTGCAGTCCCAGACAAGCGTGAGGTTTTTGTGGTCATTTCTTTGGCCTGTTGTCCACCTGCCCTGGACCACTGCAAAATGCAGTGCCTGATCTCCTAATTTTACCATAAGGTAAAATGACAAATTCTCAGCATGATCTGCTACTTGAGTCTGGTTTTGTACCAGTTCTATGGTTGTCACTAAAGAAATTATATCTGTCTGGAAGATTATCTACAAAGAGGTGTGATCATCAAATGAAAACCCCTTGCATTTATAAAGGTTTTAAAAGGTAATTAAAGGTATCACTGCTTTAGAGCACTTACCCTCATTTGATATTTAGTCCTGTTCTGTAATATTCAGTGTGGAATAGTTGGTTGTGTGACTCAAGTTGTGTAAAGTCACAGTTGTGAAGATACTCTCAGCAGTACTGGGTACAAATATACTTTGAACCTGTTTCCTGTTGTGGAGTTCTTCCTTGCAGTGTGGTGTATGCTAATATGTTACAACTTGCAACTTGCAGTGTTTTATTGCTTAATTTAAGCATAGTTTGCATTTCTTATGGTTTGATTGGTTGGCAAGGCATGCAGAAATTATGAGTCAGATGCACCTATTTCTGGATGCCCAATATAATTAGGTGCAGCCCTGAAGCAACATGTTTTGTGCAACTTTCCAGGCACACAAAATGCAGAAATACAAGGGAGAGTTTAAAAATTGTTGGAAAAAAAAATTAGTGCCATTTAACTTTGAATTATGATTGTATTTGCTCTGATGAACTTCATAATTATGAGATTTGTCTGCTTTTTTTTTTTTCTTCCTGTTTTCTTTTTGAATTTTTTTTTCATTTTAGTAATTATGACTTTGATACATATGAAATATGCCAGATGGACATTCCTGGAAATGTCAGTGTCCTGTATAACCTTGGAGTGGTTATGTAGAACCATCATGGTCATTAAATTCCACAATTTTCTGTTTTCTGTAGGCTTGTCTTGGGACATTGCTGTTGAAAGTGAGTTTTGTTTCTGTAGCTTATGTAGTCTGGTTTGCATGACCAACCTGCTAAAAATTGTGTTAATTACCGGTACTGCAGTTAGGTGCACGGTGCTGACTGAAAACAGGACTGAAACCAGCAGCTTCTGCCAGGCATTATTCACTGCTGCTAATTTTTGGCTCCTAAAATTGGGTTTTAATTTGTCACTAGGAGTTTGACTGTAATTGTCTTACTAAAATGTAAGAGTTTTAGTTAAACCTTTAGAAAAGGTTTCTGTACTTTTGAAGACTAAGGTTCTATTGAAGAAATCATTTTGAGCTGCATAAAATCAAGTGCTTAATTGCTTGTGTGTAAATAACTGAGTAAAATCCATAGGGGTAGTAAATTGAGGAGAAATTAAATGCTGCAGTGTATAGTATTGGTTTATTTGAAATACAAGAAATCTATCAATTCCCAGAGCACAAAATCACATTCATCCATTTTTTGACAATATTGCCTCCTAAGAGAGGTGTGTAGAATTTAAAGATCTAAGGGGAAAAAAAATGCATTTATTATGTTTTTTAAAAGAAACCCAGAATCAAATTTTCATCTTCTTTAGATTTTTTTTTGAGGTCTTCCCCAGTTTTATTGGCTTTGCTTGAGGGGTGATGTCCCATATCAGCTACCCTTGGCTGAGTGCAGGCATGTTTTTTTTCTGGGTGGTACCAGCAAATGTCTGTCAAGGTGTGGCTGTGTGAAACCAGGCTTGCTTTTTGGTGCTCGTAAGCTGCTGGTGTTATGGTAATCACTTCAAGTCTGGGTAGGCAGTCTAGTCTGTAGTGATGTCAATGCTAGGTTTGGGTCACTTTGTTTCACAGTTGTGCTTAGTTAGACCTTTTCCCTGTTGTTCATCTTAACTTATTTATTTATTTTTAATAGAGGGTCTTTTGAGTCTTGTTTGTTTCCCCTACTAAAAATCCTTTGCATGTGATCTCTTTTTTCTGTAAAAAACCTAACCTTAAAATTAAAAAGACTCCATTTAATATATGCATATTAAAAACTTATACAAAATTATGTTAAATACTTGACTAGATGATTCACTTTATTTTATTTAAAATACATTTTATAATCCAATTAGGTAGATAATAACGGGAAATTCATTCCCTAAAATTCCAGGAAATAACATAGACAATATCTTAAGTTTCTAATAGAAGAAAAATGAAGTGACATTGGAGACTCAGGGAATAGAAAAATAAAGCCAAAACTGAAATTTGGGGAAATTGCTGGAACATTTTTTGGTTTATTTTTAAAAATTCAGGAGATAATTTTTTTAAAAAATATCATTGTAAGACTCCTGCATCGTAGTTCTGAAAACTAACATTGGTGTGAATGAACATTTATCCCTTGCTCTGTAGCTTTCAAAACTTTGACATTTCTCCCATGCTTTAAGTTTTCCCTTCCTTTCTGTGATGTTTTCCTTTTGTCCCAGCAGCCGTACACTGGATAGGTGCAGCAGCTAAATGTGAGCATGTTTAGCTGTTATTTTATGTGTATGCTGGGTTATTCATCATGCTGAATGCATACAGAAGCAACGTCAAGTGAATGAGTTCCAACAAATTGCAGACCCACCTTTAGGTGGACTCTTCTGTACATAAATATTTATGTATATGTGTATAAACATGTTGCTAAATAGCAGCTCCTGATCTTGAGGTGACATGATGTGGACTTTCCTGTTTCCACATCACTGAGGTCACACCAGAAGTGACTGTCTGCATCTGCCCTGTCTTGTACTTGGTGTCTTGTACTCTTCTGGGCATCAGGTGATAGTCCTTACACACATTCCTTGGGGGTTTTGTCCAAACTATCCAAAAGAATGGGAAAACTATGGTGCAGCCCATCAGAATGGTGTTTTTAATAGCACTAAACTTAAACCACATGTTTTATAACCTACTGTTAAGTACCACTTGAACCTGTTCTGTGGCCACTTCATCCATCTGGTGTCCTTTTCCCCAAAAATGAGGGGTTGTGGGAACAAACTGTTCCTGAAGACAAAGAGCAAACCAGAGCTGGAGGCTTGAACAGCTGAAGTGTCCAGGAGTGTGGTGCTCAAGACCTCTTCCCGTCCACCTTGCCTTTAGCAGTGTAGGCATACCCAAAACTCCACAGACCAGGGTGTAGAGGGGATGATTGGCAGTCAGAGCTGGCAGAGAATATTCTTTATCTTGTGAAAATGTGGGATTTAAAAAATTCCATCCCAAATTGCAGCAAAGACTTGGTGTTTTCTCTAAATCAAATGTAAAAATATCTCTTAGATAAATGCTGTGCTTCAGTTTAGCCCCAATATGTTGGTGTTTTTTTTAAATATACTGAGTTTAACTTCACTAAGAAGACTTTCTCACCTGAAATTAAAGGCTTTTCAGACTTCTCAATATTCCTGTGAAGCAGAAATAAAATCAATCATTTCCTTTGATGGAAGTTTAGGTACTTGTGAATCTGTATGTTTTTTCAGGAGAAATACTTGCTAAAAATTCCCAACCAGCCATTCTCTCTCTTCCACTCTCCCCCTTTTCTCTGCAGACGACCAAAATGTGGAAAAGAGGTGAGACTCCTGCTTGAGATTTGTTGTTGCATTTTTCATTAAGAATTCATAGAGGGGAGTCTGATACCCTTGAGATGAGCTTCTTGCCTCTGCTTGGTGCTCTAAGCAGCACAATTCAGTATTACAAGTACAAAGTAGAGTTGGGAAGCTGAAGGAAAGGGTAGAGAGACAGCATGTAAGTACTGCTGAATACTGGTTAAAAGTATTAGAAGCTGTTAATAGAGTTTGGCAAGCTGACCTCCAGCTTTAACTTTTAATCACCCACTTCCACCCCTTCAGAAAAGACAAATTATTGTGAAAAATTTGGTGACTCTTTCTGGGCTGGCTTCTGAAACTTGGTGAGCAAGAGTGCTCTGTCTTAAAACTGCTGAAGTTGTATGTGTAAATATGTTTTTCACCCTTTTTTACTCAGAGTCTGTGTCTTTGGTAACACTTTCAGTTTGAACCTTGGTGTTTTCCAGGGCTTCTGCTTTAAGGGAGCTGAGGCCCATGCAGCTGTGCCCTGTTGCAGAGCTGATAACCACAGCCTGCTGGCTGCAGCACGTAGCTGGGCTTGCACAGCACACACACTGAAGAGACTCACTTCAGCCTTTGCAGTTGTAGAGGGCCCAGGTCTTATCCCTCAGGACTGCAGACATGGCTCTGAACTGGAGAATGGTTACTTGAAAACCTTTAATGAACCAGCTGCAGTGTCATTGTTTTAGCTGTTCCAGGCTTCTCCTTTTGTCCCACTAGAGATGCAGGCGCTTCAGAAGAATCCAACTAAAAGGAGACGTTCTTCTTTCAGAATGGGACAACATAGATAGAATCCATAGGTCGAATGTCCATATAGAATCACAGCATCCTAGAATAGTTCAGATTGAAAGGGGCCTTAAAGATCATATAGTCCAATGCCCCTGCAATGAGCAGAGACATCTGCACCTAGATCGGGTTGCTCAGAGAACCTGGCCTTGGATGTGTCCAGGGATGGGACATCTACCACCTCTTTCAGCAAACCTTATATTTTTTGCTTTCTTTTACCTCAAGTCTTGTATATGTAAGTAATATTTTGAAGTGTATTTTATCCCCCAAATAGAAGAAAGTTTTAAAAAAGATTAAATGAATTGAAGAAAGGTGAGTCCCTTCATATGTATTTCTTCATCTTTACTTATGGTTTTTCTACCTTGATACGGTTTTTTTAAGACCTATAAGCAAAGTGAGCAGTTCAGGTATCAAATGCAGCATTTGTGGACTTTATATGAATGTACAAAATATTCAGACTGATAAATAATGTGTGTAGTAATACTTTTGTGTTTGGTAGTAAGATGTAATGTATTAACCTTTTTATTTTTATCTGTGCCTGAAATATTTTTAGATAAAGAAGCCCTGTTTTTATGCTACTAATCAGAGGATAATTCAAAGCAAAGTTTCTGTAAGTTAGAAATATTCTTCAGGTTGTTTAACATTTCACAATTCCTGTTTGAGAGAACGCAAATGAAGCAAGCCAGTAATTGAAGACCAGTTGATGTTACACACTGGCGTTTCTTTTAAATTTGGCTTGAGGCATAGAATAACAGCTTGAGAAGCCAGTGCAACAACCACTAGCTTTTATGATTTATTTAAAGTAGTCACAGTTTTAAGCACGAAGGAGCTTGTTAAAGCTATGCTCTTAATAGAAAAAAAATATTCATAGGAAAAAAAATATGCCCTTAAATGTGATGATGTTTTCCTGTCTGGTGCTGCTGCAAGGACTGAGGATTTCTTAGATCAGGAAAATAACCTAAAAACTGTCACATTTTTTTTTAATGTTATGCTATGAAATACCAATCAAGTGCCATTCAGGATTGAGTTCTGGGAAAATAGTATGTGTGTTTGTTTCTGTTTTTCCTAACCTTACTGGTCTCAGTTAATAGTTTTTTCTAGAGGGAAACCACGAGGAAGGGCAACAGGAACCTGTTGATCACCCTGGAGTTCTGGTTGCAAGGAGCACAGACGGATGATGACTCCACATCACTTTGTTTCACACTCTTGCTCACCAATCTGTCCTGCTGTCTGTCTGTCTCCTCAGGTCCCTGTGCTTTCCATTTGCCATTTGCCATTTCTGTTTCCTTAGTGGACCTCTCTGGAGGCAAGCTGAAGGGAAGCTCACTAAGCAAAAACATCCATGAATTTGGAAGCTGGAGCCTTGGACATTCTACCACATTTCTTCTTCAAAATTACATCATTTAGAAAAGATTCTGCACTTACTATTTCTCTTGATTAAATTAAGAATCCAAAAATATATGGATTTTTTTAAAATTTCTGTGGGAATTTTTATGTCTACTCCAGGTCTTGAATATCTTGTAGTTTAAATAAGCATCTAAATATTTTGTTTGAAATAAAAATATGCAACATGCTTGCAATCAATTGACCCAGACCATTTCCATGGTTTCTATGTTTGGTCTGTGAGGATTGTTTGCTGTGGAGTTGCTGGGATCTCTTTGATAACCTACAACCCAAAATTTTGGAGTAAGAAAAAACCAGGTAGCTGATACTCTGCAATATGACTCCTCCCGTTTTCCTCCTGGAACTTCATGATGATCCAAACTCTCTACATATGTTGGGGAATTGAGGAGCAATGACAGTGAACAGCTCAAGGTCTCACATTTTTTAAAGATGAGGTTAGTAGCTAGTCCTGCATGTCAGCATTTATTGTTCTGGGCTAGCATGTGGACTGCTCAGGTTAATTCATGTAACAATCAAGGCACAAATAATATATTGAAATTCTGTGGAAGATACTTGCAAAGGCCACTGAAGTTCCTGGAAGTGCCAGGCAAATGCAGAGAAAACCCTCTTGCTGGGCTTGGCTGGACGTAGGCGTGGTGGGGAACCTGCTCTTTGGCAAACAGGTATTTCTGCTGTGACCTCTATGTTAAGTGAAAAGGAGTTATTGCCTCATGTTCTGCAAAGGTATTTGGCGGCCATAACTTCATGTTTATTGGCTGATTTCAAGACAATATTGCTTGCTCTTTTCTCCAAGTCTGGTTCTTTGTCAGTTTTAAAGGTGGCAGTTAAAAAATGGAAAAGATGCTGGATGAGTGGAGAATTGCAGAATCACAGAAAATGCTGAGGCAGAGGGGACCCCAAGGATCATCAAAGTCCAACTCCTGGCCCTGAACAGGACACCCTCAAGAGTCACACCCTGTTCCTGAGAGCATTGCTCAAGTGCTTCTTGAACCCTGTCAGGCTGGTGCTGTGATCACTTCCCTGGGGAGCCTGTTCAGTGCCCAGCCTCCCTCTGGGGGAAGAAACTTTTCCTGAGATCCAACCTAAATCTCCCCTGACACAGCTTCAGGCCATTCCCTCAGATCCTGTCACTGGTCACCACAGAGAAGAGATCAGTGCCTGCCCCTCCTCTTCCCCTCACAAGGAAGCTGTAACTGCAGTGAGGTCTCCCCTCAGTCTTCTCCAGGCTGAACAGACCAAGGGCCCTCAGCTGCTCCTCTCACAGCTTCCCCTCACTGTGATTTTAATGAACAGGTTGCACCCTAAGCAGCAAAATTAATAGAACATGGCATTATGTTTGTTTTCTGTTTTGGTGCCTTAAGATGATCAGAGCTCAGTGTGATGCTTTTTCTTCTGCTGTGGTATCATATTGCAGGTTCCTCTTCACGGTTTTCTGATGCACAGCAGGAGCTGTGTCACATGTGGCACCTTTCTTTGGCACAAAATTTGCACATAATTTCTTTCGTCTTCCAGGTCATTTATTTTCATTAAATATGGAAGAAGGCAAAATTTTTAGTCAATTTTCCTCTCTCTCAAGTCAGTATAGAGTCAGCTACTGAGCTGAAAAGCCAAATTGCTTTGGGGGGAGCCTGGAGTGGGTGAGTGGGCAAACAAACCACCTGGCTGCAGAAGTTTTGTTTCCAGAAGAATCTGACTCCATTCTGACTGCTATCTCATCTGTTACTTGAAGAGAACTAAACTAACCATATTCCCAGAAGCAAACAGTATCGGTTTGAGACTGTATGGTGTGGTTTTTTAAAATACACTAAGAGTTGATCCAGGGATAAGTGATTTCAATGAATGGCAGTAGTAACACGGATTTTCTTGTGCCATAAGCATGCATTGTGCTCCTCCAAAAGAGGAGTCTCAAAAGTTAACCTAAACAAAAAGCAAATCACAACATGTTAAAGTTGGTTTGACGTTTTGGTTTCACCCGGGGTGTTTCAGCCATGAACAAGAATAGCGTTTCCTTTGAATGAGAGTTCTCCCAAGATGGCAAATATCAAGTACCCCCGCACCTGTTGTTTAATCCTTAGGGACTAAAAGGATGATTATATTAAGATCAAAATCAGAACCTCTTTCTTTTACTAGCCCAGAGAGATGTTGATGTTAAGCAATTATAATGCTTTTTAAGTAGTAACCAGCACTTGGAACAGTTATCTAAGGAAAACTGTAAATGAAGTGGGTGGGCACCGGGCTGCAAGGACTGAATAAGCAGAGAGGGGCTGCCAAGGAAGCAGAGTGCAGGACACCACTTGGATAAGGCCAGGTGTATGGGGTGGATGGAGGAGCCATACAGGAGAGGAGCTTTGCACCTTCAGAAGCATCCAGAAATGGCCTAACTCCTTAGGTAGCTGATGCGACCATGCTCTGAGAAGTATATTAAATTAGACTTTAAAAATACTTGAAACTGTGTGGGGAAAAAACCTCATTAAATATATTCACTGTTTTGTATAATATAAGAATACTTGCAGAGTTTTCTTTTCTGCACCTTTGTCTTTCCAGCAAAAGACAAAGTAGTCTTATTTTGTTGCCTTGAAAAATTAGGCATTTTTTTTAGTCTTAGGGATTTTCTCTTGGATAATTGTTCGGTGGAAAAACAGTTTAGTTGGTAGTTGGTTTGAACTCTGTTAAATAAATTTGGTTTGGTAGTAAATTATTTCTGTTTTAAATCAGCATGTTTTAATGTCTGGTGTTTTAGAGTAACTTTTCTATCTGCACTAAACAGAAAATTCAATATACTGCTTCAGGAGAATAATGTATAATCATATCTGTCAGT
This sequence comes from Euphonia xanthogaster, assembly GCA_034509185.1. NCBI lineage: Eukaryota > Metazoa > Chordata > Aves > Passeriformes > Fringillidae > Euphonia > Euphonia xanthogaster. The sequence goes on along the minus strand of JAYDZK010000169.1, from coordinate 83,197,732 downwards.
AAAATATTCTTCAAGGCTCTACATGTTAATTAATACAGTTTAATCAGAATGTTGGAGGCAAAGAAAAGTCACATATTGGTGACAAAAGTGGTTCCAACCAAAATGGCTTTAATTTTGCAGCTTTCATGAGACTGATGCTTTTAAAGTCTTTTTATTTTTTACTGCTGATTTGTAGGTAACTACAAATAACTGAGAAACACTTTCTCTCTTGCATTTTTTTTTTCTCTCCCAAATTTAGCTGCAGTAGATTTAAAACTAAAGTCTTTGTTAACAAATGACCGCTTTACAGAAATACATATAAAAGCAATGGATGGGATTAAAATTAATGGTGTGAAACAAGAAACACACATCAGTAACCCAGAGTGACCAAATGCTTTAGGAACAACACGTACAAGGTTAGGTTCACAGACTAGTTGATTAGCAGGATTGGAGAGATTGAGTGTATCTGAGCACAAACTGTATATGTATAAATTAATTCTGTTCTAAACTTGGGAAGTAATTTAAATGCAAGGCTTGGTTGGCATAATTCATTTACCTGAAATTCAAAAAGCAGCAAGAGTTTTGCTGCATTCCCCCTGTGCCTTCGAATGCCATTACATCCACAGGTGTGAATGCTGTGGAAGTTGGTGACATAGTAGGGCCCTGCCCCTTTCAGGTTCCTTGTTTGAATGTCACCAATGGGTCAAGTTTGCTGTGTCAAATGAATTAGATCATACCTAATTCTGGCTGTGTATCCATCCCAAAAAGCCACCCAAAACACCAAAATGAACGTTTCATCTGCCACTATTTGGCAGAATGGCTAAAGGTTCTAGGCAGATATGTTAAAAAATAAGTTATATGAAAGCTGAAATGCCCTCTTTTTCCAAGAAAAGGTCACTGAAAGGCTTGGATGGAAAATAGACTCTTGGAAAGAGGATGCTTGAACTGATTTTGGTTGTTTTTTGTGTTTGGGGTTTTTTTTCCCCTGCTAAAGAAAGAACATAATTGCATGTCTAAAATAAAGAAGAAAAACAAACAATCAAGAACAAATGCCTAGAATTCCTTTTTATTCTGCATATTCTTGTCAATTTCATAACAGAGTACTGTCATTTTAACAAGCTTGTTCATAGCACTTTAAACATAGTAAAGAAAATCAATTGACAGAACATCTATTTTTAATCAAATTTTTTCTCTAAGATACTGATGATCTTTGAAGGACAAGAACAGTTTCTGAAAGACTTAAGCAACTGCTGTGTCTTTTATAAGCAGCAAATGTGCAGGAAGTTAAAGCCTGTGTCCCTTTTAGGTTTCTAAGATTTGTAGAGTTGTAAACATTCTAGCAAAATTTTAGATGCCAATAGAATTCTATTAAAAATATTATTATAAAGTTCTTTATAAAAACTTTTTTCCTATTTATGTTTTTATTGGCTCTCTGTAGGATATGGGTTCATAACCCAGTCATAATCAGTTCCACTCTGAAATTAGAAATGGGAATGAAGCCACTTTTCCACAAGTTAGAGAGTAAGAGCTGCTTTGTGCCAGCAAAAATGTGGCTAATAATGATTCTTCCTAAAGATATGAAGCACAAGAGGCAAGGTATAAAAATGGTTATCTGGATGAAATTTGATAAGTCATTAAAAGATATATTGTGAATGAATGTAATTCATTTCCATCTACATCTGTAAAGTAAAAAAACCTTGGAATTTTGCTGATTTGCTTTATAATATTTTAAATCCTGGAAACGAAACATATACCAATATAATTTATATTGCAGTTAACAATTTATATGCTTTTATCTCTAGAAATTTTCAGGTTTTGTTTGTTTTTCATAATGTGGACTTCTAGAAGCAATTTAAGGTGAAAATAAATACGAAGAATTGTGGAGCAGCTGTCAATTATATCTTAGAATTATTTTTTTTCTTCCTGTAATAAAAAACTGGGATTTAAGGAAGTTAAGAGATGAGAATTTGGCTGTCCTAAGACACCAAAATATGATCTTATGGCTAATTTTGTTAGAGTAACTTTTATTTGTCAGTTTCCCTACCAAGGCAATGTGGACAGAAATGCTCCAGTCTGGTTGTGTTGTAGAGAGGGAAGTGGTGACAAATTTGAAACAAGGTATTTTATTTTAATTGCAGTGCATGCTGACAATGACAGGTGAGCGGGTAATGAGTGTATGAATTTCTGTGCTTTGCTGAGGCATGCTGGGTGGAGGCTTTTTCTCGTAGGTTTTTTGTTGGTGAATTTGTCTTGCCAACATACAGGTTATTGAGGATTTGGTGGTTTTCTCTGTTAGCTCCCTTGGAACCTCTGTCACCGTAAGACACCTTTGAAGTAATCGAGGGCCAAAGATGACAGTTTGTATACCATAAAAGATGGAAGAAGTCATTCCCATTTGTCTACAGCTAAGGTTCATGGGTGTCTCAACAGGGCGGAGTGCTGAGGGACCTGAACCCATGTTCTAGTGTGAGGACCAAAAATGAACTTCCTCAAGGTGAAACTCTTTCAATTATTACTCATTTGTAGAAGGATAATTGCTGTGGAACATTGGAGAAGTGATGTCCAGATTTTAATCTACAAGAATAATGAGATACACGAAAACATTTGCCATCAAGCATCTCAAGGTAAATCAATTTTTAGGACTGTTTAGGTTTGAACTCAAATTTTAACTGAATTCTGTATGCTGAAGTATTTGCAATCCTCATCTGAAAAGTGTATTCCAGAACCAGAACCACTGTTTCGATAATCTAGTTTCTTACATGTTCATCGTGGGGATTATGGAGATTTTGATTTTAAAATTGTAAATAGAAGAAAATGGATAGAATGTTGCATAGTGCTTGGGTATCATTTATGTATCTTTGGGGCATGGGTCTCACATGCAAAAAGATCCATTAAAAAAATCCAGATAGTAATTTATTTATATATATATATAAAACAAAATGTAATGTTAGGCAATGTCAGAGAAAAAAATTATGCTTTG
>JAYDZK010000169.1:83113614-83191333 GCA_034509185.1 Euphonia xanthogaster | reverse complement strand
GTTTACATTAATAATCTTCCAAATTTTACCATAGATTACCATAGATAATCTTCCAAATTTTACCATAGATTACCATAGATAATCTTCCAAATTTTGTAGAGGTGAGTTGTGGATGCATATTTGAAGTTTGTGCTGCTGTGTGGGGTTTTCCTTCTTCATTGTTAGTGACTTTTTAACGCATTTGTCTTAAAAATCTTAAAAATAAGGTACTCAGCATAATCTTCTTGTTTCTTTTCTTTCCCCTTGGGTTGGAGCTGTACCATTAAATTGAATACTTCTCTGCCTTAACAAGCCATATTGGAAAGGTTTTGCCATCAAAGACTGAACCAAGAGTCGTATCATGACAAGTTGTATCATGATAATGTGTAAGGGGTACAGAAGTACCATTGATATCTGATAATTATGAGTTTTAAACCCCAGTAGATTATGGCTTTTGAGTATGGATGAAGCTAGACATTTTCAAATTGAGAGGTCTGATACCTTACTAAGAGCTTTAGAGGTGATCTCTGCTCAAAAGCTGTATATACTTTACAGAGCTAATAAAATTAAAGGACTATTACGTACATGTTGTGGTGATAAACTGTTTCCTGCCTGGTATGTTGTATGGCATGGAAACCAAATTGGGATAAATCTCTCATCTAGGAATCCAGACAGTCTAATTTTCTTTTGTTTCTTATGTTTATGTCATCACTTAAGTCTTACTCTGTGTTTGTGGGTGGGGTGCACAGGCACATGCGTCAGCTGCTCTTTCTGAATTTTCGTGGTGGAATTGGAGCATTTGTCATAGTTCAGCCTTTGTGAAGGCTTTCTTCAATTCTATCTAAACCCACACAAAAGTGTGTTTTCTGGTTTACAAGCTATGATTTAGGAAATATTAACTCTTTTTAAATGGTAAGATTTTTTGAAAGGTTAGGAAAAAGAGGAAAGCATGTAAAGTCCTAGTTCATATTACCAGTTTGCCATGCTGAAGGAGTCCTCTTATGAGACTGGTGACTGGATGAGAAGAGAAAGTAGAATGGATTCTCACCACAGATGGTGATAGGAGTATTCTAGTTTGGCAGATAATTTCAGAATTTGAAGGAAAAATTCTGAAGAACAAAAATGTCTCTGAACTTACAGAAATATACCAAATAATTTTGCAAGCTAAAGCAAATTTTAATTGAGGTTTCTTCTGTGTTTTGTGCAAGATTCATTTGTTCAGCTAACAGACTATTCTTTATCTAAAAATAGATTTTTAAAACAGCATTTACATCTCTTTTATAGTTCTGATTCTCCTATGCTTTACCTTATGTTTCTGCTAAAACAAAGTGTATAGTGACTTTTTTCCTGGGTTATTAGAAAAAGAAGGTATTTAATATTGTGAAATCTGAAACATTTGATTAGTAAAATATTTTATAGCTTCTAAATGAGCAATGGAATATAACATTTTTCAACTATGCAAAAAATATGTAGGGGAAAATGTTTTACAAGATCTGTCTTGCAGTTCACTTCCTCTAAACAGAATTTTCTTGTTTTGTTTCTGCTTGCTGACGTACATGAAGTTTGGTTGAAACAGTCCTCTAGACAGATCTCTTCCTTCTGACCAGGGGGATTTCATAGTCCTGATGTGTGGATACACATTTTTGCATTGCTTGAATGCACTCTGAACACCGTGGCAGCCTCAGAACAGACGTGAACTTCCCCTGTAAGCAGCAGCCCCTGAGTCATCTCAGCAGTAATTCAGTCTCGGTGTCAATAGCAAGCTATCCCCTCAACTTCAGTAAGACAGGTAACTTGCAGTTCATGTCCCAAGTACCAAAGGTGCTAGGTCCATCCTGTGACCCTTGGCTCCCTCTCTCCTCCCTTGCAGCTTCCAGTGCAGTATTCCCTGTCCTGTAGTTAAACCTCTTTCTTGCTCCTGTGTGCAGTGGTCCCTGCTTTCACCTGGTGAGCCTGGGGAACTTGCCAAACTAACTGTTCTTCATGGGCACCCACAGGAGAGCTCCTGAAACAACTGAGGAAATGGCTGGAGTGTGTATTTGGGTTCTTTTGGTCTTTTGGGGAAGTCATTCTTCTGCACTTGTTGTATGTACATCAGTTTAGGACCTAATGAAACTCTGCATTCCATTACTGCTCTTTTCCCTTTTTATTATTTGAAAGTAAACCAGAACTAAATGCTAAGAAATTTAAGTTCTCGGTTAGCTCTACAGCTGCAGAGTCAGCACCACCTTTGTTTGCAAGTAAAACTTCCAAGGGCTGTAGAAACAGGACTCACAGCATGTTCACTGTACTAAATCTCCCTAAATGACAAGCAGCAAGGGGTAGGTAGCCTGAAAATACGTAGAGACCTCCGGCATTTTGAGGACGACATTTCAAAAAAAAGAAAAAAAATTTAAACTTGATACTGAGGACAAGGAGATGTGGAACTTTTCTGGCATTTTCATTTGAGATTGATGGGTTAAAGTCAGCACCTTACTGCCTGCAACTTGGAGAGTGATTTAACCACCTGTATGCTCATGTTTTAATTGATTGCATCTGCAGCCTGGGAGAAGCAGTGAGAATTCCGGATGTTGTTTAACATTTTTATTTGCAAATCAAATGTTGGGCATCACATGAAGAAGGTGTAAGTTCAGTATGAATCCACACCTGGTTTTAAAAATTGCAGTTAATACTAATAACAGGGACTGAAATGCTATTTAAAGTATAGTGTAATTATCAGAGTTGGAATATGTTTGATGGTGTAGGAAAGAAGCATGAATGAAGCTTCATGCTAAGTTGTATCAGTTTAGTAATTGAGCTACTTCATGGTTTTTTCGTTGTGCCATCTGTATTACATACGTCCTTAGAAAAGACTTTTTAATGTTAATGACTCAAACCTTGTCGTTCCCAGTTCAAATTACAAGATTTTTCAAATTAGAGGAAAATGTGAGAGTAAGGATACCTCTGTGAGTCTGAGCTTTAATCATTTGCAGTTTGTAGTTTTGAGTTTTTCAGCTTACTCAAGTTTGCTTGAAGGTCTTCTTTATGGATAAATATATTTACTTTGCTTCAAATTTCTAAGACTTTATGGAAATTATTTTTAGGAAGAAGATTAATATTTGATAATTCAGTAAACAGTCTGGAGTTCTTATAAGTGTAAGTTATATTGAAAATTAAATAAATGCTATAGCTAAAGGAGGCATAAATCTTTGATATCATGATCTCAGAGAGCATCTACAACTGGAGTACCACTTGGGAAACTGTGCTGAGAGATGGGTAATGAAATGAGAGCTTTGGAAGAGTGGATTGAAAACTTGGGCTTTCTGGTGTGGTGAACGGTAAAAACTTGGGAAAAGCTTAGTGGGCTGAGATTTTTATTTTTTGGAGAGAAATGCTTCTCAAAATTATGATATGGCAAACCTATGAGAAAAATGCCCACATTATATTTTATGCACTTTCCTTTAGAGTTGTTTATTTCCATTCTCTCATTTTAGAAAAGATATTTCAAGTAGGGGGAGACAAATTTTTTCAAGACTGGAGATGCCTGTGTATTGTGATAATGTGTGAACAGTCCTGAATATTTCACTGTTTCTATATTCAGAGATGATGAACAATGTGTGTTGTTCTAGATATGGCTTGGTTATAAGACAGCATAAACTGAAGGACAGTGAATGCTCTTTCTCTTTTCTAATTATAGCTTGAGCCACTGTCATTCCCTGATCTCAGATTTGCCTGATGTTCCTCATCCATGTCTCAATAATGAGTTTTCAGTCCTATTTTTTAGTTTTGGGCCATACTGGCTGAGATTTTTTTTCTTAGCTATGTGTTTCCTTTCACCTGAATTATTTAGAAAAACATAACTTAAAACATTTTGTCATACTTAGAGAAAAACAAGCAATCAACAAAAAAATGAAAGAGGAAACACAGATGATTTTGTTTACATTTAGCTACCAGAAATAAAGAAAGGAACTGGGAAAGAAACTGTCAGAGTTGCTTTAGGCCAGAGGTTTGCAGTTCTAGGTGGGTCTGGCCTTTGGGAAAGGGTCCAAAAAGGATGTGCAAGCAAGGTGCCTCTTCCCTCATCCCTTCTGTGAAGATCATTCTGCCTTTGCGTAGCCTAGAGCTCCTACACAGATTGCCTTTAGGTATTTGCTTCTCAGCAAGGACATAGCTGTGAAATGTTCACACCTGGAGTTCCCCCTCTCAAATTAATTACTAAAGGTAATTTTAGTTTGGTCCATCATGTGATAACCAGTGACAAAGGGATCTGTGACCTGTCCACAGATCTTCATGTCTGGGTGTGGTAAAGGGGATGCCAATGACATTTGCACATGTCTACTTTGGCTTGGTTTCTTAATTAATTAATAGTGCAGTGATGTTACGAGGTTGGCTTGATTTCTTTCCCTTTCCCTTTCGTGCACTTCCTGTGCCATGACAGCTTTTTCCTTCATGTTTCTTAGGGTAATATGTTGCATTTCCTTCAAATCTCAACTCTGCATCGGGGTCCAGGCTGATTTATTTAACTGGATTCTGAGTCCCTGCCTTTCCTCCCCCGGGCATGTGTGACGCATGATACTGTCCCTCTAGAAACCAATTAACAAAATTAATTCAATAACTGAGTGACTTAAATAATTTAAAAACAATGAGCATACATTGTGCGTACGTAGTCCCCACCTAAATTAGACTGTGCCCTCATTAAGATAAAGTTGCTTTGTTCTTAATTTACAGGAATTTGACTGAGTGAGCGTTTTCCCCCCCAGGAAAAGCTGAATGCTCCCAGGCCTCATGGCTGTTTCTGTCCAGTCTGACTGACCCTGCTTCAGCTGATTGACTTCTGATTGCCACTGTGGCAGGGTAGTGGCAATCAGAAGCAATCAGAAGGCTGCTTCTGGCCTGACATGACTTGACCAGAGGCTAAGAATTAAACATTTCAGTGCTGGAAGAAGGGGCCTTGCTGCCTTTTTTTGTGGGAGAGCTGTGGCTCTGTGGGGCAAAATGGGTTTGGTGAGCGATCCAGAGGAAGGTATCAGTAAGTGCTAAAGAGAATCCACTAGTTCATGTCATGAAAGCTTATGGAGTTCTGGCCAAGGCACATGTTAAGTTTTATTAATAATACCATTATTTTTTACCTAAGGTGAATCTCTGGGTCTGCTTGATTACAGCAGGTATGAGAAAAGCCATTTGCTTCTGGACGAGGGCATGCAGATTTTGTCCCTGCAACCTTGCTTGCTTGTATGCATAAATTAAACATAGGTATGGGGAATTACACTTGTCCTCATTCTTACATTCCTGAGGGAGAAGGAAGACTGCTTATTTGCTTTAATATGTCCCTGCTTTTATCCTCTCCCTCATTTTGCCATTTATCCTTGCCAAGAAAGTATAAGACTGCAGATTTGGGAGCAATTTGGGCCACTGTGACTGTTTGCAGCATATCAGGTAGTTAATGGACAGTAATTAATTGGAATTACCTCCTTTCCATGTGTCTGCTGACTTGAATCTCATTTTCCCTTACCTTTTACCTCAGTCCTTCTTTTCGTTTTCTTTTTTTCCTTCCTTTGATCTTCAGAAGGATACTTTCTAAATGCACATTGAAACAGACCCGTGGATCTGTGGGTGAACTTGAACATTGTCAAGAGAAAGCAGCTGGGTTGAACTGGTACCCAGAGACACACTCAGAGAGCTTTCCTCCTGCAAAGGCACCAGTTAAGGTTTCTCTCAGGTGTTGCTGCTGCTCACACAGAAACATAACTCCTGTATAACAGGTGGTAACATCATTGCCTACCTTTCTGGCTAGTTTTGTACAAGAATAGTTCCCTAAAACATTCGATTCCCTATCAAGACATGCACACCATGAATTTTAATCCTGCCAGAATGAAGATCCTGTGTTAAAATTAGCCAAGAACATGTTGAGCAAAGCCACCCAAAGCAATGCAATGCTTGAAGTCAGCTCAGATTTTCAGTAACATACTTGAACTGCCAGAACATTAGCATGCTTGTAAAATTGAGGTTAACTGTGTTTGTAAAAATTTGTATTGCTTTGCATCAGTTGCTGAGCTGGAGTACACAAACATTATTTTGAATAAACAGTTTTGCCCGCTGCTGAGAATTTTATGAAAATCTTTTACCAACTCCTGTGTTTACACATGTAAATTCTAGTTCTTTCACAGGCACACATGAAATATGACCTGGGCATTCCATCCTTCATTGCAGATCTTCAAACTCCTAAATATGTTTGAAGGGTAGATGTTTTCAGAAAGGAAACATCTTTTTAAAACAATACAGATCAAGACTTCAGTGTGAAATACTGCTATTTCTTAGTTTTTACCACCAAAGTGCATAGTCTAAAAATAAAATTGCTGGCAAGTGTTAACTGCAATAGCGTGAGGAAATGTCTCCAGAATAAATAAATAAACGAGCCTCTAGCTAAAGCATTGGAGTAAAATGAACATATAATTCATCTGTGAAGCCACATATTTGGAAGGTGGTATGCTATGGCTGGTTTGTCCAATTTATCAAGACAAAACACTTCGCTGTATCTTGCTTGGAATTGCTCTGGAAACCCTTATGATACCACATTTTCCACTGTGCAGAGGCCATTAAAACTAAATTACTTGGAAAAACAGTAGCCACTAAATTATGGATGTATTGGCACCTAAGCATTCAGTAGGAAAGAATTTTAACTTTGTAAACAAATGAATAATTTTTAAAACAAAAATGAAAATTACCTGTAAGATAATTTCTATACTAGGATGTCTCAGAGTAACCATGACAACAGTCTGGGCTTGAAGTTTATTTGCTGTATCTCAGCAAGTACATTTTTTCTTAACTGAAAAAAGAGGCATCAGGGTCTACTGCACAAGAACTAGGAAAAATAGCTATACACTTGCAAACTTACAAGTGAGAATGGAGATATGTCACTCTAGGTATATTCCTGTGGTTAAGAAACAAATTTTGGGTATTTTATCTTTCCCCATCAGTGTCAGATCTGCTTCTTACTAATGGTGCTTTATCCCACTGATAAACTAAAAAAGTGCGTTTTCCTGATAACATTAGATGGTATATTAGGTATTTTTAGAACTGGGATTTTTTTCCCACCCCAGAAATATTTTGACCAACAAATTAGACCTAAACTACATATGTATAAAAGTTGGTGTTAAAAAAAAAACCAAAAAAACAACAAAGTATTTTGTTCTGTTTATAATTGCAAGGAGAATTTGAAAACAAAATAAAGACAACTGTCTTATTCTATGACAAATGAATATATTTTGCTGCAAATATCCGAATTTTAAAAATAAATTTTGTATAAAAGTATACATAGGTATATCACCTGTGCTATATCCAAAGACAGTGAAAATAATCTACCTTTAAGGAGAAATATTTTTGGTTTTCCTCATAACAAAGTAACAAAACAGCGACAGCAAAAGTGCATGTTGAACCGCTGGCCATCTGGCTTACACAAGTGTTGGGACATGTATTGAACTAAAAAGTGATTTGGTGGCCTGAAAGAACCAAATGAAATATCCCAGCTGGTTTCTTAACCTGTTGAGATGCAATGCAAGACCTGCAGCAGACTTCGTGTTTTATTTGTGTGGCAGTATAGGGCCATAAAGCATAAGGACCACTAAATGCAGTCCCATAAAACAATTGTTTTGTGGCCCTACAGCGTGAGAAGCATTTTGCCATTTTGGCATACTCTGCATAATAAATCTTCCACTCTGCTTGGCAAATTATCAAAAACAATGTCCTACAAGTTGAGAAATTCACCAGATTATTCTTCACTATGATGTGAAGTTTTTCCATTACTAATGAATTAAGTATTAAAATCAAAACAACTCTGAGTTCACTGTCCAATCTGGAGTACACATTTCTCTGCAAGCAAGCAGCAAGAATAGTTTTTTTTTTTCTTTTTTCTTCCTCTCTTTCCCCTCCTTTTTCCAAAGGAGGGGGAAAAACCCCCCCACACAATAGCCAGTGCAGTAATAAAGACTGTGTGCTGATGATAACCTTTTATTTTCAGGACCTGCTACCACATAGACAAAGAAAAATTCCATTTAGAGGACACGCTGTGGCTGCATACATCATGGTCACGTACCAAAAGTGATGAGTTTTATACCTCTAGCTTAATCCTTCAACTTTTGCTTTTCGAAGCAGTATCTCTACTTAGAATGGTATAACTGCAGATTTTTTCCCCATATTTTCAGCAAGAACCTTATCGTTGATGAAAATTATAATTATCGTTGGTTAAATGTTTATTTTTCTTTTAATTTTTTTAAAAACTCTCTGAAGTAACTATTTTAATGTATTAGTTTGCTTTTACATTTTTTTCAGGTTTTACCTATAATATTTTCCTTGTGTGTGTATGTATAATAAACACACTGACTGTGATGTTTCTAAAAGTTTAAAGTTTGGTAAGTCTTTTGTGGGCTCCCTAACCAGAGGAAGTTATATGTATATAAATATTGGCTTGTAATGACAGACTTGGTAATTTTTAATCTTGTAGTGTCATTGACTTTAGATTCAGAAAGTTACTAAGGATAAGTGGTTGTGTCTTTTCTTAGTCGCATTTCTGTCCTTTTGTTTTCCTTGAGTGGACTTCAAGATACAAATTTACAAAGCATTTTGGGGGAGGATCTCAGTCTCTTCTGTATACCATAACATTTCATAGATGTGATTGTGTTTCCTGGGAACTGTCATGTCCTTTTTCTCAGGGAGATCTGTTTATGTCTTTATCAGTAATTTTTAGGCATTTTGTGGAATATTTAGCTGCTCCAGATGATTTTTAGTAGGGACTTGTGTGATAGGACAACAGATAATGGTTTTAAACTAAAAGATTGTAGATTCACACTAGATATAAGGAATAATTATTTTGTGATGCAAGTGGTGAAACAGTGGAACAGGTTGCACAGAGAAATTGTAGGTGCCCCATCCTTGGAGAGATTCAAGGTCAGGTGTGAGGGGCACTGAGCAACCAGATCTAATTGCAGGGACCTTTAAAGGTCCCTTCCAACCAAACTGTTCTATGATTCTGTGATATTATTGCCTCTGTTGGCAGCTTGGGAATGCACTCTGGCAAAGCTCAGGCTTAGCATCCAGTATCCTCCCTGAGTGGTCTCAGTACAGAGCTATTGCACACGTGAGACACTATTACCATCTTTCCTTGTTTTAAAACTGAAGTCCTTTTTTTAAAAATGGAGTACCCAGGTATTTTTACTTTCTAAGTGACTGCAAACAGAAAGTTTTGGAGTTTTTATCTTGTTCATCATGGAAATAACTCTCTTTGAACAAAGTGCCAAAAATCCTTTTCCCAGTTGACCCTACACAAGACAGTCACTGACTGAAGTCAGAGAGTGAGACTGTTGCTGTGTATGAAATGTGCCTCACCCATTCCAGCTCATTTAAAATTGTGAAGTATTTGCTTTTGCACCCTTTATTCTAGGCCCCTTTATAGCGAGCATCCTGGTTTTGTGGCCTGATTGCTTGAGACATATCATTTCAATTAACTGCCACAGCCCAGAACAAAATGTATTGGATGTGCCTTTTTAATGTTTGCAATGACAAAAGCACTTTGCTTTGCTTCTGGAAGGTATCCTGAAAACTGGGAATTAATGAATGGATCAAATCCTGTCAAGAGGTCCAATTTTGTCCAAACAAATTGCCATTAATAATCATTAATGTTGTACTGATGTAATACTAACACTAATTGTGTCCTGCTGTGCTATGTGATATGTGCCTGTAATAATAGAAAATATGATAGTATTTCAGTTCCCCCCATTTCCCAGCAACACAGAGTGCTATGTTTATTTGCAATCAATCTTATTGAACATGAGGTCTCTGATAACCAAGGCAGTTTCTTTGTGTGCACGCAGCAGACTCACATAACCAGTATTTTATCACCAGTGTGAGCTTGGAGGTAAGCCTGACTGTCACAGTTAAATACTTCCAAATGTTTACAAGCGCTTTTGCTCTGAAGTGTAGCCCAGAAGGGTGGGGATTTGTTGCCCTTTCTGCAGGTGCTGGCGGGGTTACCACTGCCAGCATTTGGCTGCTGTGGGGTTATTTGCCATTTGATCCATCTGTTCACTGTGGCTTCCTGCCTCTGAGAGGCATTAAATAATCAGCATAACCCCCAGATCCTTGCTTCTTAGCATAATGTGTTGTGGGAGGGTTTGTCCTGTATCCATATGGTATTCCTGGTTATGTCTAATTAGACAGATTAGCTAAATGTAATTGTTATAACTGTATTAGAACAGACTTCTTATGGATTTATGAAACAGTTGAGAATTGAGCAAGCAGTGCAGTTCCACTCAGCTGGATTTTTCTCAGCCTGGTAAGGACTATATGTCCTTCTAGGTTACATATTTGGGGAGAGTGATTATTACATCCATATCTGTCAGCAGTGGTGCAGTGCTTTGATAAAAGGCTATTCTGTTCACAATCAAATGACTAAGTAGTTATTTTTGGCTTTGTTTATGGAAAAAAAGACATTTTGTGAGATTACAGTAAGAGTCTGTGGAGCAAAAAAGACGAATATTTTCTTACCATTGTAGCTTAGAGAGAAGCAGACAGAAGGAGGACCTCTGAGATCCTCAGTCAGTGTGGGGAGATGGTGCTCTGGTTTGAAGATGTGAGTGTCCATATTCAAATCCTCACCGTGCTTGTGCATGGTTAAAAATTGACTCCTTTTACATTCTGGCCCATGTGAGGATGAAGCATCATGTTGGAAGCAGAGCGCTTCAACCATCTTTATTATTTGACAACAGTGAAGGATTGTTCCTCTGTTATTAATTTTCAACTGAATTGACATTGTGTCAGGAATGAGGACTCCTTGCTCCAGACAGAAAATTCAGTGGGATAACAGTTCTGATAATATAATTTTTTTTTTAAGTTAGTCTTTGGCTGCAGAAGTGAGTTGTTTTTGTGCAAAAGTGGTCTTAGACAAAATTATGTGGGTGAAAACACCATGTCAAACAGAAAGCTGGACTTGATGGTGTACAAGAGGAATATAGTTTGCACAAATTCTATTTCAGGAATAGCTGATGGGGTCAGAATCAGACACGCAAAAGGGGCTAATCCTCATTTTCCAGTAGCCTCTTAACGTAATACCTGGAAATACCCACTACATTAATACCCAATACATTAATGGAAATACCTAGTAACAAAAAGACAATTTGTGTCAAGAGAATGTCTTCAGCTTTTTGCATTTCTCAGTAAACTTAAATTTATTCTGAAGTTGGAATTTTTTAGCATTTAAACAAACCTCAGGAAAAAAAAAAAAGAGGCTTGTATTTTCATGGCAAATCAAGTTCAATTTATAATCTGGTTATTACATTTTTCTCTATACATAGTGAAGTTCCTTGTGCATAGACTTAGAAAAATGTTGTGCTTATTTTCATAACCTTTTTTGACATCACCCTGGTTCTATGAGGAATCATTCTTTTTTTTTTCTGTGGTTGACACTGAATGTGTACTTGGCTCTGACTGAAATAAAAGAAGGTCAGAAACGAGGGAGGTCTTTTTCCAGAAAACAACTCTGTTTCTGGGGACAAAAGGTGATGAAATGCTAAGTGAGACAAATTTAGAATGACCAGGTCTTGTGTGGCTCAGGACCAAGTTCAGAATCTGCTGTCTCACACAGAACTTGGCTGTTGGGACCCAGTTTGTCTACTTTGTTTTTAGGGCTGTTTCAAAAAGTAGGTGATTCCTGACACCAGTGACTCCAGAGAAACTATTGTATGCCTTCTTTTCATGTTGAAAAGAAAATGCCACGTTGATCAGTAGAATGCTGGAAAGCTAGGAAGGAGCAGTATTCATATCACACCCCCATCTTTTGCAGGAGGTGAATATGGTATGTCTGCGTGTGTTCTGGTGTATAACAATTTAAGTCAGTTTGGTCTACTTTACTCAAGTAAGGTTGGTTTGGGTTTTTTTTCTTCAAAGCTGTACTTCCCATTTAAAATTGTGAGATATCAGTCAATATTTACTATTATACACTATTTATATTTTATTTCAAAAACTTCTAGGTGCTATGAATTGTAGGGCCAGAACGTTTGATGTACTACCAAATGTGAACTTCTGGCTTAACCTCTCTGTAGTAGTCTCTAGTATGTTCTGAGGGTAAAGAAATAGTATTTTTAGCTTGCTCAGTTCAAGAGCTACAGAGATTCATGTGGAATTGAAATGCAGTTGCATTCTGTCCAGTTTTGTATATATAAACAAGTCTCTCAGTCTTAAATTCCTTTATTATATGAGCATCAGGACTTTTATCTCATTTAGCTGAAAATATGACTCCTTTTTAATGTGCAAATAATTTTCCTAAGCTGGGGATAATTGTGGGGAGGGAGGAGACTGTGTGTGTGTATGAATCCAGAAGTCTGACAAATGTACATAACTATTTTTAGAACATTATCTTCTACATTTGATGATTCTAGTTTTCATATGAACGCAGCTTGACACAATTTAGCTTCAGTGTTTTATAAATTAAAATGCAAAGTGTCAGCAACTGAATACATTTTCTGATATAAAACTCTGCAGATATATTTTAATTTCTATTTAGTATCTGTGTGTGTGTAAACATGTATAATCTGTGTAGCCTTCTGGTTAGCAACAGATACTGCTAAAAACTTGTGGCTAATTGAAAACCAATAGGTTTTATTAGGTAACAGTTAAGACAATAGATCTTTCATTAAGAAAAAAATGAAAGAGCAAATTTTGAAGAAAGCATGTTAATAAATTTAAATAGAATTTCCTATTCATTCAAAATAATCATTTCAGTTATTAAATTCAGTTATTAAATTGATCCACAAGTGTTTTATAACCTTTAAAACTTCCTTTATAACATTTAATGAGAACATTTAGATTAAAAATAAGAGCATTTAATGGGATACTGGAACTCTTCCATAACTGGCTTTCCTGAAAAGTAATTGTTTCAAAAGCATCCCAAACAATATCCATTTTGCTTTTGGATAAGCTCAGATCTTTCTAGCATTTTTATCATTGACTGAGCATGAGGCTGTTTTGATAAAAGGAGTTGCAACAAGAAGACATATGTGTTTTCTTCACTTCCTGTGCAGCTTGGCTCAGGCCTCTGGGGAGAGAGAAAGAACAAAATATTTCCTCTTTTTTACACAGGTTGATTTGTGCCCATGGGTATGAGTTAGCATCATGAGAAAGGGAGACTGCACTGAATCCAGCCTAGGCTATTTTCCAATAAACTGCTTTCTTAGCAGGACTAACACTGACAGAGGCCTGAGTTTAAAGGAAGAAATAAGCTGTTCAGTAGTCTAAAAGAAAATTTTCAAAGAAGCAGGTCAAAACAGGAAATGTTTGTATAAAAAAGAAACATCTCCCCAATGGAAACTCCGTATGCCTTCAATCCATCAGTTCACACTGGCAAAGATTTGCCTTAGGGTTCATATTAATAAGACATGCATAAACATGTCATCTGTGCACCTCTGGCGTGTTTCTAAGGTATTTTATGATCAGTTTCTTTCTCTTCCCAGACACAAACATACTGAATCGATTTCCATCCACCCAGGGTTTAATAGTACTGCACCAGAGTGCAGTATTACTACCAGAGATGTAGTGTAAAGAAATTGGTCCTTGCACCACTGCTTTTACAGTCTGCACCTGTAGCAGACGTTCTTGCCTAGCTACCCTGGAATTTTCTTAAGTTTTATATGGTATGAAAAACTGTAAGTGTTAGTTTGGGGTCTTGTTGGGGGCTTGCAATCAAATTTACAGATACATGTTTGTCTGTTATATATATTTGTCTGTCACATAGACAAATAAATTGTTCCAATCAAGAACAAGATAAATAGGTATTCACCAAAAATCAGCTGGAAGGTCAATCAGAACCTTAGAAGAATAGTATTTTAGAAGCAGACTCAGTAGAAAATAGAAATTTACAATATTAAGTAAAAAAACCATTCTTTTCATGAAATAACCTTATGGAATCAGCCTAGGGTCTTAGCTACTCTAATTCATAATCTTCCAGGACAAGCCAGTAGTGGATTCTTAGTGGAAGAATGTGGGAGCCAACATCCTCCTATTTTTTTCCCCTATTAACCCCCTTGACTTATGATAAGGAATGGGTCAGGGCTTTCTAAACTGGAAGCTGAATCCTTTCTGCCGTGCCCAGTAGAACCAAAGCATTTTTTACTGTGTAGTTTCCCTCTATATGCCTAATTCCCAAACCAGGAGAAATATTAAATGTTTTCTTTTTACTTCATGATTGTGTAGATATCCCTTCATTAGTATTTTTCCCCCCACCCTAAAGATCCATAGCTGTTATCATACAGTGTTGTAGCATCTCTCCTTGTTCTTTTTCTACACAAGAAGAAATATATATCTCCCTATCTGAATTTTTAAAACTGGGTGTTGATTAGATTTCACAGGGGAAAAGTGCACCAGGCTACGAGAGTGAGTATTTATTGCTAATCACAAATGGGTAGAAATATAGCTCACTAATTTTATCCTAATGCACTTCAGAGAGAAGAAATCCAAGCAGTTAAAATAAAAGCATCACATGTCTTCCATTATTTGCTTGTGGAAGCAGCAATACAGAGTAGATGGTATTGCAAACATGAGCTGGTCCTTTTTTTCCATTGAAATCAGTGTCACTTGATTAATTTCAGTAGAAGAAAAATATGCCAAAATGGTAAATATTGTGTGTGCGTTATTCCAAGACTTGTGAAACAAATAACTGCATATCCTGATTCTATTTTTATAAATGTAAATTAAAATAAAAAATAGCAGTTAATATTTCTGCTGAGCGATGTTGACCTATGCATGCTTGATCAGTAATTGCAGTGCTGCTTGCTGACTAAATCTATTTCCTCGAAACAAAGCAATTTTTGAATTATGTTTTATTTTTCCAGGTATTTTTGATAACTATTAATAAGAAGTTCTTGTCTTTCAAACTAACTTCTCTCAATAAAAACCCAAAGCCAAGACAAAATTATTAGTCTGGCAGTTATATTCAACTCTTTGCTGTGATTACCTGAAGTATCCAGAATGAGAATGAATGTAAATGGCATTTCTGGAGTTGTGGCTTGTTTTGAAATTCCCATGCCCCATATATATACAGTCAGGAATGTATTTATATCATCCTTGTAAGCCAGTTAAAAGAGTAATATCCATTTGGGCTTTGAGTTTATATTTCAAGAGGATTTCAGAAGAGATACCAGACTTGCTGTTTCCTGAGGTGAGCCCATGCTGACTCTGGCTTTGGAGTGGGCATTATGTCCCCTGGCATTAGAGACTGTGCTATGGATATCTCATGGAAGGCAGTCATCCTGCGCTCCCTTAAATAGCCAATGGGGAGAAATAGCTATTTGGTGCAGTTCACCTGGCCTGACTTAGATCTTTCATTTCTATTGACATGAACTGTCTGAAAGTATCAGGTTTTCTGCAGTTTTTACAGGACAGGTGACATGGTAGAGCATGGTATCTCTCTTTTGTCAGATGGCTTCTGTGCTCTGTGCTGCTGTCATGTGGAGTTCATTCTACCCCTGCATTGCCTTGCTATCAGTTCATTCTGCCTTATACAAAACATAAATGTAGCAAATCCATTGTCATCAGAGGAGTGTGGGGGTTTATTTCTTCATTCTCAGGGATTTTGCTTCAGCTGATCCAAATCAAGCAAAGGTCTCATTCCCAGCCTTGGTAGAAGAGAGTCAAAATCTGTTATGCTTTCGTGTGTTTATGGAGACTCACATGTTGCTTCTGCAGAAAGCACCACTGCTCTGCAAGTCGGCAGGCAGAGTCTCAGATAACTCTTACGTCAGTTTTTTACCTTTTTCCTTTGCCATAGGACCCGTTTTTAGTTCAGTGTTTATATTGCTTGGTCACAGGACTACTTTGTCTAAACTCAGCAAATATAGCACACATAGGTCCCAAATGCAGGGCAAGGGTGAGATACACCATTCGTGCGTGTATGTACCCAGATGTGTGTCAGACACAGTAGACTTTACACTTATGTCATTGTTTCTAATGTTTGCAATTAGACTGTGTGGTTTCTTCTTATTTAAATTAGGTCAGGATTGTATCATCTACATTCCTGAGGCTTCTCCCAAGTGCTTCTTGAAATGCAACACTCTTGCATCTATTTTTTAAGTGAATAGGCCACTTTTTAGGTGTTTTTCCCCCAGTCATGTGACATAGTAAATAAAAAGAAATTATTATCTCTCTTAGATGTTTGAACTCTGCAAATGAAAGCAATCCATTTGTTGAACACTTTTCAGGCTTATGAGCTGCCTTTTTGCATTTGCTTTCCAGTTGACCCTTTAGTCCTGCTTTGAGTTACCAGATGAAAACAAGGTTTCCCTTCAAAGGTTTGTTGCCGAGGTAACTGGCACTGAAACCAAAAGATGAATACTTTAACTACTTAGGATAACTACTTTGCAAGCTAAATAAAGAGCTAAATTTCAGAGAAGGATGTTGGATAAATGTGAATTATTAGGGGAGAAAAATGAAGATTACTGGAGTCACAGAATTCAGACAGGATTATTGCCTTTTGCACCAGTGATGGTGCAAATCATTATGCTGCTAATCATGTGCTGCCTCTTGGCTCTCTCAGTCCTGCTGATCCATTAAATGGTGCTGGTATTTTAACCTCTGCCTTGATAATATATAGGGTTGTGGAAATGAGAGGCAGGAAGCTGGAATTTTACAGAGGACTGATGGCTACTGTGTTTGCAAGAAGTTTAGTATTTTGAGTTTGAGATTGAGAGGCTTAGGTGGTGCTGGGGGAATTATTGCTGGAATCCAGAATTTCTTGGGAAAACTCATGCACAGCGTGTGTAAATGAAGGAGACAAACCTCTCTGTGTCTAATACTGTAAAACGGAAGGAATTGTTTATTTTGATGTTTGATTCAAATGCAGAAGCAATCTTAGTTCCCATCCCCCTAAAAAGCTGATCATGCTTTCGAGAAGTATGGCAGAAAGAAGCTTTAAAAATTGTTCATTGATAATACTGAACAATATCATCAGATTTTGATGTCTACTGATGCTGCTGTATATCAGAAAAATGATGAAAACAAATAATTTAATATCAAAAGTTGTAGGCTTTTGGTTTCTTACAGTTAGTTACTACATTGAATAATTTCTCTGTCTCCAGTAGTTACTGTATCTAACTACATACAGATGCAATTTTTTTCATGTGATTTAACTCTTAGACATACTGGAAAAGTTGGAATATGGACCTCTGTAAGTGGCTCAGTGGGCTGAGCAGTCACGATTGTTCCTTATAAATGAGCTTTCTGCTGTGATCCAGTAGCTCGTTCATCAGATTTCTTCTGAAGATACAAACAAACCAGTTCTTCTCCAAGCCAGTGCACTGTTACTTTTACCAAAGAAAACAAATACAGTTTTTTTGGTTAACCATGGACCAAAAACACTAGGATGGCTCAGGCTGCATTTTTGCTGGAGCTTACATTTACATTGGAGATCTCTCTGCTGCTCTCTGCAAAGGCTGTCAACACCTGTCACGGTTCTGTAAGGAAAAAGATTTCTGCATGTTGGCAGCAAGAAAGCCAGCAAACTGCTGCTTTCAGTTTCCATGAGCTTTTATTGTTACAAACCCTTTCCACTCTGGAGGTAGTAAAGAAGAGTCACACCATACCCTGTAGAAGCATTACCCAAAGGTGACTCTGCCCGTGATAAATCAGTGAAATGCTGTGCCTGAGTTCCCCCCACCAGAAGTCAAAAATAAGGAGCAGGAAGAAGTGTTTGCAAATATGCTTTTACTGGCTTTTGTAGGCCCTGTAGCATTCTGCTTTGTTTTGAGTACTTATTCAGGTTGTGAAGTAAGGGTCCAGCCTTCAGCGTGTTCGCTACTTCAGTGGTGCCACAAGACACAGGATGTAGGGTGCCTGAGCCCAGGTAGGTTCTATTTTTAGCAACTGTGAGATTTAATGAAATTAATTTCTTGTATTTTAGTTAAGAAAAACAGCTTTGAATAGCTAAAAAATATACTAAGAATTAACTTAGGGATATACTTGATGCTGTTAAATATCCATTGCTCCAGAATACATCGTTTTCCTCTGTGAGCTTCACTTGAAATTTGTGCTCATCGGAACAGAGCTAAAATTTTCCACCTACAAAACCATCTGATAGATTGGAAATGGCTACCTTTAAGAAACTCGAAACACACCATTCTATGCCATTACCACACAGAATAGTAGGAGATACTCCTGGCTTGTTTCCTGTGAAAACCATCTCAGAATCAGAGCCCCCGCTGTGGAAGTTAATGCCAGAAGAGACCAGGCAAAGCCTGTGACTGTTTCTCCTTTCTAACTGCTACATGATTTTACACAGCAGGCTTTCCAGGGAAGTTCCAGGATTTACAGCTAAATGGATATACTTACACCTAAAAAATACACTAAACACTAAGTCAGAGTTTGTAATTCACACAGGACTTTACACCTTATTCTTCCAAGTAATGATACTATTTGGGATGATGAAATAAAATTTAGAAAATGAGTGATTACTGTAGAAAGTAAGCTTTCTGGACTTTACATGGACTGGTGTGAAATTGTAGCAACCATCCAGAATCCTCTACCAGTTTTTGCAGTACAGACAAAGCCTTAGTCATTGCTGCTTAAAATCTTTATACTTGTGCACACTGAAAAGTTTACTTCATTTGTGTCTTAATTAAAACCAACTGTCATTATAGAATGCTTTCAATATGAAAGGGTCTCTTCAAGTTTCATATGTCAAAAAAGGTTAAACTTTTTTCTGTTTTTTTCATTTTGATCTTCTCTTTGCAAATTAGGTTCCACAGATAATTTCCTCAACTGTAAAGTTACATGAAATGTCTGTGGATTTCATGGAGGGACGTTGATTTCTTTTTCTTACAGTTGTCAGCATGTTTATAATGAGCTGAAATACTGGATAATTATTGTAGTTCAGTGTACTGTCAATGTCTAGTGAAAACAATTCCAAACAGCTTGCTATTTTCTTGATATTATCAATGCAATTTGCCTCTGTAGGCTTTCTTATTCACTGTATATTTAAAAAACCCCATAGTTAATTGTAATTCTAATTTTGTATTCTTCTCACTTATTTTTTTTACTTCAATAAACACTATCTTTCACTTCAACCATACAGCTTTTCAATCTTTCTTAACAGCTTTTTGGAAAGGAACATTCCTAAAATAGTAAAAAAAAAAACTGATATGCATGAACCATGAGCTGTGAAACTATTTTATTTCTATGCTTTACACTCTTTTACTACAGAGATTTCAAGGTTCTAAAATAACAATCAAGATCATCTATAACTGTACAATTAGCAATGACCATGCATGATGAATACCCGAGTGAAGGCATCTTCTGGGTGAACTTGCTGAACCTTGCACAAGAATGTTCTGTGGTTAGAAACAGACATCTAACTTGAAGCTTCAGTGTGTTCGTTGCTGGTTTAGATGCATTTGCTTTTGTGCCACCCACGTCTCTCATCTCTCCTCCCTCACTGCCCCCATGTGTCTATACAATTGGATTAAACCCTCTTTGGCTTGCTTTTTGCTGTGCCAAAACAACCATTTGCTCTTACCCTCCTTATAGATCAGGTTCTTGGGTGTTTTTTGAAAACAATTGACTGAATTTACTCTATTGTATGCTAGTCAAACCTTTCACCTGTGCCTCTTGTAGTTTACTTCTCTGTCTCAACAGGGGATGCTACTGGGCTGTTAATTTCTCCATCTCTAAGGACATACACAAGGCCATAATGGTCAGACCAAAGATGCATTACCTGAGATTGCCAGAGTGCACAGGGACAGAGAGGTGATGTCCTGCTATACTCCATTGAATTGTGGCAGTGCTCAGCAGGGAGCTGCATTGACAAATGCTCTAATTGTACTTCGAAGCTTTTTGTATGTTCACATTCAATTCTCTTCCAGCATTCAGTTCTTCAGCTTGATGGTGCTTTTTGTCAGCACTTACCTCTTTGAAAGTGCTGGACATGGTTAGTTTCTTTCAGTGAATGTTTCTTCTAGATTAGTCTGTAAGAGTTTTAGTCCATAGAAATATCAATTTATTACTGTGTAAAAGTGTATGCTTCTGATTAGTTAAATATTCATACAAGAAAGTTGAACTTAGGGATTCAGTCCAGTGGATGTTAGTGGTAAATTCTGTAGCCTGATGCTGATATGTATTTCAGTAAGTCCAAAAGAATTTTGTATGCAGTAAGTAAAGTTCAGTGTGGGTTTACACTGATATTAGTGACAAAAGTGGGTGTTAATGGACATGTGTTAAGTCATCATCAGTGTGCTGGTAGAGCATAAGCAAAATAATTTTTTTTAAGACTATCACTATTAATGCAGCCTTTGAAATTAGATTATTTTTTGATCTATTTTATGTGATCAGTAACGTGGGCTCATTTCACCAGAAGTGAAAAGTCAGAAGTAGGGTATCTGGATTTAAGACATTACCTTAGTGTCAGAAAGACTCAGGAAGTGAAGGTTGTGTGGACACCTATGGAGAGGACAGTAGGCACCTTGAGAGGCAAGAATGTCATAACTATCATCTTTGATATTCATTTTAAGACAGGATAAAATGCTCTTTTCAGGCACCCAACAGTTTCACTTAGGTATGAGACAAACCAATTTGACTTTCCTATTTCCTGATATATGTGTCTGCATGTAGCAGGAGATGGGTAATGAACTTGGATTGATGCAAGGCCAAAAAGAGAAGCAACATTTTTATTAAAGACCAGATGAAGCCTCCTTGAAGTAGAAAATCTGTTGTGATTTTTATAAGATTCTATGTAAGGTGATTATGGCAGCTTCTTTTAAGGAATTGTTGAGGAGCTTTTATACCAGAGTATAAGTGAGTGCAGTAAATTGATTCCAATTAGCTGTCCTAAACTAATCAGTGATTCATACTTATTTATGCAGGCATCTTAGACAGTTGGAAACAGCACAGGACAGCCACATCAGCTTTTCCTTCTCTTACAATTTAGTCATGCTTTCTGCTGGATGTTACATGAAGATTTTTTTATATGTACTGAAGATTACTTTTTGAATCTAAATATTTAAGACAGGACAGCTAATGTGTGTGAGCCAGACAAACCAGACAGAGGTGATTTTGCAACAATGAATATTGAAAATTTGTTATTGAAAATGCATAAAAGCACTGTGTCATATTTTTTCATTTTTGATAATGCAGTTTTTAAAAATGGTTTAGAATTAAAAGTTCAGCAATGAAATGCCTTTTTCTGTTTAGTAGTAGAAATTTTTCCATATCTACAGTCAGAAAACACTTCTAGAAATTAGTGGAGGAGTTTTAGGGAGTTTTTCCATATTGCTTGACTTTATTGCTTGGAATCCTTGCATCCAAACACTAGTATGGCATAATTTTCATAGAAATAAAAGTTCAGTAAAATTATATAGTAGGTAAATAGCATCCTTTTATAGAAAGTCATGTAATAGTATATATGAATATATTTGCAAATTACAATGGAAACAGTTTACTATGTATATTAATATGGGAGATGATTCACTGGAATCATGTGTTATTGCCCATATTTCTGTTTCCTCATAATTTTGTGAGTTATTAGAATCTCACTTTCCCTTTCAGAAAATTGCATTTTGCAAAAATCTGAAATGCTTCTTAAACAGCATTAAGAAGCCTTATTTAGATGAAAAGTTGCTGGTACTTTCATAATAATTCTATGAATATGGCAATTCTCTGTGTGTGCTAATAGTCCTATTTGGGAATCAGTATCCTTTCCCAGTTTGTGCTGTACATACAGCAGAGCAAAAATATCATACAAAGTTATCGTGTGAAGGTGTTGACTCTAGGTGTTTGTAATTGTAATGGAGATAAGATTCTGAGTCTGATCTCATTTTTATTTGGTTTTAATATAATATAATAGAATGGCAAGAGCATTTTAGATGCTTAGAAAGAATACCAATCTGATTTTTTTTTTCAATTATCCATCAATTCCTGAAAAACAATTGAGAACAAGAGACTGTTACACTTTATTTGTGGCAGCCGTGATTCAGCATGCCAAAAGTAGAGCCGTGAAAGTATTTCCTTGATTCTGTATTCTTTGGCAGGAGCATAATGAGTAATAAAATACAATCTCTTTAGAAAAACATATGCTATCTTTTTTTTGTATAATAGTAATGAGAAGATTACTTGGTGCTTTCCATTGTCACATTGAGTTGCTAACTGTTGAAATACCAGGCTGTTGCTGCAAATTACTGCTAGGCTCTATAGCATGTGTGTGTGTGGCCTCATGTCTAACATTGCAGCTTGCCACCTTTTGTCATTACCACTACAAATAATTAGCTGTAACATTTCTGTAATTTCTTAATGTATGACTTAAAATTTATTCAAGTGTTGATAAAAAAATATACCTATTTTGCTTTACAATGAGAAAATCTGTTGGTCTCATTTCTATGAGTATTTGTAAATAAATATTTCTTCACAGAGTGTAGTGTAATACCCACATATAAGCAGTAGGTAATTTTTTTTTGTCTGACACAGAAGTTGAAAATAATTCTCATCTTGTCAACTGTGAATCCAAAATAAAGATTCTAATAGGTCTGCATAGTGTTGGGAGGGGGAAATAAGGAGAGGGGTGGTAATACCTATAACACGTCAGATCAACTGTAAAGCCATTATTAGCTTCATGTGAAGTTGCTTTTTTTCTGTAATTTTTTCTGTGGACCTTTTGAGTTATTGTAGTGATGAAAGGAACCTTTGATAGCTGCTTCTCCAGGTCCTCTATTACTGCATCATTGTATTTGTTGTCCGAAGGCTTAGACATTTGACGCAATAATTTAAAGATATGTCTCCATTTAATCATCCAAATGATTTTAATTTGTTGATTTTTGTCTTTAAAGTTTGCAACACCCTGTCTCAATTTGTAGTTCTCCTCCAACATTGTTTCAAAGAAGTGCAAGTTCTGTAGAAAGTTCCAGTCTGAGTAATTTAAATGATGATGGTAACTAGCTTTGTCTAGTGCCACAGTGCTGTGTAGGACAAGGGAGGTGGTGGTAGCACCTTCCTGGCTCATTTCTGTTTATTAACAGCACAGAAAAAGAATTCACAATGCAGCTGTTGTTAAGAGTGTTGGGTGCATTGGTTCCTAAACCTCCCATATTTTAAAACAGGAAGCTCTCTGAATTTCTTTTTATTTCTTATCTGACAGGGTTAATTCTTTTTATAATTAAAATATGCCTAGAGTATTCCACAGAGCATCCTAAGCAGCATACTATCCAAAGCTGTCAGAAGAGTTATTACTTCAGATCTTTTGGAGTCCTGTCTTTTAAATGCTTCTCGGCTCCTACTCTTCCAAAGCATGCCAATGGAACACTCTTTATTCTTCAAAGGACATGAGTCAGTGGGCACAAACTGAAGCACACATTTCTTTATTCATCCAAGCATCTAAAATTACTTTTAGTGTTGATTTTAACAACTTATGTGATAGGGATCTTTCAGCATTTAAATTTTGGCAGGAAATGTGCCTTTTTTTCTAAGCCTTGTTGCAAGTGTTGCAATTCCTGTCTCCCTGTTCAGAGTTTTTCTTCTTACCCTAATCTCTTAAATGTATAGTTTCTAGTACCAGAGGGTTGACCCATTATGAAGATGACCTCTGGAAAACACAAAATAGCAATTTTGTGTTCTGAAAACTAGGTATTGAAAGGATGTTTGGAAAAACTGAGCTATTTGATAGAGTTAACCATGACATCCAGCTTGCTCTCAGTAGGTTGGGTGGAAAGCTGTGCAGATAGTGTATATTTTGCCAACTAAATGTAAAATGTAAAAACTACATGGGAAATGAAAAGAGGTTTAGAACAGCAGAAACCATTGTCATTGAACATGCATGCGTCAGAAACAGACCGCAGCTGAAAGGGCTGGTCAATAAACCAGAAAAAATGTTCAGCTGAGTGCTGGGGCAACTTGCTGGGTCCAGGCCTCTGGGTCAGGGTATAGGGCCGGCAGGGTAGAGCTGTGGAGTGACTCAAGAGGCTTTGGTGCCCCCTGGTTTTACCAGCTGTATAGCCCTGTACTTCTGGTACCTTCTGGGCCTGTAGTGACAGCAGAAAATGCATATACTTCACCCACTGACTTGATAAAATTGAAGTGAAAATTACCTTGGTAACTATCACATGAATCAGCTGCCAATCTATGAGGGCATCACTGCATTTTTCTGGACTCTTTGTGCTACAAGTATTTTGTAAGAGACCTGGGTTACTTGTTTCTGTTCTAGGATTTGCTCTCTGCACAAGTTCTAGTGCAGGGTTGAAAGAAAGGCTATGCAGCTAAAGTATTGTGCTGCCCCACAGCAAATTAAATTCCCTCTGGCAAATTATCTCCCCTTCCCTAGTAGCTGTGTAAGTAATGCCATTAAAACGTTTTTCCTAAACCTCATATTTTAGGGATTGAACTTCTACTAGAGTACTGTGCAATTCTCCATGTGTTATTTTTGTCCCTGACTAAAACTTTGGTAGTGTAACAAGATTATCTGTGAGAAAGAGCAGTATTGCATAGCTTGCAGCTACTTTGTCCTGCCGCTGACTCCCCACAAATTAATTAGGTTTTACTCTCTTGAATGCTCTGGGAAACCAAGTCATCTACAAATGCTTCAGGAAATTATAATGATGAACTCTTGGGTGATTCAGTTAATTAGCAAAATCTCTTGAGTACAGAACATTAATAATGATTTGCAGCTGCAGATATGATATATGTATGCATGTATGTATGTATGTATGTACATGTGTGTGTGTGTTTGCATGCAGAGATACCCATGGTAATTCTGGCCATGTTAGCTCAAAAAGAGAAGCAGCATAAACATTTTAGTCTAACTTTAATAGGGTTTGTAAAATATTGCACCTCTTACCACTCCATCACCCCTCTCTAAAAGAAAAAAACTATCCCAAATAGCAACAAATCCGTTGAATATGTAGGTATCTGTAGAAAAAATATAAAGGGGGTGAAAAATGCTAACTGCCCCATTATCTATTTCAAAAGTAAAATTAAAGTTGTTTGCAATTAGTGTTTACTTCATATTTACATATTAATGATATATTTTGGATATGTGATAAATATCTCTCGTGGTGAAAAATAATTTTCTTGATAGATACCCACTATGAAATGACTGGTGTAGATTGCCTGTTGAGAGTTTTACTGAAGTTCAAAAATTACTTCTAAACAAATAACTACAACATTTCCAAGCTATTACCTGCCACAGTAAATTGCAAAATTCCAGAGTTAAACAAAATGGGGTATCAAAGTATCTGTTTCACATTCATTTATCATCCCATTTGCAGTTCTCCCCCAACATTGTTTCAAAGAAGTGCAAGTTCTGTAGAAAGTTCCAGTCTGGCTAATTTAAATGATGATGGCTGTTTGTTCTACAATGTTGGATTTAATAAAGATTAAGAATGTGTCTTATTTGCAATGGTTTGCAATAGCAATGTCAGCTGTAATAGTCTGCAAGTTCCCTGCCTGCATGGTGGTGGGAGACACACCGAGCAGTCGGGGGTGGCACCACACACCCCTTGGGCATCATGGCGCTTCTGCTCTACCAAAAACTTTGCATTTAGGAAACCAGACCGAAATGCTTGGTGTTTGTCATGCACATGTCATGCCTGCCCAGAGGGGTCAGCAGCTCCCATGTTGCGTGGCAGTGCTCCAGTGTTGATGAAATGGTGTCTGTGGGAGCAGTGGCTTTCCCATGGTGCTGTCCAGGGGCTCTTGCAGGGCTGAAGTAACTTTGCAGAATCCAGCGTTGTTGCAGTTCTGTTTCTTTGATCTTTCCCACAGTTTCCTAAATATCCAGCAATGTAAATATATTTATTAATATCACTGTTAGTAATAAAACTATTAAAGATGACGAAGTACTTCTGCAACAAAGGATGCTAAGATGAGCATGTGAAAGGCAGTAATATTCTGTAGTGTGCACTTCTAGGGTGCACTCAGATGCTGGTTAGTGCTGATTGTCTCACATGGGATAGAAAACTGAGACCAAACAGCATATGCAAAAGTAACTTTCAAGAACAAATAATTTCTGCCATTTACTACCCTCAGGCATCTTCTAATTTTTAAAATTATATGAGACAGAAGAATTGATGCATATCTACTCTCCAAAATCCAACATTTTTTCAAGGCCTGTAGGTCCTTTGGACTCTTGAAAGCATTTCTGTTGTTTCCTAAAATGTAAGTTCAAAATCAGCTCTCAGTAGTGGTTATTGCTGGGACCTGGTAATTACTAGCCAGGAACTTTGTAAAGTACAGAAGGAAAAGAAAACTAGTCTCTGTTGAGCTGTTTGTAGGAACAGAGAAGAAGAAGTTTTAAAAATTCAAGTTGCTGGATAAAAATATTACTGGAAAAAATAATCTTAAAGACTGCTGTATTCAATTGCAGGCATTCTTTCAGATCCTTGCTGAAGATATGTTACTAAGTAACACAGTAGTCCTGCTAATTAGTTTTTGCACAATAATTATTGCGTGCCCTTCCAGCATCCCATGTGTACTTATCCTGGGTAACAATACTGGAGGAAAGACACTGGTCCATTAGCAATCAGACCTTTCCAGGAAAATACATGCAGTGAATGGTGTTCTGGAATTCCTTTATGTGAAGTAGCTGTACTTCCCATTGTTATAAATGCTCAGGTGTATCAGAATTCCTCTTACCAGAACTGACCACTTTCTGTTTTAATGCACAGTATCTTAAATAAAATTAAATTACACACTATGAGGCAAATCTGTTCCCTAGGGTAGCATTCTTCCAACATGAACTTAGTGCTAGAATATGTATTTTTAATGACAGAGAAATTACAGGCTGTCACATAGTCATTTAGCAAGGCTAGAGTATTCTGAGTTTCTGCTGCCATTCCTACTGCTTTTATAAAAATACATATAACTGAAAAGAAACTTTTTTTTTTAATATAGTTTGATAAAGAGAAGAAGGTGCTTCAAAATCTAAGCATATGAACTGTAGAAACTGGAAACAGGGTAGTGTGAAATACAGTTTGGGTTAGCAAAACAATTTAAAATGGTGTAAAAATGCTGTCAATAAAATACATAAGGGGAGATTCTGAAGTCTATCCCTACTCTGGGAAATAAAACTGAAGCTAAATTTCATGTTATGGTAGCAGTTTAGTAGCAGGGTAAGGCAGATTTCTATGAGAATCTAATGCTGAACTTGGTAAGGCATTTGTACACACCAAGGAGAGTGAGGAGAGACCGTGGATGGCTCCAGTCTGCCCAAAATGCAACTGCAGCCTTCAGAGGGAGAAGCAGCATGGTCTTCTCTGCCTTGAGAAGATTGTTTGCCATCACAGAGAGCTCGTAGGGAAGGAGTTGTGAAAGAAGCCATGGAGTTTCTAGACATGATAAGTAATAGTTTTCATTTTCCAGTGTTATTCTACGGAAACTGGCAGCTGGCTGCACCTGCTCCATTCACTGCATGTCATTATTAATGCACTGGGCTATCACACCATTCGGTACTAATGTTGTACTGTGTAAGACTGAAATTTGTGGAGAAAACATTGAGACTACGTGACATCGAGTCTGTATCATCCACTTTTCTACGGAAATGGAATTCTTACACTTTCAAGCTACTTGTAGGCAGTTCTGTGAAGGTGTGGCCTGTGTGGGCAGCCCTGTGGTTGACCATGATGAGGTGAAGAGCAAGGAGAAGAGCACGAGCACATATCAGTGAAGAAAGCTGTGTGGGAAAGGGCTGGGGGCTGTGTTACTCCTGATATGCTGTGATGGAAAAAACATTTGTTTTTTTTTCTTTTCAGCATATGTAATCTCCTATCACAGTGAAAAGTCTCTAGACTTGATCATCAACATGACAGTGAAATTTAAATGTTCAAGAATATTAGGGATTGTTTCTGAAGTCATTGGAGTATTGGTAGAAGTTCTCTTGGTAAATGTTTAATGTTTTTGAAATTAAGTTATTATTTCTCCTCATAGAACTTTTAACTTATGGACAAAATTTTAAAACAGAGGGAGAAGTTATTACTGTGGGGGACCGTGCATGAGTTTTTCTTTGTGTAGAGGAGCAGTCCACAAAGGGTATGGTTAGACACCAGTGGGATCCTCAACTAGGCCTTACAGAGTCTTCATACTGTTTGGGGGGCTGCTAATGAGGTGACCATGGGACATAGTAACAATCTCAAATAATGTGAAGGGGTGTGGAAAATACCTATCTTTTGGACAGAATTTCTGCAAATATTCCCAGGGGGCTGAACTTGTGTTCTCTTCTTAGTTTGCTCTCAGTCTCTACAAAATTATTTTAAATGATGTATAATGTTAAATGAATTAGCAATGGAAAAATATATTTCTTAAGAAATTGATCAGAATGACTTTTAGATAATTTTAGATTCATTTTGAAAGGGGTAGATGGAGCTCTTGCTGTTTTTCTACAGACTTTGTTCTTTATCCTATTGAGTAATTGAAATTCAGAATTCACACATATTTGATTTTTTGATATATAATTTCATGAAAAGCTTGCCAGTAGTGTGAGCTATGTATGTTTTTGAGATATTCATTAAATGAGATTTGTAACAGTTTACATGGTATTCTGACAGTTTACCAAACCTATCAGTCAAAAGCAGATGGCCTGCGTTGGTAGGATTTTTTGGTTAAAATGAATATATTTTCAACATATGTATTTAATTTATAATATATTTGCTAGCAAGATTTTGTTCTTAAAAAACAGTTAATCAGCCTGCAATACCCTCCTACACTTTAGCTTGATGCTTGAACCTAAGATATTATCTGTCTGCAGTTCATTTCAGTTAATTTCATGATTATATAGTTCATAGTTCATTTCATTATATAGTTCATTTCATGATTATATAGCAAATTAAATTGTGACCTATATCAGACCTAGGACACTGAAAATGCAGCTGTATTCATTTGTCACTTCTTTGTACCTACTTATCTAGCTACCCTTTCATGAACATATTGTGCCCTTAGACATCTGGCTCTCCTTGGTTCCAATGCTTTGCTGTTTTGGTTTGTTGTTTAATGTGGATGTGCTGGCCATCTCATATGGAGGAGAGGACAATGTTACCAGGTGTCAGTCTGGATCGTGGTGCTGTCCAGCCAGGACAGGAAGGAGGGGAGGAAGTGTGTGGAGAGATGAAGGGGCTGAATCAGCAGTGGCTTCAGGAGTGGTCACCTGGTGGTCACCAGAGTTTTCCTGTGAGTGGCTGCACTAGGGAGCGTTCTCAATGTGTTGCCTACATCCCAGTTTTCACAGCTGCAAAAGCAATAAAACAAAGTGCATGACTGTGGCCAGGGCACAGACCTGTGAGGATGCTACCAGCTCTGATTTCAAATGGATCTCTGCCTTGTATGCAAGATGGGAAAGCGGGAGACCCCAGAGCTGTTGCACAATCTGTGGCATGACCAAGGGAAGCTTGGATGCCAGGGCAGAGGCACAGATGCAGACAAGGGTAGAGTCAACAAGACCAGCATCCTAGAACATTTTAAAATAAAGACAGGTGCTCCTATCTGCCAAGGCAATGTTGGCACACAGTTCTCAAATTTATTCATATATTATATGTATTTATTCTAACTGAGGCAACATCAGTTGTATAGCTACAGTTTCTAACAATTCAAGGGTTTACTTATTTTCACTAAAACTTTAATGCAAGCTTTTGTATTAGCACTAGAAATAATATAGATAACTCATCTTAGGTTTTAAACAATCTCTACTTAGTTTGTGACCAGTTGTCTTGTTTTGTGTTCCATATCACTGATAGACAATAATGGGAACAATCAGGACAACTTACTGGAAACAAAACTTAATGATATGTGCTGATAACATTGCAATTTAGCAGATTAAAAAGTAGAAACTGTGCCGAGGGAATATTTTAAATAAAG
The DNA here is from genome assembly GCA_034509185.1 of Euphonia xanthogaster. Lineage (NCBI taxonomy): Eukaryota > Metazoa > Chordata > Aves > Passeriformes > Fringillidae > Euphonia > Euphonia xanthogaster. Next base: position 83,161,522 of record JAYDZK010000169.1, on the reverse strand, counting down.
ATTTGTATGCATAAATACATAGTGAAAAACTGCACTTTTTCTGATGTGTGGTGTTGCTTTTATTAGCATGTTTTCTTGCATTTTTAGGTATGTCCAACAGACCAGTTGATCTAAACTGAGAACAGTTTAGAGAAGTTTATCTATGTATTTTTATATTCTGAACTATTAAAAGTATACATGTATTGTACATGCATGCACTTTTTTTCCAGTAGCCAGGTAATGCAATGTTTTTCCACTTAGTGTTAATTAGAAAGAGAAGTGAGTAAGAAGGAAAGGTTTATCTGGGTTTATAATGGCTTAGGTTTTCATGAAGAAAATTTTAGCCAGACGATTCTGCAACACTGATACCACCATTGCACTGACATTTAAATTCAAATTTTGGGGAAAAAAATAAAAGCAAAAAGTTTTGAAAGGACAGAATTGAAAAATTCTTGGATTTTGAATTTGCTTTTTTTTCATGAATGCAGGTACCTAATTTCTTAGATCAATGTAATGAATTGCCTAATGGAGCTTACTCTGTTCCTTGTAGGTTTTTTTCAATATAAATACAGAGGGAGAGTTGAGTGGAAACTCAAAATCTTTTATAAATATTTTAATTTCTGTCGTTTTTTTCCATGAACCATCCTGAGCCATTAGATTTTTTGCAGCAGAAAGGCTTGTTCTAAAAATAATTTTATTCTCATTCATCTAAAAAGACAATTCATTATTCTGCTGAATGGTTTAAATCACTCTCTCAAATTTTCTGTCTCGTGGTCTGTTTTCTTAAACTGGAATACTGATTTGGATGAATGTTTTTAGTGAGTGTGAAAAAATGTTTATGATTTTTTTCCTAAAAGCATCTCCCCAAGAAGAAAAAACAAGAGGATCTTGTGAAACCTACAAATTCTACACTGCTCTTGCAAGCTTTGTCCTAAAATCCTTTGAGTTTTGGAGTAAAGCTAATCATACATAGACAACCACATTAAATCTAATTTAGCAACTCTAACAGTTAACAGTTTTGATGGTATATTTAGATAGCTTCATTTCAAACAATAAAATTAGTACTACACAATACAACATAAAATACAGTATCCTAAATTCATAAGCGATAATTTTTCATTGAAAAAATATTATATAGTGTTACTACTGTGAACATTCAGAATTAGGACAGAAAATAGATAAACTAATAATTAAGTTTTTTCAGAGGAAAATACATCAAATTTGGGTAGATGTATTAAAATGTAAATTGGAGTAGGCTAGATATATAACAGATATCCAGGTCCTTTTCCAATGGTAAGCAATTTAAAATTTGTTACTATTTTAATGGCAATTACATATAATAATAGGAATTTATGCTCATTTCTGCTGCTCCCTGTTCTATGAAAAGTCATTACTTTTAAACCAATAAGACTGGAGAAATCCACTATTAAGTACAGTTTTTCTTACCTTCCATTTTACTTAATGTTACAGCTGAAACTGGTGTCATGCAAACCATCTGTGGGTTTCTTGTATCTGAATATGATCACCTTTTCAATTTTACAGCAGTTTTCATCCATTCTTTGGGTACCAACTTCTTTGAGGTTAGAATCCCCCTCCTGTGCTGGCCTCTGGTAGGAGACTTGTCCTCCCCATTAGTTCTCATGATAATAGTCTTTACCTGGTGTTCTTCTCTTCTGTCTTCCCTTTCCTTTCCCTTGCAAGAGGAAGAGCAATGATTCTTCTCCAGCTTAGTATCTTAACTGGGTGATCAAGTCAGGATCAAAGTCTTTTTTTTGATTTCTGGATGTGACAGCCAGAGGTGACTCTCCTGGCTGAGCAAAGATCACCCATCCCAGCACCTCCAGCTGGCCAGAGGCAGCTTTGTCAGGACCCAAGGAGCTGCAGGGTCTGCAGCAGGAATAGCGTTACACCAGTGAGCACGGCATCAGTGAAGTTACATTGCTGTAAATCCAGTGAAAGAAATAGGAGGGCCAGGCCTGAGCTATGTAAAACCATCTTGGTTTTCCAGGAGGCTATCCAGGAGTGCTGCCCCAGAGACTGGAGACACCTCTTCACTCTCACTCAGCTGCATCTCAGTGATGCTACTGGCACGCGTGGTTTGGCTGGACTCCCAACATTCATTTTTTTCCCTTGGTGTCTCCTTGCTTCCTCCTTCCTTGCAAAACCCCGAGTGTGCTGCTTATAGTCACTGCACTGATAAAAAGCAGGACCTTGGAAAGCAGCAGATCAGCAGCTGCTTTGTGGCATTCCAGCTAAACTTAACCCTCAGATGCACACTTCCACTTCTGCTCCTTCAAAATCTGCTTTGTCTTAGGACATTTTCTGTGTCATGGTGAACGTGTGTTTGAGGCAAAGGTGCTTAAAAGAAAACAGTGCATGTCAGATAAGAATATCCATGTTCAAAAAATTCAGTGATTTAAACTCAGCATTGAGGTGGTTTTCTAGAATTGAAAATAAATGGAATTGGAAAAGTAAATTGCATTTCAACTAGTGCAATTTAAGGAAATTTTAAAAACAGATGTAAAAAACAAGCCATCAGATAACCTGTGCTTGAGGAAGCAACCGATGCAAACACTTTCCTAAGATCTTGCCACAGCTAATACTACGTTGTGTAAATTAAGACTTTCTTTCAGTACTGAAAATGTCTGCTTTGAAATGCTATTAGCTTTTGCTAATTTCCTGTGCTAATAATATAATTGCATGTGATTAAAAATAAATGCTTTAACAGAACATATGAAGTTTTTAGAAATGCAATACATCTAATTTCAGAGTTCCATTAAAAGCCTGCAAACAGACTATAAGCAACTGCTCTTACTTTAGTTTGAATCCCCTGGCTGTTGTTCATTTCCTGGTCACTAATGTGGAGTTGTGCTTTCTGAGCCTAAATGCAAAATCTTTTTTTCTGTCCAACAAAACTCTTCTCACTCATCTGAATTAAGGAGCAGAGAAGTCCTGGTTCATCTCCATTTGTCCAGCTGCAATAGTGCACAAGAGAAAGCAGCTGAATTTATGAGATTTGTTCTGTGAATGGCACTGAGCTTACAGCATTTGCACCCCACATCTCTTTACAGATCCTGTGCTGGAAGCATTTCAGCCAAGTACCTGTTAGGTTTCATGCTTCACATACATGCTTAACTCACAGCATAGGGAGAAAGCCTCATCATGACCCTAAAGGTGTCCCCAAGCTACATGGGGGCCTGAGGAGCTCCCTGCTCTGACCCTGGCAGTCCTGTGACTCTGCTGAAGGGTTCCCAGCTTTCTCCTGTGGACTGAGGTTGCTGCAACCCCTTGGTGTGACTCTCCTGTTCCCACTCTGCCTTTTCTATTGATGGCATGTGGGCTTCTGAGGGCTTCTGTGCGGATCCTTGGAACACAACTTCATCTCCTTTTTTGTATATATTAGGATGTTCTGTTAGAGGTGTGGTGCCCAGTGACCTCAGAGAGCAGCAGTAATACTTTGGGGAGCAGATGATAGGAGAAAAGAAGCCCTGATTGGATCACAGGAGTGGTCTGTCTTTGCTTCTGGCTCTCCAGAGGCATGAGCAGAGCAGGAACCTGGGGGAGGTTTTGCCACCAAACAGATCCCTTTCTTTTTAAGATTCAGAAAGAACAAGGGTAATTGTAAATAGATAGGTGTGCTGGGCTTCATTCTTTAACCTCATACATGCCTCACATAAATGAATTTCAACTTGCAGTAATGTGTTTTACAGGGAATACTTGCTGTTCTTACTGCTTCTACAATGTATAAATGGTCTTAGGAGGGTTGGTAATTACATTGGTCTGCCTTTTGAGAGGATAGATTCAGCTGACAAAATTGTATCTTCTTGAGGCAGCTGTTAATTTCTGGTTTTGTAGTGTTTTATTGTCCCCTGAATAATTAATCTTTGTGCTTAAAGGCTGGTATCATTCTTTTTGGTCTACTCTCTTCTTAGCTTTAACAGAGTTTAAATCATCAGTTGCTGCATTAAAGCAATGAATATATTGCTTTGTGCAGCAAGATATTTTACAACGTTTTCACAAATTTGGGTATTTTGAATGGCAGTTCTACAATTTCAAATACCACCCAGTTAATAAGCAAAATAAATATGCAATAAAGAAGTAAACAGACCATGAATCTGAATCGCTTCTTGTTTTTCAAGATAAATTTTTCAAGGAAATTAGTTTACAAACTACATTTTGATGTCTGGAGTGCATCAGTCTCCAGGAGAGAGAGTTGTAATTACATTCTGTCTCAATTTAGGCTGTGTGTCTGCACTACTTTTTAGAATTTTTCTTTTTAATTCTATTAAATTGAACTTAATTTTACATGACAAGTAGCAGAATCATGCAGATAAGTAAAAGAAGAAATCCAGTTGTTCTGTGAAGACTGCCAGAGTTTTTGTAAGGAAGTTCTTCCAAAATTTTGTCAGCACTAGCTCAGATTTCTTTTATATGCTTTTTTTGAAATTTGAAATACTGAACTTTCTTTTCTTAATGATGAAAAAAATTTAATTATAGCTACATATTAATCTAAAGTAATTTTTTTCCTGATTTGAAATCATGAGTGCCTTAATTACATTGATAAAGTTATACTTTGTAATTTTCAAAATCTGGATAATCTCAAGAATGAAATGCTTTACAGTATCCATGTTTTCTGTTTGACATTAAGAACAGGTAAAGAAAATGTTCAGTGAATGAATTCCATCCTCAGTTGCTGTGAAACAATTAGCCAAGCTGCTTATTCAGAATAGAGATTGTTTATTCATAAAATTCAGAGTTATTTAGATCAAACTCAGACTAGACACCTAGGATTTTATACCCTAACAATGCTTACAATGCTTTTCCTGACATTGAGTGTACTTGAACTAGAATTCTTAATTTAGCATTACATTGATATTTCATTTTTCAATCAGATTTTGCAAAATAAAAATTGCGAGAGTTCTTTTCTTGATTTTTTTTTCAGATGCAATTGATCTTTTCTGAAAGTGGCTCCATCTGCTCTGTAGTAGCCCATTTTCTGGTATTCATGCTGCGCTTTTCATCTTCGCATGATAAGTTTCCAAGAACTCTGATCTTTAGGTAGCGTTTTGAGAGATAAGATGCATTTCATATCCAGTTTTGTTTTATTTTGAATATTTCATATTCATTGTTTTGTTAGATGTTTAAAAATCATTTTCTTATGATAAAAGGCGAGGGGGATGAGCTCTGCAATGGCGTAGCTGCTTAACTAGATGAGTTTTAATGTACAGTAATCTCCCCTTTAATGAATAGCATTTAGTACAATTAAATTGTGTTAAAGTATGCTTTTCTGCTGCTCCTTATTAATGGCCAGTGAACTTGTGATGCCATTCTTATCCATAGCCAGTATTTGTTAGCCATCTGCTTTTCTTTCTTTGTCACAGAGAATAAGAGTAGAACAGGGGTAAGGCTTTTAAACTGAAAGTTTTTAAATTTAGATTAGATATGAGGAATAAATTCTTTACTGTGATGGTGGTGAGGCACTGGGATTACTTTCCCAGAGAAGTTGTGGTTGTCTCATCCCCAGAGAAGTTCAAGGCCAGATTGGATGGGGTTCTGAGCAACCTGGTCAAGTGGAAGGTGTTCCTGCCCACGGCAAGAGGGATTGGAACAGGACAGTCTTGACAGTCCCTTCCACCCCAAACCATTCTATGGTTCTGTGACTGATATGTAAAAGGAAGCAGACGCTCAAAACTGCAATTTCAGATTGCATTTACATTAGGAAATGATAACGTAAACTATGGAGAGCTGGGCAGCCACGTCAGTGCTTGAATCTGTGTCCTTGGTTACTGAGCATGGGATTAACTGTGCTGGGGCCAGTCGTTAGTGGTGTCCCAAGTGTGGATCAGGCACATCCCAAGGCATTCTCCTCCTTATTCTCTGCTGATTGGCTCCACTTCCAGAGAATAAACCCAGGTCTGTTCTGTTCTTTGGCACAGACTGTATCCCACTGAGTACTCTTCAGACAATATCCACAAGCTCCAGCATTGTCGGCACAGCCCACAAAGTTGAAGTATTTTTTTCATTTTGGTACCTCTTCTCCCCTCCTAAAAGATTGCTCTTTTAAGTCATCTATAGGTCAGTGCTCCCAAGGATATTGGTAACACACAGGAGCACTGGTGGACACTTGGAGAAAGGGATTAATGCACAGCATCTTCTTCATCTCACAAAAAAATTAAGGCGTACAAGAATAACTTGCAGCTGATCTGCCTGCAGGGAAAGGGGGCTTCATTAATATCAGCTCATGCTATTTCTGACACCATCAAAGAAACCGCACAAAATGTGAGTTTAATTATAGTGAACCTGTCAGTTCTGTAAGAGAACTGCAGTTTTTTGAGGAGATGCAGTGAGAAAGTAAATAGAAAGTGCAGATAGTATTCCCCTTTTAACAAGTGCCAATCACAGATATTGCCATCTTTTTGTTAGTAACCAATAAGGTATGTAGCCAAAATAACAATATGTCTTTTATTCATTGCTAATTAAAAGATAATAACTAAGACCTGAACTTTGTATTTAGCATGAGATAATTTGGAAATAAAAGATCTGGTGTTCAGTAAAATTGAAAGAAATATTGCCCTTTCCCTGCACAATGGTTTTCTTAAAAACAAATTGCAAACTGAAGACTTTAAGTTGCTAATATGTCATCCAAGATATATCAAACTTGAAGTAGGATGAATAGTTTTAATTATGTGTAAATAGATTCATTAAGAGGAATGCAAAGGTCCAGCAATTATTCATTCTCTGAAATTAGATTAAGAGTATTGTGTTTAGAGTCTTGTATCTTAATGGGCCACTTTAATTTCGGTTTATAGCTATTATTCTATTTCAAATGCACATTAATCTCCTTCTTAGTGAAATGTATCCATTTATCTAACAAAAGGAAATGTTATATGTTCCTAGCTCTTCATGCAATTATTTGAAGACAGCGGTGATTTAAATTTTAGATTGGCAGTAAATAAAGTTTTTACTTTGTACTTGTCATTGTTTCCTAGAGTATCTCTAGACAGTGTTGAGCAGGATAAATTCTCTTCTGTAGAAAGGCAAAGTTACTTTATAAAACAGGGGACTGTTAAAGGCTTTTATTTACACCTTTTCAGTGTCATGTGTTCAAATATAATACCTTGATGTTTGCTTTTCTGTGTGACCTTACTTGGATGAGCTTCTGATGACATGATGATTTACACACATCTACAAGACTCCTCTTCTGTGTGATGCTAATATCTACTCTTATACACAAGATAATTTTCATGCACATACAAGTAATACCTATAGCTGCAAGTTTAGAAACAAGCCAGACTGCTCCTACTTTGGAGTATTGCACTTGAGAATATACATATTGACACGTGGTAGTAGAGGTGTGAGGACTTTCTCTTAAGTACCATCACTCTTGATTATGTAGGTGTAAATATGATGTAAAACTAAACCTGTTATGTGCAGGAGGTTTGTTAATCTAGGATAACTTTGCAGTCTCACTGGCAAGTTAGTTTCAATTATAGTTTTTATCATATTCCCATGCAGTTGCCTTGTATGTTGTGTTTCTCAGGGGTACTTGAATATCATGGCTACTAAAAGACAGAAAGCACAACATGGTAACAGAAACAGCCTCTGCAGAAGGGAAATTGTTTTAAGACCACTCATGCTATTTTTTTGCATTAGTCAACAATGTGTGTCTGGTTTTCTTGAACATAGACTATGTCATCATCTTTGTGCTGTTGACTGTCAGATCTGCTCTGGACCTACTTTCTCCTATCAAGGACTTATTTGCTGTCATTTCTTCTCACTGGGTTGTCTCTAATGAAATGTGAGTTGAATTTTATTTTTTTTTTCCATTCAGATACTGTCTGAATGCTTCCTATCCTGACATATATGGAGAGTGTTATCAGTATAAACCAGCATGTTGGCTAATGGCCCAAGTGGCATCTTTGCTCCAGTCTTTGCCACAGCAACACGTTGCCAGACCATGACAAGACTGACAGGTCATCTCTATATGTGCTCTCCAAGAGAACTCTTCTTTTCATCCCCAGAGATAAATCTCTTATTTGCACCATCACTGTACTGCATTGTGATTATTGCAAGATCACTTTCCCCTGGTTTGACAGGTGCAGTTCTGCCCTTAAAACATCCATGTGAAATAAGGATGATACAATGATCTGTCTAGCCAGTCTCTTTGGCATTCTCACACCATGTCCATGAGTCGTTACACTGGCTCCTGTGTTTCTGTTGCATTAAATTTAAATGCTTGTCTTCACTTTTAAAGCTTTTTTTTTAAACAGTCTGAACATAATTCATCAAGCTTGTGGCTCAGATGCAGTAGATGAGTTCCTTGGATAATATATTCTAATACATATTATATGAAAAATACATGATTGTCCCATCAGTTTAAAGCTTTGAATTAAAAGTCACAAGTTACTTCTTTGCATCAAAGCCTCACTGATAACAAAATAGGTGGAAAACATTGAAGAAAACAACCTTTAATTTTAAGGACAAAAAAACCAATCCAAACCCACCAAAAAAAAAAAAAAGGTTTGGTAAAGTGGGTCTGAAAATGTAGTATCACACAAATGTTTCCTGAAACTTCTGGAGGTCATCCAGTCCAAGATCCCACTCAAAGCACAGGTACGTCCAGCACTGGAGTATGGCAGTGATGAATTCATCTATCCAGATCATGGCAATATTCAGGGGGAAGGATCCACCACCTTTCTGTACACCTTTCTCTAGGGCCTAGTTGTAGTGTTGAGATCTGTTTTGCTCACTGATATTTATATATGTGCTATTGCTGTTGGCATAGCTCAGTACATGTGTAGCAAGGTAATGCCCAACAGTAATTTTTTTTCATCACCTAACCAGCTGTGTGGCATTGGCTTCGGCCCTCCTGGGGTGAAAGGCAGTAAATGTGTTTTCACTGTGGTAAGCCTTGGTAGGCATATTAAGAATTTCAGAGTATTCTTGTCCTCCTCCTTTGCCTTGGACATTCAGTAGTTTGAAGTTTATACCAGTAAGGGATCAGGAAAATAGTGATACTCCTGAGCTCTGATCATATAAATACAAAGATGTTGATATTAATGTAGTGAAACCACATTTTTTATAAATTCTTTCTATTTATTTGCTAGCTGTTGAATCGGTGCAGAGCTAAAATATAATTTTATATATTTCTGTGGCAGAGGATATGTCAAAAACAATTTCAAAACTATTTACTCTGTTCAGCAGAGTAAATTAAAGGAAGGGCCAGAAGAGCAGATCACTGGGTGTCTGTGTTTCTCCTGCGGGTGGATCAGCAAGAAGGTTTAAAAGACCCCCCAGAATTAATCTAAAGTACAAGGGGATTAGAAATAAAGTAGAACAAGCAGAACTTGCATTTCAAAATGCATGTGCTTGATTATATTAGCCTTTTTCATATCTGTGGATACCATGAATATCTTATTTTCTCACACTCATTCAAATTAGTTTGCATTTTTGTAACTAACTGTTAATTGCTTGGCTCTATTCAAAGCATATTCGGAAAGCATGTGTACTGATCTATGCTGTGTGAGGACCAGATGGAAGAGATGTGATGCTGCACATCGAAATTAAAGGTGGCAACAAACAAGCCTTTCTGCCATTCATATTTCACTCACATACATAAACGCTGATTTAGATGCTTCTCAGCAAATCATTGGCACAAAATATTTACATGTTGGTAGTGAACATCAACACAAACTCAACTGAAGTTAATACTCCTAAAAATCTTACTGCTACTTTCTAGTATGTACCATTTTATTTTTGTTCTTTGAATGTAAGTCACCTCTAGGGATCATAGCTAGATCTAAATTACTGTTTTGGCTTTAAAATTACTTCCAATTATGTGGGCTGGAACACCTCCCTAAAAGTCTCCAAACAGTGTTGTAATCACTGCTTTATATTTTAATGTAATTTGAACTTGCTTGGATTTTAAAATGGATTTGTTGTTAAGGGCAATTCTAATCATCCTTAGTCACAAGACAGAAGATGTTTCTGTGCATCTGAAGAGATCTGCTTGCTATGAACATCCTTCTGTTGGCATTTCCACATATTTGTGAGCTGAAGCACTAGAAAAATTATTTTTCTACTTTTGCTTTGCATATTCTGACAGCCAATTTGACAGTTCATTACATCATATTTTTGGGGGAGGGAAAGGTTGCTGGCTGCTTTTTTTTAACTGGTAATTTTCCTGCTTTATGTTAGTCTTGAATTCTTACCATTTCCTCCAGTTTTTGGTAGTGTGCCTTCTTTCTTGTAGGCCCACCTTTTTAAATTTCATTCTGGAGTCTTTCAATCTTACTGAAGTTATTTCTGCAAACTGTTGGCTAGTTTTAGGCATTAACAGGAATTTCCGCTGTTTCGATTTGTGCTTTACAAAGCAAACTAATGAGATTAGTAATGTGGCAGCACTATCAAAGAATACTTCCTACTTATATATTAATTTGGAAACTTGTATGAAATTTGACATTTTTAATAAAACTATTTGCAGGAGATGTTGCCAAAGAGAAAAAGATCTTATATTGTTTATCATAACATTTTTTGACTGATTATTTTTATCATGTGTATCTAATTCTTGTTCACTTGTACCATTTCCATTAAAAAAAGCCAATGAATATTGGCTGTCCTAAATCTAAAGCATTACATTCTGCATAGTGACAAAGCCTGCTCTGTGGTGTTTGGAGATCTGCCTGTGTGGTGGATGTTAGTTTTTCAGGGTAGGAATGCTGTTGAAAAAACATGGAGAGTAATGTAGGCTCGTGTGTGGAGGAGAGCTCATGTTATTTCTTGAATAGATGTTTTTGATGGCTCAGCAAAGGCTGGGGGAGAAGAGCAAGACTTCAGCTTCACCAAAGGTGAACCCACATTGCTTGTGGCTCCTAGAAAGCAGAGGGGGACAGAGACTTGTCCTCACATCTTCCCGAGGTGGCAGTGACCATTCCTGCCAGTCCTTGGGTGATCTGAGTAGCAGAGGAGTGCATAGGCAAGGATTCTGGAGAGGATCCTGGGCTAGGTTGTGCCTCCCTGTGATGGCTGAGGAGTGGCTCTGCTCTCCATCTGTCCTTCATGCATATGCCATTAGTGGAACCAGCCTACAACAGATCTTTGTTAAAACTGAGAAGGGAAGGGGAATCCTGCAGAAATTTGTGTCTTTAAAAATAGGAAGGAAGGGGGCAACGACTTAAGCAGTGTCTGAAAAACATTTGAGGTGAAATCCCTGTTCAGTGCTTTACTTGATTTGTTTATTTGCAAAGTAGGAGTTGCATTGTACACGTTTCTGTGTCCAGGGACAGTGATACTGGATTTTAGCATGCATCCTAAGTAATTCTTGGTCTGTAAGGTTCCATTGAGGTTTCCCACTTGTTATTTAATTGATGGACCTACTGAGGGTGCCAGAAGGTACTTGAGATGCTTGAGATGGGGATGTCTTGTAACATTTTACCTGCAGGCAAAAAACCCAGCCATTTCTCATCAGACATTTAAAGCTATTTGGATGCTGCTTCCTTGATGAACATCACTCAGAAAATACAGGGTTTGTGCTGCTTTTTAAAGAAAAGAAAAAAAATCCTGATTTTTTTTTTTTTCTCTGAGGAGTCTGTTGGTTGTTTCCTATTTGTGGCTTTTGAGGTGTAACTACATCAGTTACAGTTAGTGAGAGGATGTAAATGCATTTAGCTATACACAGCCTATATATTTCTCCAGCACTGCAGCAGAAGCAGAGTGGAAAATGGAAAATACTATAAAATAAGGCTCCAGTGTGACTTGTCTCTTTGGATAATGTTAGTATTCCTTCATACATCTTCTCCTTTGGTGCAATTTCTTCTTTTTCTGACACAGAACTTAGTACATATTTCAAACACATGTTACCTGCCCAACTGGTGAAGATTTGGGAGATAAATTCAGCTGTTCATCTTGTGATATGTCAAAGAGTGTCTGACGTTTTCTGGATGTATGTTAACTTCCAGGTTATTGGGTTATACTCCCTCCCTGTCTCATTGTGTGCTACACCTCGTGTGGAATGAACTGTCCCTTTTTATTTGAGTATCAGTAGGCAGGAGCCTCTTCTGAAGATGCTGTTTTTTGTGGCTGGAAAGGAAGGCCAAAACTACATCCTAAGTTCTTGGAAGCGTGATATCCTTCCAGGTCCATCTGGTTTCAGACAAACCCTAATGATGCCTGTGTTGTTTGTGAGCAATGTGTAACTAGGGGACTTAATTTCTCAGACCCAATAATGGCCACTCCATTGATATTAATGTGATTTTCTGGAGGTTTGTTTCTATGCTTTTGGTTAGTTTATTTTCTCACAAAATTAATGGACTTTGTCAGCAGTCAACAAGGACAATCTTTGAGGTTTTACAACATTTGTATTTATTTCGAAATCAGGATAAAATTGCTATACAGATACAGTCTTCCTACTTTTTATTTCCTCTGCATTTTATTTTATTCTCTCCAACTCTCACAACCTTTTGCGAAGTGGACAGATATCTGAAGAAAGCAAATATGGAAGGAAAACCCTTCTACTTTTTCTCACACCTTTTAATTTAGAATGGTTAATTCAGCACTTTATGGATGCTGCTGTTTTAGCTGCCAATGAAGAATTAGCAAGTAATTATGGCAAAGATTTGCCTTGTTCAGAGACTGAAAAAGATAATCATAGCTCTCAGAGAAGATGAAGGCAGTGCTGCAAAAAAACTTCTTCCTTCAGAGGTTGCCCAATTTAACTGCTTTGCTGTTGGAGTTAAAGGTATATACCCTACAATGGCATTTAACGTCTGTGCAGTCACTCTTTTTCTTCTCAAACTTGTTATGTCTGTGTACTGACATGAAAGATAGGCATCAGGAAGAAATCAGCCCCAGCAAACTTGAGGCCAGTTCTAATTCTGTTCATCTGCAATCACTCCTTTTCCTAGCTGCACATACTCAGTGTAATCCCTGGCATCTCACTTCTTGATAAAAATCAGCTTTGCAACTAGAAAACTATAAAAAATTCAGAAAAATAGAAATGATTAGTCTAAACCATAGGTTACCAAGCCTGTCCATCCCTGCTAGAATCATATCTGCAAGCAACATGAGGATTTTAACTGTAAATCTGCAGGTATTAAAGCTCAAGTGGTTTTGCTTCATTTAGGTGTAGATCTAAAATGTCTGCTAGCTTAAATAATTTTATATCTTCAAGAAATTGATGTAATTTTCTACAGAAAAGACTAATGAAGTTGTTATTCCCAATATTTTTAATGTAGACTAAGCTTTTTTTTGTTTCTGATTTCCAGATTTTCCTATTTTTCATGCCATTTGCCACTGCTACTTAGTTTCTGACTCCCTAGTTTCTACAAAATAGACAATATTGTTACTGAAATGTCATTAATGTTTTAACTTCTTTACTCCACCTTTGAAGAAGATGAAGCAAAAAACATTCTAGCAAGCTTGCACATTATGATTTGAACTGCTCACCCATTATATTTTAGGTAGGTTATTTGTTCTAGTAGGCATTCTTTATGTTTTCTGTATTCTGTACATTTTTCATTAGGATTGCTTTTTGTTTATAAGCAGCTCCTCCCCATAGCACCATTAAAAATTACTACCTAGACATAACATGTTTTCCTGAAGTTATGTCAGATGTATCTGTGCTGCTAATATTTGGATAGAGTAAAATAGCAGGCGTGGACCTTCCATGTTCTAGTACATCTTGCACCCACACTTGCCCCACATAATCCTTATAAGAAGGACTACGTTCCTCAAATGGAAAGAGACAGAATGTCCCAGGTCACTTCAACCTGTTAAATTGTCTCCAATGAGCTGATTTCTAGTGTGCAGAGAAGCACTTGAAGGTGAGAGGTAAGAAGCTGTAACAGAAGTCGCCACACAAAAATGGCACCTATAAACTTGTCAGCTTGACTGCTAATCACAGATGAGATAAAGACCAACAATTGATTACTGTACAAAGACTGACACGGGAGCAGTAGAACTGTAGTCAACTACAAAGGGCATCCAAATCCAGAAAGATAAATCTCTTCAGATAAAGCAACAAAAGGCATCCCAAACTCCTGGGGGTCAAACAGAATCATTACTTTTCCAATTACACCATAATCTATCACAGCCTTTTCAGTTCTCTCTTTTCAAGTCACATTGTGTGTTCATGATAACCCATATGATTTTGCCATAGTTGCCAATGTGCTTTTAGCATTATTGATGTTAGCCTCTGCTACTTATAGCATTATATATGTTAGCCACTTATAGCATTATATATATTAGCCACTTATAGCATTGTATATGTTAGCCACTGCTACCTCTTCATGCTGTGGCTTCAGACTTTGGTCTCATGAAACCTTTATTAGATGAAGTAGTGTTTAGATGTTGTCAAAGTTCTGTTTGAAATTACCAGAATAATGCATATTCTACTACCTCTTTGCTTGTACAAAACTTGTACAACTGCAAAGTTTTTTGAGGTGTTTTTCTTTATTCTAGCCACATAGTCCTCTTCTCCACTTTTATGCAACAGAAGATTTCTATGAACTGTTCATTTACAGACATTCAGAAGTTTTATAATGTCTGTGTACGAGAATGCTCTCTATCTGACACTAAGTTCTTTTGTTATATATTTAAAAATTCCTTCAGGATGGAACAAAACTAAATGGTTGTTTATGTTGCTTGCTTACAGCATGAATTAGTGGATTTGAGAGGCAGAGGAAAAGTTAGGAAATTACAATAGAAATAAATGAGGATACACTTAAATAAAATAGTAGGTTCATAAAAGAATGGGGATTCCCAGACAAATCTCACATGTGAGATTTGTCAAGTGATCCCTGCTTCTTAATAGAGGAAATAGATTGATGCAAAAGCCTTCATTACTATTACAAAGAAACCAAATATATTTTAAATTTTACATCAGAGTTTTCCATTTCTTTTTTAAATTTGGACAAGATCTCTAAGGATTCCTTCATCCCCTAGTGATTTTTAGGTATTATTGGAGAAGAAGAAAAGAGGACTTGTGTTCTAATTTTATATTCCTGCAAATTTTATTCTTATCTACTAAAATATTCCCAAATAGAACAGCGAAATCCACTGCAGTAGCATTTGTTATGCCATGGTGTTTACTTCTCTATCTTTTTTATACAGAGTGTCAAAGCTGATGTATTCATTCCAGCAGATTATATTTTGCCTTGTGTTAGGAAACATCTGATATAAACTGATGTTTAGGTACCATATTGCTCAGATGGAATATCTGAGAAATACTCCAATGTGCATATTTTAAATTTTTTTCCATTCTTTACATTATCAAATCTGACAGTCATAGGCCCAGGAAATATTCTTTCAGATGAGTGACAAGGCAAGATTTGTGAATGAAATACTGGCCCATTCTGAATAAATTCATTTTAAGGGAACATTTTTGTTAGATAGGGACATGTGAAAGAACTCCTTATACTAATTTATGGAGCCTGAGGAAAATTTGCTTCTTTGTTTAGTCACAGCCATTGACTTGTTGAATAATAATTTAGTATTCTATGTTTTAAAATGAACATGGTTGTCACTGTTATTTGATGTGTCATATAAAAGTGTTATTGGTGTCATATTCATTGTACTTTGTTTCCTATATTCTGATTTTTCCCGATTAAAAAGGAGGTGAATTTCATAGCACTTCCAGGTTTTTCTTTTTTTTTTCCTTACATGTATTGATGGGCATCTTGTAGTTAGTCTTTTACTGCTGAGATAGGTCACTGTATTAGCTTTGAACATGTGGGCTTGGTGAAGGATTTTATTTTTATATATATGGAAAGAAAAACTAGCAGACCAGTTAAAATCTCAAAGGAGTACTCATAGTTTGACAAGGAGAGATTGAAGAGAGCAGGAAATACAACATCTAATTAAATAGTGGTCATGCTTTTTTGGGGCTTCAGCAAATTAAATATGAGATGTAAGGCTTAAAGGTTGGAGCTTATCCTTGAGGTGTTCTGTCAGAAATCACTCTTTATGCTATTGATGAAACCAGATCTCATTGGAAATAAGATTAATTTTGATTGATGCTGTGTATAATCCACTTTCTATCCTGAATTCATAGATTCATGCATTTGGAAATGTGCTTTAGTGTTACCAGCTTTTAAGTAGCTCTGCTATATCTAAAGCTATATGTTCTACTAGTTGTTACAACAGCAAGAATTACTCGATGTTGAAGCCTTACTTATCTATTTATCTAATTACAAATACATAAAAAAATTAACATCCTGAAGATTTCAGAAACAAATTTGAATAAACATCCTCTACAAGCCTCCTGTACCAAATAATTACAGCTTTTAAATATTTGAATTCATTTGAAGAAAAAAAGCAAAATGCTAGAAAGGGGGGCCACTGTCCTTTGTAGGATCTGTGAAAAGCCTAGGTCCAGTTTTGATTTATGTGGAGTATAGAATGTCAATGGCAACTGCTGTTTGAATGCTAAATGACAACGTGCTGAATTGCTCAGAATTGCCTTAATAAAATACAGAATATTCTCAAGTCAGTCAATACATATCTGCAAAAAATGTGAGAAAGATCATTGTGCTTGGAGGGTAAAATGAATAATGCCATGTTAGATCCAAGAATGTGTGAGAAAGAAAGTCTTGAAAGGCAGAATGATTTCTTTTCATCTTGCTGGAAGTAATTCCATTAGAATTATAAAACAGTAAGTAAACTGTTCAGATTCTATTGTATTGCAGGTTTTTGTACATATTCATTATTCTTTATATAAGCATGTACAAAGAGGTGGAACTAAAGCAGACTTTCTTGCATTCTTGTTGCTGTGTTTCACCAGCTGCACACTCATTTAGGAGTATTACCCTGGTAATGATTATTTTAATGAAATCACAGTCTAAGTTGGTGGTATCAGGGAGCAATCCAGGAACAGCCAAGTGATTTAATACCAAATTAGCAGAGAGGGAAGAACTGAGAAGTATACTTGCATGGTTCTTCAGATTTGTATGTTCTGCACAAATAATCAGACTGAAGTGCAAACAACACATTATCTTTCTCATCTGTCTTCTCTAGTACTTTCTTCAACATGAGAATACTGAGTCCTAAAACTCTGTATTGTGTTGAGTGTGGGGGAAAATGGAACTTCAGGCTGCCAGCATCAAATTGGCTTGAAAACTAGCTAGACAAAGCAGGCAACCTTTTGAAAGTGTTGCAAATGAGCAAGAAGGAGAATATGTAGTACCACTTTCAGCTGAAACATTTTCACGAGCTCAGTTGCTTTAGAATGTCTCTTCTAAAATAATTAGGCTGAGACTTTGAATGAGTTACATCAAGATTCACATTTTCTATCATAAAAGTTACTTTGGGAGTTTTCAGCATAAAGTAAGATGTAAAGAATTAAAACCTTTCACCTACATCATTGTCCATAGACAGTTGTCCGTGTATTTTAATAATCAGCCAGACTGTTTCTGATAGATGTTACATGGCAATGATATTCAGCTAGATCTCAACTAATTTTACATAACTCAGAGAACTAATTTAGCATTATGCACTTTCTGCCAATACTCTGTACATAATTTTCCAAGACAATTTGGAAGCTCCAGCGCAGACAATTCAGATCTTAGCAGACCTGAATTTCTTTGGGAGGTGTCACTTTGATGCTATCAATTGTAGTGGAAAATGCAGGGCAATCCTGCCCCCTAACTTGGACACCCTGGTACCTAAAATTAGTTTAGGTTAATTTATACTGATATGGACTGGAATTTGTTCTCATATTGACAAAGTCAAACTAGACTTATTTAATGTGCCACTGTACACTTGCCATAGAGTTCATAATTTGTGATAACACTATTATCCTGGTATGTCTTTTTCTGAGGGAATGATTCAATCTTTGCCTTTTGCAAAAAATACTTTAAAGAAGATGGACTATAATAGACTAATTTTGATCCAATTTGAATCTTAGTTTTCCAGTATTGCATGTGTTGGACAACAGACTTATTTGACAAGTCTCTCTTTTTGAACTTGAAGTCAAGAGTGATAGAAGTGATAGAAGGCTGTTTTTCTAGAAGGCTGTTTAGTCATATTTCTACTGCTTATTCAACAAGAGATAGCCTTGAGTAGAATTATTTACTTGAAGCTACATCTATATTAATCTAACACCAACAGAGCTGCCCAACTTTCATTCCTTGACAGGAATGGCAGAAAACTCTCTCAGTGTGTTACGGCATCAATGGGCCAATCAGCACCATGCCAAAGCAGAATTGAGAGTTACTCAGAATCACTGCTGTGTTGAATATGTATTGATTTTTGCTTTATGTGTTCTGCTGCTGGAGTGAACTTAGATTTTAGCAGGATGGGTACACTGCTTTTTGGTTTGATGTACTTTGATGCTTGTTTAGCATGGTTGTTTAGGTGTAAGTGGGGCAGAAGAGTCTGTATTTATACTGGAGAACACATATTGGAATAGGTGTTCTATTTTACTGTCTCTAGAAATGGTGGAAGAAGTATGAATAGCATTTGAATCCATTTTTGCTGTCTGCTTGTGCTGCTTTATGTGCCTTTTGCATTTCTTTCCCCAAGAGTTTATCTGTAAAGAATAAAAGAACTGGTCTGTTATTCTAATGTTAATTCTGTGACCTCTAGAGTTCCATTCCATACATCTTCTGTATTTAGGATTTTGAGGTGCTCAGTGCCTGAAGCCTGTGTGCCTATCAGTATGTGACTGCTAGGACACTGGAGTCAAAAAAAACCTCACCAACATTTTGGTATTAGGGCTAGATAGAGCTGGCTATGATAAGGATAATCTTGAACAATTTACAGATGTTACCTTGGAGCCTGGCTGAATTTAGGGTGGATTTTTTTTTCTGGTTTCATGACCGGGATATTCTGATAACTGCCAACAAAGATCAGGGAGGAAGCAAAATTTTCTGGTGTTTCTTTACTTGAGCTTCATTTACAATTATTATTTTAAAAGTTCCAAAGTTCTATGATGAAAAATTGGAAACCTGGACTACAGTTCATCTGTGTGGAGTCTTTAAATATAAATAGAGATAAATACATGGCTCTTGGGAGTTATTAAGTAATTACAGTATTTTTTGCAAATGGAGGTTCTGCCATTCAGTCAATGTATTATAGAACTATTTGAATTTAATCAGTGCAATACAAACATTGCAACGTGCCAGATATTTTACTCCTGCCTAACTGATTAGTGTTTGAGTGCTTGGCTGTTTGTAGGAAACAAAGAATTCCTCCAGCCATAAATTCTTGTGGTTATGAATGATGCCTTTCCTATATTTGGTGATTGATGAGTTCATTGAAAGTTTGAAATAATGAGCTTCAAAATATTAAGTAATGAGCTTCTGATAAGGTGCAGGAGCAGTCTGGGGCTGGGTAAAAGTCTTGCTGTGAAAAAGAAACCACCACCTTCTCCCATACTACAGAATTCTAAGTGTGATATTCCATGTGTTAAACTAATTTTAAGTATAACTCAGTGCTGAATATTTCAGAGTGGTCCTAAATGTATGCAAAGGTACAAAAGGTTTGAGAGGTGATCTGATAATCGGAAGTGGTTTTAAATGGTGTTTGGATGGGGATGGCAGTTTGGATGGTAAAGGCTACATCAGTTGAAAGAGCTTTTATCTTTCAGATTGCTGTGTCTTACTAAGGGGTTATAAGCAAGGGCCTGCAAATTTCAGCAAGTGCTGTAATTTTTTTCCCCCCAGGACTGGAAGTGGCTGAACTTCCATTAATTTCACAGTTTCAAAGAAGCTAAAGCTGGACGGTGGGTCATGAAAATCTTTTTTAATTCAGGCAATAGACACATGACTTCATGTCATTACTGTCTCATAATTCTTGATAGAAATAGAACCTTCCAAAGTGCTATCTTACGTCAATCTTCCAGAGAAAAGAACTTTCACATAATTTCAAGCTTTCATCCTCTCTTTAGCTTTCAGTCTTATGATCTTACTATGCCTTTGCCTCTGACTGGTGTCAGAGGTTACAGTGTAATTCTGTAACAGATGTCTAATCCTGCTTTTGATAGGCTCTGTAGTGTGAACTTACAAGAAGATGTAACCTGTGTTTTCCAGTCTTGAGTTACTACTGAGATGTTAACTTTTTCTGAGGTCATCTATATTAAATGAACAAAAAAGTAAAAAGTTGTGTTCAGTGTTTCAGCAGAAAACATAAAGATGGATTCAGAAGAACTGTCATTGGTGGCCTCAAACAATAGATTACCTGAACACCCCGCCTCAGAAATAAGGTGCATATCCATTTATGGTGGTGTATTTGTGTACATCATTTGATGAGCAACACAGGGCAAAAACCAGTTCCTGCAGAATCAGACTGATTGGACTGTAATTTATTACTAATTCTGACAGTTAATTCATTAATATGATTGTGGTGGTAGTACAACCTTTTTAGCAGTTGCACTGTTGTGAGTTCCTTGAGCAGCGTATGGGCTAATACATCTAATCCTAATTATATATTGCTATCAATATGGCAACTGTCAACTAAGCACACAAATTTATTAGGATAATATGTAGTGTAGTTTTCCAGGTGTAATTTCAGTGAAATTATTCTAAGTTATATTTCTTTATATCCATCCTAGATTTTCTGAAGCATGTATCAGTCATCCACTCAGTTTTGGGGGAGAGGTTTGTGACCTTAAGAGCCCTTCAAGCCTCCAATTACGTTTGCCAGCTTTTCTCTCTTCTCTATCGTTCACTCCCAATTCCCTGGAACTAGCCCAGTTTTTCAGGGTTTATTAAAAATAAATATGAACAGCCAAGAGATACTTTTTTTCAGGACAAAAATTTACTTGGATCTTTCAGTTGCTTAATTCAAGCATCTGAGAGGATGACCCTCTGCTAAGAGTATGGAAAATGTGGTTTTGAGAATGGCTTGGTTACCCATTTAAACCCTTTGTCCTGGATAAAAAAGGACAAAGGCAAGAGCTGCTCCCCAGGGAGTGGAAGCTCACTCTGTTATTGCATGTCCAGAAGCCAGAGTGTCTGGGAGGCACCTGCATCACACCCTTCCTTTTAATGGTGTACCTTGGACCAACTTAGAATAATATCAATAATTATTGTAAGAAATAATAATATAAGTAATATTAAAGCATGTATATAGCTGACTATGCTGCTGAAATAGCAAGAAAATATAGGGTTTGGAAAGTCTAAGAATAGTCAGGAGGAGAGAAGGGGCTAAAAAGGAAGCAAATAGTTTTTGTTAATGAGTGACACACAGTCTTTCTCACGTCTTTAAAGAACATCTAACTGTAAAAAACAAACAAAAAAGAAATACCATTTGTCCCAAATCAGAATGAGCTTGTAGTCCCATCTCCAGCGCTCCAACTGGCCCTTCAGAGCTGCAGTAGGACACACTGAGGTTTCTCCACAGCACTAAGGGGCAAAGCCACCTTCAGAGCAGCTTTGTTTTCTTTAAGGCCTTTAAAAACTCAAGTACTACACAGCAAAGCATTTTTTACTAATTAATGCAGAACCAGAAACAACTAAACTGTACTTGTCTGCTGAGGTTGGTTCTATGCTGACCCTGAGGAAGAGAAGTGAGTCGCACAGCTACAACAGAGTGGAGAAGTGTGGCTCACAAGCCACTCGGATCAAGGATGTAATGAAACTATATATGGTTTAGGGATAGCAAGATAATGTTTAGAATGTCTGAGACCCAGACCCATAAAAAGTTATCTGGAAAATGTGTGTATTTACACAAAGTCCAAATTATGTTGTCAAAACCAAACTGAGAAGATAAAAACTTCCATGGACTCAAGTTGCTGTCTTCAAAGAATCAGAGGGAAGCTTCACAGCGTATTGAGTTTGCACAGCCTGGTTTTTGGTAGCAGGGGGCCACAGAGGTGGCATCTGTGAGAAGCTGCTAGAAGCTTCCACCATGGTGGGCAGAGCCAATTCCTGGTGGCTCCAAAGATGGACATGCCACTGGTCAAGGCTGGGCCAATTAGAAATGGTGGTAATGCCTCTGTGATAACAGATTTAAGAAGAAAATCAAAACAAAGGTTGTGGCACAGTTTTAATTCCAGCCAGAGAAAAGCGGGGTGAGAACATGTGAGGGAAACAGCATGGAGACACCAAGGTCAGTGGAGAAGGAGGGGGAGAAGGTGCTCCAGGCACCATAGCTGAGATTCGTCTGCAGGCCAGGGTGAGACCATGGTGAAGCAGCTGGAAGGCCATGGGGATGCAGAGATCCACCTGCAGCCTATGGAGGAGACCCACACCAGAGCAGGTGGATGCCTGAGAGGAGACTGTGTTCTGTGGGAGACCCATGGACAGACTGGAACAGCCTGTCCTTGGAAGACTGCACGCCATGGAAGAGTGACCCACGCCACAGCAGTTTGAGGGAGACTGTTACCCATGGGATGGACCCACATTACAGAAATTCACAAGCTGTTGCTCATGAGACGGACTCACACTGGAGAAGTTTATGGAGAACTGTCTCCCATGGGAGGGACCCCTGGTGCAGCAGGGAAAGGACTCCTCTCCCTGAGCAATGGGACAAACCTATGGGTGACCATAACCCCCATTCCCTGTCTCCTTGTGCTGCTGTGGTAGGAGGTAGAGCTGGGAAGGAGGGTGGAAAGGATTTCTAAGGGCTTTCTTTACTTCTCATTGTCCTGCTCTGATTTTGTTACCAATAAATTCACTTCATAACTCTAAGCTGAGCCTGTTTTGCCCATAATGCTATTTGATGTACAATCTCTCCCATGAATCCTTCATTAAATTTTCTCTCCTCTGTCCGGCTGCAGAGGAGTGAGTGAGTGGCTTTTTTTGGGTGCTGGGCATCCAGCCAGAGTCAATCCATGACATACAGCCATTAACAAAAGTAACTGTGCTAGCAGGTGGAAGTGACTGAAAATGTCCAGCTTGTTTCACTAACCCTCCACACCTTTCAGGAAAACTGAACTTCCCTAATGCATCAAAATTGCTTCTAAAGTCCTGCATCAAATGGCATCAAATTCTATGCACTGGAGTGCATAGCCCATAATGCTGCCAATGATGTAACTTAAATTAGAGGAAGATGTGGTGGAGCTTGAAGTCATCAAGAACTGGAGAGTGCTTTTTACCTTTTATTTTCTTGCTGACATTCCTCATCCTTTCTAATGAGAAATCTTCTGTCTGGTTTGTGTGGATGCAGTTTCTAGGTGTTCCTACCCTGCTGTTATCCACAATATGGAGCTCCACAAGAGTCTCTGTTTCACTGCACCCAATCTGTAAGTCTCAGAATGAGAACACTGTGCTTGACCTCTGCTCCTCTACCAATGATGGCACTCAAAGCCCCATCCAACCTGGCCTTGAGCACTTCCAGGGATGGGGCATCCACAGCTTCTCTGAGCAACCTGTTCCAGTGCCTCACCACCCTCACAGTAAAGAGTTTCTCCTTATTGTCTGGTCTAAATCTGCTCTCTTGCAGTTTGTTTCTCCTGCTTTACTTATCCTCCATTTCTTTGTCAGATGAAATTTTTTAATTCAAAAATTTCAGCTATTTTCCTGGCATTGCTGGCAAGACACTTTTTGTTTTTTTATTTTATGGAGGTTTTGTTGTTTGTTTGGGGGGAGCTGGGGGTTTTTTTTTGTTTGGTTTCTTCTGTTTTTTGGGTTTTTCTTTTTGTTTTTGTTTGTTTGTTGGTTTTATGGTTTGGGTTTTGGTTTTTTTTCTTTTTTGGGGGAGGGGTTTGGTTGGTTTTTTTTAGTGAAAAGCACTATTTCAGGCTTCTGGAATTGTCATTTTATTACAGATGTTGTTAAAACAGAACATCTACATGTTACAGTTACTGCATTTTTTGAGTTCTTGTCCAGACTAGAAGATGCATATGCAGTGTGAATATTTTCTAACTTTTATCCTAAAATATAAATCTGAATGGAGCTGAATGTAAAGCTCTGTTTTATGAGCATACTCTGATGTAACCAGTACGGAAACTAATCATATCTTTCCTGTTTTGGACAAGCATTATGTACTTATGGACAACTCAGCAGAAACTGGCATATGTATTACCCTGAGAAAGGGATGTAGGCAGATAAATAAATATAAAATCATGTCATTGTATTTGTTAGAAATACAGAAATGTCTTTCTTTGGAAAACAAACTATTTTTTAATCCATCAGCTTTACTTTGGATATCAAAAAGAATAATCCACAATAATAGTGATTGAAAAGCCTATTTACTTTTTTATTTTTGGACCCTCCACTCTTCAGAGATGTAGAATTTTGTGTATTAATGACTGTTCTTAGTTCAGTGAAACTGAAGGAAAAGTAACTTCAATTGCTAGAAAAATCTTTGCATTTTTCATTTAGTTCAACTTTTAGTTCTGGAATAAATTTACAGAAGGTACATTTTGAAATTTAATCAACTGAGGAGAAGGAAAAAAATCTAAAACATTTGTTTTAAATACACTTTGGATTGAAGAGGTCATTCAGCTGTAGCTATTAAGTGAAATCTCTGTCTGTGTTTAATTTAGTTTCACTGGCATTTATCAAGCTCTTGATATAGTTGTACAGCATCTAACTTTGTATTTGGGAAACACCAAGTCTACTCGAAATAATTAAAGTCTATTTAAAAATGGGATTTTGTAATACAATTTGATTGGGAGGAATGTATTACAGTATATTCAGCCCCTGTTACCAAATACACTGAAATGCTTTTATCAAGTGCTGTTCTTCACTGAGTTCTCACGTAATCACTGTGTTCAAAAGGAGGAAGAAAGGTAGTAAATGTCTCTAAATATAGTCCTGTTTTCTCTGTGTGGTATTTTCAAGAGCTTTATTGAATTCCTTACTATACTGAAGTCTTGAGAGTCCACAGCTCATCACACACACGTGCTCATAATCCTTTAGCTTCTTCTGTGGGCATAGAAGAAGGGTTATTGGTGTTTGATTCTGTACAGCTTCAGTTTCAGAAGATAAGGTATGTTTTATCAGTAGATGAACCAGAAGAAGCTTTTTTGCACATGCTATGAGGGGATGTTGCATATGAATGAGTAAAGTAGATGTTATTCTCCAGCCAGATGAATCAAATATATCCCTCAACAGCTGGTGATGAGACATGAAGATCCATTAAAAACTAATTCTTTTGTCTATCACAAACAGTTTTTGTTTAATATTGAAATCCCCTGTTTAATGTTGATTAAGTTACTCTTCAATCCACTATCCTTGTCAAGATAAAAATACAAATTCAATGCAAGAATTAAAATGAGGCACCTTTTGGGATATTTAAATCCTCAAAAAATAGTCCAGGCTTCTGACCACAACTATATTCTTACTTATTGTCCTTGAAGACTGGATTTGTGTAAATTATTTTTAACTTCTTTTGTTGTGGTGATTATGCCCCCATGGAAACAATTTATGAATTTGTGTTGACTCCTCAAATAGATTTGGCTGAAATACTCTTTGAAAAGGGTAGACACCTTAGAATAGATGAATCATGCCATTTCAGTGCTTCAATACATGTTTCAGCTTTTCATTTTGAAAGAATGTTTTGAAAACAAACAAAATTTTAAAGGCTTTTAGAAATTCTTAAGTAACTGAGGAATGAAGTGAATAATCTTACTGGCTGAAAGTAGGATAAAAAGTTGTTGGTGTTTTCCCGTTTCATTTCACTATTGGAATTTCCATTTGGAGTCAACTAGAGCTGCTTTTTCATCATCTTGCTTTGGTTTGGCTGTCTGTATAAGCCCATTATTTACATACTGCTGGGTTGTTGAGTCCTATCACCAGCTTCTGACATATGGCCATTGGAAGCTTTCTTGTTTATTAACTCTGTCTTGAAAATGGCTTACGTTTGTTTTTTGTTTTTTTTTCACTTCTTACTTGCACTGAGTGTTTTCAACTTTGATTAGAAATCTCATTTTCAGCCTTAATTTTCATAGGTAGATTTTAATCACACAGTTTATATAACATGGATTGAATACTGGTTAAATAACTCTTCTACATGATTATCTCACTCATGTTTAAAGAAAAAAACAAACCTAAAAATCTTCCAGCTGTTGCTTTGATGAGCCAAGCAAGCCAACATCTTTCATCTTACGTGGAATCCACTTCCACAACTTGTTCATTCCGTTGGGTTTTCTTGCTTCAGATGAATTTCTCTTTCTTGTGGCCAAAGTGGCCAAAGCAGTACACGGTATACAGGATGTAGTTTCCAGACAGTGCTACTAATAATGCTTTGTCTATATTGGAAATATCTCATCTAATAAAACTCAAGGTCATATTTGACATTTTTTCCACAGCAACCTGACACTGATGGTTTTTAGCCATTGTTGATCCACCCATATGCTTCTTTTTTCTCCTCTTCTATTTCAGTTGAATAGCCTGAGCTTAAAGCCAAAATTATTAATAGGATGTAGTCTTCTGGATCTTGTAGCTAGCTCCTGCTCAGTGGCTGGATATTTCTGAATTGGTACTGCCATATGTCTTCACTTTGGGAAATTGCTACTTTCAGAGCTCTAAAAGAAACCTCTGGATTTACAGCTTTCATCTGTCTAATTCCAGACAGCTTTCATGTATTTCCCATCTCCATTATTTTTTTAATGTATGTTCCTCCCAGATCTGTTCTGGATACTTGCAAAATACTGAAATCCTTTGCCCCAACTCACACTTGCCCTCCTCCCTTTCCAAAGAGTTTTAACTTCAGCATCCTCTCGACATGACTGGTCTTATTAAATATCTATATGCAACCATATATTCAATTCAGGTGCCACTTCTCTCAGATTTTTTATAAAGGTTGCCAAAAGGTGCTGTTTCTACCACAACAAGGGTGTCAAGCTTTTTAATGCCTTCCAGTTCAAATGTCATATTTTATGAATATATTTGTAATTTACTACTAGTCATGAAGTCTTTTACCTTCTGTTCTTAAAAAAAAAAAAAGGAAACCATGTGAAATAAGCTTTTGGCTCATTTTAGATTGTTCAATATCAAGCTTCTTATGTCACCTCTTGTAAATGCTCTTTGTCGTCCTAGTTTTGTTTAGGTCTGATCAAGTATTCCTGTAGTGGTGTCACAAGACCCCTCTCATCATGTAAGATACAAATTCCAGAAGTTTTAAATCTTTAGCTTAAACAAATTCAACATCCCTACTCTGTGTTCTCACGCCTTTCAAGTCTCTTCTCAGTTCAGAACAGATTTTCTCACTCATCTCTTTCTTAAATTTTCAACTTCTGTCAAAAACACTTTAAAGACTTCCAAATTACACATTTCAGTTACAGTGTCTTTATGCACTCCTTCACAAGCTATGTGACATGGAACAAAAATCTTGAGCCCAGTACCTCAGTGAATATACTGCTCCTTTTCCTGTTTTTTTTTTTTTTTTTAATTTATGCACAACATAAGTGTATTTGTTCTTTATTATGAACTGTCGATGATGAGGTTGGATACATTTTAGGGTTAATTTGCACAGGAGTGGATGCCACCAATGAGTGGTACTCCAGGTGTGTGCAGCTTAAACTTAGTGGTGCTGCTGCTCTGACAGGAAGGGGGAAGAGGAGGAAAGCAGTTTTTCAGCTTCATATCTTACTATCAACATCTGCTGTGAAAGCTCAGCCATTCCTCACCAAAGATTTCGGTCCAGAGTCCAAATAAGATTTCTTTCTCTTTGAGATCATGTAGGTAGTTGACTAAAGCCAACTTGCATTTAAACTCTTATTGTAAATACCTTCATTTAAAATTTAAGGCAGTAAAGTAAGTGAGGAAAATGAGTAAAATTAAAGACAGTAGACAGATGCAGTATTCATCAGGAGCTCAATTTCTGAATTCTGTGCCACACTTCCAAAAATAGGGCCTCTCAGAAGTATCCCTAGTAAGTGCAATACCCCAAAAAGTGTTTAACTTTGGGCACACATCTTCTGCCATGGAAGAGGGTAGAAAATCCCTATACCTGTATCTTTACACCTGTTGCATACTAATATTTCAGTGTATGCTGTCTACATAGCAAAATCACTCTAGGTTCAGTAATTGGTTTCTGTAGAAGTTTGATTAGTGTACCACAGAAGTGGATAAAAATAGTACTTTTAAATTACAGAGGTAATACACCAGCTGTGTCATCCTTCTGTTTAAAATCTGTTTAGTTTTGGTTACATCTTGCAGACCAATGTAGTGAGGACAGGGAATACCACTGCAGCATGTGTTATATTCACACTCCACCAAGGAGAATGTATTCCCTCAGTCTTCCTGAGGGAAGCTTTGGTTTGGAAAGAGTGTGAATCATTGCTGACCTCTTCTGAGCGGCAGAGAGATGGTCAAAGGGTTTTATGAAATTCAAGTGTGAGTATAGGCCGATGAAAATCAGATTTCTTCTTTCTCATTAATGTTTTCCCTGTCTGTAGAGGTAAAGCTTGAGGGTTTCATTTTGCTTAATATGCTTCTTTCAGGAGGGCTGTTCCCCTCAGCATGGAGGATGCTTCATCTAGGGATCAGGAAAGAAACTGTGAGCTGTGTAGACCTGTAGAAATACTTTCTGATATCTGCCTGCCTGTTCCCCCATGCCAAACTATGCTGCTGTGTGCCTCTGAGTTGGACCTCTCTCTTGATCTGTCTATGCTGAGTAACCTGCTCTCCTTTGGGATAGCCCATCTCATCTGCTTTTTCTGTAGCCCTTCTGGACCTGAAGCATAGTTTCACAGAGCATGTCTATGTTAACATTTTAGTTCAGTTGTATTGAAGAGAATGTCTGCATTTTCCCCACTGCCTATTTGGTTTGTACCATGAACAGTACTGCGGCACCTTAAATGGTTTTCTCTGGAATTGAACTGAAAAGATGTGCCCCAGGTGTTTCCTCTAATGTATTCCAGCCACTAAGACCTGGCATTCAGTCTCCAGAACCAAGCTTGGCTTGGGCTTAAACTGTCAAATTCCTGGGTTGCCCTCAATGCCAGCTGATTTGTTATTGCAGCAGTGTTTGCCTGTTGTGCATGTCAATACAGATGTGGTTTAGCAGGTGTATCAGGTAAAGAAGGTGAGGAAAGGTGCACCAAAGTGTGTCAGAGAGAAACACTGCCTTTCTTTGTGCATGAGTAATGTGACAGAAAAGAAGTCCTCATTGCACATATGTGGGAGTTATAAAATAATAGTTCTGTGAATGGCATGCTCTGTGGCTGAGCAGTGGAGGGACAAGATAAATTAATGAAATTGTGACTTAAAACATACTCTGTCCTACACTCATCCTATTTTAATTCACATCTTTGACAGGATTTATTTCACTTTTTTTTAATATCACGTCAGATTTATTTTTTCCAGAAAGGAGTTTATTTGTTTTCCTAAAGGGATAATAAAATATCTTTGTATTAAGTTAGTTATTAAAGATATGAGTTTAGCCCAAAGCAACTCTGAAGGGTAGTTTAAAATTAAAGTGAAGGAATGTATGTAGCATGCAATAATATGGGGCTCTCTCAAGTCATATACTGTATTGACACTAATACAACTTTCATTTCTTAGGACAGAGAAAATAGTTTAAGATACAAATACTACATTAGTAAAAAATATCTGCTACAGCTGGGTAATCGCCTCTGTTTTGTCAAGTATTGTGCTATTTTTGGAGATTGTATTGATTTAATATCTTTAACTACTATTCTTGCATTGCTAGTTTTTTAATTGGTAGTTGATTTACACATAATGACACGATAATAATTATCTTGGTTTGTTTCTGAAAGATCGTGGAGTGGTTACGTACATTCTGTCTGGATTTTTAATTTGGTGGATCCAAAAATTGGAGTGTGGGTCTCATCCTGCATTGTAGGGAACTTGAATAGGAATGGAAGTCAGTGGGAGATGAGCATCCGCTGCCTGATACTGTTGATTTGTCACCTGGATAGAAGAAATATTCTCAAAACCTGCTTCAGCTAAACATTAATAAATAAGTACAAATTTCTATTGTGTTCTGTTGGTGAGCAATGTGAATTGTGCCATTTTGCAGGCATGTTTGGTTTTGTTTTTCTATGAGTTCACTGACAATTAGCCTGTCAATACCAGCATGACTGCAAATGGCCAGACACTTTACTGTAGAACTGTAGGGGACTGCATTAGCATAAATGAACAGTATATTGATTTTGCCACCACACTGCCCACTGAATAGGCTGCTTGCTTTCTGAATCCACGAGCACAGCCAGATTCTTTAAAGTGTGTACTCTTCTGTGGCAATAAAAAATAATCTTAATGCTTAACCACTATGAAGAGTTGTTGGCCTTGAAGGAATGAGGTATTATGAATGCTATCACCACAGACAGTTGCAACAAACAGTGTGGGAGTCACAATTATGGGTTCAAGATCCCATTTTTCTCCCACACACACTCATCTCTTGTCATACTCTCTTTCAACAGTTTGAAAAATTCAAATGTTTCTCAGAATATCCTTCTGCTGAGGAGATTAATACAAATATTAGCAGCAACCCATATCTGTTATTCACATTTGTTCAGAGGCCAATTTAAGGTATAGATTTATATGCTGACCAGCATATGGGTGTTAAGGCCATGAAGGAGACATTACTTCAAATAATGCAATAGACTGCCTCTGAACCCAGGGAATCCTTCTGAATCAAAGTACCTTAATTTAAACACTTTACACTTAGATTGGTTTAATTCAGGAGAATTGGAGAAGTGCTGGAGAGATTGCCTATTTTGACTGAACATGAAATTTGCCCCTTTATGGATTCCCTGTTTTGTTCATGTGTTACTGCCTTCTTCAGGAAGTGGTGTAATTTATGTACTGTAATTTGTGTTTAGGATTTAAGAGCATTTGGTATTTCTCCTCTTCTCTTAAAGCTAAAGTCTTGTGTAATTGTAATTAAAACAGAAATACCTTCCTGTGGCCCAGTCAAATTAAAACAAGACACCCTCTTATGGAAAATTTGATATCCTTAGTCACAATAAGTAATTGTTGCTGCAATTAGTAAATAAAAGAAAATTTTCCTGCATTCCAGCGCCTTGGGCACCTAACCTCTTTCGAGCAATGACTTTTAGAGGCAATGAAGGCCTGAATTTTCTCATGCCTTAGCTGCAAATGAGCCATTAGCATTCAGCAGCCCATAATCTGGCCCTGTGAGTTGCGGTTTCCCTAAAGAACATGTGCCAATTAAGCAAGATGAACCTCAGAGTTGTCAACAGTGCAGTGATGATGTACCAAGTGGTTATAGTCATCATCTCTTCTGGGAAATAATAGGTGTTTTGAAGAACATAGTCTGACAAATCTGTACTTTGTGGGATCAAGTGCAAAGGAATAAGTCAGAAATTGAAAGTCAGTGGGTGAACCAGAAGTAAATCTTGTTAGCTTTATGAGTCTCTTCATAAGCTTCAGTCAGCCCAATGCAGTGAACTCAAGCCTTCAATGTGTGCTTAAGATAATGAGAGACAGTACTTGCTCAGACTTGTGGTCTCATCACTAATCTGTGTCAGTAATGCTCGAGAATCAGAGTACAAGAGGCATCACAGTCAAGAGTAGTCGTCATCCTTTAGAAGCCATACAAAACCAGTGACCATGTCTGCACTGCCAGTTAAATCTTTTATCCTTTTTAGGTACTCAGACTGTAAGAGGAGATCCCTTCTTTTTTTGTTTGTCTTTCTCACCCCTTTTCTGTCTTTCTCTGTTTTTACTGACATTAAGATCTGGAAGCAAGCCAATTTAACAGCCCTTGTAGAGGTAGGAGAATGAAGAGGAGCAGCTGCTAATTTAATTGAAATGGGAATGTGGCCAAAGATCTGAGATAATAATTGCAGCAATTCTTCTGAGAGCCCTGATGCACATCTTTACACCACAGAAAAAAATGTGCATGGGGCAGTTGAAGCCATGCTGAGCTTGAGTTAATGTAACCAATTGAGGAGGTATGTCTGAAATGTTCCACTTCAAACACCAGCATTTTTTTTTTAAAGAGGAAACTCAAGGATATATCTAGCTTAGTGATTAAAAAAAAAAATCTTAGGGCTATGACATGATTTTGGAATACACAGTAATCAGAAATTAGTGGAGAGTTATCAGGTGATTATACTATTTAAAGATATAAAAGACATGTTCAGCTTCAGAAGAAAACAGAAGTTACAGAAAAATGGACATTTACTTACAGTTCTGAATCTTGTAACATTTCAGATAAAGTGAATTTTGCATAACTTCAGGCTGAGTTGAGCTCCCTTACTGTGTCTGTGACAAAAGTTGCCAGTTCATCCAGTAATTCACAGATTTTTTTGATGTTGCAGAAATGTGCTGCCCTCTTTTCCTGCAAAGAGTAGGAGAATAGATAAATTGATAAATCTTCATTGTAAGAAACCCTGAAACACTTTTCATCCAGACCATTCATTTCCTCAGAGAGTGTCACAGCCTGGTAGCAGAAACCACAGCAATACCTGGTGATTCATGGAGGGAGGGACAAAGGGTGGTGAAGGGAGAGCTTTTATGCATCTAATCCAGCCACAACACACTTCTGCATGACAGGTGCATTTTAACATATGTTTTTGGAGACATCAACACAAGGAGATATCTATATGCTGGTATTTCCATCATTAGACTATATAACTAATCTTAGGATAGATGAAAACAAATTAAAGTGAATGCTACCCTCTCTGCTTAATCTTTTCATTTTAACAGAAAATTATATTTGTGATTAAAGATTTTGGAGTTGGTAGCTTGGTTTTGGTTTTGGTTTTGGTTTCAAAGAATGCTAACCTTCTGTGAAAAGTTTTGAGTTTCCAGTAAAAACTCAGTTTCTGAAACCTTTTTACTTGGGTGCGCTACCATATAATTTCCTGGAATTTAAAGAGCAGTTTACTTGTGGTCTCATTCTCTAGTCAATACATGTTCCTTTTATCTCCTCTTCTAAGTTTTCAAAAACACAGTCCATGAGAATGTATTGTGTCCTTGGGGACTCTGGCTTAAAAAGGGGAATGGAAATGGGAAATGGAAGGTGTAGGAGCGACACTACATGAGCCCTGGGGGGAAAGTGGTGACCAACTTCTGATTAACCACAGTCATGCCACACGGGGTTTAGTTCTGCCCTGGACAGGGAGTTTACAAAAAAAATGGTTAAAGGACAGAGATCTCCTCCATCATAAAACATGGATGACAAGTGAATGCTTTAGATCTATGCCCCCAATGCAATGACTAGAGAAATAGAGTAAGATAGCACCAAACTGCTATTCCTGGGAAAAAGAAGGTAGACAGGACCCCATTCCTTTGCTGGAATATACCCTGTTTGATCAGAGCCCTATTTGAATACTTTCAAGATACTAGCATTGCAACTGAAATAGAAATAAATTTAAAACTTTTCATCTGGACTATATTCTGGGCTTGTTTGGCCAATGTGAGAGGCTCCATTATAATCTTTAAATGCTTTCTCTTTTGGGGAAAATCAAGCCCATCTCTCTGTGTCCCAATGGACTGCCTCAAGGAAATGTCCCACATCATTTTTAAGTACTAATAGTATAATTAGAAAATATTTAGTCTTTCCACCATGAATGCCTTCATTTACAAAGAGAAATATGGCACCAGTGTGGAAAGTCTGGAAAAAGAAAAAAGAACTCTGTGTGTTCTTTTTAAGAAAAGAAGCTTAATTTAAATACAATTAAACCTGATATAAAAAAGCCTTAAGGCCTTTAAAATATTTTCTTTTTAATCCTGAGAATATTGTATTTTTATAGCAGTTTCAGAAGAAACTCTGTTTCTTGTTGCCACCCTTTGATATCCATTTCATTATCCTTTCTGAATGGAAAGAAAATAGAATATATTGCTGTGATCTCTATGGCTATTGCAGCCTTGCAAAATCAGGATTTCAATACAGCACCAAACTATTCTAATCAAAAGTTAGTATATACTTTCAAAGGTCCCATTTAAGATTGGTGTCTAGTCTTTGATTACAGAGAACACCAACAGTGAAAAAAGTGTTGAAATAAAGTTAAATGGTGGGATAAGTCTATAAACTTTTCTATGGTATCTCTTTAGGGTTCATTTTTAATGCCCAGCCACAGGCATCTGGTGCTGTTTGAGATTGTCCAGGTCTTCTCCAGGCCAACAGCTGTGGCCTCTGGGGAATGCAGGTCACCTGCTGATTGTCTGTCTTCTGCCAGCCCTGAGCAGATGTCTCAGTACATCTCCAGTGCCAATTGGTGTCAGTGTTTAGGCAAGTGAGCTGAGTTCCCATGCATTTGTTCTGATTTGCTACTGTTCGTGTTTTCTATGTTTTTTATATGCCTAGCAATAAATATGCTTCAGTAATTAAGTTAATATCACATCTGATAGGAAAATAATGTACACACAGATTTGGAGTGTTTCAAATCTGTCAGTAGCTCTACATGTCATGTCATCTTGTGAAACTGAAACTGCACGAGCAGAGTCATGCTGTTGTTTGTTCCTACTGTGTCTGGCCAGCATGATGACCGCAAAGATTTGTTGCCAATCTCCTGGGCCTCAATTATAGGTTATTGCTGATATGATCAGGTGCAAGTTATTTTTATCATCTGCATTCATTCACCCCTATTTCAAGAGTGGCATGCAAATAAATGCACACAATTTCATTATGTGACTGAATATGACTTAAATATATAGTTTTTTAGAAAGTAGAAAAAGTTTTCTTTTTAGAAAGAAGGAAAAGTGGAGGACAAAGATAGCAGGCTGTTCTGGTGGTATATGATTGTTGGGGAAAAATAGTTTTCAGACAAAAAGCATCTAAAATGGAGACTTATAATCTCTCTGAATCCAAGCTCTTAGTTGCAGGAGCTGGCAGTGTACAGTGGTAGAGTTGGTCCCGAGTGCTCAAGCTGGGTTTCTAAAGGTCTTTAGATGTGTCTGAGTCCCTCCCAGTGGTGAGAGTGATCCCTGGGAAACCGAGATGCCTAAGGCTGGCAGGGACCTTTGTGTTGAGCCCTTGCCTGCTTCTCGCTGACACCTAGAGGTTTCCAACAATACAATTTACTCTTTTCACAGGGAAGCGCACTGTAAGTGTGTTGAGGATCTTTGATAAAAGAGAAAGCAAGTAGAGTTACACTTGTTTCCTATTTCTAAAACCACTTTCTGATTATGCAAGTTGCTCTACTGCAACCCAGCAAGCCAGGAAAACTAAAGCAAAGTTTCTTGAAACATGTAGAGGGGGAAAAAAATGTCATCATAATGGATTTATCTTCGTTTTGTTCCTTTCTGGAAATTTGTTGAGGGAAAAACATCACCAGGACTTCTATGCCCGTACCTTGACGTAGAGAGCCCTGAGTTCTCTTGCAGGGTCTTATTTCCTTCCTGTGCATGTGTGGTTGTCATCTGCAGTAATCAAACTCAATCAGCAGAAGGAGTCAACTGCTTTGCACTAACTATTGTTCTCCTGACTGCAGTATTTTATAAAAGATTTTTAAGATCTGCACTGACTCATACAATGCATATCTAATCAAAAGTAAATTAAACTGCATACACTGACTTGATATGACAGAAAAGCATGTACAACAGCAGAATAGTGACACTGGTTTTTAAAAAAGATTTTTTTAAAAAGTTGAGTGTTTTGTCAGCATATATTATTTTATGTCCTTAGATTAGACTTTTAATTTTTAATTTGTGTTTTTATTTGAGGTGATTTGAGTCCTTAAAATTTTCATGTACTTAAAAATTTCAATTCTCCAAGCAGAATTTGAGTTCATACATATTCATAGTTTGAAGAATTATGCTAACAACAGTTCTTTGTAATTT
This sequence comes from Euphonia xanthogaster, assembly GCA_034509185.1. Lineage (NCBI taxonomy): Eukaryota > Metazoa > Chordata > Aves > Passeriformes > Fringillidae > Euphonia > Euphonia xanthogaster. The sequence continues at coordinate 83,125,940 of JAYDZK010000169.1, read as the reverse complement.
TAGGCAGTCTTCATCAATTTTCACCAGCATTTTAAACTGAGTATGTAGCACCTATGTTTCTAAATTGCTGTAAATCTGGTCATCATTACTACAGCTATCTTTGCTCTTTTCACACTTTAATTTGAATAGTGTGTCAGCAATATAAAGAATGATAATAAAATAATAGATAATATTAAATAATAATAATATTTTAAAATATATATTTTTTAAAGAATTATAGTTTAGCTATAAATTTGACCAGTGAATTATTGTCTACAGAAATTACACCAGTGTAGTATATAAAGAGTTTTAACTGGCTGGTTAGTGTAGATATCTGCACAAGCTGCAAAACTTGTCCAGGTGTAGATATCTGCATAAGCTGCAAAACCTGCCCAAGAAGCCAATTAATTGCCCTTAACACAGCACAGCAACTTCATCTTCTGAGTTACTGATCTTTGAGGTGGCTTCAGTGGCTGTGGTTTCAGACCAAGGTGCTGGGCAAACAGGGTTGTATTATGTATTGAACATGTGCCTTCTGTGTGTAACAGACCCAGAATGTGCCCATCCCACAGAAATATGTCCTACAGAACTCCAGGAAGCTTCAGCTCTTGACTCATACAGATTCTTTTCAGTTCCAAAGGAGTTGAAGCACATTTTGTTTTTTGAAAAAGAAGTAGCTCTTGAGTCCCTAGTTGTGATCACTGTGAGGGTTTGCACAAGTATTCAAATTCTGCCCCCCTTCAGGTACACTGTTCCCTAATCCCAGAACTTTTGGGGAGACACACCTTACAGTGTGATAATTTTTCTTCTAGATGTCTCTTGCCAAATACAAACCAAAAATATTGAATCCATAGGCAGCCCTGAGGGTGTTACTCTAAGCCTCTCAATCTTCCAAAAGATTCCCCTTGTCTGTTAATAAGCAATGCTTATACAGAACTTTTTAAGTGTTCCCTGAGCATTAATCCCCACAGCCGCCTTAGAACTTCTGGAACATTATCCCCACTGTTTATATTTGAGAAGATCTGCCTTGGAACTCGTCACAGCATCATACTAGATTCCCAATCCCACCTGCTCTCTTACAGAAGTCCTGCAGTCTGATGTATCTTACCAAAGCTTTCTGCTCAGGATGTGCACAATTGATGCAATCAAAACAGTGAAAGGTAGGAGGGCTGCAGATACTGCTTCCTGTATTTTCTGTGGTTTTCTTGTGGTTTTTTTTTCATGGCTGTAAGATAAGACTGTTATCCCTTTCTTCATAATAAGAGATTAATCATAATTAAGTAGTCTGGAGATCATGGAGATTTCCCTTCAGTCAGCATTTATGCTGAATTAGCTGGCTTGTTTCTGGAGTTTTGCCTCTTTCAGATTCTCATTTTCCTTTGAAACTACTCAGAAAAAGAAATGTGTCATAATGTCAAGACAATTGGGTGGTACAAAATTAGTCCAGACTGAAATTAAAAAATCAGTGCTCTTGTTATTAAGTTATATAGGAGTTTTAATGAGAAAGAAAACAACTAATATATGCAACAGCCATCAAAGAAAGCAAATCATTAGTAGATTTTAGTACCCTCTTTATATTAATAAATCTAAAGCAAATCATTATCTGAAGGAACTAGAAATAATATTGTTTCAACTGAATTTCCACAGGAATTTGACTTATTTTCCTTCTGTGGGTAGTAATCTGTATTAATTATCTTCAGCTACTCTAAGCAGTGGAAGCAGTGGAATTTTTCGATGAAATACCATCTGAAGACTAACAGAAATGACAGTACTCTGTTACTAAATTGCTTATATTGTGGCATAGTGACTTTAGAAACAATATAAAGCATGATGTAGTTTTGAAATCCCTGTTGTGTTGTGGCATGATTTTCCTAAAGCAAGAAGTAATTCTTGAAATGGAACTTTGTGAGTGAGCATCATGACATAGCATGATTTATCTAGCAAACCATTTTTCAAGATCATAAAAAACAATCCCCAAAATATTAACTGAAATATTTTACTAACTGACTGGTTTATTCTGTACATGTGGGAAATCCCCCTGGATTTTCTGCCAAGTCATCTCTATACCCATTGTACCAGTGTACACTCATTGTGCCAGTGGTTGGTTATCCTGTTGGATCCAAACATGAATTCCTTCAGTTCAAAACTGATAAAGCCTTTGCATACATTTCAGCATGATTGGGCCAAAATGGATATTTGACCATGCATATGGCTTTGTTTTCCTGTGATTTGGTTCCCAGATGCCACTTCAATGAATTCACAATTCTACACTAGTCAATAATAGCAATACAAAAACGTTTTCAATATACTTTAATATTGCCATGCATACACCATTGAGCAGGAACTACTTAGACCAACTTAGTGGAAAAGATTTAATTCATTTTGCTATTTTTAAATATTATCTGAATGTTACTATTTTGGAACAGCAGGAACATTATATCACCATTAGTTGAGAGACTTTTATGTAAATTCAGCTAAAATGTGTCTCATCTTTAACGAATGAGCAGTTCCTTCTTTACTTTTACAAAAATCCAGTTTAAAGAAAAAATATCATCTTATGCTTCTTTGATTTTGATGCCCTATGTTGTAATAGACTTCAGAATAAATACCAGCACTTTCTCCTTGCTTGCTAAAAGCTGATTTAAGGAGATTATTCTGAATTCCCTACACGTGGAAAAGAAAAGCTTCGTATTTCCACCTTGAGAGACATTTAATTGCTGAAGTGTGTCTCCTGTGTTTTTGTAAGTGGTGCTTAATGATTATTTATTATTACATTTGCACACATAAGCGTGTGTATTTATTGCACTTTTTTAGACCTTATTAGCTCTGTTTAAGCAATTTAAAAAACAGAGAGTAATTTAAAAAACAGAAGCAACAAAAAAAACCCAGCCCAACCCAAAGCTAAAAAATAGAATAAATTCATGCTGATATAACTGAGATTTGATAATGAAGAAGCTTTTGCATCTCTACCAAGAAATTTAAATTTATTGTTTACATGTCCAGATAGTGACATGTCTATCAGTTATTCTAGACTAATACTCAGAACAGGTAAAACAAAGGTATTTCTTTGAGAAAAGTATCTAGTCTGTGCTATCACTTTTTAAAATGTAGTTTCCAGAAAACCAGAATTTTAGAAAGATAATAATCCCTAAATGTGAAGTAAACATGAATGAGGTTCAGATATGCAACACAGAGAAGTCTGAGAGTTATCATTCCAGAGCACAGAAATCCTTACTGTATAAAGGTACCTTTTTTGCTATATTGCTACTTATTAAATTCTACCCTTAAGTCACAAATTCATCTTCTGCCAGTAAGCTAGAAATAGCAGCACAGTTGCCTGGGAGTGAATAAATTTTATTTGGATGCAGTTTTATTTCTTTAGTACATTTTTAAGCTAACTTTTTATTTTTATAGACGAAGGGAGTGAGGAGAAGACTAAGACTAGAATTCCTCAAAACAAGTGTTTCGTTCAGAAGTGCATTGGCTGTGAGGGCCTTGCATAAAGAAATCATTCACACATGCCCTGGTAAGCTGGAGTTCATTGAAGTGACACTGGGCTGCCCATAGCAGTTCTAGCCCACAGGCAAAACATTCTTCTGGCAAAATGCTATCAAATTCCCACTGACTCTGTTCACTTAAAGAGCAATTCATAGGTGCCTTGTTTTTTTGAAAAAGGAGAGTAGCTCTATGTTCTTGACACTCTGAGATGCCCAGCCCTGGATAGCAAAATGTCCTCTCACAGCAGGAAATCAATGACGAAGAATTTTGTGAAATTCTTTTTTTATAATAAAACATGTTAATGAAAATACTCTGCATGGAAAGATCTCACTGCATCAAAAATAAGCTGTCCTCCATGGGTATGGCATCTAAGGGGTAGAAAAGAGCATTACAACAAGATGTATTCTCTTCTACATTTCTTATTGTTATTCACCTGGCTGAGTGCTCTTAAGTGGAAGATGAAGAATTAAATGTTCCCTCTGTTTGTTTTTATCTCTTTTTTATTTACAGTTGTAATGTGTGGAGCCCAGACCCTCATTTTTGTATGAGAATGTCTCCAGAACATGGAGATAAAGCATTCGAGAACATCATTTGAATTACAAAACTGGCAAAAATGGGATTTATTTAAAAACCTATGATATGTAAAGAGCAACAATTCTGTATCTCATGCTCACATGTGTAAGCAAAGGTTAATCTTATTTCTCTTGAAGTAATCTTTTTAGACAATGGATTCCAGTGATTTGTGCACAACAGTTCTCATTGAATAAGTAATTATTACATTCCTTACTTTAATATACCAGTGTCAAAGTATAGGGATCTTTACTGTTTTAAATGGGAGAGAAAGTTGGTACAGATTTGGATTTGGTCGGGGTTGTTTTGTTCGTTTGCAGTAATTTACAGTGGTAATTTATTCTTGGTTTGTTCCTGAACAATGACTAATCTGTGTCATATATCTGTAACAAGTTCTGCACATGAAATTACTTTTTCAGGTGGTATCAATATTAGGGTACAGTTTAACTCTGGAAACAGTGGAGTGTATTTGAAGTCACTGAAGTTTTGTACCTTGTAATTGATTAGAAAGTTTCATGAGGGGTTGTGCTTGGGCCACAAGATAAATAGGATGTGAATTAAAAGCTGGTGTTTACACTGGTCATTTTCCCACCCTGTCAGTGCAGCATTACACTGAGTGTGAATTTCCCATCACTTCTGGTCTGTACACTCTCATCTTCTCCACACCTGTTCTACAGATTACTAAATTCTCACCTGTTGTCCTCCAACTTTTTCTTTATCTCTTCATTGCTGTTGTCCTGGGCCATTTTGTTATCATTATTCTTCCTCTGTGCTTCTTTAACTCTTCTCCTTAGCAGACCCTCTTCCAAATTCCCAACATGGCCTCAGCTCCACTGCTACTTCCTCTGTTCCTTGTCTTCTACCTGTTGATTTAGAAATCTCATGTGGGATATCTTGAGAATTTTGTTTTATAAAAAGTAATTTAGTTGTTTAAAAAAGTAAAGAAATGTAAAGCATTCACTCTAAATGATATGCTTGATACCAGTTGGGAGCCCCACTGTGTTTGTAAGTCATACTGCTCGCTGCAGCCTGGCACTGACGTGACACGTTGCCATCCTGGTACTCATGGGTCCCACTGACACTCCGTGTAGAACTCTGGCCGTTTCCACAGTCAGATCTACTTCCCATCCATGTTCCTTGGCTAGGAGGATGACTTCATGTAGAGAGCTGGGCTGCTGTCTGAAACTCCTGTGAGGGCACTGCCCAGGCATGCTCAGCATCTTTATCCCAGACCACAAGCTCTCACTGCTGGCCACAGGAGCGGGCAGTGACAGGATGGAGTGTTGTCCAGCTGTCCAGCAGCGAACATCCGGAGTGCCACTGCCCTTTGTGCAGCATGAGCCCTCGCTGAGCAGCAGGGTTGCCTCCTGGCAGGAGCAATGGGAAAGGCTTCAGGTTTCAGGACTGGCACCCTGCTGAACGTTTTTAACTTGGCAGCGTTGCCACCAAGGGGACAGTTGGTGCTGGGGAAGCAGGCACAAATGCCATGCTGCACTCCTCAGAGTTCACTGGCAATGTTCTTCATAGCTCTTGGGGCCAGAGGTGGGCTGAGGATAAAAGCTGTGGTGCCAAATTCTCTTTTCCTACTCCGTTTGCTTGCTGCATCTGTTTGCTCTGTAATTCCTCATGTGATTGACTTTGTTGGATTCAAATTTCATTTGATGCCATCTAATATTGCATATTTCATTTTTTCTGTGGTCTGACTCCCTTTGTGGAGGGGTCCACAATGAAGTCAGGCTGGTTGAGTTCTGAACATTGTGTAATTGCCATTGAAAGTTTCTACACTTACCTGAGCTATTAACTCTTAATAAGTTTCACACCATCCAAGTTCCTGAGAGTCACTGAAAGACTTTTACAAATCACAGAAATAGATGATTTTGTTGATCCAGTGCAAACTTTAGCTTTTGCAATAAGTTTTTCTTCATTACTCTAAGAGGCTTAAAAATACATTATTACTTTGCAGTACCCATTTTCTTGTGAGGTACTGATTTTAGTGTGCTTAGCCACACACTCAAATTTTCCATGTAGATATATGAGAAACATAGCAGGTTAGATTTATAACAGTTTATTAGTTTACTCATTTCTCCTTGAAACAGAAAAACCCTTATGAGCAATACGAGCAATCTCAAAGAGACATCTGATACTCATCTAAAAAGCTGTGTCTGTTGCTCTTTTACCAACCTGTATCTCTGATAATGGGGATTTCATAAGGGGATTCCATGGGGGCTGTAGCTGGAAATTATACATAAAAGCATATTGAGTGCCACCTAGCTAGGACCAACATCACAGGTTGCTCTTTTCCATTGTCTTAAGTGGTAATTCCTCATTATTCATTTCAGGAGAAGTGGTGTCCTGTCTTACAATGTAGAAAAATAAGGTCAGTAAGTAATGCCAAAGTATTCCATAAAGTGATGTTATTAATGCTCCTCTCACTGGAACTGCTGATGGAAGTAAAGCCTTACTCAATTTCCCTTTGGAGATGCAGTGAACCAATGTCTTCAGCAATAATTTTTAAGCAGGGAGCTTTCTGCTTATCTCAGCTGTCTCGTATAGTCATTCAGAATGCACATTAAATAGTTGGAAAGAGGTTATAATGTGGGTGGATTTTCCCTAAGTCACTGAGGCTTCTTTCACTGAAAACAGGTTGTGGTGAAGCTCTTTCCCTTTCTCCCATCTGAGATTATTTAAGCTTCTTCAACTTTATTTTTGTTTTATATAACTAATGCCAAATAATGTGACATCTCCTTAATTGAGTGCAAGTAGTTCTGTGTTCCTCATGCCTTTTATTGTTTTTTGCCAACCACCTGCCACAGACAGTTGCTAAATCTATGGCAAATATCAGATCTGATAGTTAACAAGACTCACAGCATTTCATTAAGCTGTTAATGCAAGTTAACCTCTTGGTTCCTTTAACTTGAGCATTTTTTTCTGTGAGAAATCATGAAACATTGAACAGCTCTTTTTTACTTGTCATTATTTTAAACACCTACCACATGAGAAGGCAGTAAGGCTGAAAACATTTTTTAATGTAGGAAATTTAGCTACAGAAGGCAATATAAGCTCCTGTTCACTAATAAGCCTTGCAGTTTGTGTTGCCTCCTACTGGGGCAGCTAATATGCTGAAGATGATTGGTGACAAAATTGAGCACTGGCACAAGGCAGCCTTTCACCCCACTACTGCATGCTGGGCTCCCATACAGTCTTGGCTCAACATCCTGCTTGACGGCTTCTGCCTCTTTGTCTTGCTAGTTGTGACTTCTCTAGACTATTGACTAAACCTGTAAGCCTAAATGGCTAGTTCCTCTTTCTTAGCTTTTTATTTGCTTTATTGGGGGTCAGAAATGTAGGTGAAGCTTTTGCATATGGAATTCTGAAAAACAATGCTGAAATTTTCTTACAATCAAAAACAAGAAGTCATTTCCAATCTGCTATATGCTGAGAAGAAAACAAGCAGGCACTCGCAGGGTGAAAACACAGTATATGTCTGGCAAACTTTTGGAAATAATAGAACCAATTTTTGCATTGGCTTTCACCAATGTAAAAACATGGTTATTTGTAAGCAGGCTTCTGTGTGCTGTAAAGCAGTGTAGAGTGTACTAGCAAGTAGTGATGCCCTTTTTATTTGTACCCCTTCTAGACCTTCCCTTCTCTACAACACGAGGTCTGCCACTGAGTCTTTTAAGGCTCAGTCCTATATATTATAAGCAGCTGGAAAATTTCACACACCCACTGAAGGTTCCAATGAACACAGAATACCACAGAACAGATGCCAATAAGAGGTATTTTTAGCAGCTCATGTCACAGTTGCTGCTTTCCTCTGCCATGACAGCTAATGAGCTTTGAAAGACTTTGGAGAAATAGTGCATCCTGCAGAAAAAGCCTGAGAATGCCTCTCCCTTCTTTGACATGGGCAGGAAATGTTTGCTTGGGGTCTATCTGAAGCTTTATAACGAACCAATAGAGCAGACTCCACGCTGCTATATGGATTGCATTGCAGACCTCTATTTCATACAATAATTTCCATGCATGGCAGTTTATTGTTTGTTTGCCCTGTAATATTGGCTGCTAGAGGTAGTATTATTATAAACAGGCCTTGACTGAGTGAACAGTTTTTACTAGTAGGTAATGTAATTTACTTACATTTTCTTGGCTTTGGACAGGAAGCATTTAAAATGTAGGGAAATCCATTCCATACATTTTCTACTGAAGTTGAAGTTGTTTATAATTACAATAGAAAAAAAATTAATGTTGCTGACTGAGTGGAAGAAAGTCATTCTTATGTTGGCATTTCTTATTCTTTCTCCCTTACCTTGCACTATTATATTACACAGAATGTAGCATGTTCCATTCCCAGGAGAAAGCCAGACTGATATCTACTGTGTAACCAGCTGGGTGTTTACCCTTCATTATTCATACTGACAAGACATGAAAGGAAGAAATAGAAAAAGAAGAAAATCTAAGGTTGTTGGAGTAGTTGTTCCTTTTTGTCTTAAAAAATGTCAGTTCACAAATGCAAGTGATTTAGGAAAAAAGCTGCTGCATACTCTTTCAACTTATTTGCTGTTTTTTATAGTATATGTTCACAGAAATTAATGACTGACACATTGAGGTGTGTGGCAATTAGCCCACTTTTCTGAAAAATTGGTTTATTTTTCTTGTCATTCCTGAAGAACAGTCACTGAGTGTACAATGACAGAAAGCACTGCATGGACCTCCTTTCGCTAGTCCAGACTGAGAGTTGTTTTACAGTTTAGCTGAGTATAGAAACCTGTGTAAACTCAGAGAACAATATCTCACAAGATCTCAGAAGATGAGTGGAACTGAAGAACTAAAGAGAGTCAGAGAAGAACTAATCTCAAATGGTCAGGTGATGGCACCCTTTATATAAGGCTGAGAGCACTGGCATTGTTCAGCCTGGAGAAGAGAAGGCTTCAGGGTGATCTAATTGCAGACTTCCAGTACTTCAAAGGAGCCTGCAAGATGGACAGTCTAGTTACAAGGGTGTGTAGTGACAGGACTGAAAACTGAAAGACAGTGGGTTTAGGTTGGATATTAGGAAGGAATTCTTTATTATGAGGGTGGTGAGACTCTGGAAAAGGTTGCCCGGAGAAGTTGTGGATGCCCCATCCCTGGAAGTGTTCAAAGCCACGTTGGATGGGGCTCTGAGAAACCTGGTCTAGTGGAAAGTGTCCCTTCCTGCTCATGGCAGGAGCGGGGGAGTTGGAACTAAATGATCTTTAAAGGCCCTTATAACCCAGGCTATTCTATGATTCCATGATTTTATAGCTTTTTATTACACCTGTGCTGGAGGAACCTGTGGGATCAGAAGGCTCTGCATCCTGGAGGTGGACTGCCCACCATCTGGCAGGGGATTTTGAACATGCTGTTTATTCTTTCTCAAATGGCTTAGATACAATATGTATTTCTTGACAAACATTCTTTAGTGAAAGAAATGGGTAAATCAATATTAAACAATTTTTTTCCTCTTCAAGTCTAGTGTTCTAATTGTTGCTGAAAAACATATAAATAGGATCTTTGGCTCTGAGTTTATGGTCAGGAAACAAGCTGAGCAGCCTGGGGATTCCCTGCTTCAATTAAATTTCTGGATACTGTTCATTCTCAGACATTGCTTTATCATGACTGCAAAACCTTATTTACTCATATCTAGAAACTTTATTTTCATGTTGTTGGGGTTTTTTGGTTTTTTGTTTTTTTCACTCCTTGTCTTTTCTTTGCAGACTTCAGAAATCTGTTTCCTGTTGATTCCAGGGGTCATTAGCTCATCTGCACTGCATTTTGAACTGATTTGGCTGTGAACAGTTTTCTCAAAGTTATCTTTCCTGGGTGCTAGCAAACCCAGAGCCTCGGGTGGTCCTGAATACCTGTACATCTACAGAAGTATACTCAGCTGGCCAGGGTGGAGGACGTCCCTAGGATTCAATGTCTGAATGCTGTTAGGGATGTTTCTGCCAAGACTGACTGGATCTCTCACAGATATATTAACATAAACCCTGTATAATGCTGGCTTTGGCTAAAGATGTGGGGTGGTCAGAGGCTGTGGGTCCTTCGAGTGGTGTGGTAAGAGAGTGTGGGACATCAGCAATACAGAGTTGAGCTCCAGCTTTTGGCCCAGGCATTTGCAGGTCCATTCATAGGGTACATTGCACTTACCAGGATGGACTCCCATAGGTAGGGACCTGGTTTCAGATGTGGCACTCCATTGCTGTCTGACCCTGGCTCATCATACCTAGGCACATGAGCCCTTCTTGAGACATGCTTGTGGGAGAAGTGGAAACTTCTTGTATTGGAAGGAACTTGTAGAAGATGGACACTTTAGTTCCTTACTGTCCACTGGTAAATGTGTCTCTAAAAGCACCAGGCTCGTCTGCCTGCTCAGGTTTTGAATATGTAGCTAAAACTGAGATTTTGCTTTTATTAGCACCTGAAAGGAATTTATTTTGTTTTTGACTGTTACACCACATTGTCATTTGGCCATTGCTGTGGAACAGCAGCATGTGATGTCTTCAGTTATTTCTCTCTTTGTCCAGGACCATGCCATCAGTGCCAATCTGCTCTATTTTTGCTCTTTTTTCCTGTCTCTTGCCTAGTATCTTTACTGTTTCTTCATTTTTTTAATCTTCTTTGTTGTTCTGTTGCTTTTTAAAGTGTTTTCTGGTTTTAACCATCTGTGATATTCAGCAGTTGGGCTCTTTATTCTATATAATTTATAATTATAAGAGGAGACCTGAATTCTTACAGCAAATTACCAGTGAAATATACCAAACCACAGACAGTCTTGCTAGAGTTGATGATAAAATTTTAGAAAACTTTTCTATTAAATATTTCCATATGTTCATTATCAATGCAACTATCTTCTTGTTCAGTGTCAGGAATATTAGCTATTATGGTTAACTATTATGAATGGCTAATCACTGCATTACCTGCCATAGCCTGAGATTTTTAGTAAACCCTGGAAATCACTTTTGTGTCTACATCAACCTATTTCACCGACCTTCTGTCAAGATCTTGACTTTTTTGCAGTCCTTCAGCTGCCAAATGTTGGCTATGAAGTGATTAGTTTTCTGATAAATCCACTGTTGGCCTTGGTCATGAAGATAAATTCACTGGATTTCCATCTCTAAAGAGTAGCATTTGAATAAGGATACAGATTCTGGTGAATTTTGCTTAGATCCAAACTAATTTAATAATTCTGTAGCATTACTACTTATTAAAAAAAAAGGTAAACTTTTTAAAGAGGGACATTGATCACAATGAAAAAAGGGAAAAAATACTAGTTACTGTTCCCTTCTTCAAAAGTGCTTTCCTTTGAATAAATGCAGTTATGTCAAATTGTGGATAGAGAACGCATTGACTCTTTCTTATCATGTGTAGTTAATTTTTCTTTTTAAAGGGTAAAATTGTTAACTTTCTGAAACTACTGGCAAATGTGAATGTTTAATGAAAATAATTTTGGCACTGTTGATTTCCTCAATGCACATCCATATGTCAGCAAGTGTGATACAAGATGCCTGCATCCTTCCAGCATCACATTTTAACCACTGTTTTACAAAAGCTGAACCAAACCAGCAGGACTAGCCTAGGCTTGTTTCCATGACTAAACTGTGTGAAGAGAATATCACCCCTTTTTATTTATGTAACTTTATTTAAGATTTCCCATCTAAATAAGTTTTTGAAATGCAGAGTATGCATTTAAATATAGCAGGGCTTCAGAATTTTAGCTTTTTTCTCTCTTCAGCAGCAGTTGGGTATCTTCCCTTTATATTCCTGGGCAAATGTGGGGTGAAACTGTTGCATGTAGAGATTTTTAGATTTTATAAGGGGTTTTTTAAAGCTTGCACCAAGGCTACTTATGCTTCTATGAGCTAAGCCTGAGACTTATCTTCCATACTAGCAGGAGAATTAAATATTCTCAGGAAGAAGATTTAAAATTTTATATTGTAAATGTAGTGCCTTACAGCTGTTGTCCTTTAAAAATAAGGAACAGTGTTTACTTTAAGCATGGAGAAAAATTACTTTCCTGAGTTAGCTTTCAAAGTAGCTTTATGAAGTGTAAGGAGATGCAAAAAAGTCAGGATATTAGAATTCTACAGGAAAATAAAAGTACACTCATAAATATTTCAATAGGAATAGTGGATTAAAAAATATGTAAGGAGATAGAAGTCTTTTTTTATATTCAGTGGAAATGCAGCAGCATATGTTTGCAAAGAAGACTCCAGTACCTTCTATCTGTTTCCTAGTGTGGTTGTATTTTATGTTCT
>JAYDZK010000169.1:83091189-83113514 GCA_034509185.1 Euphonia xanthogaster | reverse complement strand
CCTAGTGTGGTTGTATTTTATGTTCTTTCATTAGGAGCTGAAAACTGTTCTCTGTCATTAGCAACTTGTAAAATAAGTAGCAGATGCTTTCGCTGTGTGTGGCTGAAAGAGCTTGGGTTCTTCCACTGAGTATCCCTCTAGCCAAAATAGCTGTTTCACCAAGTACTGACTGATCTGGATAGAATCAAGGTAGATTCCATAGTAAAAACATCTGAATGGTGTTTTAAAGATAGAGAGAAAATATGCATTTCTTTATAGTCAGTGCAGTTTGAGGAAAGTGTTTGGAGAAGTCATGGGATTTGAAATAGCAAATAATGAGGTGAGGTTGGTCACTTGGCAGTGGGGCTTGGAATTTTCTTTTTCTTCTTAAAGAAAACAAGAACATTCAAAATGAAAATATGAAATCAAATATTCACAATCCATGGATACTGTATAAATAAGTAATTCAATCCAGAAAGAAGGATTTTTAATGCAATAAAGTCTTCCAAAATTTTTCACACAAATTTTCTTTTTGGGACGAAAACCGCTTGGAGAGCTATCTTTTATGTGATTTAATATAAGCAAACTTTTTCTTTGTTATAACCCATTGAACTTAAAATACATAATATCTGTGGCAAGAATTATATGCCTTTTCTCTAAATTCTGGTTTTATTTCTGATTTCATTTCATCATTTGGAAACTAAAATTTACTCAAATTAAAAATGTCTTACTATTTAAAAGCCAGATTATTCACGGAATATTTTTTGCTTTTTTTCTTTTTACCTGACAATATTGATTAGTGGAAACACAGCACAGTGTTTGCCGTGAATGTGGCAAAAAAAAAAAAAAGTATATAAAAAAGCAATGTGAGCAGACTTCTTTCCAGAGCCTTAGCAATATCAATGGATTAATTGTGACAAGATCCATGCTAAATAAGCATGGTTCCTTATTTTGGAATTGGTAAATGAATGCAGAAAGGCAAAATGTCCACTCTTTTAAAAGCAGTCCCTGATAGCCCCTGCTTGATTTACAGCAGGTTAGACTTGATTCTGAGAAACAGGGGCAGCCACAATTCCCACTGAAGTGCTGCCAAGCCCAGGACTGATTATTACAGCAATAAATCAAGGTAGGCTGTTTGCAACTGTTGGAACACATCTCAGTAGGATTGTAGCATCCTGTGTAAGTAATAACAGGAGAGGTACTGACACAACAGAAAAGAGTATTTGAGGTAAGTTACTGCAGCCCTGGGTGGTGACCTGCCCTGTTTTATGTTCTGAATCCATGTGCTAAGGTGTTAGTGTTACCTGGGTCATAGGATAAAGTATTCAGAGATACTTGAGTTCTTCTTTTCTTGCAGCACTGCTGTATCATTTCAGCCACTGGCTGTGCAGAGCAGATAAGCACTTTTTCTTTAAAGAATTATTAATAGGTGCACTATCTGCCAGCTTCTTCTGAGCCCTCCCTCTTCTTTATGTTGTCCCTGCCTGTCACAAGCGTGGCTGTGCTCCAAGAGCTGCTCTCATGTGGCTGATACAGCTTTGGAAGTTCATTTGCTGTCAAAAGGCAGAGAAGTGGAGTGGTTAGGTGAGCTACCCTTCCTGTTGTTTTCTGACCCCCAGAGTGAGCAGTGAGAAGCAATGCCAGTCAGAACAGCTGGGAGGCAGTTTCCTTCTGCTCCTCCTAGTGTGGGATACTTTGGAAGGTGACTCCTGCTGCCCCTGAACTGGCACATCTGGGAGGATTTGGCCAGACCCTGGAAGGGACAGTCTTTTCCAACAGGCTGATGGAATTGTTTAAATTGGGCATTGTTCAGCACTGCAATGAGAGTTAAGATTTAGAAAGAGAGGGTAAAGGCCTACCTGTAAACTGTCCAAAACCTTATGTTTTTTGTGGATTGGACTTAATGAGGTAAGTCCAAACCAGGAACAGAGTTGAAGAGCTGAGAACTTGTGCTGGCAGGATTTCTCCTGTAGTCACTGTAGGGAGGAGGTGGTTGGGGAAAAGAAGTGGCCCAAAATATAAACAGACTTCCCCTACTAATAATATCTGTGTTATCCAGGTAGTGAAGGGCTGAAGGAAGGACCCAGGAAAAAAAGATTAATTTGAGAAACACTTAGAATAAAATAAAGAGACAGTTTCCTACATGTGACATTTTCTCCCTGCATATTGAAATGCTGTGATACATGTGCATATACTTCAAAACTTCAGGTCCTCTAAAATCCAGTCCAATTAAACAATTGAAAATTCTCTAAAAGCAGATGAGATGGAAGTATATAACCTTTCAAATTTTGCAAATGGTCTCTGTTTCTTATCAGTCATATTCCTTCTAATAGGAAGCTAACTAAAATAAATGGAGAAGACAGAGGGGAAAAAAGCTAAATTTCACTGTAATTATGGATTTTATTAGTCAAGTTTCCAGACTATAAAAATATTGCCATCTTTAAAGTAAATATTTTAGTATTAACAGTGCTCAAAATCCATTAGATTGTAAACTGATTGTAAATAATGAGAATTAACCATGCTATTTTAAGTTATCAGGGCCAGAATTCAAAACAAAACTAATAACCTAAATAACATATAAATTTCTTAAGCTTTTTTAGCTATTTCTAATGAAACATTAACAAAAGCATATTTCATCTTAAGATATATTTCTTAAAATTGTGCTAATCACATTAGGTATATCCATGCTAGATTTACTTGGTAAGACTGTAATATTTTATAGCATGCTTGTAACCAAAGCATAATGCAAGACATCTTACTTTTAGAAACAACAAGTAAGCTAGGTCTACGTCCTTCATGTTTTTTCAATAAACTAGTCAGAAGTCATTCAAATCAGCAATTTCATGTCTGCTCTGGCCTTTCACATATAGCACTTGTAGCTTCTGAGTCAAAGGCTGAGCCAAAAAAAGAAACTTCCATCTGCAGAACCAGGAATTGTTCATTAAAATTCTTTTTCTCATTTGCAGGAGTTGAACGAATAAGCATTATAATTTGGCTGGTATTTCAGGAATTAATAGCAGCATTATTACATTAGATGTGTAAGATTTTTGGCTTGAGTGAGTCATTAGCTTGTTAGAGAGATTGTTAGTGAATTGGTTACATCAATAAATTCTTAAAGAGTCAATAGGCATGCATGGCATGAATTAAAAACTGGTAAATAGTAAGCCTGAAGTTTTAAGTAATTTTCACTGGGCAGTGATTATCAAGGTGATGTAGGATAGTCCATTACTATTCCTCATTCTTCTGTCTGCACTGTTTAGTAAAATAGATACTGCAGGTGGAAATAAAAATGGAAATTTAAAAAAATATTTGAAGGAAGGTTATATGATTTTATGGCTCTGCAAAGATCATTTTAAAATCTCAAAATTGGGTCATTTGGTAAACCTGTGGAATCTAATTTGCTAGCCTCCACTGCAGTGACATACGTCTCTTTCAGCCAGTGTTATTTCCTATCCTGAAAGGATATCTACACTCGTCCTTGGGCAGCAGCACCAGTACTCAGAAGACACATCATAAATACTTGTCATATTTTTTGCAACAAATTAGAATCAGCAGGAGTAAAAAACTCTTCACAGATTCTGCACTGACCACAGTGTCCCAAAATTAATCCCTTTTCTACTGCTGAAAGTGGGAGAAAAAAGGATAGGATGCACCCCTTTTCCCTTCAGACTGGGTTTGTACACTTCCGACACTGAATCCCATTTCTTCCTTTTGGTGGATGAATGAGCCATTTTAGCCAAAGGCATGTACCCTTCCAGGGATTAGCTGATTTATGAAATTGTCACTTGGTGGTTGCTTTCCAAGATACACTGTTATCCTGAATGTCTGCTCAGAGAGCTTTATCAGGTAGTTTGGCACTTATGTGTGTGCTGTCATGGACAACAGGAGAGGAGATTAATAATAACAAATCCTGAGGCTCGTGGAGGTGTGGAAAAAGGCTAGGGCATGCATGTGCATGCTCGTGTAAGAGATGGGGAGGAGACCCTCACTGGCAATAGCCAAGTGGGCCACAAAATCTGTGGCTACCTTCATTTCTTCCACTGACTTTTCTCAATAAATCAACTAACAGATCCTGAATGTTTTGAAAAACTCATTTTGCTTTGCTTTTTATCTGGCAAAAGAATGTTTTATTGAGAAACCTGCATTCAGTTCCCAGCATCCCCATACTGGGTTCTGGCACAGATGTTCTCTCTTTACTACCTTACTATACTTGTTAGTTATCCCTCTGGGTGCTGATGGTTAATCCATGTTTTTTTAAGTTGTCTTCATAGCTACCTTTCTCTTCCTCTCTTCAAGAAAGGAGATACACAGCTGAAATGAACTCTGACCAAGCAATTTTCTGGAAACCCTGTCACAGTGTGATCTTATCTATATTTGATAGACAGGTAGCAAAATCAAGGGAACTTGTTTTCTGAATTTGCTGCTTACTTTGAAAAATGCAATTAAATATGCTATCATTATCCATATTTTCCATTTCACTGTATTACAATTTACTATGTACGTCATGTTAAACATCCTAATATAAGTACTTCATTTAACTGGTCTTATTTCTTCCAGAAATGTTTTACTAACAACTAAACATAATGGTAAACATTTTCCCTTTTCATCTGTCCTCTGTTCTGGACAGGTCTACTATTTCAAAGGTTTCAGTGAGTAATGAAATGGGAAACAGAAGGCTATTGCTCACACCAATTTTCAAGGAAAAATGATTTTATGATTTCTTCGTAATTCAGTCTTCTTGAAGTTTATGACTCATGGTATTTCTCTGGTTTTGGGATGATTTTGTAACAGAATATCAGCTTTCTATTCAATAGTTAGTGGCAGACAGCTTCACTAAGGAGACTTTCTTGGACATCAGGGGTGGAGAGAGGGAGACATTTTTCATGAGTATGTAAGAAAACTTAAAGCACATTATCAAATTATTCTTGGCTTTCAAAACCATTTCTTTTATTTATTTGTCCCCACCTTTTACTATATTCCTTCAAAGTGGGAAACTCATCTGAATGACTCACATTATGCAACCCTGTCTGTTTCTCGTGATGACAGAAAAAGAGATAGAGAGGTTAGCACTTCTGGGCTGAAGTTTGTTTTTGGAAATCCCATACTTTGACTCTCTGCTAACATCTACATATTTAAATCAGATAACTGTGCACTGAAACAGATGCTTTACCATCTGATACATCTGATGCATCACCCTGCATCTGATTATACATATACCAATGAGAAGAGTTCATATTCTGTCATTTGCCTGATTTGTTGATTAAACATTTTTAAATGTCCTCTTGTTTTAAAATTGATACTGGACCACCATTTACAGCAGAATGAAACTGTCTAGGTAAAGAAGGAAGTGAGTATGTCCTAAGTACAAGAGAAAATTTTGAGCAAAACACAGCCAGAAACTTAGAAAGGAAATGAAGACGATAGAAATAGGACAGAAAAAAAAAAAACAAAAAAAAGAAAATAATTTCTGTTGAAACAGAAACTATGAACTGGAATGATGAAAGAAGACATTCGGAAACCACATAAAAAGCTGTTGGTACCTGGTGTGAGAAGCCATGTATAAAAAATTAGTTAGTGTTGATCTTGCAGGATCTTCCGCATTAAGCTCTAGGAAAAATATGTGGCTTCCATTGCTGGTTACTTTTCCCAGTGCTGTTTCAGACTGGAGCTTTGGATCAGAGGCTCTAACATGGAGTGAGTCTTGCAGATGAGGATCTGAAGATTTTCTTGCAGGAAAATTTTGACTGTATGGTTCTTTGATAGTTTTTTTTTTTTTTTTCATTTGATAAAATAGTTCAGTTGCTCTCTAGAAGGGTGATGGTGTAGAATGTTTTCATGTTCCAGAGGGTAGGAGGATTCTGAATTCTCAATCACAAACTGTGGTGTCTGACCACTTGCTTAAAAACACTTCAGTACCAGAGGATGGAAAAGGGACTTACAGGAAACTTATTCTTCAAAGCACTTCAGCTGAATAAACCTGTTACCTGCAGTTAGTACAAACTAATTAAAAGAAATTGCAATAAAAAGTAAAATTAGTACGTTAGTTATATGATGCTGTAGCAAAGTCAGGGCGACTTTGCAAAGGTGAATTAAGCTCTGTAACCCACTGGCACACTCTGAGAGTTTCTGTGATCACTTGCAGGGGAAATATTTTCTGTGATCTCCTTGGATCATACCAAGGCTTTTGACAAGGTCATTCACCAAAGCCTCCTAAAGAAAGATACCCTGGGATTAAAGGGCGATTCCCCACAGAAGAAAACTGACTAAAGGATAGTAAACAAAGTTTGGGAACATATTTTTTGTTCTTATGGAGCATGTGTATTACCAGTGTAATCCCATATAATGTGTGTGATCAGAACTCTTACAAGTGGTTTGTAAAGGGATGGGTAAAGAAATGTGAAATGTCATGTCATTTGAACTGTTGTCAAGAAATGCAGAGAGATCATATGGTCTGTGTGACCTCATACTGAAATGAAATTCAGATGTGGAGTGATGCACAGGGAAAAAGAAGCAATCCCCCTTTGGACACTGAGGAATGGGCTATGAGGTAACAAATACCACAAGGGATGAGATACAGGAGTTACAGCAGACTGTTCTGTGATGGGCCAAAAGTTCAGCATCAATCAAAACCAGCAAATGCAATGCTTGGAATTTTTAGAAAGAAGAAGAGAACAAAGCATAAAGAAAGCTTTATGCAGCTGGACAGTGTGTTAGTTTTGTGAATGCTCTGTACAGTTCTGGTTTCTTATGTCTCCAAAAGGGTGTTCTGAAACTGGAGAGGAATCAGATGGTGAAGAAGTATGATAAAAGCTTTGTGGACAACTTTTGTACTAAGGATTGTTAACATTTACTAAATAGAACTCTTTAAACTGAACAAGGCATGAACTTGGGGTGTGGCAAAGCAAAGATGACACCAGACACTCAGGACCTTCCACTAAAAGTAGTAGGGGACATGAAATAAAACCAGAGACTACCTGGCCAACCAGAGCAGAGGTGGTGGTTCTTCACTCAGAGTGGAGTTGAGGCAGGGAACTTTGTTGTATTTACACAGTTCAGATGGATTGGAAAAGTAACTGGACCAATTCACGGAATTAAAAACATTGTCTGTCAACTGCAAAGATGCTGTGTCTGGCTAAGCCCAGGACAGCACTCTCAGGAAATAACATTATGCATTTTGTAATGATACAATTGCCTAGGCTCCTTCCTCTGAGCAGTGACAGGTGCTGTGCTTCAACCTTTGGTATTGTCATCAATACCATGTCTTTCAACTCTTTGATGCTATTTGATGTCTGCTGTGCATCTGTATTTAGTCTTTGGACTCAGAAGGCCTAATGAATTTGGCTGGTGTGCATCAACTGGAAGAACAAATAAGGTTTTTTTCAGAGTCTACAAAAATAATGTATAATACACAAAATACTGTAAGGCGAGTTAGAAACCCAAATTAGGTACAGACCTTTTCTTCTTTGTATCCAAGACACCTTGATCTATTATGCACATTTTATTAGCAATGATTTGTTCATATATGGTACTCTATTAAAAATTGGTAGACCTTTTATCCCATTACATCACCACATATTAAAATCTAAATTTTATAACATACACATGCAGGAGCAAGACTTTTGATTCACCAGCATGTACATATAAGGAGGGTGGCTGACACAGAGTGTGGAAATATGTACACATTAAATACATGTAGATAATTGAATTTCAAAAACTAAGTTTTTCTGTAGGTTTATGTAGCATAGAATTATAAGCAGCACTGTTAAGAGATTTAAATTAAGTACATTTCATAGGGTTATCTTAGAAAAATCAATAAGTAAATATGAAAGTTTATCATGATGACATTGAATCTGTTGATTGCAATTGAATGTCAAGGGAAGAATTTATTAACCCACTGATATTTCCATGTTCTAAAATCATAAGAAAGTAAACATAAAATTATGTAGTTAAACTGGTGACACACATAATAAGGCCCTAGGAGATTACATAAATATAATTCACCTTTTGTTGTCTTAGACAACACAAGTTATATCATCATTACAGCGCAAGGATTTCATATCACCAGAGCTTCATACCTCCTTGATGTTTCTTGCCAGCAGCTCCTTTAGGCACTAACTGCCCCTAGTCCCTACCACAACCATCCAACTTCTCTCACCCAGACTCCACCAATCTACTCTTTTATACCACTTGTTCTTATTGGGTACAGGTGTGGCCTGTTAAGATCAGGCCTGCTTCTAATCCTTAATAATCAGTCCAGCTGCAACTCATTGGGGATAAGATTATTTTCATTTACCCAGACTGGTTCCTCCTACAACTTTTTCTTCTCAGACTGGATCTCCTGATATGATTAGCCTTTCCAGTGTCACAGAGAGCAGAAGCTTATCATATACCAAATTTAGGCAGTGGTCATTGTTAATGGATTAGAACCAGTGAAAGTGAATAATCTGTCTGAGTTTTTAAAAGGTTACTAGCTAATAAGTCACAAGAAACCCCATTTAGAAAACATCCAAAAACATGAATCATACAAAATTAAGGTCCTATTAAAAATCTGTGCATGGAAGGAGTGACTAAATTCACCTTGAAGTAGTATGGACAAGCTTAATGCATACATACTGCATTGCTGTCAGTGGTGTTGGCCATGGGATGATCTGAGATTTGTGTACAAGGGTGTGTGTGATATTTTCATCCAGCTGAGATTTTGGAAAGACCAGATGAGTGCTGTGTTAACACAATCCTGTCATCCTTGCTGTAAAGAGGATGGAAGTAAACTGCAAGAACACTGTACTTTAAAAACTTGCACGTCTCTGTTATGTTAAACAGCAGACTCATCCAGAAGATGAGTGGTCTCTAGAGCTCTCTGTGCTGTCTGGGCAAAGCTTTAACTCCTCACGCACCCATGGTGAGCACCCACAGGCATCCCACCTGGGAGGTTGCTCCTCGGGCATATAATGAAATAATACAAGATGAATATGAATTTAGGAGGTTTTAGATTTGGGATTGTGAGAGTTTTCTTGGTTCTACTAATCCAGCACATTCTATATATCTAGCCATTCTGACACAAAGTATTTCTCCACTTCTCCAATTCTCCATTTCTCCAATTTGTTTTAAACTATTCCTTAATAGAGGGCTTATGAACATTGCTGTATTAAGACCATAAGGTAGCCTGGATTAAGTGGTACTTCTGTCTTAAGAGCTGCAAAAGATACTTGCTTTCATAAGGTGTTTATATGCTTTTAGTTACTTGGAGAATACCAAAGGTCTTCATTTAACTGAAAGACAATATGGAACTTTATATATAAATTAATAAGTAAAAAATAATGGAGAACACCCACGTGTGCATATATTACATATATAGCATACTTTGTATCACTACCAGCTGGGCAAAAGCAAAGGTTTTGCTGCAGTAGCTTTTAACATTTGGGAACAGCTGTGCCTCCCCTGTGCTGTTTAAGTCTGATCCTCTGCCAATCAACAGTTGTGCCAGGACAAGAGAAAATTTGCACATAGTCATAGTTGGCAACTCAATTCTCCTTGACAGAGAAGCTCACAGCAACCCCAGTGCATTTTCTTGTGGTTTATATAAAATGTCACTCTCAGGCTGGCACTCTCTATTATTCTCACCTGCTGCCTGTCTGTGGCCCTGCCAGTGCAAATGGAATGTGGGTGCCATTCCCAGCGCTGCTGGATGGCAGCAGTGGCAGAGCGTGCAGGACAGACAGTGGCCATCCAGACAGACTGTGCATGGCTGTCCATGTCCTGGGGGCTGATGTGACACAGTGATGAGAGCACACAGCAGAGGGGCAGCGTGACGGGAAGCAGGGCACTCTCCCAGCACTGCGGCTCCTGTCTCCCTTTGCACTGTGAAACCAGGTGCCTGCAGTACAGCAATCCACTTCTAAATGAGTGCAGATCCCAGTACCAGCCAAGGTACAATTCTGTCTGCCTGTTTTTAGGGTTTTTGCTGTTTTCCTTTCACCTCATATCCATGGTGTAAGTCATCCCAGACCCCTCCAACAGCATTTTCTGCACCACATACTCTTTGTCCTGCTGTGCTTTACATGACTTCTGTGCTTCCCTTCATGTGTAACATCTGTTGAAGATGATAAAAATTGTCACAGATTGTCTTACTAGAAACCCAATTCTCTAGTTACATATGTACCCAATTTTCACTACCATCTTTGACTCACATGTTTTTCCTCTTTCAGATGAGCTTCATTCTTATAGTTATCATTCTTCTTGTAGCCAATGAAGGCAGGTCACTGAGTTGCTGCAAAACTTTCCCGTGTCCATGAATACACCTTTATGTTAGTGTAGGTTATCCACCACATATGAGAACATCTTAGCATTAAAAATGAAAAGGATTAAACTCTGGAGAGCTCTGCTCTAGCATGCAGAAATCACAGGGGAGTATGTGCTAACTATCAACAAAAATTTAATGATGAAGCAATGTTTTGTTGCAATTACTGTGAATAGATACTGATATCTTTTCTGTAGAGATGTTTTCAGCACATCTTCTAGAAATCCACACAACTCAGTTATGTTCCATGAGCTTTTTCTGGTGTTGATTTCAAAGTAGATACTTCACAGGTTTTTCAGGAAAAGTTTTGCTTTGGAACCCAAGGGAAAAAACAACAGTAAAGAAATCTGAAATGAAAAGCATTTCTTTTTCTTTTACTACTAATCTCTCTTAGAGAAAATAACAGTGTGTGAGAGGATAAAGGGCAGCATTTCCAGAATTATCTAAGCATCATTGCAGCCTTAGTTCCATTTTCAAAGTGATGTAAGCACTTTGGAGCCTAAGGGCTCCGACAGGTTCAGATAATATCCTTATTGTAGTCAAAATTTGATAAAGTACTCTGGGTGCCTAATTCACACTGAAGTCTGCGTTCTTTGATGCTCTCATAAGCCCTGCTAGCTACCTCTCTGAATCAATATGAAGTCTCCTGAAAATTGGACACTCAATTTCACAAAAATGCAGTGGGATTCAAGTGCTAATGTCACTTCTTAGAATAGGCTTTAAAATCATAAACTGCATAAAACCTGACTTTTAAAAGCATGAATACACTGACAGATGCAGAAATGTGTCAAAAAGAATTTTCCTAAACCCCTGAGGATGTCAAGAGGACCCAAAAAAGGGAAAAGTAAAACAGTCAATTTGCATATCAAATATCTCTCAACTAATAGAAAAAGCAGACCACATGCATTCAGGCAAACATCACTTTATCAAAGCACTAATATTTTTTGTTGCTTTGAAGCTTTGACTCTTAAAACTGCATACATGGCTGGACATGCAGCAGATGTTAGTTGTAGAAGTGTGTATGGAGTAATCAGTTCCATTCAAGTCTCACAAATACACCTCCTTATCTCACACCAAAAGTCCTCTGTTATGGTCTCCATGAGAGAGACACAGGATCTAAACTTAGACTCACCCAGAGGTAGGGAGTAGGTCCTCATCAGCACATCCCATTATTAGCCAAGGACACACAGCAAGCTTGTGGGAGAGCAGGAGAACTGGGGTTATTGCACTTGTGAAGTACAGAAGCAACATCTATCCTAAAAAAGTGTCAGGCTGTGATTCTGGGTACTGGTGTGAGTTTGTCTTTGCCTTACAACTGCACGAATGAGCCCTGGAATAGCTGAGGGCTGTAGTATGGAACCATCTCCCAGACAATCCCTGTGCCCCATTGGGGCAGGGAGCTGCAAGCCAGAGACCACTGCCAACGGCATCTTGGATCTTGCCATCTTGCTTGGTCAGGCTTGTGCTACTGCCATCATACAAGCCATGCCACCTGGCTGGAGAAAGCTGGAGAATTTCTTCCTGCCAGGTATGGCAAGAGTACAGCAAAGGGTATTGTGTTAGTAGAAGATGTGAGAGGAAGCTTCAGCTATGGGGTGCAGCTGTGAGGAAATCACTAGTTTTGCTGCTTACTTCTTCTGTTAAGATTTAACCTTTAAACATTTTGAAAGGCTTTTTTTTTTTCCAGGATCAAGAAGGTGACAGTCCACAACAATACGAAGTCAACAAACACTGTCAGAAGTGTTTCTGCTTTGCTTGTCCCTATTTTTAGTCCATTCCTCTTGCTAGCCATGTGCTGCTTCACTACTGCATGACTCCAAGTGCTCTTAGAGGCATAAACAAGCAATGTCACCAACCCTGTTTTCATAGCCAAAGATTTAGCACCCAGCATGTATTGCAGAATTGCCCCAGAAGAAAGGTGAAGTAGTGAGTATGGAGAAACATGGATTCAGAACAACTCATGCTACTGTGATAATGTTAGAAAATTCTCTGTTTTAGTAAGGTAAGATCAGAAAGGCACCAGGTCTGGCAATGTCTGTTTTGCCTTCTCTTTGAAAATTCAGTAAAAACCACATAAATATTTGTTAACAGATATACATCTCCTCTTATAGTTTTTGCATTCGATGTTTTTCTGCTCTTCACAAGCAAACTAATTTGCTACTTAGATGTAGAAGTAGTCACTATCATCTGTGTGGAAAACAGGGAGTGCAAGAAGGCCTCAGGTTTACAAAAAGTGAAAACTTAGTTCAGTGTGATTATCACCATGTGAAAACCACTAGAGTCACATTAATGCCAGTCTTTTTCATGAAAGTGCCCAGTGCATGTGCTCTGCATAGATACCTTTTTCTCACTCTGCCCTAGAGAAAATGCAGGCTGGTTTAAGTGGACTCTATGTATAGTTTGGCACACCTGACTCCCACTCAGCACAGTACTAATTTGCAGTCACTGTTTGGTGCTCTGATAAGTGGATCTGAAAGCAGAGGAATTATCTTTCCAGGGAAGAGGAGGGTGAGCAAGTGGAGTTTTGGTGTCCAGTACCACCACACATTAGGTGTTCAGTACCACCATACATTGCCCTCCTCATCTTTGTCTGAACAGCTGAGAAAGGGTTCCTAGGGGTGGATAAGCTGTCTTCATAAGCTCAAAGACTTTTGGCACTATCAGCTTTGGTTTAGTAGGTGAAGTTAGATTAATAGAAGGAACAAAGTTTCTCTAGTTCCTATAGTGGTAAAAGAAAAATCTTCTGAATTATTTAATTGGGGCAAAAGTTCAGTGGCCTGGGAGTATCTGTGTTATTTAAAACTGATTTGAGTTTATAGCATTTGTGGTTGGACACAATTTAGCAGAGTGTATGCTTCTACTTATTCTGTACAGACTACAGAAAACTGACTAATAAAAACCTCATGTTGGGTATAGTCCAAACTATAATTTAAAGTTTTTTCCACTGTGAGATTAAATCTGCTTTTTCCTTCTGATTAATATGGTGCCAGAATAATTTATGTCAGATTCACATGATAATAAAACTAAAGGGAGCTCCAGGGGTAATATGTTACTATCACAGTGTCGTTGCTTTATTCAATGGACTCATGCATCATTGGCATCCTTTTCTTCACTAGCCTTTATCTGTAATGCTCAGGCTGCATGAAGGGATTCCTTTCTGTCCAGAAATGTGCTACAGAGAATTAGGGAGCTGCCAAATCCTCTCCTGTACGGTAACAACAAATTTTATAAGTAATACCCCTGGGTAGTATTACTAGGTATACAAATGGGGAGGTTGGGCAGGGAGCAGCCAGCATAAAACTGGATGGGTTGTCCCAGTAATCTGACCTGTGGAAAAAAAAAAGCAGTTATTGATCCCAAATTTTCCAAGTAACTTGGCCATGAACAAGTAAGCTGAACACAACAACCACATGTCTGAGAGCTGAAGAAGGCAGAAGATCAAGGGTTTGTCTTTAATGGCTGATTTCCAGCTTCCGAGTGAACATACCTTTCTGGTCTTCTCTCTCTCTAATTTTTCCAAGACAGAAATATGTTTTTGTAAGTTCTGTTAGGAGCTATGGTTGGCTCTCTCTATGAGATTCAGACAATGAACATTATAATGAAGGATGTTATGGTCCATTCGCCTTTTAATTTGATGACAAAAATTAGATACACAAGATGTCCATTACCCCTTTTTTGTTTCCTAGGAAAGTCTCTCCAGTTTTGTTTTTTTTTTTTAATAGACTCTTTCATAATCTTTTGAGACTCATACTAAAACAATTTAGGTTTCCTGCCCTATGCAACCATTTCAGAACTCCAATCCTCATATGTTCAAATATCTTCCTGTAATTTTAAGTAAAATTTTTTTCATGCCCCTTTACAACCAATTTGCTCTCTTGTATTATATTATGTGAAACTTGCAAGCTGTTTACATTAACTCAGTAGTTATACATATATATTTATTATAATATACACTTCAGATATACCCTTCAGTTCAGCAGGTTACTGATGGGAATAACTTGTGACTCCCCATAGCACCTTTGATTGACATGTGCTTGCTGCCATTCAGGATTACAATATCTCCACCTGCCTCTGACATGCTGGTGACTACCATCAATTGTTTATAAGCATTTGTATATTATGTATCATCAGCATACTGCTAACTTGTGAAATAATTTTTGTCATTTCGCTGTAGCATCCTGTCATATTACAACTTCTGTAAGTAATGCTAAGTCCACAGGGAAGTCTTTTATCTTTTAATCAGGATGAATGATTCATTTGTAATGCAGTAAATTCCCTACTGTATTAATAAAACTTCTGTTTGATATTTGAATTCTTGAATATTTCGAGGCTGATGTTAAAATAAAAATGCTTTTTAGAGCAGAGTACTTTTAGTTCTAATATGGAGCGTTTAAAATACTGGATAAAAACCCTACCCAACATTTTTCCTTTTATGCACAGATGTAGGAAATTAATTATTACTTTGAAAACAGTTTAAAATTAACTTCTGTTAAATAAATCCTAATATTCTGAATCTTGGAAATTTTAATTTTGATATTTATGGGTCTTTTTACTCTGCATGATTTTAATGTTTTAAAATTTAAATACTTTTTTAGTTACTTCCATCTAAGTATTAAAACAATAAGACATTTAGGCCCAAATCTCTATTCCCAAAATTATGTAATAGAAGCATTTTTATTTTCATAGCAAATGGAATGCATCATATTATAAAACCACCAGCTTCAGTAGAGTAATAGAAAAACTTTGGACAAATGAATCATTTGGCACTACAAATGAGGTAACATAGATTCTGCAAACTTAGAAATTTGAGGATTCAGGTAGAAGAAAAATCAAATAAAGAACACAACTGTGAAAAGTAAAAAGGGATATAAATAAATACTGCCACTAAAATCGAACAAAAATATTAAATGGCATTTGAGATACCTGATTAGCATAATATATGTCTTTCTTTTCTCACAAGAGCACAGATACCTAGGAACAAAAATAGGGAGTGTTCATTGTATTTTTAAAATAATTTACTTGCTTCAAAATTATTTGCAGTTTTCATACCCTTTGGCCACACATTTGCTTGTGTATGAAAAATGTTATTTTCCAGGAGACTGAACTCTATTCTATGTAGTATTAACAGATTCCTTCCCTTTGGCCCATCAGTTTCATGATGTGATAAATTCAACTGTAACACAAATGGCAAACACTATGTGATCCTTTTTTTAAGGAAGATAGAAATTAATAAATCTGTGTTTTGTGCCTCAGGCTTTTCTTCTGTTCAGTGTAGTGAGCCATTTTGCATTTTTACATTAGCAATTGTTATTATCCAGAGTGTAAAATGTGTTAGAATGACAAGCTGTACAAATACAGATGATACCTACTGTTATTACCATGAAATGCTGTACAATGGATATTTCCGTTCCATAGTGTTTCGTTGTAATAGATTTGGGTAAGGAAAACACCAATATAAAGTATAGGCACATTTATCTGCTTACTGTATAGCAAGCTACCTTCTGCAGTGCTTTTGGGAAGAGGAAGAAAAATACAAGAAGGTGATTGTGGTAGTGAAGAGAAAAATGCAGCCTGCCAGCATGGTTTGCCATTAAAGTGGGCCAGAGACCATTTCCATAAGACAATTTGCACCCAGCCAAGCCTGTGCAGGAGGTGAGAGGGCTCTGCTGCTCGGGTGCAAACTTTCTGTGCCAGCTGCCCTTAGTGCCAGAAAGTCCTTTTCCAGGACTTGCTCATTTACTAGTATAGATGTAAGAGCCAGAGGTGTTTGTCTTGCTGTGGTAGCACCAAGACCTTTAATGAGATTGCGGAGTCGTTTTATGCCCATGGTTCAGAAACAGTAACTGACAGGCCAGTGAAAGAAGGCTTGGTTAATACAAATCTGCTGCTTTACTCCCTGTGATTCAGTTATATCCATAAAATGGGAATTAATGTACCTTATCACCATGCTATAAAATAGATTTATTAATACTTTGGCATTATCATGATAAGCAGGCCAGGAAAGAGAGAGTTGATAGTACTGCCTAAAGTACAATGAGAGCTTTATTTTCTTGTGGCACAGACATGAGCCACATCATGAGAACAGCAGAAAATCCTGAATGGATGTTCATTCTCTAACCATTGTTTCTACTGTGGGCTGAAAAGCTGTGGATCTTGTCACAAATCAAGGATTATGTGATTACATGAATATGCAGTTGATGCCAGTAACCTGATGCACAAACACAAGGGGTCCAAATGAAGGTTGGCCAAGGAGTTTAACTGCAAATCTGTCCTAATAGGGGATGTTTGAAACCTCAATTTGGTATTTGCATGTGCACTTGGAAAGAAAGAAGGTTTCCAATTTTAACAAACACAATTCTTTCCACAGAAGATGAGAGTTTCAGTAATAATCACATGCTAGTCGATGGTAATTAAGAAAAGTCAATGCTGTGGTAAAGCTCGTTACTTGCCTGGTGCCTTCATTAGAATTGCACAGGGAGTGGGAGTACCAATCTCTCTGTAGGCTCCCAGCTCTGTGAGTGTTGGTCTTAATAAGCTGTGCAAATATGTTCCTTGATCATTTACTGTTAACAAGTGGCATGAGTGCTGTTCACCAGGTTAAGCACTTTGTCGCTGCACGACGTGTTCTGCTCTGAGCAGATCCAAGGGGAATGAACAGCCTTGTCTCCAAACAGGTTTGACAAGGATGCTGTGTTTGTAACAGCTGCAAATATATTGCCTTTCTATCAGATGGATTTTTTGAAAGTGTTGACCAAAAAAGTTTCCAGGCATTGGAACAGGGAAGTGGTTGCATCACCATCCCTGGAAGTATTTGAAGACAAGTAGACGTAGCACTTGGGGACATAGTTTAGTGCTGGAGTAGGTAGTGCTGGGCAAATGACTGGACTTAATGATATTAAGGGTCTTTTCCAGCCTAAATGGTTCTATGATTCTGTAATAACTCCATGGGTGCTGGCTCAGCACTTACCAGCAAGTACAGGCACAAGAGTCCTTACTGCAGGCTGTGTGTTCTCCTGTGCTCAGATGCTCTGGCAGCCAGCAGTGTGCAGCCTGTGATTTGAGAAGTCAGTGCTGAGTGCAGTGCTAGGATCAAATGATTGAAGCACAGGACGGAGTGATGTCATTGGAGCAGGCTGTCTTCAGGGGCACACACTCTCCTCATTAAGGACTGATCTGAAACACACAGAAAGCATAGAAAAACTTATGAGTAAATCCCCAAATATCTAGTGTGAATGGTAAAATACATTAGTCTCTAGGTAGCCATGCTGTGATGTTCCTAGGAAGGATCTCTCTCACTCCATGGCTTATCCCTTTCACTAACTTGGTTGACAAAAGTAGCACTTGCAGACCCATAAGACACAATGGGTGTTTTAATAGTTCTCAGTGCAGTCAGGCTATGCTTCATCACCTATAAGCAAATACTAAATTACAGCAGTACGGCCTAAACTTTTAGTATTCTTGCACCATATTGTCAGCAGGACTGCCAGCTTCAAAATTTATATCAAGGCAAAGTGAGAAGTGTGAATATCAGTTTTGTCTTAGCTGTACTTTGGGCTTTGCACTGCTCACAAAGGCGATGGCCGGGGATGGGTGAGAAGACAGAAGTCTCAGTACTCGTCCTCTTGTAGGTTGCCCATCCTAACTTAAAGAAGCTTTTTTTTTTTTCATAGTCTCAAAATCAAATTCCTCTTTTCTGTTTTGCAAGTGTGTGTTTCAGTAACATTTCTGTTGAAACCTGCTCTGTTATTCCATCTTGGTAGCTGCTAACGGGGATGGGGAATGGCAGCCAGGAATGTGGCGTCTTCACAGGATTCCAGCTTCACTGTGTATCATTTTCCAGATGCAGTAAACCCAGGAAATTGTTCCCTAAGAAACACTGCTCAATGAGGAATTCTTATGCAGTTAGAAAACAGTTTATTCTTTTACACTTTCTCACCCATAATGCTTAATGGTAAATAATATGTTTTCTAGTAGAGTTCAGAGAGAAAAACAGACTAGATCTCATATTGAAAACTCTGAAAGAAAATACAAAGCTTTGATTTTACCTTCGTTTAATGCCACCTGCCTGTGAGATAAAGAACTGATTTTGAATTGTGAGCAAATGTTCAAGACAACTTGTTTTAGAATCCAGACTTTTTTAGTGGTCCGTACCCATTGATAACATCTTTCACTTTTTTTTTCATTGAATCTTAATTTCTATTCTTCAAAAATCTAGATAGACAGCCTTTAACAAGATGTCCTTTAGTATATACTCATGTATAAGCTTCTGTTGTCCTGGAGGTGAATTTTGTCTTGCCTTTTGAATCTCACCTTAGAACAATAACCAGCAATGTTTCCAGCAGTGGTTCATTAAGTAACTTGTACTGTTTCATTAACTGACAGCTTAAAAGCGGAAATTTTATAGAGTACTTGATTTAATATTATCAGAATAGTCTGAGTGCAGCTGATGCTCTGTAAAGAATATTGTCAGAATTATTATTTGTTACAATTTTTGTTAAAATTTTTATTATCATAGTAAGCAAGATTAAAGCTGATTATTACTGCAGTAAAACCAGCTTTGCAGTTTATGTATACACATACTTTACAGTGTGTAGAGCTTTTATGAACAAACAGAACAGGCAAAAGTATTTTTGCCAATTTATTTCCTAATATGAAATGGAAAAAAAACAAAAAAACACAAAAACAAAACCAAAAATCCAACTCAAAACAAAACAATGGTCCAGACACTTGAGAATAATTGGAATATTGAGTTTATTTCTGGGCATCCCATCATAGACATTAGTTATCTTTTCAATACTTACACATATTTCTTATGAGAGAACAGCTTAGACAGTGATTTAGAGCAGAACTTTATTTTCATTAAATGGTCACATCTGTGCTTTGGCTGCGAGCAAATATGCAATCACTGAAAAATTATGCAAACAAACATTACTCTTGTGTTTGAATTCCAGTGAGAGTGTTTAGCTGACCTCTGTTCCAATTTGACTCTCTCCCATTTTTATTCTGTAGTCATGTTTTACACCAAAAAAAAAAAAATCCACTTGATTTTAAACTAATGCTTTCGAGTTGTAGGTTTCACATAACTAATAATATTTTTCTTCAAAAATTCAAATTTATCAGCTTGTCATTAATTTCCAGAAAACAGACAGCAATACTCATAGCATAGTCCCTCTTGCATGGGTTTCATTTTGGTGCTTGAAAATCCAATCAATGTACAATGTCACTTGCCAAAAATATTAACAAGATAACCTTGTCACTTAAGGTAGGTCCAAGCAAACTTAATGATTACAATAGCAAGTAAATATTAAATAAATATATGTATAGTAGCAGTGTTGTCACAGTAAAATACAACTACAATAATATTTGCTATTATAAGTAAATAATAATTGGGGGAATCATATAAATTTAATTTTATTGTGCTGTCTGTGGCTGATGTATTCTACTCCTCTTTTAGCAGTAGTAGTGTGAAAATACTGAACTTGGGGAAAAAATCTCATTCCTGAGGAAGACATAAGATTTGCATTGTTGATTGTCTCTGTTACTAATACAATGCTCATTGCATATTCAACTTTTACAACAATAAGCATGGACCCCGTTGGGATAAGCCCACTGTTTTCATCACATATATCACGTCACACATGTCATATACAGCCCTTTTCCCACTGTAGTTTACTCTGTAGTCCAGCTACAGTTAGCTATGTACTAATTAAAAGAAAATGAAAGTTAACTGCTTTGCTGATGTCTTATTTTCTGAAGATTGCTGGCATTACGGTGGTGCTTTCTCAAGCGCATCAACCTTAACCCGTATTTCTGACATGAAGCATGGTTGATGGCTATTTTAACCCCAGGGATGTTGAGGAGCATGTAAATCAAATAATTATTTTCTCTCCAACTCTGCATCTCCTTCCTCATAACCCAACTGTAGCAAATTTAGTCTAGACAAATGGCAGAATAGGCATCATAAGATGAAGTAAAAGTAGTGAAATATATTATTCTGTCCTTCATCAGTTTTTAGCAAAGTCTTCAACGTTTCATTTTTACACCGGGATAACCTGAGAATTAAATTCATTTTCTTTTAATCAGACTGGAACACAATAATGCCATTAATCTAGAGGAGAAAATGACTTGCAGTACTGTTCCACCACCCCTTGGAGGTTGTTGGCATGGAAAGCTGAGCTTATGAGTGTAAGAGTTCGATTTGAAAGCTGGGTAGTTCAATCTCAAAAACCTTTCTTCGTGAAACAGAAGTAGCTAGAGACACAAATTAGGTGGGGCAGGCTATCAGGAATGGAAATATCTGAAGATATCCTGGATTAATACAGTGGAAGTACCAGACTTGCCCTGATGATATGCTTTCCCCCATCCTTCCAAAAATATCAGTGTGTGCAGCCATAGAAATAAAACCAAAGATATAACAAAAGGATGAACACGTAAAACTTCCTGTAGTTTTGATATTACACACTCATGTAAGCACAAAGTTTAATAAATACTGATATAATTATTAAAACACTAAAATTAAATAATCAGCTACAAATCTGTGCTTAATGATGCCCTGAAAATGCATTTAAGTCTACATTTTTCAATGTTCAAATATCATGTAAGGATTATTGAGTGATAAAATTTCTGTTGGGGCAAATGTTCAAACCTAAAGATGGCTCAGAGGCTGGGGTGATGGTCTGCTGATGGATTTTTTTTTTAAATTTTTTTTTGTTAACACAATGATTCAAGAGGCCTCTCCTTTGCAATATTACAAATTTGTTCAGAATAAAGGGAAAAGACATGCTTTAGAAATGTTTTAGCTCCATGAAGCCTCTAAGGACTTGTTAAACTCTTAAATGCAGCTTGTAAAGCTCCTGCTCCAACTCTTGCTAAAGTTAGTGACAAGTTTTCTACTGACTTCAGTGGCAGCCCATACTACAACTGCAGCTGTCAAAACAACTAGAAATCAGTCATAAGATCACCCAGCACACAAGTATACATTAATTTTAGCAGAAATTATACTTTGGGCAGCTCAGAAAAGAAACAAAATTGCCCTCATTGTTTGTGAAGAAATGCATCTCCCGCCATGCTGCGCTGCAGAGGAAGTGAGACCTGTCAGGACTCTGTTTTGAGCATTCAAGCAAGTGAATTGGCACTAAAAATGTGAAACTGTGAAACTAAAAATAATAATACCCTTACAGAGCCAGTCGTTTAAAATCTATTTTAGTCTTCAAAACCAAATAAGTGCCCATTACATTTTCAAATGGTCTCACAGGAGGTAACAATTCCAGTTAGAATTGGTCAAGAACACTGAATTACTAAAAATTGCCCACACATTTAAGGGTAAATCTAATAGTAAGTGTAGTTACTTAGGTGTAGCTGCTGCTTATTCTGTGTATTGTTGTAAGAGTGATTAAGCTCTTTACTCTGCAATTGGGCTTTTTACAATATGTTCTTTGCAAGGCAAGTATACTTGTGCCCCAACTTAACAGATATTTCACTGATTTCAGCTAGGTTCTTATGCCCTTTGTGAAGTGAACCAGAAAAGCAACTGAATTTTGCCTTTCACAGTTAAATCTCTGCACCTATACAATTCATTTCTTTGTTAATGAGGTAAGTTGTAACACTCTATAAACTTGAGAGCAGTATTGCTTTTAAAGTAATTTTCCTGGAAGGGCTGCATGGTAATAAAAGAAAATGTGCAAGCATAAAAAAAAAAAAGAAAAAAAGTGCCCTACTCTTGTTTCCTTTCACTTCCAGTGGCTTCCTGAAACCAAATTCCTACTGCCACTGTTTAGGGAGCTACTTAAACCTGTCTGTTACTTAAGACACATCTGTAATGTCAGAGGGTTTTCAAAGCAGATGAAGCAGAGGACACATGCTTCTGCCAAAAAATAATCATTCTAGGACAGTTCTGCCCCCATCTCTATACTCCCAACCTCTCCCTTTCCCATGTGCAAACCATACCATGCTGCACCTTTTTTTCCATTGCCATGTGTGGGACAAAGGGATGCAAAGAGTGAGCAGAAACTTCTTAAGTCAGCTTTGTGGCCAAAACCAGTGTATCAGA
>JAYDZK010000169.1:83022767-83064427 GCA_034509185.1 Euphonia xanthogaster | reverse complement strand
GTCTTCTCCCGCTGCACTCTGGGTGGAGATCATTTGCATGGACTCTGCTGTCCCCTCCTCGCCCGCTGCCCTCGAGAGAAGGGCTCAGCTTGGCTCCAGGTGGGATGGTACTGATACAAAGAGAAGAATTCTCTACAATGGATGGTTAATGACCGATACTTAACAGGCGATTACAACATTCAACTAACAAAGAACCTTCTTTGGCCAGCAATCTGCTCACAACTTAACTTGTAACTCTGCAACCTTTTTCTCTAAAAAAATTGAGCAGCTTTTTTGTTCATAACAGTGATCTGCTCGTGTAGCTGCATGTAGCTTCACTTTCTTGGTTGTACCTTCTACATAGGTTCTAAATATGTGACACAAATATGTCATGCCAGCATCAATAGAAATTTTACTTCTGGCCCCTTAATAAGAGTAGCAAACACCAAACTCCATAAATGCCCAAACGTGTATTTTTTCTGTTTAATTTTTAAAACTTTGTGCTCCTGAGAGGTTTGGAGTATATTCATGGTCAGAGAAATGTTTGAGGGTGGGGTTTTGTTTTTTTCTTTTCATTTTTAAACATTATTTCTTGTTCAAAAAACCCTGGTAACTACTTTTTCACCTTGATATTTTGTTCTGGCTATGCTGACAGAATGGGTTAAGGGCCACCAAAATTCCTCCAATGATTGTGTTTAATGGGCAGAACATTTGCACTGTTTTGTGGCTTAAGATTTTGTGCATGCCTGTTTGTTTGGTGTCATCACACTTGCTTACCCTTGGCATCCAACCTGGGTATCTAAACTTCTCTTGGCTCCATTCCTAGACAGAAAAGAGAAAAATAAGCTTTCTCAAAGAGCAGTTCAGAGAATCTCTCTTTCTCTCTGCACTACACAATACCCAAGGTGATTACCTGTGTGAATAGCCTCCTCCCATTATACAGATTACCATTCTTCCAAAAAGTAAAGCAGAAAATCAGTCTTTAAAGCTCATAATCATTTTAACCACTAGGTCTGCTAATGACCATGTGCCTCATTCTTCACTGACAGCAAACAATGTTGTCTCCAATTGAGGTTATCTTATCATATTTGTTTAGGTAATGCATGACCTTTGGCAATGTGTCTGGCATCAGCTCTCATCTTACAGGGAGGTTTATGCAAATAACTTTAAAATAACGATCTTTTAATTATACAACAACTATCAGTTGTTCCCTAAAATACTTGGTCTTCAAGCTGGAGAAATGTCTGCGACTCCAGCTAATGGACTGCAGCTGAGCACATATTGCTGTTTCCTCAGGCTTTCAACAGGAAGCAAGCAACACAGCGTGAGATTAGTGGCTTGATTAGCTGTTTGATGTATAATGTATAAGCGTGCCTCTGAGGATGTGGTCTTGTAGAGCATGGGACTGCTTTTTGAAAAGAAGCACAACATATTTGTATTGAACCTGCTTCAGCAGCTTCAAAGTCTCCCTGCTGCAAAAGTGTTAGTTCTTTTACACAATCTACAACTCATTGATAAGAGAGTCTTACCCATTATTGCTGAAGGGACTGCTTATATGGTAGAGCACTTGAAGAATTTGGAAGGGTTTTACATTTTTTTAGTACAAAACTTGAAGAATGCCCGTGGTTTTACGCTGATTTCAATTATCAGAAGGCTATTTCATACCTCAGTAGTTTCAAAGGCAACTTTCAGTGCTCATGTGTTGCCACCAGGCAGTACCTGATCTCCAGGTACTGCCTGACAGCCTCTGGGCAGATTTTGCATTCTGATATGCCTCCATTAAAATTGACAGTTTGAATTAAGAGTACACATTGGCAGATGAAACATGGTTGGTTTCTCTTCAGGTCTATCAATTTAAGACTAAAGAACTAGCAGTGCTGCAGAAGTTATTACAACAGTATTATCCAGAAGGAAATTAGCTACAGGATGGGGAAATGACCTATTTTCTGCCTCTTCAAGAAATGTATATTCTTCATATACATTTAAGAACTGTAAAAATCATTCTGCGGTCCATTTTTGCAACCTGTTAATAGAGGGAATAATACTAGGTTTACCTGCTTCTTTTAGTGGCAAAGAGATGTGATAAGTGTCAATAATGCATTATTAGATCCCCGAATGGAAAGAAAGCCTTAGAGCAGTGCCTGAGATTACTCTTTAAGAGCTTGCTGAAGACTCCCTTAAAGGAAGCTGATCCTTTCCCCAGACACTGCCCGTGGTTCTGCTTGTTGTTTCCACTGCATGCGACAGATGGTGCTTAATGATGTATATGTTCCTTATATGCAGCATACCCAGAAATTAAGCTTGTCTAAATTGCTTATGACAGAAAATGTTAAATTATCACTCAGTTGTGCCAGAAAATGTTAAAGTATTACTCAGTTATGCATACTTGCTTTCCAGTGCTGCTTTCATTCCTTCTCCTTTAGTTATATTTTGGGCCTCTAAAAATACTGTTTGCGCTTTTGGTGGCTGGTAGCTTAGATTTTCCCATTTCCTTTTTGAGAGTTAGAGGATAATTATAACGCATGGTCTTCTGTAGTTAGGAGTGAACAGAAAGTCTGTTAAAACTCTATGCAAAATTTACTACGATGCTATTTTTGGAGATCTATTCTTAAAAGTTCTTGACTTAAGCTATTTAAAGGATTGTAACACTTCTCAGCATTTTACTTCAACTTTTACCATGGTTATAAAGCTGATGGAAAACTGGCCCTTGTTCTTCTTTTTCATACCATTATTCCACCATAGCATTACCATTCACAGATTCTCATCATCATTTCGGACACTGATATGAGCTTTTTGCTCAGTAACAGAAATAAAGTAACTAATGAAAAACTAACAGCCAAATTATGTATACTAAGCAGAAAGCCAGTGTTGTTACTTTGATGTTACAGTGAGATCAGAATTTAGGTTCTTCCTTTCTTTCAATCAGAAAATGCCATCATAGCTAGTATGGAGATAAATTAACTCAGTTTTTCATAGCACTGAGGTTTATCTTACAGGTTGAAATAAATAATCCACCCCTTCAAGACAAATTAAAAGTGTGATGCTGTGTTTTTAGAAGCACATGTCCAGCTCTTAGTCTGGCTTTTCTATCTTTAGCCTGGGGTCTTAGAATTGTGCTAGAAACATAAGTTATCTATGACTCAAGAAGACAGAAGCAAACTAACCTTTTTCTCAATTTTAGTGCAAATTAAAGGCTGGGCATGCAGCAAAGTTTACCTAAAGCTGTTAGACAAAACAAACAGGAAGGTTCTGCATAAAACATAGTGGGAGCTTGCTGCAACTACAGGAAGGAGTATGTGAAAAGTTTACAGGTGATGAGTATATGTCAAGGGCACAGAAAATTATCATTGTAGGGAAGCTAATAGGGGCATTTAGAGGACAGAAAAGATAAGACTGAAGAAAGAGATGATCCAGAGTGAGATTGACCAAAGCAGTAACAAAATACAATTTAAAGTAGTATTGCTACAGGAATAAGAATAGAGTACCAAAATTAAATCAGAGCATGGAAGAAGAGTTCACAAAATTCTTTTCTTGGCCAGAACCATGGAAAATGGAAGCACAAAGAATTTATTTTGCTTAAGTGCAGTTTGTGATCTTATGCCAGGATTGCATTGCTTTCAATGACAGAGCTGAGAAAAGTTGACGGTTGTGGCTTATGTGGTGAGATCTACCAGGCAGCACATTTTTCAAGCTGAAAAATGGCACAAACCCTGGACTGGTATCTCAGGAAACACAGTGAGAATAAAACAGCACTGGTAAATGCATTAACCACTATCAGTACTGCACCCATTTCCCCTTTCCACTGACAGAAAATCAGAATGATAAACTTCCAGAAAAGTAGTGTCAATGGAAACAAAGCTCTGTTAGGTTACAAGTAGTAGCAATTATAGTAGTAATAAGCAGTATTGATAGTAATAATAAATAACATTAGTAGTAATCATAAAGGCAATATCTTCTTGATGCATGTGTGCATATTCATTGTGTTTTCATCTGATAAATTGATGGCAAAAAAGGCAAACATATTTACTGAGCTACAATCTTAATCCTTTGTCACCATTAAATATATCCTCTTAAGAAGAAGCCCACAAAAACCAGGAGACGTTTTAGGAGGAAACACCGCACAGACCTTGTCAGGAGTTTTATGAGGGAAGGCTAATTGTCCTTTCCTTTCTTTATTTTGCGACACTAAAATCTAGTGGTACCTGCCTTTCCTTCCAAAAGGCTACTGAACGTGGGCTGATATTCATTTGAGTTTTAGTGACGACAGCAGTGCAGCCCCTTCCCCATCCCCCGTGACCTTTGTTGTTAGGACTGCTGCCCGTTTGGAGGGATGTGATCCAGGGCTGTGCTGGCACAGCGCACCCAGTGGGACAGTGCGTGCACTTACTGTCACACAGGGTGTGCTCACATTTTCTGTGTTTTCACGTTGTTTGCAAGGGCTTTGCATAAATTAAATCTAGGTATTTCCTATGGGGCAGGTTCCCAGCACTTATTCTGCTGTAGATTGTTCACATCTTTTGCTTTCTAAGCCAAACTTCTCGGGTTTATTTATTTTTCCATAGAGTTATATGGTTATATTTGCTCTGCCCACGTGGCTGATAAACCCATAGCTCAGTTTTGTGTATTCCTTTCAGTCCAGCTCCTTCACATTTCCTGTGCCAGTGGCCTGGCACTGTATCCCTTTCTGAAGGGAAGGAGCGAAAGAAGTGGAGCAGTCTGGCAATGCAAAATCAAAGGATGGGTGTTTGAAGTCAGTTGTTGGCATAGTCTCTGTGTATACCAGGCATGGTATTTAGCCTTTTTTTTTTTCGTTTTTATTTCCTCTCCTTTAAAAACTTGTGTCTAATATAATCCAGGAATTATTACCCAATAAGAGCATGTATATAGTCACTCGCAAACTGAAAATTCTGATAAATGGTTTGTATTTGTTGAGTACTGGCTGAAGCCAATAAAACCCCAACAGAAATACTGCATTTCCAGCACAGCCATTCCCTGTTCTATCTGTTTCTACTAATGCAGATTTTGGTGTGGGTGTTTCCTTGTAGCTGCAAGGCATGAGGAAATCATAAACTGTTGTATGCTTGAGTCTTCTCTCAAACCAAACATAATGGAAAGAAAGGCTGCCATTTTTTACAAGAAATATTGAGCTCCATATATTTTCTTTAAAGATTTTTTAACTGTTCAAGCATAGAGATTGGATTACATCTCTGGCATTTTTGTTGATGGCTCCTATGTTTAAAATCATTGTTTAAGCATCTATTAGCTTAAGCATCTTCCTTTGATTTTGGCAGTATATAGCCTGTATCTCCCATTCTTGACCACAGTAAGCTATAAAGTTATAGATAAAATGCAGGAAAAAAGGTACCCTGCACTAAGCTGAAGTTCACAGAGCATTTTGAATAATTTCAGTAAGATTGCGTTAGTAGAAGGTTAATGCAACTACCAGCACTGTAATTACAGATTTCTAGGAGGTCAGAGAAAACAATTAATACCTTAAAAATGGTGGCTTGGGGCTTTAGAGTTCATATTAACTACTTAGTCCTGCTAATATTGGTTCAAAAAATAATATCTCAAAAGACTCCTCTTTTCTTAAGAACTTCTTTCTACAGAAGCATATTTCCTTTCTCCTTAACCTTCTCCATATGCTGGAAGCTCTCAGAGGACCTCTCACTTATTATAACACCCATTTACTAGGCTTCAAGAGCCCAGTGGGACAGACTTTTGTTTTCATTTGTCTTCTAGATGGATTCATGCTAGCAGCTGTTCTTGCTTTCAGGCTTAAAATGGTGCTGAAAGTAGATTCAGCAGCCATAGCTCAATCAGTGCAAGTCTCTGGGCAATGCACCCCAACCTTCTGCCTCTCACCTGGATGGGTGGGAACACACTGCCCCTCCCTCCATTATGCCTTGACAGGTGTGGATAGTCCAGTGTCAGGCTTAGCCATGTTTTTCTCTAAGATATTTTTATTTTTAATTCAGTTTTCCATGTATCATTAACTCCAGCACCTAAGACCAGCATTGGCAGGGTACCTGAAATGTCACAAGCACCAGATTGGCTGGGCTCACCCCATGCCATCCACCCGCTGGCTGTGGCACCACGGCCAGGACTGAGTGCTGCCAGAGAGCCCAGAGGCTGCTTGAGTGCTGCTTGAGAGGTCCAGAGGCCCCAGATCCAGGTCCTCCACTTCAGCCTCAGCTTTCATTCCTTTCATTCTCATCCTTCAGTGACCTCCCTCCAGCCCCTTGGTGCAGAACTGGCACCACGGGCTGAGTTTCTCTTGAAGGAGAATCTGTGAGGGAAATAGCAGTGGGAAATCTGTGGGAAATAGCAGTGACAGAATCATGAGAGAAGATTATTGCAGAGTTAAAAGGGTTTTAGACCTTCTGATAACATTGCACCTGCCTGCAGCTATGAACCTATGCATCTGAGGATGGAATCCTAAAGCTCCTATAAATGTCTGGAACCAATGAAGCCCTTTACAAACTTTCACAGCATAAACAGGGCTTGAGAGTAGTGGAGCCAGTTTCTGAGATAAAAGAGAGCTCTTATGGGATTAAAACTTTTGCAAAGTGTTTTGAGTATACTCAGCTCCTGGACTGCCCTTGTCACACAGCATTCACTGATAGCACAGACCACCTGCAATGAGTTTCAGCTCGTCTCTGCACTACAGTTAGTGCACCCATCACACGTGGTAGGGTAAGATAGACTCCAAAGCACACCTATGAAACAGGTCATTAATCAACCTATTCCATGGCCAGAGACACCAGACAGTGAGAGCAGGGAACTGAATCTCCCTCTTTGACACACACGTGCTGTTTGTGATGGTGAAAGACCTGCGTCGTTCTCCTGCATCAGCCTCGGGTGGGCGTGAGTGTCAGAGACACCCTGGCTGCTTGTCAGGTTTGACATTTGTTTCCTTTGCTGTTGCTTGTGTTCTGCCATCATGGCTCCATGCCTATTCCAAATACAGAGTGAAAAAAGGAGGAAGCATGGACATACACACTGGTGAGGCTTTATAGAATGTTTTTAAGCTGTAAATTTTTGTAGCCTATTAACTAGGGAGTTATTAACAAGTGTTTAGTTTAAGAACTTGATATGAATGATCCAACTACTGTGTTTCTAAAACACAGTATTTGGATTTGCTTTTTCCATTCTGTCAGCAAGTTCTGAAGGAAGCAAAGCTTCATTCTCAGCACACATATAGTCATAATCTAATCTTAGATTCTGCCAATTAAGGGATTTAAGCGAAAGGTTCTTAATTAAAAAGGTGAAAGTAATAAACAGCTGAACTAGTTTTTGTAGCCATGGACCACGTATCACCAGCTTTGAAGAATCAGGTGAAAAATAAGGGAGAGAGGCAACCAAATCTACAACACCTGACTTGTGCCTGTCTACATTTGCACCAGTTCTTTAATCTTCAAAAAGCAATTTTTGGTTACCTTAGAATTCTTTTTAGATTTTAAAGAAGATTATTAAATCCTGTTTACTTTTGAATAATATAAGCATAGGCTTCTCCTTTGCTGGAAAATAACTCTGGCTTGTAAATATTGGCTTATTTTATTCTATTGAGAAAATTGTCAGCTTACAAAGGTCCAAACTGTGGTAAGGAATGCCATTGGCTGACTAATTTAAAATTGTCAGATTGAAATCTGCTTAACTGTCACCTGATACAGATAACACATTTGTACTATGCAATACTGTGATGGGTTTGTTAGAGCACTTTCTGAGTGGATCTCAGCTCTGCTACTGATCTTACCTGTGCAGGTAAGATCAATACATACAAGGTCATGAAGATGGATGTGAGAACTCTTGCCAGATAAATTTTCTTCCTTAATTAAACTGGTTTCCAGGAGCTTCTTTATAATTTTTGAGAAAATATTTGAGCTAATAAATAAATGCTTTTCTTTCAAGGTGTTTAGACAGTTGATTTAAAAGTTGCACCACACCGGCTGAAGGAATCTAAACCAAACAAGAAATCTAAAAATTCCTGAGCCCTGGGACTCATTCCACAC
The DNA here is from genome assembly GCA_034509185.1 of Euphonia xanthogaster. Lineage (NCBI taxonomy): Eukaryota > Metazoa > Chordata > Aves > Passeriformes > Fringillidae > Euphonia > Euphonia xanthogaster. Next base: position 83,056,436 of record JAYDZK010000169.1, on the reverse strand, counting down.
TAGTGAGAACTTTATAGCTGCTTCAGAATGCTGTGAACTTCTACTAGTTTTACTGGGGAAATGCTAAGTATCTGAAAAAGCAAGCCCTCTTGCAGTTGCAATGTGTCAGAAATCTCTGGCTGGAATCCTGCTGAGATTGTCATGTACTTTTGCTGTGACAAATGAGTTTATGAACATTTCTAGGAATTCTGCTCTTATTCACCTCTTGCTTTTACAAAATAATTTGAATTATATTTGTCCTTAGAGATGTTTGAGCTTTTCTCTTTCTCATTTGCTTGCCTTCTTCTAAACATTTTTTATACAGTGTAAGATTTTAGGAACTCAACCTGTCTAATTTTACATGCTTTTGAATGCTGATTTGTTTGGGGGTTGTTGGGTTGGTTTTGGTTTTTGTTTTTGGTTTTTGTTTTTGTTTTTTTTTTTGAAGAACTGCAGTTCAACCCAGCATTTGCATTTTGTTTAGAAAAGACCATGCAAAGGAGAGCAGCAGAGGGAAAAACAAAAAGCACACAATTTTGTTAAAGAAACTAATGAAGGAACACAGCAGAGAACTGAATGGACATCAAGCTCATGTCCTATCCTTCCCCACATTCAGAAGCAGGCTCTTTCCTCTGGCTTTTTACTGTGAGATTATCACAGCAAATCTAGTCATGCTCACAAATCTACAGCACATGAGGCAAGAGTACTGCAAGAGACCTACATTCCTTCCCCTCTGACTCTCCCCTTGCCCCTCCTCTTCCAACCTAGTGTTTACCCTCCTGACCTCAAAAATAGTGTTGCACTCACAATTTTATTTTTTTTAATCTGTTTATTTTTTGGCCTTCATGTTTCAGAGGAAGTACTTATTACATTGTCTATGAAACAGAGTGGTTGAGAAAATTTGATCTCATAATATTTACATGAAGTAGCATTGCAATAATAACACTAGCCGGTGTCAAGAGAAATGGAACCTTTTTTGTCAGGTACAGAAGGAAACGTTTTGTGACAGATGAAGGAAAAATTCTGTAATAACAATCAAGCAGTCTGGAAACTTCTGTCACTAACCAAGTGTGATATATTGAGGACAGTGGTTTTTTAAGTTCTGCGTTTTAACAAGGCTTTGTTATCTGTATTTACATATTTGTGAACATAAACAAAGGATTAAAATATATGAAGAAGAAACAAAACAGTGATGTTTCGGAGATGTTTTGTTGTCAATGATATAATGCAGTTAACTACTGTAATGAAAGCCCCTAGGCAACATAAAAGCCAGTGGTGCCAAACTGTTGTTAAAATTAGACCTGGTAGATTTTGCTTCACACACAACTGACTTGACCTTATGTGTGCTTTTGTGTTACAATGTATATTAATGTTTTGGAATTGCTTTGGGGGTAATTAACGTTAGAGAAGATCTCAAAACCTCAGGTTTTGAGAAAAAAAAATCAGAAAATGCTTTGGTTTATTTCTAAAATTTTTTAGAAAAATTATCAGCTGCGTAAGTATGCAAATGCTGCAATGGAACAAATTATTATTGATTTCTTCCTTAAAAGTTAATTTTTAAATGGTATTATATTTCCTTGTCAAAATCCAGCATTTATATTGACAGGGATGGTGACATTTCTATCACAGAAAAACATTTTTTGTAGCGGTTGCATTATCATTTTCAGCTGGGCTATGGAGTGAGCAATTCCACATTCTTTCATGCACGTGCATTGAGTAATCTTGGCTTGGTTTACTTCAGGCATGGGCATGTTCATCTTGCCATGGCTGTATTTTTCCAAAGGCAGGAACAAAGTACGCATTTTTCTGATACGGAGATGATGAGAGGGTGAACGGTGCTTTCCAGAAGGTGTTTGCTCTCCTCCCTGGAGCTGTGCTGCACCTGGCCCTGTAGTGCCACCACGCTGAGCTTCACTCAGCACAAGAAGCTTCTCTGGATATTTACTGTCATCGTCAGTGCACAAACATCATCCAACAGCACAAACTCACACTAAGCCAGCGGGACGGCAAAGAATTTTTCACATTGTATGGTTTCACAGAGGGTTTAATCCAGGAAGATGTGAAGAGCTCGTTTCAAGGAGATTCTGAGTGTAGCTTGGTCAGTTCCTAATCAAATTACTTGAAAGATGAGACCATTCTTTTTCTTCTGTTTTAGGTTATAAACCAAACTATACTGCTTGCAATGGCATAATACCTCAAATAAAAGCTGGGAAAGGTAACTCTATTGGTTAATGTTGCTCCAAGCAGCAGGGACATAAAGTCAGTCAGTCCTCTCAGTTTCTCAACAAGCTACCAACATTTGCTGCTGGAGCCGCTGTAGTGAAACAGCTTTGCCATGCACTAATTTTTGCATTACACTTGAGGCCTTAGCCTTTGGATGGACATTCTCCTTTCTTGAAATCTGTGCAAAACCTAATATATAAAGATTATATATATTTCTATGTCTTGTTTCCTTGGCATTGGCAGGTTTTTTCTGCAAGAGGGAAGAGAGAAATATTTCTGCAATAATTCTAATAATATTTTTTAGAATTGTTTATTTTGTTGAAACAGTTGGACGGCAATCACAGTGCCTTTGATTAGTTTACTGTGGGAAGGAAACAGAGTCCTCTGGGGTTTTTTCCTTAATTCTCTGAGCTTAAATCTGTTTTTCCTCTGAGGTTAAAATCAGCCTCAGTGGACCTAATTCTATTGCTGTATTCACAAAAGTGATACTAATATTGGGCCTAGGGGTAAGTTTATCACAAGGAATTAGGTTTTGTGGTGCTTTTCTCAGTTGTCTGAACATTCTGATTAAACTTTTAACGGTGAGCTTCCCTGTATCACATTAGTGAGAAAAAAAATAGCACAGTATAAGTTGCTTTTGCAGTAAAAATATCTGTGATCCATCAGAAGGAACTTAGGGAATGCATTTTTTCCTTTCAATGTCATATGTACTTTAGACAGTATAAATTTCAGAGGGACCTTTCAAATGGTGACAGTGTCAGAAGGGTGGGATTCAGCTCAAGTCTAAGATATTTTATTAGCATGCATGTAATTGCCTGAAGGCACAGTAAGCACTGTGTTCTGTTACCTAAAATGAGGGCATCTCCTGACATTTGGAATGTCCTGAAGATTCTTAAAAATCTGTGTGGCATTGCATTCATAGCTCTGACTCATGATCTCTAGGAGTCTTTCAGTCTTCCAGTGCAGTAGCTGAGGGCTGAAAATACATAAGGTATGACAATAGCAACAGATTTACATCTCCATGGGTAAGCTCTCCATGCAGACTTGATCATACATATTCAGTTAGCCAGAAGATCGATTTGATTCACCTGAAAGTCTCCTTCAAGGGTGGAAGCTATCTAAAATAATCAGTCTAGCACCATTTGAGAAACCCACTCCTTAAGCTTGGCACTAGCATGTGAGTTCTCCACCCCAATAACAAGCTCTGATCTTGTCCATGTCTAACAATTTGGGATACATTTACAGTAACTGAGGCACTGATGATTTATTTACCATGCATTTATTGCCATTTAAGCATGACATCTGGAGCATGCCTCTAGCTTCTGATCTCAGCTGAATAATTGAAGATCATGATGGTTTATTTGTAAATTATATGTCTGACATGTGTCTTGCTGACATTACACAGAAGATCCCCAAATTGAAATCTAAATAGATAAGAAAAATTCTGCCCCAAGGTATATCTTTCATTGAGTTGTGTTTGATCCACCTGCCAAAAAATCCTTTGATTTAAGAAAATGGCCAGGAGGAATATTTTAAGTCTATATCCAATTTGAGACATCGTGCTTAGTAATAATAGCAATAGTCAGACATATATTTGCAGTAAAAATGTCTGCTTATGAATGGTTCAAAGTTTTTACAGTGAATAGAGAGACCCTTTAATGCTTTTCCATTGGAACAAGGTTTAAGATAGCTCGTGGAAGAAACTAAGCAGATTTATCAAAGAAAAACGTGTCAACAAACATGAAATACAAAGATACTGTGCCTGGCACTGGAAGGCTCTGTCCTGCACTAGAGTCTAAGGGATTATTCCATATGCTTCCCTGATTCTCATACCCTCATCTGTATTGCTGTGGCTGAAAGCTTTCAGAGAGAAAGAGAAGGTGGGCTTTGGCTGGGACATGCCATTGCTCTTGTGCAAAACACTTAATTTCTTAATTTCTAATTTAAAATATAAAACTTATAAACATACATCATCCTAAAAATACCTGCTCAGAGCACCATAAGCAGCTAACCAAGCTGCAGATGTCTTTGTTGGAGCTGCCTAAAGGTGAACCCTCCAGCTCGTATTTCAAACATGCAAGAGTAAAACACAGTTATTATATGGCTTAAAAATAATTGAATTGCACTACAGTTTAATTGCTGGCAGTAAAGAGCAAAATGAAGAGTGAAGGTTGCCTGAATAATTGGTGATTCCTATGTTTTTGTACACGCAGAACACGATATTGATTAGAGTATTTTCTTTCTGTAGCAAAAATATATTCCTTGGCAAAAGTATTACACTTTATTATAAGGAGCATATCTATAAGTCATCAAATTGGTATTTGCATCAGTAATATAATAATCATTTGTGATATATCAAGAATTTTTGATATGTCAAATTTTTAAGTAAGCCAGTCAAGAGGGTTCTCTCAGTTTTGCTCCAAGGAAATAACACTGAAACTCACTAAGGAGTCTCCTCCTGTAGGACACATCTGTCCTTTTTTTCTGGAAAAACTTTATACTTGGTTGTGCTGAATAAATATATAAAGAATTTTCATTTGCTCTAGATTTGGCATTATGGAGAATATGGAAATAGTTTTTAATTGTCATTCAGTTATTTGCATCTTAACATGGGGGAAAATTGTAATTTGTCTAGGGCTGGAATAGATTTCTTCCCTGGAGGACTAAGGCTTTTTGAATGAGTTGAGGGAGCAACAGTTTGTGCTAGAACAGGAACAGATAAATGAATAATGTTGAGTTGAACCCAGCCAGATCATGGATTATGTCAGTGACCTTTGCATAGCCAAGAGCTGCTCAGCCTGGGCCACTTCCAGCCTTGGAGACAAGCAAAGCAGCTGCTGTATTTTAAATAAGAGAGCAGGATAATTACTGACATTAAGCACCTTGTGATTTAAAGGTTTGCTAGATCAGATTTTATTCATAGGCACCAGAATGCCATCTACCTACCCAATTTTAGGTAGGGTCCTTTTCAGGCAAGAGGAAGGAAATGTAGTGACTCTGTTTTGAATGCCAAACAATGAATAAGTTTGTTGTGTCCAAAATTGCTACATATGTTATAAGTGCATAAAATGTTAGGCAGTAAATGGGGTTGGATGCTGATTACATCATAACATTCAATGTGTTTTTGAAAATGTGAAAATTGGGCATTAATCCATGCAGAAGATAAAATGAAGAAGTCTTCTTGAAGAAGAGAAATTCATTGTTCCTGTAGGCAATCCCAACATGCTTTTTTCTCCCACTTTGGTAGAGAAGAGAATTCTAAATATATATCTGAGTCTTTATTTTGCTCCATAAAAACTAGCTTAGAGGGAAGGAGGTGATTTGCCTATAAATTTGCAGGTTTTGTGTGGGACTGAGATTTTCCTGGGAAGTTGGGTGGGTAACTGAAAGATGCTGTGTCAGCAGCATGCACTTGTTTGTGGATGCTGGAAGAACTTTCACTGGAAGTGGTATTTTTAGAGTGTCTATCTGCGTGGTGCTTAGAAATTTGCTACACTGCCTGGAAAAGAGAGCAATTCACTGAGAATAATTTTTCAAGGTTAGTAATTGTCATATACTACATTTTTTCCTCATCTTTTTAAGGTTGGGTTTTTTGGTGGTTTTTTTTTTAGAGACAGGCATAGGTGGTGTGTTATAGTAGTTGAATTCCATCTTATCCCATTCATTGGGTTTTCTAGATATGCTTTTCCAGGCATTTTCTCACACACCACCCCCAGAGCTTTGTTTTAAATCTCATGCTGTCACCTGGATGGGTGGGAGAGAGTATTTTTGACTGGCAGCTATTCTGTGGACCTGCCCCTAAGATAAGTGTGGACCACAAAATGGGTTTTGATGGAACATACCATCTTTTCAAAGAGGCTTAGCTCAAAGGATGCTCGGATGCTTGGCTCCTGCTGTGCAGTAAAATTGTGTCTGACATCTGTTTAATACAACTACATGGAGCTTAGAAGTGAAGGGCAAGCCTAAGGATTCAAGCTGATGGAAACCTGCTGCCAATGCAGTGTGTGTGCTCATGTAGTTTATTAATCTTGTCTGTTATTACCTTTTTATCTGGATCCTGTTAACTTAAGATTTGTATGTAACTCATGGAAAAGATATGTTTTTGTTTTCTTTCTTGCATGAGAAGTCTGTTGGCATAAGTCTTCAAAGGCATTAAGTCAGTAGCATCATGGAAATTTGGCTATGTTTTGAGCACTTGAGCAGCTATAAAAGTTAGACTAGGTTATTTAACAGGCTATTGTTCCATAATCTATCTCATCTTTCTTTCTATGTTTTTTTTCTTTTTTCCTTTTATAACTTTCAAGTCATTTAAAGCTACTTAGCTTTTATTCCAAAGTTCAGTAAAAAGTAAGACTTTGTAATTTCAACATTATATATCCACTAGATTAGAACATAGAAAGAACAGTCAGCAGAACATAGAAACACCAGGCAAACAGTGGAGACCTTTATATATAAAAGAGTACCACTCTTTAACAGAAAAATTCTCAAAAGTTGTTTTTTTTTTTGTTAGAGTGAAATGAAAGAATTAAATATGCTTATGCAACAGAGAACAAAAACAGTAGAAAAAATTGATTTGACCCTCTGTTTCTTTTGTGGCTCTGATTCTTTTACCCTAGATTGTTTATTTCCTGTTGCGTGATCTTTTGCTGTGGACCCTTGGGAAGTGTTCTATTGTCACTTATTCTTTATATTTCCTCTCTTGACCCTCCTGACAGGAATAGAGAGTTACATGTCCTAACACAAAGCTATGACCAGAACTCATTCACGCTCCCAGAATGTTCTTCACTGCAGAATCTCACTACATTCATGCTGAGTATCTTTACAATATTTCCCCTGCAAGACTTCCATTCTCACCTTGTTATCATTTTGGGGACAAAGTCTTGCCTTTATCTCTTATTATCAAAAATCTCTTTGCTCATGCAATGTGGAAGATCATTTTATTACCATTTGCAACACTTGAAGATAATTTCTATTGTTTTGGGGTTTGTTGCTGTTACGCCACGCTATGTAAGAAACCCCTTAGAACTCATTTACTAAATTCCATTTTATATATTCCTAACTAAGCCTCTGTTATATTTTGCGTCGATAATCCATATTTTGTCTTTATTCCCAGTATTACACAACATAAAATACTACCTTTAGCTTCTTTCAGTTTTGTCTTCAAGGCTGTCTTAACAAGAGCATGGCCTAAAGAGTTCTTGACTTGTCGAGGTTTTCAAAGTGCAAAGTGAAGGTTGGGTTGGATTTTTCTTTCACAGTCTATACAAGGGCTCTGTATATATAATGCTATTCCCTGCACTCCATCTCCAGCTCAGTAGCATCAAGTGTCTCTTCACTGGGAACTCCTCTCAGGGTGACACTCAGGTCTGGGAAATGAAGCCAATGGTCTCTCACCCACACTGTTAATAACTTGGAGAGTTATTAGCAAGATAGAAAATGAACTGGAGAAAACATGGATTTGATATCCTGAAATAGTTTGGAGTTGTAATTGGCTCTTAATCTCATATCTAAGCCTGTGATACTCCATCCAAGTCTGTGCTTCCTATATACTGAACACTTTCCAGACACGGTTAGGGAACTACAACTTGCCTCCTAAATATTATGGTCTGAGTCTCTTTTCTCTGATTTAATACTGGAAAATGCATTTTTTTGCAATGGGAAGATATTTTAAGCTGCACAGTTCATTTCAGTCACTCTTCTTAGGGGTGATTCTTCTTAGCAGTCAGTTGGTTTTAACCATTATCAGCAACGTTAAATCACTACTTTTGTTTCACAATACTGTGTGATACAAGTGAATATTCTTATTAAACTGTAGTCAGACCATATTGTCATTCACAGAACCACATTTGAAATCTTCTAAATGTCATTCATGGCAAAAAGAATAAAACTATTCTTGGGCCCATTTCTTGGGCTAAATTTTGAAGGAAGACTGTAGAAGGTGCAAAATTTGAGGAACTTCTAAAACATCTCACTGAATGCATATATCCACATTTGCAGCTAAACACCCTTAGAAAGTGTTCCCTCAGGTCTTAGCATTTTTGCAGCCGTCGCAACAGAAAGCTGAATCTTGCTTTCAGACTTGATTTTGCACCATTTCCGTGCTCACATTTCTTTGACTTCAAGGTTTGTCTTTCATTGTTGATCCTTGTGTGCAATAATACTTACTATTTCAAATTTTAGACGTTTCTAAAAAGACCTGGAAGCTTTACTAAAAAAGTAGTTTTCCCTCATAAAAAAATCTGATTAGCGCTGTTCTGTATTTATTAGTGCTTGTGATGTTATTCTCAGCACTGTAGCAGGGAGGGAGACGTGGAAAATGCTGGCTGAAACAGTGTCCTCAGCATCTTCCTGGTCTTCCTGAGACATTTACTCATTGAATATCATGGTGTGTGATGTATAATCTTTTATTTCTTTATGATTCACTTCTATTAAGAGATTTCCAAGGACGAATAGTGAGAAATGGCTTCTCTGTATTTTGATAGTCCACTGGTGTCATGTAACCTAATTGACACTTTAAGTATAAGCCCTGGAATTTGCTGATTATGATGCACAGCTTTCCCTGAATTTCCCATTTCATTGAAATTTTCAGACTTTTTCATAGCATTTATTAACGATATTGAGTTATTTTTTAAAAACTTGCTTTTCCTTAGGTCCACTAAGAATGTCTGTTTGTGTGGTGATAAAGATAAAAATGATACTCTTCTGTAAGAGATCCTTAGAGAAATTTATTTTGAATATTGTGTGGTAAGTTGCACTCTCACACCTTCAAAATCTCAGATGAAGTCAGCAGGAGCTTTTGTGGACACTCATGAGCAAGTCTTTATGCAGTCAGCCTGGGAATGAGAGTAGTGTAATTGTGCCAGGCTGGAGCACAAGCATGAATTACACAGCCTGTCTGGAAAGCTGGGTGAAAAATGGGCCAGCTAGCCTGAGCTAACCTCTGTGCTGCTTTGGCTGCGCTTTGTCAGAACTCAAGTTAGCTCATTTAAAAAAGCTGACCCTGGCAGGCTGACACATGCTGTGGTCTCACTGTGTCCTCACACCTTTGAGTGCAGTGAAGACCCATCTTTGCTATAGCTTATTGCACCTGATACACATTGCTCAACCAGATTTGTTATGAAAAAGCAGCTGATTCAGGAAATCTTAACCTCATTAATGTTGACAGCAAAACTCTTGCTCATTCTGTCAGGGATGCGATGTCACCCCAAAAACATGAAAATTGCTGATTTCTGCATCTCTTGAAAAGGGTAGAGAATCAGGGAAAACTTCTCTATATTGCAGTGGCAGTCAGGAAGGGATCTGCTTATGTTAAGCCTTTTCCTAACTAAGCCAATGGGCCTGAAGAAGTACATTTCTATGGCCTTGTTGCTGAGGAAAATAATTCAGAATAGTGGGTTTCTGTCTGACAAACTAAAATCATATTAACTGAGGTATTTTCACAGTTAAATGTTCAAGAACTTGGTAAAAACTCTGCTATGTGTCTCTGTTACTCAAAACAGGCCAATTGCTTTAGTCAAAGTGAACACATCCAGCTGTTGATTAGTTACAACACGAGGATTGATGGCTTGTTTATCCAAATGTTACAAATTCTCTGGTTTTCAGTTTTCCTTTTGCGGTAGCTGTTGCCTCTGCTATATAAATGTGGTTACCAAAATGTGGTAACTATAAATGAGGGAGAGCCTGTGGTGATACGGATGCAAAATATGCAAACAACTTCGGCTAAACATAGCTTTACCATAGTTTTGTTATATAAATGTCAACTTAAAATTAAATGTTAAATGGAAACATTTCTTTTATCTTTATGGACTCTACCAGCTGCACAGTTTTCTCAAGTACAGTTTACATTTATGATGGTGTTTAAATCTATCACATACATTCAACATGCACAGAAGAATTTTTTAAAAGCAAGCTGTTTGCATTTGTGCAGTAATTACCCAAGGTCCAGCTTTAGTCCTCCATATGCAAGACAAGTTTCTGCTGACTCTAGGGGGACCAGAAGTCGCTGAAGCTGCGAGCAGCAGTTTGATTTTTCCAGAGATTAACGAGCTGAAGACTTTTTATATTTGTTTGTTGAGGAACTATGGTATCCTGGGGTGCATTAGGGAGAGCATTGCCAGCGGGTCGATTGAGGTAAACCTGCCCATCTACTCAGCTCTAGTGAGCCAAATCTGGAGTTCTGTGTCCAGTTTGGGGCTACTCAGGACACAGAAAATAGGGAGCTCCTGAAGCAGGTCGAGCAGAGGACTATGAAGGGACTGGAGCATCTCTCTTATGAGGAAAGGCTGAGAGAGCTGAGCCTGTTCAGCCTTGGGAAGAGTTGACTGAGAGGGGACCTCATCAGTGTCTGTCAGTATCTGAAGGGAGGGTGACAAAAGGATGTTTCCAGACTCTTGGTCATGCCAAGCAACAGGACAAGAGACAATGGGTAATAACTTTTACACACGTAGTACCACCTGAATATGAAGAAGAAATTCCTTATTTTGTGGGTGACTGACACCAGAACGGATCTCCCACGGAGGATGTGTAGTCTCCTCACTGGAGATATTTAAGAACCTTCTGGACACAATCCTGTGCCACATGCTCTGGGATGACTCTGAGTAGGGAGGTGGGACCAGATGACCCATTGTGGTCCCTTCCAACTTGACCCATTCTGTGATTCAGTTACCCACACTGTGTCTTGATTTTACAAATCATGGGAAGATTTCACAATATATTTGCCAATTAGAGATTTTTCCCCCTTAGATGTTTTGTAATGCCATTCCAAATACTGCGTTTTAGTCCCATTTTTCCTCCATATATCTGATCTGAGACTTACCTAGGAACTGCAATAAAAAGAAAAAAAAAAACAGTTTTAAAATTAAGTTTTGTGGTCCCAACCAGCTCCTCTGTATCAGGCAGGTTACAAACATATTTTGAAGTAGCAGTGTCTCTTTATGTAACAACAATATCCTGTGGTGCAAAGCAGAAATGTTAGGTACTCTACATGCAGTTAAAGCATTTGAGTGGCTCAGCCTCGTAGTGTAGCTGTCTGCACAGAACAGATCTGGTCATGAAGCTACAGAAGCTGGCAGATGGAGATTATTCCAGACATGTCACCTCACTGTGAGTCATGGAAAATAAACACCAGCATTCATTAATGCTGCAGACCTGCTTGGCCTGACATGGGCTGGGTTCAGTGGTCATTGGATTAGAATTTGGACATCACAACTCACTTCTGTTTGTAGCTTCCCTAGTTCCTGAAAAACTGTTTATTCGGTAGCAACACATAATAAGGATTTAAAAAGTCAAGATGCAAACAGATTAAATTAACAGGAATGGTGATTGACAGCCACTCAGAATGCCACAAAGAGGTGGCAACAGGGCAGGTTCTAAGGACTAGGTTCAGGTGAACAAATGGAAATATACATCTTCATAGTGCTGTTTCTTAGATTTTGTAAATCATTCACAGTTTGTATGCATGCTAAATGTTTCCAGAACTGAGATTAACAACCTGATAGCAGAAGAGTTGTTCTTAGTCTGAGGTCCTTAGTCTGAGGTTCAGGAAGCCCCTGAGCTACAGCCTGCTGGTAAAGAACCAGCTTGGCTCCTCCACAGTCTTCCTTTCATATCTGCTACCAGCCACTGCTGTAAGTGCTGGACAGGCTTTGGTCTGTGCTTGTCCAGGCAGTGAAATGGCAAAGAATTTCATAGCAAACTTTATTCCATGAGAAAGCAGACTCTTATGGACTTGAATTACCAAGCTGACTTTTCTTTTCTAAAGTCTGGAAAAATCAAATTATTTAGAGAAACTTTCAAGTGCTTCATTTAGCTGTCACCTGATCTACATTCAGCCAGCCACAGACTTCTTGAGGCCACTGGCAAAAGCAACTGAGTGGGATGGAGTTTTTTCTTTTGGTCTGTGAAGAAAAATCAATCAAAGACTTTTAGTTCCTCTCTCCCCTTTCCTCTCAAGAAAAAAAAGCTGCATTTTACTTCCTGTTAAGTTCTAGAGATCAAATCTAGAGTTAAGAAAAGGTCTTCCTGCAGATCAAATTGTCAGGGACTCAGTAGGTATTTTTGCTTTTCTCTGCAGCCAGGCCAAGGTCTGCCTGCATAGCTCTTTTCATACAATGCCTGCAGCTGCAGGGCCTTGTAGATGGTCTGTGCTCTTCCCATGTCCCAAAAACATGGAAAAGTTTAGTCTCATTAAGTGCTGCAGTCACCTGTACTCTTCAGAAGCCTGGCTAAGTGAACTCCTGGTCACACCCAGTCATAAGCTCCAAGGAATATGTGAATATTCATTTTTAAAAATAATTCTCTCTGATGGTCTACATTTGTGCAAAAGCCTTCCAGCCACCCTGGTTGTGCTTGCATTACAGCACACTGGCTGAAGTAGCCTTTTCATCTTCAAACAGATCCTGTAGGTCTCTCCTTACAAATCCTCATTCTTCCCCTAAACTCAAAAAAGCTGATAAGGTGGGCAGGTGTAGCACGTGACCTACTGGACACAGCTAGAGGGAAAACATTGTGGAAAGACATCACATATCTGCTAGAGATGATAAATAAATTTCTAAATGAAAGTGCTGCACTGCTGGACATCCGAACCTCTGCCTGGGCATTTAATCACTGTATTGAGCCTCAAAAGAGCTCTACAGGAAAATGAGTACTCCTAAGTATGGCAGCTCAAAACAGCTGCTCAGGGCTTCTGTGTCTGAAGATACCAGCTAATTGCTGGAAAATCCTTCAGTGCTGGTAAAGAAATAATAATTTATATAATAAATATATCATTAACATGCACCCTTTGTTACTTCATTGGCACAGGTTGGGTGATATTTCTTGTCTTTTCAGTAAGATAAAATAAAAGGAGTATGAACAATTAAGTCAAGTTACAGCAAAGTAAACCCATGTCTATCATTATAGTAAAAACAGTGGTTTAGCTTTGTTCTTGTCTGGGCTGCAGGAAAAATAACCAGGAAAATAATAGGAAAGAAAGTGCTAAGAATAGAAATGCAAGCAATGAGAGTACTACCAAGAACTGTGAAGTTATTTTGAGTTCAGGGGTATTGATATTGAGACTGGATCACTTTGAGGTGCCTTTCAACACAAACCATTCTGTGATTCTTCAGTTCTGTGACTCTGTGATTAATGTTAGTTTTCCAACTGGAAGAAACAGTGAGGTTATTGGGGTAAGGAGGAATAGCTATGAGAGAATAGCACCAGAAGGATGAGAATGCAGACTATCCCGTCATCCCAGTTCATGAAGACAACTTGTTCTTAACATAGCATTTTGAGTGATGCAGTCTGGTGAGCTGGTAAAAAAAATAACAAAACCGCTTGATGATTAGACTTTGAGGAGCAATGTGATCTTCGGTGTTTCTTATGTAAGAATTGGAGCTACATGTTAAGAAAAAAAAAAATGTAACTATGCAGGCAGTCAGGTGTTGTACCAGCCTGTCCAGAGAGGTCACAGCCTCCTTCCCTGCAGACACCACTTGACTGGACATGACCTTGAGCAAGCTGATGTAATTGAACTTGCTTTCTGCAGGGCTAGACAAGATAACTGCTTGAGGTCCCTTCCAGCCAGCATAGGACTGTGATTTTTATGAACTTCCTTTGTAAAAGAAGCCAGTGTAACTATAGTTACATTAGAGATTTATATGCTGATTCTAACAGACAGGTTATTGGTTATTTATTTGCCTGTGATTGTCTGAGTTCAGTGATGCTCTGGGCATACTGAAAAGCTATTTATTTCATACAGTTTTATAGGAAGGTTTGATCTTCTTTAAGTGATCTTCTGTTGCTTTGGTTGATTGGGTTACTTTTTTATCTGTGTGCTCTCATATGAATGAATGGATACTGTTACATGATTTTTCAGTTAAATGAAGATACCCAGTCCTGTTCAATATTCATTCTGTAAAGCTACATAAATGTTCATAATGGATCACATAATATATGAAAAGAGCAGAGTTTGTTTTTTATACATAAATATATAAAATGTTTTTGGCTCACCCTGAATCTACTCTTCCACTTGTCAGGCTTTCTGAGGAATTAGGAGACCGGCAGACATGCATCTCTGTTGGAAAGAGAAAAACAGTGCTCTCACTACAAGGAGGTGCAGTCAGCTGGTGTATCTCAATTAAGAACAATTCCTGGCTGTGCTGGAAGTGCTCTGTCTGGGTGCCACACATAGCTTAAATCACTCCTAGCCTAGGAAGGACAAATTTTCAGTTCTACGAAACTTCTCCTGTGCACTTCAGTAAATATTTTAGACAGTTATAAATTTAGACTCTCAGAGGCTCATGATATGCAAAAGCTGTTCATTGCCTACCCTGTACTGATTTTTAATGTGAACCTTTACAAGTTGTAGGAGGCAAAATTTCCATGTATCTCAGCTTCACATTGTTAATATAGGAAAACAACACCGCTGTGTCTTATGATGGAGTTGCCTGGACTGAGCACACTGAAGAGAGTATTATGCTGTCTTGGGAGTCACAGAGAGGTGTTCCTTTGGCTCTCAAAGAACCTGGAGTCGTTCTCAACTGAAATATACCAACTAGCTGGACCTCCTTGTACTGACAGAGGTGGTTTTCTCCTTCTAGCAGAGATGCTAATCTGCCTGTTCCCCAGTTCTTGGAAGTTACAATCCTGTTTACTAGTATGGTCCATGCAGCTACTGAAGGCTAATACTTTGTATATTGAAGCTCCAAGAAACTGACTTCATCTGTGTGGTTAACAAAGGGATCTCCAGGACTTCCTCTCCAGCCTTGGAAGTATGCAGTGTTCAGCAGTGTGTACTCACAGTCATCTCTGATCAAACTGTGCATGTGGAATCAGAGAATCATAGAATGGTTTGGGTTGGAACTGACCTTTAAAGATCATTGAGTCCAATGCACCTGCTGCAGGCTGGGACACCTGCAACTAGATCAGATTACTCAAAGCCCCATCCAGCCTGGCCTCAAGCACTTAGGTAAGTGCTTACAGGATCATCCCGTGTGAAAGGAAATTGATCTTTTAAAATGAAATTCATATAAGCCTATCTCTGTGCCTGCAATATGTCTGATAAATGGAAACTTGTTTCACACAAATTTCTGAGCAGAACAGTTTTGGCAAAGAGCAAAAGCCACTGCAAGATAGGATGTTGGAAAGTAAAAGCACTCTCATGCGTTGTTTCAAGCAGGCAAGCAGCAGCTTTAATGTGTTTAAGATCAAAGGGCAAGTTTTTCCCCATATGGAAAAAAAGTGATCACTTTGTGTATTTAACATTCTGCATAAGCACAACAATTGTTCCAGAACCTTTGCAACTCAGCATTTAATGAAACAACTCATTATTGAAACAGATGCATTATTGTTGCCAAAGCAATGCAAAAGCACAGCTTTGGCACGTGGAGGCCAAAGGTGTGAGCAGCAGCCTGAGGGACACCCCAGCAGAGGTGGGCACAGAGGTGCTGCCCTCCCACTCTGCAGTCACTTCTGGTGCTCTGCAGCCCCACCTTGCAGGGACTTCCAGAATGTCTTGTTTGGTGCATGGAAGAAATTATGTAACACTCTTTCCAGCTGGAGTGATTATGAGATGAAAGACCCTGAGACTCAGACAGAATAAAGGCTTATTTTGAGAAGCGTTACATCTTCCTTTAGGTCTCAAGACCTAAACAGAAGTTTTCTGTTCTCAAAGTTAGTGCGTGATACAAAGCCACAAGCTGTTTGTTGTACCCTCTCCAGCAATACCTAGTGCTTGACAGAGTGTGTTTTTGCTCTTTGCTTTTAAACACAAAGAAACTTAGGCATATGAGAAAATAGGTGGACACTCCACTGCCCCCTCAGTTTTGACACTTTGTGTTTCTTTCCTGTCAATATTATATGGATGAGCTTAGAGAGGAGATAAGTGTTGCTGTAAGTTAAACTCATGAAATTTTCATTGTCATTTGAACCTTGCAAGATGGGATTCTTCTTTTGCAATCTCACATGCTTCTGCCATCAGGTTCTGGTCTGTTAGTACTGCTGCCTAACAACAAGAAAGGGCACTTCAGATTCCAGAAAGTGCAGGACTTATTTAGATTAAGGAAGACAAGACTAATGGTGTGGTATAAAACTGAACACCCTCGAGCTAAAGTGCCGTGATTGATTCTTAGAAGTAAGTTTAATACTAACAGTGCATTATGTTAGAAAAATATTCTGTGTTCCATTTATATCCTTGTTTACTACTGGGAGAAAATGATAGGAAATTAACAGGATTTTCTCTGCTCTGGTGATATTTATGAGTCAGCTCATAATTCCCAACACAAGCCCATGCTTCCACTGAAGTCAACTCTAAGGTTACAACAAAAACCAAGACTCAGTTATTAGTTGCTAGAAGTAAATAAAGTTAGAGACAGAAGATCTAGATCTTGTTACACTGAAGAAATTTTTTTAAATGGTAATTCTTGATAACATTATGGCGTATTTCTGCCAAGTCTAATGAGCCCTGGCATTTGTGGCTGCTTACATTTCTGTTGTAGCTGTGAGGGACATTGGGGCTATAAGGTAGCCTGGACTTGTAAATACTGTTATGCTTAACACTTTTTTTAAATTCCATCATGAATATATGGGTTTTTTCAGGATAGACTTGCTCTTGCCTCCTCATTTTCCTTTTTAACACTCCACAATGGAGTGGTCAAAAATATGATTCTGTATTTCAGTGCATTAAATATGATAAATCATTCCTGTCTTAATCAACTTGCTGAATTGAAGCATCATAAAGTGATCAGATAATTAGTGTCTCTGACTTTTTATCACTTTGTACCATTCCTCCCACAGCCACCACAGGCTGATATAATGTGGCATATTGCACCTCAAAGTTCTGATGTTTCCTCTTAAAATATTTTTGTATTTAAAAATAAATATTTTTTAAAGCATGCTTCATTTTCTTACCTACTATTCTGGTTAACATGTGAGATAACCACATTTAATGACAGCAAATAATTTGGAATCCCCATACAAAGCCAAGTATCCCATAGATTCTTCATCTATATCATGAACTTGAACATTGCTGCCAGAACAACCATGTTATTTTGCAGCCTGGAAAGCTATTATTGGAGAATTTGTGGGTACTTCTTTGTTCACATGTCTGGAAGGATAAAAAATTGTAGCCAAGGGTTGCTAAGATGCCTTCTTGAGAGATATAGTGAAAAGAAATCCCATTTGCTCATGTACTACAGTACAGTATCTTTGTATGACTGCCTTTGAGTGTCCTTTCCCCTGCAAAACTCCCTAATTGTCTATGTTGTTGACTATATATCAGTGAAAAGCAAATGTAAAACCAAAGGAAAATCCGGTATATAATATACTACAGGAGAAAAAGAAAAGAAATTAGGAAATTGGTTTTTGTTCCAGATCTCTTCAATAGGATGAAATACTTTAGGGGATTGAGTGATCCCCACAGTATCAACCTCTCATAATCAGTTTGGGCTAATTGTCTCAATCCCAAGTTTTTATTAAAATATGTCAATCAGGAACCTGAATTTGAATAATTAAATTTTCAATAGATTTTGTCCCATCTTTACCTTTGATTAAGATATAAAACAGTGCTGAAATCATGGAATCAGAGAATATTCTGAGTTGGGAGGTACCCACAGGGGTCATCAAAGTCCAGCTCCAGGCCCTGCACAGGACAGCCCCAAGAATCACACCAGGTGCCTGAGAGCGTTTCAAATGCTTCTAGAACTCTGGCAGGCTGGTGCTGTGATATATCCTTAGGATGTGAAATACCCTTACTGTAAATTACAGCAGATTTGCTGAACAGGCTTTTTTGATTTTTTTTTTTCACCACAATTACCTGACATCCAGAAGTACCCATCTGTAGTAAAAGGTGTACAGGCAAGTCCAGAGAAAGATTTCATCCAGATACATGGTAACTCCCAGGCCAGACCCAGGAACTGTCTAGGAAAGTGATGTTTTAGCCAGGCCAAAATCATTCTAATGGCAGCCCTCAGCATTTAATTGTGTAGACCATCAGCAGCCATTGGGAGTGTCGTTCCCTTTCGCATCGCTCAGGGATCCAGCTGCATCACAGTGAGTGGGATTACCTCCAGAGGATAGGGTAGGCAGGCTATTTTTCTCCCAACACAGTGTGTTTCCTTCTTCATTTTATCTGCCAAAGCCGGTGTTGGCACTGTTGGCCACCGATGGTCGATTCGGCAATGAAGGCGAGCGATGAGCACCAAGCAAACAGGCAGCTCTTGTGGCATAAAAAATACCTAGCAGTGCTACAATCTTTCTGTTCTCTTAAGTTTGCTCTGTTACTTAAAAAATAACAACCAAAGGTAGTGGCAATATTTTTATCTCAGATCCTGAAAACCCAAAAAGCTGATTGTATCGCGGATTATGCTGATGATTACAGAACACCTTTCTTTCTAGCACATCTATACATTTCTTATATTAAGAATTATTTTTCTCATTAGCCAGACATCTAGATACAGTATGTTAGCAAACACTTTTACAGGAAAAGGTTATTTGAGTACTTCCCTTTGCCCTAGGTTGTGAAAAAGGTTAAAAAAACTGAAATAGAAAAATTATTTTAAAGAAAAGGTTATATAATGGTCTTCACTTCCCCAGCTTCATACTGTAATTCTTTAAATTTTCTCTATTTCATTATAATAAAGTTTTTCTCTTAATTTTGTATATGTTCTAAAAAATTATAGAAATTTTGCAACCTGTGTTCAGTGTTAAAGACAACATTGTTTCTATTCCTATTTTTAATTAATCTTCTTGTGAAGTATCTGTGATCAAGCAAAGGTTGCAGTATAAGCTACCAGATTTGTCACTGGGTGTTGGAGCTATGTGATGCAAAATTAAAAACCTTCAGAGTTGTCTAAATACAGATTTGATTTACTAGATTAAGCATTCACATTTGAAAATGTTGGTCTACAAAAAGACCTATGCTTTGAGAGTGATAAAAGGAGCATTTTGTCGTTTTCTACAGATTTGAGGCAGATCAGTATAATGCTTCCCAATCATAAATATAGTTAAAATCTGGAGGAACACATGCTTTATTCTTAATTTTCTTTTATCGCCTGTTGAAGCAAATGAAAATAGAAAATATCTAGGTCACAAGTATCTCTGAGCATTAAGAAAAAGCATTTCTTGTTTTCTTTTCTTTTCTTTTGAGTGAATGTGCTTGCTCAAGGAAGTATGATGCCTCCTGTTTTAGAACCCTGGAGAAACTTATCTTGATGTTTTATGTTTTGTCTATGATTGAATGGATTATCAAATGTTCATTTAATGACACTTTTGTTTGTGCCCCATAAGTACCTGAGCTATGTGATT
Source organism: Euphonia xanthogaster (assembly GCA_034509185.1). Lineage (NCBI taxonomy): Eukaryota > Metazoa > Chordata > Aves > Passeriformes > Fringillidae > Euphonia > Euphonia xanthogaster. Next base: position 83,036,954 of record JAYDZK010000169.1, on the reverse strand, counting down.
TGCTTTGTTTTATCATCGCCTGTTATAGCCATTTCATTGCTTTGTCAATAGAAGCCAAATAGAATCACTTAGCAGACTCTGCTAAAAATACGATTCCTAAAAAATATGCCAGAAAAGAACAATTTAGGTTGACAACAATTTTTTTCACACCGTAAATGTAAACTGTTTCATTCTTGATAAACTGTTCTAATTTTTAGAGAGAGTAAATCAACCCACATTGGAATGAAAAATATTTTTAAAACAAAATTTATCCATCACAGCCTGACAAAAGTCACCTTTCTAACTAAGTTGCTTCAGTATGATCAGTTCTTAAAGAAGTCAGAGATGAAATTCCATTCAAATTTCTTATTTCTAAAAGAGGTAACAAGTAACCCGAAGAAAGAATATATAAAAAGACAGGTTTGCTGCAATACGTTTTTCTTCTGAAAAATTATTTATTAGGATTCCTATCCAGTTTATTTTCCCACTCTAAGACTGTGAGGTCTTCATACTCTACCTCTCCATGGCCAGGGTTGTACTATTTCTGGGTAGAAGGCGGTGCAGTATCAAGCCCTCAACATGCTGCACTCTACCACTTGAACAAAAGGTTGAAGTGCAAGTCATTTTAAAGGAAGTCTACAGAAGAAATTTATGAGCTTTTTCTGTGGAAGAACGCTTATTCTCCATGCAGCTTTTGTCAAACATTCTTAACAAATTGTAATAACCTTTGTCATATCTCATTCTGTTGCATAAACAAGTCACACTGAAACTATAAATGATGGAAAATTTAATCCACATGGCTTGCACTATCAAAACTGTTAAACTGTATTCTTTTCCACCATGTCAGCAGTGCATTATCTGTTTTATAGGAATGTTGAAAAGATTACTTTTTAAGGGAGATACCACAGGACCTGTGTAAATGTCTATCTCACGCCTGCATCCGATGACGTTTTCATTTTCAGTTCTTCCTGAGGCTAGGAAAATGCTTCAGTGCTTCTTTTTCCATATGCTTTCAGAGAGGGCCTTCCCACCCAGCTCTGATAACTCTGCTCTGAGGCACCAGGAAGGTCCCAGAGGCTGAGGCTGTGGTCAGGTTTGTGCTGCCTTCCTGCCTTGTGCATTCACGTCTGCTCTGGGATGGAAGGCGGTACACCAGCTCTCAGCTGAACAACATGCATAATTCCTCCTCTGTGGGAACTTGGTGCCTTGAAAATTGTGCTGTGTATAAAAGTAACTCCTGGCCCAGGAGATGATGCTTTTTCTTCTGTCTTCCCCTGCAGCTGCATGGGATACTGAATCTGTAAATTCTCCCTTTCACACATCGAGAGGCTTGAGAATGCTGATAACATCTAGCCAAGGCACATCTGTCTTTTTGCTTTTTGTGAGAATTGTTCACCAAAATTAATAGTCCCCATGAAAATGTAACAGCGCTATGAAAGACTGTCTTTTCTTCCTTTTTTAATAAGGTTTTCTCTGGGTATTTTACCCATTTATCTAAACCCATAATGTATCTATTGGTGCTATCCATCCAGTATAATCTTCAGCACATTTATTTATCTAATGCCTCACACAGATTTTTATGCATTCCAGGATTAAAAATCATGAAAAGGCAGCACTTGGGTACTCAACTCAGCGAGATCCTGATCACTGTCAAGAAAGTATGGTCACTGCCCCTAGATGTGGCAAGAATTACTTATGGAGGGGCTCAAATACCTTCTTTGAAGACTCAGACCTCGTGAATGCAAACAACTTCCTTTAAATTTGCAAGTAACTGCATTAGTATACCAGGGAGAAAAGTAAGAACTAGTTTTTGGTTGTAGTTCGAGTTAGCAAAAGCTTTCAAACATATTCTACCTTCCATACAAAATCCAGGATAATGGCATTGCCAGCAGTGTGCAAACAGTTTTGGTCATAATCCTGAATGCCCTTACCTGTATGGGAATTAAATCAGACCTCAAATAATACTGGAAAATAACTCTGGTGGTCTAATCACTTAATTATGCCACTTTAACAGTGATGGATTTTTATTATTTACAGAAGAGGCCACAAAAGTTTGCAGATGTTTAACTTTTTATTATTTTAATTCTAGCAGTAAGTTATGCAGCAAAATAGCTCTTAAAGATCTTCCCAGTGTGTATTTTTTCTCCTCATGATACTCCTTGAGTAACGTTTTAACAATTGCTTTAAGCTGAAAATTCTCTTCCACACAAACAGACCTTAAATCAAACAGTAGTAAAATTCTGCTGAAAATTATATAAATGGAGAATTGGTAGGTCCTAATTAACCAATTAGAAAAGTTTATGAGAGGCAGATTGATTAAATATCAAAGCTTCTGACTTATATTATCTTTCATAAACTGGCTTTTCTCCAATTAGTATATGCTTTCAGGAGCAGGGGAATAAGATGAAAGGGCCTGCAACAAAACTGATTACTGCTGAAACAAAATGGAAGTTGCTGGTTGTCATAGAATACAAGGCTATGGCAGTACATGAATAATTTTATGGGAAGTTGCTGCCTAAGGCGTATGTTTTACTGTCTGATACTGAATGCATGAGGAAAAACCATCTGTTTTTTTCAGCCTGAACAATTATATGATCCAGATTGAATCACTAGAGGCCAAATATAATAGCTCTGTGTTTTGCTTTTTACTACTCTCTACCTACAGCAGCATGGTCTTGTACAACATGTATCATAGCACACAGTTCAAATGATGGCATGGGAAAATACTTTTTCTTCTATTGAGGGTTATCAAATTGCTATCCAGGGCTTAATGCAATCATCTACACTTCATCAGACATTGGAGAAATAATTCACAATACGAAAGAACAATTTCTGATAAACTTTCACCACTGTGATGTTTGAACCTTAGGGATTTCTTTTTGCTGAGCAGATCCTCATTTAACATGCAGCCAGGTGAAAGTTGTTGCTGCAGCCTTCATGTCTTCAGTTCCAGCTGGGAAAAGGGAGAGGTGCTTTCCTTTGCATGGCCTGAGTAAACAGATCGCACTAAAACATAGCAACTGAATCCTCACTATTAATTTACTTTGAAGGAAAAGCACTTCAGTGATATATAAACTATGGAAAATACTCCACTTTTGTTTCTAGTGTTGTGTTTTACAGCACATAAATGTATGCTTCTCATTTTGCCAGGCTAGTAGGACTGGGTTTCTCCCCTCCATAAAAGTGCTTACAGTTTAATTTTAGACATAATGTGCTGAGGGGCACTAAAAGAAGTGTTCAGTGTTGGAGGGAGGAATGAGGGACTGAGGGGCAATATTTGAATATGCAGGTGGATAAATACAAACATTTTTATTTTGTTCAATAACAATAATAATAGTAGTACTAGTACTAATAATGATGATGCTCCATGCCCTTTTGAGTTTCTGGAAAAACTGAGCAAGAGTTATAGAATTTTGGAAAAAATTTTCCAAGACTATTTTTATGTATTGCTGTGAGGATTGTTTCTGCTTTTCATGGATAAACTGCAGAACTATGTCAGCCAGGTGCTAATCCACACTGCACCTGGCTTTCCTGAATATTTGCTTTTATTTTGATTAACACACTGCTTAACTGTACTCATTCCCTCTCCTGACTCACTTTTCCCATCTATTGTGAATAAACACCTTGCCCGCAGTGATATTCCAAATCGTAGTCCTGACAGACTGTGGAAGGCAAGTGGTGGGTAAATGGACAATGGTTTTGTGTAGGATTGGGCTGAGACTTAAAAGGATCAGGTTTATTGCACATGTAAAGACTTTCTGTGTAGCCTTAGGCAAGTCCCTTACCTTTACTGTGCCATGGTCTCCAACTGTGATACGGGAACAAGAAACTTTATTTTTTCCTGCTGTGTCTGTTTTCCATAACTGTGCTATAAGAAATCTCTTCCAAGTGAAAACTGGTATTGTGTTTGGATAAGACCCAGTACAACTGGGCTTCCAATTTAGTTGGCATTACAGGAATAAAATCAAACAAGAAATTTTTAATACCTAAACACAAAGGAAGTGAGCAAATGCCATTTTAATTGATTCAGGTCTAAAGAAATTCAGCAAGAGGAAATTACATTCTTTTACTGTAAATTCTTAGTCACTTAATTTTATTTTGCCCTCCATGCAAGCCTTAATGAGAAGAAACCGCATTTATGCCTATGTCAGTAGGATGTAATTATAGGGGGATTGCATCTCAAAGCTGTAACAGCTGAAACTACCAGTAATGTTCTATGAGATTTTTCCATTTTTATAAAGTGAGGTGATGGGGAGAAAAATTGCTCACAAGATGGATTTTTGTCACTTATCTTAGAATCACATAATCATAGAAAAATAGAATCATAGAAAAATAGAATCACAGAATGGTTTGGAGTCGGAAGGGATGTTAAGATCATCCAGTCCCACCCCGCCTGCCATGGGCAGAGAACCTTCCACTAGACCAGGTTGCTCAGAGCGCCATCCAACCTGACCTTGAGCACCTCCAGGAATGGGGCATCCACAAGTTCTCTGGGCAACCTGTTCCAGTGCACCCTCACAGTAAAGAATTTTTTCCTAATAGCTAACCTAAATCTTACATCCTTCAGCTTGAGGACTTGCCCCTTGTCCTATCACTACATGCCCTTGGGAGAAGTCCCTCTCCAGCTTTCCTGCAGGCCCCATTTAGGCAATGTAAGGCTGATCTAAGGTAGGCTTCCTGGAGCCTTCATTTCTGAGGGGATTGGATCAAGGGAACCTTGATTCTCTCAGCCTGTCTTCACAGGTGAACTGGTCCAGCACTGAGATCAGTTTAGTGGCTCTCCTCTGGAAGATGTCCCAACAGGTCAATGTCTTTCTTGTGCTGAGGCCCCCAGGGAGGAATGCAGCACTCCAGGTGCAGTCTCACAGGAGCAGAGAGGGGGAATCACCTTCCTCATCCTCTGGCCACTCTTCTTTTGATGCAGCCCAGGACGTGGTTGACTTTCTGGGCTGTGAGCATGCATTGCCAAGTCATGCTGAACTTTTTGTCCAGAAACACCCCCAAGTCTTTCTCCCCAGGGCTGCTTTTGATCCAGTGTCTGCCCAGTCTGTACTTGTCTGGGATTGCACGAGTCTTGTATGAGTTTTTTACTAAATCTTGAAGCATGTGTTGATCTTCACCTTTCTCTAGTCTAGAAGATAAGATTGCCAGTGGTGTATGCCAAATGTGCACTTTACCCTCCTGGATACTGTTTTATTTACAGTCCTTTATAGAATTTATATGCAAGCTCCTATCATATTTGATTTTCAGAGTACAACTTCTACCCAGCAGTTAAGTGATATGCTACAAAATATTCCTCCAAAGTCTTATTGCATTGCAGACAGAGATTTTCTACTAGAAATTCTGAAGACTAGAATTATATTTTTATGTAATGTACTGGATATATTATAGCACTCCTCTATTACATCACTATGGGAAGTCTGTGTGTTCTGTGGGATGCAATAATATATCAGTGTTATATCCAGTAGTTAGAAACACAGGTTGGTATGTAGGTTGAAAAAAGCCTCTGTGAGTCTTCCAGTCCAACCTCCTTCTCAAAGCAGAGCTCACTTTGAAGTCAGATCATGGTCTTTTTCAGCCAAGTTCTGCTATCTTTGGGGGCAGAGGTTTCACAGTGTGATGCATTGACCCTGGCAGGATGCTGGGTGCCCACCATAGCCTCCCTATCATTCCCCTTCCTCAGCTGGATGGAGGAGAGAAAGTGTAAGGAAAGGCTCATGGGTCAAGATAAGGGCAGGGAGGGATATTTATCTGCATTAATTACAATATCTATTCATGTGGGTTAGAACATCAGCTAATGAATCCCAGCAGTTCAGAAAAAAATCAAAGGCCTGCTCTTTGTTGGTTACCTCAATGTGCAGCATGACTGATAAGTGTTTTAAGAAGGAATTTAGCAAATCATTGGCAGAATCATTTATTACTGGGTGCTGATTAGTCAGTTCATGATACTGTAGGTAAAGTGAACCTCATTTCTGATCCACTTCATAGATGGTTTCACTAGCACAGTGGTATTCTTGGTGAAGCAGTGCAAGAGGAAAGGATAATCCTTACCACCAACAGTATATGTGTCAAGGCAATACCAGTTCTGCCAGCTCATGTCTGCAAACATGTGCTGTGACTGCTGAGGGTTGGACATGGGATATGCAAAAATTTCTGCAATGATATCATTAGTTTGGATCCTCCTCACAAAAAGATTTAGCTTTTTTTGCCTGTGTGTTTCATCAGTGTCATGAAACATATAGGCTCATGCAAACTGAAAATTGTGCTCATGTTTTCCTGATTGTAACTGCTTGGCTTGTGGCTTGTGTAATTGTTTTGAGTTCTTCAGTGGATTGTATGATACAAAGTTTGTTCCCAGAATGGAGCCTGTTCACTGAGGACAGCGATGCCATAGCTCTGCCTCTCACTTCAGGTGGTTGGAACACTAGGTCTGTTGCTCAGAAGGAGGTTGTTTCGGATGGACAGATAGGTGCAATATGTAACTGAGCTCTTTGGTAAGCTTATGCTGCAGGGGTTTGTGGTCAGTTGAGGGAGAAATGATTTTTCAGACCTGGGAAACAACCCTCCCACTGGAGATCTCTCTTTAAAGACACTTAAATTATCTGAATTGCATAAAGGTACAGGATTGTGATACAAAAAGTAACATCTGTGGATATTGGGTCGTTTTCCCAAGAAAATCTTGTTGCTCTGAATTCCAGCAGTGCTGCTTAAAGCATGTAGATTTAATAACAGGGTATTATTCTAAAAGTCTTTAATGAACTAAGTTAAGTGGTAGCTGTATTCCCCTCTACTAATGAAGGCTGTACAGAGACAGACTTCTATTAATGTTGGTGAAGTACAAACAATATAGATACTGGGTAAGGGTACTGTAAAATATTAACAATTATTAATATTCTTTCTTTTTCAGTTTTCTCCTTGTGTTTGGTTGCTTGATTTTGTCCGTGTTTTCTACTATTCCTGAACACACAAAACTTGCCTCTGGTTGTCTCTTCATTTTGGTAAGTGAAAATTCTAAATACAAGACAATTTTACAGATACTTTAGTATACATTCAAATCCTCTCCCTCGCCGTGGAGGAAGTAATATAATACAATAACTGAGCATTTAGAAAAAAAAAATCAGACTTTTCCTCAGAATGATGAAAAAATGATAAAATAAAGGATTCCACAATCTTTTTATTAAAAACAGGTCAGATGGTAAGACAGTGCTAATAAAGTATGGTAGTGGATCCCCTTCTTTGCTTGAGAGCTGCTGTGGTTTATAACAGACAGATTTTCCACTGCAGTTTGGCAGTGACTGAGCATGAAAGACCTTTGATATTGCTGCTGTCATTTAAAAAGTCAGTATGTGGTAAGAGGCACTTAAAATAGGTATTAATTTTGGTATCTTAGATACGGATTTGGGCTAGCTATTGGTAGATACTGACATTTTAGTAGCAGTTGCTGCTACTAAATGTAGGATGTGGTAGTTTCATTATTTCTTCATAATACATGCTTTTGTGTTATGTTTATCTCTCCTTTTTCCCTTCTGAGGTAAATGAAAAGGGCTTTAATCCCTAAAAGTGCTTAACATTTTTCATGCATTGTATGGACGACACTTTATTCATTCTGCTTCTTGATGGGCCATTTAGTTCTGCAAGTGATGGCCTGAGGATAGGCAGTAGTGGATATTAGAACATCACCATGCACCCAGAGTTACCATGGTTATTTCAGTTCCATGCATTCAGCAGGCTGTGCCTTGTTAGGTAGCGCCTGAGGTGAAGTAACTGTTGACAAATGCCAACATTTTAATTGTCATCACTGTGTCTATCCAAAAGCTCTGGTCTTCAGAGCAGCTCCCTAATTAATTATGGCATGAGCAGGCTGATAATTATGTTGCGTGCTATGTCTTTACAGCACAATGGGCCACTGCATCAAAACACCAGAACTAAATGTCCAGAGCAGGCTAGGTGCAGGTATGTGGTGTTTTGCTCCGTTGGATGATTTCTTAGCAGGGCTAATTAGGGAGAGCCATGCTAAATGTTGCATTTTTCTTCCTAGCCATATTAGTGCTTTTTCTTTCTCTAGAGAAAAGATCAGGTGGCATTAAACCAGCTAAAAATGGTCAGAATTAAACCTACACTCATACCTAAACCCATTATTTACAAATCTGAGCAACACTTGGTAAATGAAAGTCTGTTTGAATGTTCTGCAGCTAGTTATATTGTTGTAACTGGTATACTAATTGCCAAGATTTTTTGGTATAGAAAACAGGAAAATCTGATTAGCCTGAAAATACCCTATTTGTAATAGAAGAGGCTTTTGTGACAAGTAATCCGTTTTCCTGTATGCTCATGCAAATTGCTCACAGAAATACCATTTGTTCTGACATAAAATATGCATTTCCCGTGAGCCACATTTTTGTTGATTGTGTTGGTACACTTAGCACTGCTGATTCCTAAGCTGGCTGGCTCCCTGTGCTGTGCCACAGGTCTCACAGGAGCCACAATGTGCAGGAGCTCTGTGAATGCCTGGCCTTGCTCCCAGTGCTGGGCAGAGGTGTGGTAAGCTCTGACTGCTGGTACACCAGTCCTTGCAGAGGTGTCCATCAGCTGAGCAGAGATGCTCAGTGTCTGCTGAGGGAATCTTCTGTGCTTTTTGCTGCTATGGCTTCAAAGATGAGCTTTGTCCATCCTAACTGTTCTGACTGTACATCCCATGGCATCCTCTGAACAAGGAATAGACCTTAAGGAGGAAGAGGGTGGATGGTTGATCCTTGAAGCACTGATACTAGCGTCATCCAGCATTTCTATAATAAAACCTACGTCTTCAGCAAACCTTTGGCAGGAATAAACTTAGTGACAACGAATTTTGCATCTCCTGCTGTGGGTCTATAATGGGGAGAAATATAAACACAGCAAAGTATGAAGTTCCAGAAGCAGGCTAAATCTAACTGCTTAATGCAGCTTGCTGATGCATGGTTTGTTCCTTCTCTACATACTGAATCAGTGGCTGATATTAACAATGTTACCAAAACAAACTTTTGCAACCACAAAGCAAGAGGACAATACATTTCTACATTAACTCAGGAGCAGTTGTTTTGGCTGTGCCAATACCTAACTGTAGTCACTAGAGTTTTCACAACCTTTTCCTCGCAGTGATTCACACAGCTCATCCAAATGTGCCATTTAGTAAGACAGCTGTGTTACCTATCAGGTCTGGTTTAATACTGTTTGTGCATTGTGCTTGAAATAGAAGATACATGTTTATTTTTTAATGAAGTACCGTAGAAATATAACAATCCATAGAGCTGCCTGCTGGGTTTCTGTGAGCTGTTTGTTTTGCAGATTTATTCCAGATGGTCTCCCCTACAGCCATGCTAATTGGCTAAATGTAATGTTCCTCCAACTTAATACCTGAGCTGCTGCATGCACGGGCTTTTGACATATTGCAGCTATTCACAATTGCACAGGGAGATTAAAGAGGGAAGTGTAGATGAGCTGAGCAAACCTTTTCCTCCTTCTCAGAAAGGCCAGAGGAGCTGAGAAGATTATTCTTCTCCAATCAGTCAATTCCATTTATCTGCCCGAGCTGTGCCTTACAAGGGAGCAGAGAACATATCTCCTAATCACTGCATCCCAAATACTCTCTCAGAAACATGCAATTTGGGATAACTCAAAGCAAGTCATTGTTTAGGAAAGCAATAATAGCTGAGGGCTTCTGGGCTTCAGCAGAGGTTAATGGACTCATCGGGGCTGCAGAAATGCCTGAGCTCTGCTACCAGAGCTGGGGCAAACCTGCCCTGCTGTGTTGTGTTGGACCCAGCTTCAATTCTGGCATCCGCACAAGTAGCACTGTGTGCCAAAGCTTCTTCTCCTTATCAGGAAACCTGTCAAGGGAAACGCCTTTAATGTTTGCATTTATCCTGAATGTGAAAGTCATGCAGATAAGTTAAGTGCATGTTACATATAGTAAACGTTGGATTGTTGAATCAGTAATTAGTTTGGTTAGATTTGTGTCCAGAAATAATAAGAGTAACCAGGATGAGATCATCAGATAAAGCTACACAATGAAAATTGTGCTTTAGCCTCTTCTGTGCACACAACTTCTGGCACTTGAGTTGTAGCAATGATATATCCCAGACAAGCAGTAGGATAAAAATCTACTTCAGCATCAAAATAAACCACAAGCAGCTTAAGAATCCAACTAACACAGCAAGAAAATAATCTTTGGTGTATTGCTGATCTACAAGTACATTTCCTAGCAGTTTATCAAATAATAAACACAAGGGGACTAAAACTGAGGCTGTGAAGGCAAAATCAAATCTTTCAGGGAAGATAGCCAAGAAGGAATATTATCTAGAACTGGAGGTCATTCACTCTCTTGACCAAACTCCCTATATTTTAAGTTCATTTTCAACTAAAGCTGAAAGTTATGTGAATTTCTGGTTCACTTCTGTTTGTTTGCTGTCAATGCAAGAAAACTAATAAAATAATTTGTGTTGACCCAGGAAGATTTGACTAATTGAGAAGTAAAAAAAAAAGGTCTTGGATCAGTTTAATGCTTCATTTGACCTGGCATAAAATATTATTTGTGTATTTGATTATCTCAGAACTTTTAGCTTAGAACTCAGATTGAGTTTATAGGGGAAAAAAGTCATTTTTATTTGAAGTGAGAAAGCATCCTCTTTTTTTTTTGTAATTTTAATTTTTAATCAAGATGGGTAGATGAAAAAACGCAAGTGAATTTCTGCAGGACTGGTTTTATCAAATCTGTTTTGTGGTTTTCTCTGAAAATGGCTGGTGTAGAAAGCTGTACCCAGATTTGTAGAATAAAGGCCTCTGAAAATGTACTCTAGGAACAAATTCTTCAGGCAGAAATAGCTCCCAAAGATATAAAAGCAGACAGCATGCACAGGATGAAGCTGGTTTCTCCATGTACTATGGTCACATACATGAACCCAAAATGAGAGTCTATCAAGTGCTTCTAGCAATTATCTTTCCAGGATTTTTTTCTCTGAATATTTTTGCATAAAAGAAAAAGGATACACATTGATTTAAAAACATAGTGTGTAGCTGCCCCATAGCAGGTAAGCATGTATTCAGTTTGCTCTAGGAAGTAAGTCCATCCATGGGAATGTAATCATACAAATCCACTACAGAACTGTAAAGCTGGCCAGAGTGGATTTTAAAAAGGGAGGTAGATAGTGCCCAATTAAAAAAAAAATAAATAAATAAAAGGGGATTTTTCAGTTTAGATTGTGCCAGCACTTGAATCCTCTTGCCATACTTGAATAAAAGACCACCAGACCTGATGAAGGACTTAATGATAGCTCTATAGGACCGGCTATCAAGGCATAAAAATAAAAAATTATCTTGAAAGATTTCAATTATAGATACATTTCTAACAACAGTAAGGTATAGATCATTTTACTGGAATTTTCTTGACTTTTCTTCTGAGAAAAACAGATTAATTTATCTCTGAGTTAAAAAATCAGTGAGTTTGTTGAAGCTCAAAATCGGTATTTCTCAAGAAATAAATTTGTGTAATGTGTTTTATTTTCCAAATCAAAACTTACCTTTGAAATTTCAAAATTCCTGATAGAAATCTCTAAAAAATTACATTAGATATACAACACTGATGTTATCAAAGACAGAATAAGAGAGGGAACTATAATGTTGATGAGGTCAAAACCTTCATATTTTCAGTCTTGTTTGGATTCATGTACACTAATATAATAATAACATGAGCAAAAAACAATTCAACCATGTCATAGGAAACTACCTGTTAGCTTTGAAAATACTCTTACCATACAAATATTAATATTTTCACATCTTTGCTGTTTGAGTTTATGATCTCCTATTATGTATACAGATTTGACCAGGTCCGAACTGACTGTTGTTACAAAAATTTAAGCAAGAGTCCATCACAACTGCTTGTGAATCTTTGTGTAGAAACAGAACACTTTCCACTGGAAATTTAAATGCTTTAAATTTAAAAGTTATTGTGAGGAAGTCTGACAGAAAGCAAAAGTTTAAATTAAAAGATGGAGTTATTTTAAACAGTGGCTGTCCTCAAAGCTTAATTCTTCTCTCAGAAGGCAGTGTTGGCACTTCCAACCAACCAGCAAAGCTCTCTAACAAACAAGTACACACTGTAGCTATGGAGAGAGAGATGAAAGTAACCAGAAAAATCATTTCCTAACAACAGAACACAGCACTGCACATGAAACTCTCGAGATATCTATATATTGTCAGCAGGAGGTATCTATATATTGTCAACAATGCTCAGGATGATAAGTACACTTCAACAGGTCAGAGAATAAAAATGTCTCAATCCTGGCATAAGCCTATTATTGATATGGTTCTGGGATTGGTTATATTGTTAGCAATGTTTTGTCCTTTCTTTTCTATTGTTCTTCTGTATTCAGCAGAGATTACCTTTGAAAAGAAAAGATTGAAAATCACACACTGAACAGAATTATTTTTCCATTGTAATTAAAACTGCAGTATATTAGGTGCTACTGGGAAAGCTTAAATGGGTTTGATGACTAAAGATGATTAAAATTGCATGTGTGATCTCCAATCAGGGAAAAAATAATCTTATAACTGAATCACTTGAAGAAGATAGGATAACTATGAACAGTTACCTCAAGTGCTACAGCATTCAGCAGCAAATGCAGTAGAAAGCAAGAGAGATTTTGTCACTGCCAGAGCAGAACTACCACTCAGTTGTGTTCAACAAGAAATCTGCATTTGATGTGAAATGTTAGGATCACTGGAGTTGCCACAGGTCAGTAGCTGGTGGAGGAAATGCCATCCACAAAATTATTTTCCATTCCTCTGAATGAACAGGGCATATATAGAGAAGTGGGTGGTAATGTGCAGTGAAGAAAGATGAATTGAATGGAAATAGCAAAACCACAAGTAGTGATAAATGTAACAAGTTCATGAACTAGTACAATTTCAATATTAAAATGGCTAACCTGTAGTAAGAAAGCCAGTGTTGAATTTCTAAATAGGTACATTACACAAATTTATTTCATTGCTATCAGTTCCTATATAAATGGGGAAAATGGGGAGGATTAGATGTCAGTGATGGGGTGGCAGGCTTCAGAGTAATAAGGATATAATTATTTGAGGAGGGGAAAGCATATCTGCTTTTAGGTTGATCAACACATTCCACTAAAAACCAAACCAGCTGTCTTGGACTTCCTTTAAGGACAAGTAAGCAACATTCCTTACGCAAGTGCTCTTCCCATGACATGTCTTTCTTGTTTTATCACTTTAAGTGATAACAAGGTAGCATGGGAAATCACCTCCAAGGAATAAGTGTAATGTTTTCTGCAGATGTAGATTTGTAATAGTTTATGTTAGATCCTGCAATATTAAATTTTATTGGCTTCATGCTAGAGTTTGATGTGGAGATCAAGAGCTACCTCCTTAAAAAAGGCAAGAAACAGTTTAGATTGCAACAGTAAAAATGGATAGATATCAAACTCTCTATCAGAAATTCAGACCTGACCTTTGTCAGGGAAATATTGATTTGCCAAATGGAAATGCAGAATATGTCCCCAGAGGAAAGCCAAAGTACATGGTTAAAAATAACATGTAAGGAAAAAATTCTACATTAAATTCTCAAAAATTCTTCCATTAAATGTCAAAAGGAGAAGAGTGCTGAAGAAGGCAGCACATCAGTGATATGGGAGCTGTTTGGAAATCTAGGAAAATCCAGCATCTGAATAACACAGAAAGGCTGCAAACCACTCCATCTCTTTGCAGAGACATGACAAAGCTTGCTGCAGTCGAAATGTGAACTTTCCTCAAATGACAGCAGAAATCTGTTCAGTTTATGATTCAGTTTAAAAACTCTGAATTTGAGCAAATGTCCAGCACACAGCTGGATAAACGCACCATGCAATGAGTGAGCAACTGGCTCATGGGTTGGGCACTAGAATTGTAGTGAATGGGATGACATCAGACTGGTGACCTGTCACTAGTGGAGTCTCACAGGGCTCCATCACAAGCCCTCTGCTATTCACCATCTTCACAAATGACTTGGAGGCAGGACTGGAAAGGGATACTGAACAAGTTTGCAGATGATGCAAAACAGGGAGGAGTTTTGACTCCCTTGAAGGCAGGGAGGCCTTGCAGAGAGACCTTGAAAAATCAGAGGGCTGGGCAACCCCAACCACATGAAGTTCAATAAGGGAAAGTGCTGGATTCTGCACC
>JAYDZK010000169.1:83008190-83022667 GCA_034509185.1 Euphonia xanthogaster | reverse complement strand
TGGGATGGGCAACCCGGGATGTACAGACAGACTGGGGAATGGGATGCTGGAAAGCAGTGCCAGGGAAAGGGACCTGGGGGTCCAGGTTCCTGGCAAGTTGAACATGAGCCAGCAGTGCCCTGGCAGCCAGGAGAGCCAGCCCTGTCCTGGGGGCATCAGGCACAGCATCACCAGCTGGGCAAGGGAGGGGATTGTCCTGCTCTGCTGATGCCTAAAGAGGCTACCTGGAACAGAGGCTGGATAGAGTTAAAGGAATAAAGTCGGGATTTATTGAAAGGCCTTCAAAGGATACACCTTGGGCAGCACAAGAGCCTGGCTGGGGCTCTGCCCAAGATAGAATCAAGATGGACCCAAGAGGGATGACTGGTCACGAGTTTTCACACTTTTATAAGTTTTGGTCCATCTACATATTTGGGTTAATTGTCCAATTACAGCTTCAGGTTATGCAGTCACATCCTCCCAAATTGTTCCCTTCAATTTACTGTTGTTTGTACTTTTTGGGCCCAAAGAAACTATGTTCTTGGTTTTCAGGCTAGAGAAGGATTGTTTTGTGTCACTAAACTGTGAAGAGAAGTCGCTAACACTTTCCATGAAGTTCAGAGTCACACACTGAGGTAGTACAGATACTGAAAAAGATGAAAGCTAAAACTCAAGACATCTCTGCTCTGCACTGGAGCAGCCTCACCTCAAGTTCTGGGAACAGTTTTGGGCACTGTAATATAAAAAAGATATAAACCTGTTAGGGAGTGCCTAAAGAAGGACAACAAACGTGGTGAAAGGCCTTGAGGGGAATCTGTGTGAGGAGCAGCTGAGGGCACTGGGTCTGTTCAGCCTGGAGAAGAGGAGACTGGGAGGAGACCTCACTGTGGTTACAGCTTCCTCGTGAGGGGACAAGAAAGGGCAGGCACTGATCTCTTCTCTGTGGTGAGCAGAGACAGGATCTGAGGGAATGGCCTCAAGTTGTGTCAGGGGAGGTTTAGGTTGGATGTTAGAAAAAGTTCCGTCTCCCAGAGGGTGGTTGGGCACTGGGACAGGCTCCCAACAGGGAAGTGGTCCCAGCCCCAAGCCTGACAGCATTCAAGTGTTTGAACAAGGCTCTCAGGCACAGGGTGTGACTCTTGGGGGTGGTGCTGTGCAGGGCCAAGAGTTGGACTCAGTGGTCCTTGTGGGTCCCTTCTAACTTAGCTGGTTCTGTGATTTAGTGATTCTGTGCAATAGGTATTGAAACACAGGCAAAAACAAACAAACAAAAAAAATCTGTAAGAATCCAGAGCAGACACACCTATAATAAAAATATCCACCTAAAGTGAAGGTGATGGTAAATACACAGACACACAGTGGAACTAAGTTCAGTCCTGAGGACCCTGAGTTGTGGGTGAATTACAAAGGTAAGTTAGCAAAATAAATACTGGCCATTTTAGACTTTTAGTCTTCCATGAAGTACCTAAGGAAAGGGTGTATGTTATGGAGAGGACAATAATAATAATAACTTTGGTATCACGTCTGAACCAGACAGGAATTGGCTAATTGTACCACCTGAAGATATGATCACAGGAAATGTATGGCTCACAAAGATATATATATATATATATAGATATATATATATATATATATGTTTTCCTTTTCCAAGAGACCAAAATTCCATAAGCCTGGAAAAATGTAATAGGAAAAACTGCAAAACAGTCAGCGAATGGCATGATGTGTGAAACACAAGGCTTGGTATACTGGCTCTCAAAATTCAGTTATTTGACTAAAAAAGGGGGACCAAGTCAGTTTTTCACAGAACTTAAGGAACTGAATAAAAATATTGTGACCAAATACTTGTCCAAGTAGCAGAAATGTTTGATGAGTTGATATTTTTAAGAAAATAAATGTACGGACAAGATTTTGGCTGATTGGGTTGACTGCCTACCAAGACCAGTTTGTAAAAAGTTGGAAACTGTCAGAAAACACTTTCTTAAAGTTGTTTTCTGAAAATTTTGGTACCAGTAACTTTTCAGTATATATCAACCCAGATATACTTAGGTCTCCCAGTGGTTAAAACATGTCCAGAGGAACACCTAGGGAAGCTCTCCTTATGAGCTTTGACAATTGGGAAATTGCAAAAAAGTAATTTTTAAAAGAACAGTGCAGATATAATTTGCAGAATCTCCAGCACTTAACAACTCCAAGCATGCTAAGGCCAAAGAATAAAAGAATGAACATGCTGTCCTACTCTGCAGTACAGCATGTCAGATGTTATCAGTTAATTGACATGCACGTGATCAGCCATAACAATTAGCTTAAACCCCTTGCATCAATACAAAATCAATAGGGATGCCAGGGCATAGAAGGATTCAGAGTTGTGATGCCTGTTCTACACTTGTTTGAGACAGAGAAAAGATACAAAATTCTTCACAAACATTTTCAAAAGGAAAATTTTGGATCTGTGTTGCTGCAGAGACATGTGCTTGAACCTCTGCCTCTAATGTGACATCAGAAATGTGACTACAGCAGAAAGAAATGCGTGAAGAAATCTCAAAGGAAGTGCAAAGGCCTGGGTACAGCTGTACAGGGCTTCTTTGTTTTCAATATGAGGATAAATTTAAAACCAACATTAGACCATTTACCACTGCTATCTCACTAAAGAGAAAGAAAATCTGAACAAGCACAGAGAAGTGTAAAAAAATTTTGGAAAGTAGAAAATTATTCTATAATGTGACTTTTATACCATCATCTCCTTTAAGGAATTCTCTTAGATATGTAGTTGCACCTGACACACAAACAAATGGTATGGCACAAGGCAGTGAGCACAAATGGCTGGAAAACTCTGTTTAAAGGTGATGCAGCATCTAGGAAAGAGCAGGATAGATTTGGAGAAGTCAGTGTTTCCCATTGCCCCTTTTCCCAGTTTGAAAGAGGGTATTCAGTGATCATCAGAGTGTCTCTAGAAGAACCATGTGCACCAGGAGGAGCTTTGGGATCTGTTTGCCCACAGGTACAAATTGCAAATTGCCCACATGGTATTGGCAGTAACCATGATGGCCAGTGCAGCCCTGGAGCACTCGTTCCTCTGGCACCAGCAGGTCCTCAGCAGCTGGCCCATGATGGTGATGTGGAGTGAGTCTGCTGGTCTGGGGAGGCAGAGGATGCTGAGGAAGGCCAGCACAGTTTCAGTGGTAGGAATAATACATTGTGTCTGACATGGTAAATACTTGTCTTTGTAAGATATTATGAAAAACAGAAATAAATGGCATCTATGTAATTCTGCTGCTGGGTTGTACTATCTGATTCAAAACTGGTTTTATTTAAAATAAAAATTCACTTTTTTTTTTTCTCTTGCAAAGGAATAAAAAAGATGCATGACTGATGGATGCCATGTCAAGTATAAACACTAAAAGCTAGAAGGGAGTTGGATAGCAGAAGTCATGTATATAAGATGTGCATTAATCAGTTTTGTGCCTTTTACTCAAATACACAGCTACAAATCTATTGATATAATATTAAAATCCCAGTTATATGGGATTTTAATATTATATCAATAGATTTGTAGCTGTGTATTTGAATAAAAGGCACAAAACTGATTTCTCAATAATCCTCTTTTTAATGTAGAATCTACATGGAAATTCTTAATCATAATTTGGAAAATCAAGTGCTCTAAAAGTATCACATCCATTATAAAACTGATAAATGATAAAAAGGTGCATAAATTTCCCTTCATGCTTATTGTGTATTGCACTGGGAGCTGAAGTGAAGTCTCTGGTTGTGATTTATATGCCACTAATAGGTTCTATTCTGGGTTATGTTTTCAGATTTATGGCTGTCTCTCCTTCTGTTCAACTGCAGTCGGAAAGAATTAAAACATTTTTTCTTAAGTGTATGCGTGCACACCAAGATATGCTTGTTAGCTGTTCAGACCAAAGATCTCCTCTTTTTAGTGCTGAACCAGGAACAACACAAATGTGTTCAAATTTACCATGGTTTAAACCATGCAGGTATTCTTACCTGGTTGTTTTAATCTGGAAAAAGGCCAGTATAACACAATTGCCTGTAGCCCTACACCAGCTTCTGCATCATAACTGTTTAAAGCCCGGACCTTTGTCAAGTTTCATTGAGACAGACCAGTACTGTGCTTCCCCTCACACCCAGTGGCATATCTTTAAAGTGTACAGCCCAGCTTCAGAGCCCAGTACCTGGAATCAGTAGAGGAGGATTTTTGGCTTTAGAGACGCATGTTGTTGATAAGCTGAGGTGTTCTGTTCTAGCTTTAATTGAATGACAAAACGATCTTTGACTATGAGTAATAAAGCATTGCTATTTGGATAGTATCAAGTGTTCATGTGTCACCATGAAGATATTTCTGCAGCTGGTGACATACTTAAACCAGTCAGCCATAAATTAAAGTATGAGAACATGTTTATTCTCCTTCCTTTCAAAATCATTTGGAAACACTGGACTTCCCTGATTTGGAAACACTGGACTTGCCTGTTTATGAGATTTTAGGGAAGAGGGGATATATCCCAAGCAGTATCAGATGACATTGTTCCTCGTGCTCTGCTGTTGTGTTAGTGTAGTGAGGCTGGCTGATCTACACAGCAGATAAGGATCTGCAGGGCAGCTACACTGCGCAGATGTCTTCAGAAGGGAAACACTTGTGGCCTTACTAGAGCTTATTTCAGAGGATTCATTTGGTCTCTTCCTGTCCATCTCTCCAACTTCTGACAATGTCAGTTGTTCACAGTTCTCCTATGAGCTCAAGGCAGGCAGCTCCTCACATCAGTCTGCAGCTCTGTTGTGCTACTTCATTAGCCTTTAGAATAATTAAAATCACCATTTCCATACAAGAAATATAATTAAAATAAGAGCAGAGACATTGTCTTGTGGGTGGATTTTTTTATATCCAAGCCTCAGCTCATTTACACATTGCAAAATAACCTGAAGCATCCTAGATCAGCAGAGGGGGCTCAACTTTGGTCATTTTCCTATTGCAAAAATAGCTCTAATTCCCCAATGTTGCAGTCTACGGTGAAGGCACCTGCTTCATCATCAGCAAATTATTTTCAGTTTTAATAAGCAATTATGCTGAAGAGTGAGAAAGCTGTTATATAAACTTTTTTTTTGCTGTTAAAATGTTATGCTTAGGGAAATCCTTATCATTAAAAACTGCCTGAGAAGCATGTTAATGTAAACAACTTCAACAAATCATGTACCCTAATTGGATAGCAGGAAAAAAAAAGGGGGATGGGGAGGGGGGAAGTGCTGGATTTTACAAAATATGCTTAATTTTCTTAATCATCAACCCTGTTGATTAGTGTCCTCCAGGACCTTGTATTAATAGAAACTTTGCTCTGGATGACCTCTTATTTTCTTTTCCTGCCATTTGTGTGAACCTTGTTGTTCCAGTGGTGTAACAACCCAGGCACACACAGATGTAAAAATCTTCAGGAGTACACTGCTAGCCAAAAGCAACTGAACCTTGTCAGCCCAAGGGTGTCAGCCTTGCTTCTCTTGCATGGTTCCCCAGGACAAATGGAGCTGCATGTGCAGAAACATTTCAGAAGGAAAAGCTCATCAGTTTGGATGAACTGTGCTTTGAGAAGGAAGAGAAACTTTCCACTGCCTGAAGCACCAATGCATCTGCCATAGTGGTTACTGGGAGGTGCTAACTGTGAGCTTGGACAGCCAAAAAAGTGACAGATTGTGGTAACTCTGCTGTAAGGCCAAATGCAGCTGTGATTGGAAAAGGATAACAAGACAGGGAATAGGCAAGAAATGGCAAATGCTAATGCCCCTCTGCTCTACCTAGGAAGGGAAGGGTTAGATTTCCAGTAAATCTTAACTTGCTCATCAGTTCAAATGCAGCCTTGCTTAATTTTGAGGTGGGCCAGATTTATAAACAGTGCAAGATTTTCCCATTCTGATGTAAATGTTGTTTCTCATTCTCATAAGTAATTCAAAATTAATGATGTTCCATTATATTATATGTAGGACAGAGATACTTGGAATGCATCATTTCTTCAGTCTTCAAGTCTACAAAGCACGAAGTCTAATGATTTATTCCATCACATGCCTTTCCAATTATGTTCTGATCTTCTGTTTCAATTGCTAAGGAACAAAACCCAAGTTATTTCAAAGCCTAGATTTATGCTTAAGTTGGCAATAAGCCTTCCAAATGAAATATGAAAAAGTAAAAATCCTGATCTTGTTTGGGATGCATCCTTCCAATTTTTGTCCACAAAAGACCAAAAACCTTGTAACTTTACTGCTGCCATGAGGAAAAATACTGTCATTCCCCAGCTTGTATTAACCCTGACAGAGATTTGCCTTAAAATTTTGACTGACTGCCCCGACTACTAAAACATTACTTTTTTACATAATAGTGTGAAATTCTTTGTCTCTCTCTGGTTTTGACCTGAACCAATCCAAAATAAAACAAAGATGTTGTGTGTACTACTATGAAGAGTTTTGTTTCAATGCATTATGGGTTTTTTGGAAAATCCTTTCTCTTTGGACTTTTTTATATTTTATATTTATTCCCTTCAAAATTATAGTATTCTTTGAGGAAGTAGGAGTCATTAGGATATAAAGATTGTTTTGAAACTACACTATTTCAATCAATGCAAAAATAAGTGTGAAACTCCATCTACATTTTCTTCTGTGTTTTTTCTTTTTTTTAAAGATTATAGCGTACTTAAAAATCTTGAGAAACTTGTTATGGGTGGAAGAAAATCACAATAAAGCATTTTTAAAAGCAGCAGTTCTTTTAGCATCCCAGAGTGCAGAGATGTATTTACTGTATTTGAGA
The DNA here is from genome assembly GCA_034509185.1 of Euphonia xanthogaster. Classification (NCBI taxonomy): domain Eukaryota; kingdom Metazoa; phylum Chordata; class Aves; order Passeriformes; family Fringillidae; genus Euphonia; species Euphonia xanthogaster. The sequence continues at coordinate 83,015,883 of JAYDZK010000169.1, read as the reverse complement.
TCAATATAGCTACAGTTGTTATATTGCTTAAGTAGCAGAAAAAAATGTTTAAGTAGTAGGGACCCTAGTTAATTTGAAACTATACAACCATGCATAAATTTCTAATGATTCTAGAAATGATTACTTTTTCTCAAGGAATAAACAGAGATATTTCACACTGTTTCTTCAAGAAAAATCTTATACTCTTACTCCACCCACTAAAAAAAGTTTGAGAAAATATCTTTTTGCTCTTTTTCTCTCCCAAAATAGGTGTATCTCCATGAAGTTCCTCTTTTTAGTATATGTGTTTGTGGGTGAGAGAAAAATCTGATTTCTGTCTCTAACACACAGAGGCACCACGTAGTAGTACACAGACTCTCAGAAACATGCTTTCAGCACACAATAAATTTTCTCATCTTTGTCTCACTGAGCAAGCATAGCACCTAGTAATGGCTAACAATAGTACAGGTGATAAATACAAAACTGCATAGCACTGGTAGGAACCAGAAGAGAAAGCTTTCCCAAAAAATTGCCTCTTTCCAACTCCTACCAGCAGTTTTGTGATACTATTTGAACTGACTTGAAGCTGTGGACTAGTCCTTCCAGGATCGCTGAGTACTTTTTGTCCTTGCCAGTTCCCCATCAGAGGCCCTGCCAGGGTTGGAGTACAGGAGAGGACACACTCCTGTGTGTGTGGATCGGCTTCTGGAAGGTGCCTGGGACAATTTCACTGTACTTACAAAGCGTATACAAAGTGTGTACATCTGTACACATCGTATGTTTCCCAGGGAAACAACAAGCTTTATTCAAATGAAATGTGATTAAGTTTTAACAAGAAAAGGATTTTATTGGAAGCAAAGAATTTTTCATGCTTCTCAGACCTCCTTTCCTTCAGTATCTCTCACCCTATCCCAAAGAAGAAACTTCTTTAGGAGAATCAGATGCAGAAATGGCCTGGATGCCTGCCATCAACACTCATAAATTCAGAGGCATCATCTAACAATGTGTAAACCAGATTTGACAATTTATGATTCAACTAGCACTATAAAAGTGGTAGTAAAATAACTAAAATGTGTATTCTTCCTTTTTTCCAGTTGGCTTCCTCTCCATTTTATTCTTGGCCTACACAGAATTTCCTACAAGGAAATGTACCACAGGGTAGCCAACTACTAGGAATTATTGTTACTATATGGGGAACTTTTTCAGTTTTGTACATAATCCTTGCTGAAGTTGTGCAATGACACTGCCCATGGAATTAAGTTGAAGTTTCTTGTAGTGGAATAAAAAGAAAACCCTGAACAATCACACACATTTTTCCATGTGTTATTTTCTAATAAAAAATGTGGCATTTTCTTCAGCCACGTTTTAGTAGAGGGATCTTATTCTACTTTTGTGACTTAGGCATTCAATATGGGATTTACAAAACCAAAAATGAAGACACTGAAGAGGGCTCTAAAAGTGCCTTTCAGTGTAATGTAGCTACACAAGCTGACATGTTTTAGGAAGGAATACTATGTTTTCAAATTGTTCTCTGACAGCAAAAGCAATTAAGTCCACAATGTTTCAGTGCACTGCCACTAATCATAATCTAGTAAAGAATCATTACATGGCACAACATTAATAATACCATTTGTTAGGTAAATTAATGCCTGAGTTGACACATTGGCTTGTAGAGTTGTAGGGTCTCGCGGTCTAAAAGCATGCAAAATGTTTATTGGGAAAAAGTTAGTATTGGGTCAACCCTACCCTTACAAATATTCCTTTATTTAATTCACTTGCTGGTGAATTACCTTACTGGTACCACATTAGTCCTCATCCTGCAGGAATAACGAATTAATTGGCTGACAAGGAACAACTTACTTCTGGACACAGAAATACATTGGGCTGCCAAATAAAACACAACTTCCATCCTTTTCTTCTTGATGGGCTGTTTAAGAAACTCCATCAAGTACTTGTCTCCTTTTGTGAACAGACAGGTTTTTATTTTGTCATTTCACAACACATGACTTTGTGATGGTATTCCAGCAGAATATCTAAGTTTGTAATTCCAGACAGTGTGTATGTACTATCACTGCATATTATTGAGCTGCAGATCTCCTTAGGATATAGAGCTGAATTGTGCTCCTAGCTCTATTACTGCACTATTACCTCACTGTTGTGATGAAAATTTTTTTAGAATAAAAATTGCATAAATACATGTTGATGCTTTTAAAATAGACAATCTTAAAGAAGACTCCAATGAGAAAGAAAAGCAGGCCAAACAAGCAAGGCAAAATTTCTAAGTGCTTTCATTCACAGGTTGTCCTGGGAAAGTTATGCCTAGGGTGGACATTAATTTATTGCCTTACAAACAATTACATGCCCGCTGTATGTAATTACACCTGCATGCACCTTAACCTTCTGCTAGGAACAGATTGATTTCCCAAACTCATAATCTCAGTCACTTCACCTGTATATGGCAGCAATGAGAATATGCCTCCCAAAACTTTAGCCTTTAAAGTAAGAACTAATTTTATGGATGTGGATATAGAACCGTTTTTACTGGCTGTGTAAATTACCTGTGCTCTGATGCTCAACATCCAAAGTCTTTGAGTATTTTGCTCTGATATTTTTTGTGTGTCATTCAGTGTTTGAAAGTATTTAGTAGCAAATCTTAGCTGGCACTTAATGTTACTCAGGTTAGGCTTAGACCTTTCGCTGTGAAGCTCTGGAGACTGTGATGCTTGTAGATGTGTAACCATCCTGGGGAGCAGGATCCCAAGTTTGGCTTGGGATATTCAGATGCTCAAGGTGGATTGTCAGACACAGACAGTAGTAGTAATAAGTTTCCTGCTATTTATGAGTTGGTTATCTGTAACAGGCATTTTTCTTATTTGCCGTTTCTAGGAATTTGTCATGATTGTTGTCTTTGGTTTGGAATTTATTATTCGTATCTGGTCTGCTGGGTGCTGCTGTCGGTACCGAGGATGGCAAGGAAGACTGCGCTTTGCGAGGAAACCGTTCTGTGTGATAGGTGAGTGCCCCAGCTCTAGCTTATTCTGAGATAAGCATCTTCCCTCTCCTGTTTTGTTTCTAAATGAAAACTATTGGAATCAGACTCTGTTTACAGCAACCAACTGTAAGTCCAGAATGGCTGTGTGTCAGCTCTCATCTGCCCAGGGCTTCTTTAGATATAAATCAGGACATTCCTAAAAACCAGACAGTCCATGTTTCTTATGTTCTCCAGAAGACATTTTCCTATGAATCTCATACAGCTGGCCTATATATTGGGCAGATGAGGGGTTGAGAGCTGATCTCATTGAAAATCAGAGATGTATGCTTTGAATGGACACCCTACATCTTGTACATACATGCATAGATACCTCACACATATGTGTGCATATCATGTTCTTCTTGTTTAACCTCTGTGATCAGACACTGCAAGAAGTTTGAAAGCCTCCCTAGAGTCATCTTCTGACAACGTTGCTGCTTCCTGTCTTGCTGTTCTCTGCATGACAGTCCACACATCAACTCTGCAGTGACACTAGCATAGGATACAGCATCATCTTCATTATTTCTTCTACATCTATTTCAAGGCACTATTCCTTCCCTTTTTGCTCTAGAATTTCTCTGTGACAATGGTGAATAGACTCACAACTAGTCAAAACCCTATTTTGAAAAGGGATCTGCAGGAAAACAGTTTCCCAATAAAGGCAGAAATCGAAGATCAAACTCATCTGAAAATTTCTTATTTTTCAAATGGTTTAGAGAAAATGCTTTTTAGAGATCATTTGTGAAACTTCAGGATATCAATATCCCAACTTCTCTCTCAACTTCCTTCCTCTCTCCAGCCTTTAATTTCATCTGCCTAAATCTCAATACAACTTATGGATCAACTGGGGCAGGAAATATGTGCTTCCATACACCTCTACAGCAGCTAGTACATGGAGCCATATGCCTACAGCCATGAAACACATGAGTTTCAGTGTGAGCAGTAAATGAATGCCATCCCGGTAGATGAATGCCATCCTGCTCTAAACAGGAGTTACACAGTGTTCCTTGGCATGGCACACCAGTACACTCGTTAGGCCTAATGCGTAGAGCAAGTTTTTTTCCTTCCACCTCATTCCCTGGTAAATCCACACTTTGTCCCACTAAACCACTCCTGCAATGAAGAACAGCTAGGAAGACACCCCAGATTGTCACCCCCTCAGAAAGAAACACCCCATCTATGTTGTTTTATGAAACTGTGGGAGAGGGGCAAGTATCAGGATTGGCATTTGGGTTTTTTTGGGCAGCAGGGGAGTTGGGTAGATACCTTGCCAGGTCACAGACTTGCCCCAGGATTTCCATGGCTAGCAGAAAGTGGAAATCACAAAACATGGCTACCTTCCTTTACCAGACTTACCATTATTCTAAGATTTTATGGTGCACTTGAAATTTTGCAGTAGTCAAGTTTTGTCAGGGCACAATCATAAGAAAGCATCACTGTTAATTTAGTAAAATTAACTTACTACAGCAATTTAGAGCTTACTAAAAACACCTTTGAAGATTTTGAAGTTACAAGAATCATTTGACTTCTCAGAGTGTTTGTTTTGCTTCTCTTCCAAATGCCATTGTATAGAAACACCAGCAGTTTGTTTGCTTCTGCTTTTGTGTCTCCTCCCTTTCCTGTCTCCACTCAACTGGCAAGTTTTATACCAGTGATTAGCTTCACTCTGAGGTGTTAATTCTCAGCAAAACTGAACGTAGGAGTTCTTCCTTGTACAAAATTCTGCATATTTAAAAGACATAAATGTGGTGCTTAGGGACATAGTTCAGGAGTAGACTTACCAGTGCTGGGTTTACAGTTTGACTCATCTTAAAGGCCCTTCCCAACCTAAATAATTCATTGATTCACAGGGGGACTGTATAGATTTCCATGCTTTCCTTAAAATTACTCATACCTACCCTCTTACTGTGGGTGAAATAGTTCAAACAGATCTTCTGGCACAGATCACAGATCACCCTGGGGGGTAGGTTTACTTCACTTGATTATGGTATTACCTCCTTTCTCCGAAATTTGCCTGCTCTTCTTGTTTCATGTATTTTTATGTAAGCAGTCCCTGGTCTTTAAAGCATATTTTCTGTCCCACTTGGAACTCTATCACTTAGCAGAATTAATTAGTAGACAACAGTCCATTGCTTGTGGATCTCTTCCTGTGCTGGTGCACTGGGTGGAAAGACAACTTTGTTCTGAAGCTTCTTGAAACTAAACCAATAGCTTGAACTTCATGCCATTGACTGTTCTGCATGTCTCTTCTTCTATTTATTGACTTCATTCCATTTCTGGACTTTAGCATCCCAGAAGGGAGTTTCTGATGTTCTGATGTTCAGCATCTCTCCAGATTCGATCTTTTGATGAAAAACCAAAAGTATTGGTTTTTCTTGCTGCATAAAGTAGTTATTTGCCTGATGCCCTGGCTTTGCAGTCATGGCAAAGTGTGAGGCAGCAGCAAAGGTCAGGAGGCTGCGTTAGACAGAGCACAATCAATAGATGATTATCTCCTTTTACTCATCACTCACCAGACCATAGCCAAGATGCTGCACCCCATTTTCCCTCTCCTGAAAGACCTTAAAAAACTGGAGTGCGTGAGTTCAGTGAAGCCATGAGGATGATCAGTGCTGGAGCAGTTGCTCTGTGAGGAGAGGCTGAGGCACCTGTACATGCTCATCCTGGAGAAAAGATGGCTTCAGGGGGAACTCAATGAAATCACTGCTAAGGTCTCCCTAAGAGAGATTCCATGGCCAGTTTGGGCCTATTATTTTTAATTATTTACTTAGTCATCCATTCAATTATTCTTTCTGTTTATTGTTACAGTGGAACAATAATATTTTAGAAGAACTAGTCTGTTTACTATTAATTAAACTTGCTATAGATCTCCGGCAGATCTTTTCCCTGATTATTTTTTGGTGATTAAACACAAATCACATAGGGCAGTGGCCCTAGGGCTAGAAAAAACAAATTTGAGGATTGCCCCAAAGATAACATTTAGACAGCCTTTATTTTTTCCACTAATAACCTAATAACCAGAGAAGTTTTATTCAGGGCCAAAGCTCTGTGTTTATGTTAGCGTGCCTACAATGTCACTACTCTGACAAATTAGTTCATCAAGCATCACTGTGTGCTACCAGGTTAGCAATTACATCTAACAAATTATTTGACAGCTTTGTACCCTTATTTATTTCTGTAAAAAGTGTAGTATTAAAACTTGCTTTGCATTTTGTCCCATGTTACGTGACATCACTCATTTTCTCTGATTGTGTATGAGCTTGTGTGCAAAACATAAAGGCCATAGCAACGCATCCTTAGAGGCACATAAGGTACTTAAATATGTATATACCCCTGCAAATCTTAAATGTCCCAGGTATATCACTCTGAGGCTTGGCTGTTAGCACTGCAGGACAGTGCTGCTGTTTTGTATTGCTCAGAAGAGCAGCAATCCGAGCAATGCATATTCTAACTGCTCTCTGGAGCCTCTGGAGATCAGGGATGCTCACAAACCAGGAAGAACTTGATGCCTGTGCCTGAGCTCACTGAAGATCCTGAAAATAAAAAAGGACAAGTCTAACTGGGAAGATATATGGCATCCACTCCCTGTAAAGCCATTTGGGGGCACTGAAATAAATGAAGAGTCCATTGTCCTTCCTCTGGCAATGGGCTTCCAGCTGGTGGTATGTTACCTGACAAAAATTAAACTTCTGGCCACTCTCCTGTGTGTATCAGAGGATTTACCATAATCCTCTGATTATGGGATCTCAGTCTGTGGGGGGCAGCTTCCACTTGGGGCACTGTAAAAATATTTAGGAACAATAACCAACAAATTCTTGGTCAGAAGAGTAAGATCCTGCTGGCCTCACCTGCATGTCTGAAGTCCACTGAGCTTTCAGAGGAACTTCTTTCACTCCACTGACTCTGTAAGAGACTTTGGGACTCCTATGTGAGAAAGCCCAACAAGAGCAAGTAAATTTTTAACACAGAATCATAGAATATCCTGAGCCGGCCCACAGGGATCATCAAAGTCCAACTCTTGGCCCACCACAGCACCACCCCCAAGAGTCACACCCTGTGCCTGAGAGCCTTGTCCAAACGCTTCTTGAACTCTCTCAGGCTTGGGACTGGGACCACTTCCCTGTTCCAGTGCCCAGCCACCCTCTGGGTGAATAAATTTTTCCTGATATCCAACGTAAACCTCCCCTGACACAGCTTCAGGCCATTCCCTCAGATCCTGTCACTGGTCACCACAGAGAAGAGATCAGTGCCTGCCCTTTCTTGTCCCCTCCCAAGGAAGCTGTAACTTCAGTGAGGTCTGTCCTCAGTCTCCTCCGGGCTGAACAGACCAAGTGCCCTCAGCCACTCCTCACACAGCTTCACACAGGGCCCTTCACCACCTTTGTTGCCCTCCTTGGACACTCTCTAATAGTTTAATGTCTTTCTTGCATTGTGGTGCCCAGACCTGCCCCCAGCACTCGAGGTGAGGCTGCCCCAGAGCAGAACAGGACAATCCCCTCCCTTGCCCAGCTGGTGATGCTGTGCCTGATGTCCCCAGGACAGGGCTGGCTCTCCTGGCTGCCAGGGCACTGCTGGCTCATGTTCAACTTGCCATCGACCAGGACCCCCAGGTCCCTTTCCATGGCACTGCTTTCCAGTATCCCATTCCCCAGTCTGCCTGTACATCCCGGGTTGCCCATCCCC
>JAYDZK010000169.1:82932369-83000043 GCA_034509185.1 Euphonia xanthogaster | reverse complement strand
AATTCCACTTCAGTGCCTAGGCAGTATTACATATTTTTGTAGAACTTCTTTCTCTTGTATGTGCCACTACAGTACATTACTATCTTCCTGTTTTCCAACAGCAATAAAAGTCAATTTTCACACTCATCTGTGTTTATCTCTGTGAATTATCTTGATATGCAATACCAGCTCACTTTCCTCCTTCTAAAAATACCATGTTGTTTTGCATCTTGCAAAAAGATTAAAAAAGGAAGCAAAATCACCAACGTGTTTTGCCTGCAATGACACTTAAGATGATTTCCATCCAGATGGTGTTACGTATTTGAAAACACAAAGACCTTTTGGCTGGAGTGACAACAACATCTGCAAAAATCAAACAGCATCATCCATCCCAAGAATTTCCTGAAGATATCCTGCCAATTACTTTTACTAGTAGGTGACGATTAATCGTAACCTGTCTGGCATCTGAGCAGAGATCTGATCCCTGACCAGGAAGAAAAGCTATATTCAGACAGAGCTGAAAGCAAGCTTTGCCAGGACCCAAGATCCTGAGCATCATTATTTTTAGAATATGCACAACCCAGATTATCTCATATTGCTTGGGGGGGGGGTTTGTTGTTGCTGGTGGTGTTCAGGCTATTTTTCTCTGTAAAACTGAGGCCTTGTAGGTGTAAGTCCACTCAGCTTCTTGTGGGAGGTACAGAACTCAACTTCCTGCCTCTCCCAAATTACGTTACAGATCTTCAGGTGATATAATTCAATGAGTGCTATTAAACTTCTTTTTGGAAGGGGGGGTGGGGTTATGGGCAGAAAATAATGCTTGAGAGTATCATTTAAGGGTGAATTCAGGTGACCTCAAAAGTCTGCATGTCTCTAGAGTAGTCTCTAAAAAGCCAGTTTTCAGATTCTGGCAATCATGCAAATACTGACTTTTACTTTGCTGATAAATAGTTCTGCTTCTTCCAACGAGATAATTTACTAAACATGATAACACACATCATCTTTCTAAATGTGGTAATATCATTCATCTCTCTGATCAGAGATATAATTGCAGGTAAATATATTAAAAATTATCGGTTTCTGGGATAAATACTTATGCAAGGTCACTGTAAGTTCAGCCCATATTTGACCAATTTTTTTGTCACAGTTATGTGAAATATCCCACTGATTTTATACTAAGGGAACATTTACAGAGCAAAATTACTACCACCTGGTAAAAACATTACATTTACCTCTTTTTAATATAACTGTTGCAGCATATTCTATTCATGCTTTGTATTCTTTGCCCTCCTGAACTAGTAGAGGGAAGTAGTTGATCCCTTTTTTCAAGATAACAGCAGTTTTCCAGCCAGTTAATAACCTTCTCTGCCCTCTGACCATTCTGAACAAGTGCTCAAGAAATAGAGATCCAATTCTGTCCCTCACTGCAGACTGCTCTATTAGGGTATTCAGAGCCTTAAACTCTATGAATGTCCTTTTCTTCTTCTTGTTTTTGGTTTTTCGTTTTGATTTTTCTTTTTGCTAGCCCACAGAAGCATGAAGTTACTAGGCTCTGCAAAAAGGCTGCAAAAATAGTCAAGTTTGTCTAAAAAGACCTTTTCTCTTAGGAATCTGAAAAAGTGCAAATTTATTTTCAGGTACTGATGTATGGAAAAAAGTCCATTTTCAGTCATCTGGCTTTATCTTAAACTGCTTTAAATTGCCAATTTATATCAGTTTAGGATAAAGCCCATTGAATATATCCTTTTTTAGCATATTTCTATAGTGTGATGTGCTCAAGTACAGTGGTCTGGAATATATGTTGTGCTAACTTTGTGCTTTAGTGTCTGGTTAAACTTCAAAGTACATTTCTGCATTGATTAAATGATACCCTTTGGTCATGGCCAGCCAGCTGTAGCGATTATTGAAGGCAAGTTGGAGAGAGTTCTGAGAATAGCATAAGGACTGGAAGGACTGACATCCAAAAAGATGTTAGACAAACCAAAATGCTGGTCATTCCTCCCTACCACCACTACCAACCTCTTAGTGACTCAGAATGGAAGCTGCTAAGTGTTACTATGTATTGATTGCTGCAAATCTCAATTAAAACCTATTTAAACTCCTCAGCAAGTGAGAATAATTGCTGTCTGTGCTGCCATAGGCGAGCATGACCTGTGCCATGGTAGAGGGAGCTGATGTCAAAGCTGTCTCGTGCCCTTAGTGGAGCCCAGTGTCCCTGTAGCACCACAGAACATAGTGCTGGGGTTTTTTCAAAAGTAACTTGGAAACTGAGGACAATGAAGTGTCCTGAGAACTATTCAGAAATGACCACTACAAGCTGTGCCTTTTCTCTGGGTTGTGGATAATAGCTAGATCAAAATTAGACCTTGGAAGGACAGCCTTAGGGTAGCTTAGAGTTGGTGATACAATTGCCCACTTAATTTCCTTTGTGAGTTAATACAGCTGCAGGCTAGATAAAACAACCTCTTGAGATTTTCTGCTTAATTCTGCAGTTTTGGGGGCAGATATGCCCTACTCATGTCCTAGTTCGTTGCCTCTCTTTACTGATCTGTAGCTGGTGCAGACACAGTAATTGACAGCCATTGACATTTCCTGCCTGTTCTTAATAAGAATGTGTAAACTCTGAGCATTTTCTGTGAACTTATAGAAAATACTAATTTGATGACCTAGTGATGATCCAAAAATGATTAAATAGTATTCATTTTTCTATTCAGATAAAATAAAAGAAAAAATCACAAGATTCATTTAACCTGCATTGTCTCAAAGCATCATTCATATTTAGAGGAAAGGATGTTTCAACATATTAGCACTAAATGCAGGCAGCTGGCAAAGCTCCTATAAACGTATGGAGCTCTTCCTGTGAAGAATACGAAAAAGAGAAAGATGATGCAGGTTTGTGTATTAGTATGAGCATGTGCATGAGCTTTGAGCAGATGAGAGATTGTCATTGATTACGTTTCCCAATAATCATAGAATCAGAGAATAGTTTGGGTTGAGAGAAGCAAAATCTAGTTCCAGCCCCCTACCATGGGCAGGGACACCTTCCACTGGATGAGGCTCCTCAAAGCCCTGTCCAGCCTGGCCTTGACCACTTCTGGGAAAGGAGCACCCATTCCCAACCCTCTTTCAGTTTAAGGCCATTCCCCCTTGTTCCATCATTACATGTTCTTGTAATAAATCATCCTGACATTCTTTCTGTAACTTTAGAGATTGTCCTGATGGTACATCAAGGTTTTGGGACATGGCACAATATCCAAGTGTAGCTTTTGTGTTTCCCCCTTTAGCTGGGTTCATTCCCATGATACCTATGAATGCTGTAAAATCTCACAACATCCAAGAAGCTCATGCTAGCAAAGTTGCATTGGAGAAGTCATTAAAAGTAAAACAATCCCTTGTGATGATTTATGATGCCTCCTTTTCTACCATTATTATTCTCTCAATCACATTATTAATCTCCCAGCTGGCATTAGAAATGCTGATAGCCAACCACACCTCCATCAGTAAGACAAAACTTTCTGACCCAACTTGAGCACCTAAGGCAACCCAACACTGGCCTTTGTGAGGCGGGGAGCTTGGACTGGCCCATCTTGCATGAGTTATCTAAGTGTGGGGTAGTTGCATTACTGGCCTTCAGTTACTTGTGTTACGTGTTACTGTTTTAGGGACATTGGACAATACATAAGTGTAATCTGTTACACACATGAGTTCTGGGGTCTTCTCTTTTTGTGTGTTTTTCATGAGGGGTCCCTGTTAACATGGTGCCTGTCAAATAAAAAAATCTTTCACGAGTTAATATGCACAAAACTTTTGTGTCATCTCAGGGGTTTCGTGAGTGGTACTAGGTGAAATTTCTGAAGTGGAAGAAGTAGTTGTTTGAAATTTCATTTGAAATTAAGTGTTCAAAAGTGACCTATGCAAAAGCTGATGAGATGATTTGAAATCTCAGGCGAGAGTTAATAAGGAAGATTGTTATCTGCAAGGATAAAAATCTGAGACATATTTCTAAAGGGTGAATAAAATCATCATCATGGCTGAAGAGAGGCTTAACATTTTGGGAGATCATACCTAACATATTAGCTTAGGAAAAAATAACAAAGGGGTAAATGTACATTAGAAACCTCTGTCTTTTAGTAAGTTATTATAGAGAAGTTTGGAATTATACTGCCCATTGCTCCATCTCACATCTGAATCTTTTCTGGTGCTTTACAGAAAGATTCAGCAGAGTGAAAATTGAGAGCCCATTAAATTAATTGAAATATTACTATTTAATATTACCTGTTTTCCTACTTTTGCCTCTAAAAGTTAAAAAGGAAAATAGTAATAGAAGTCTGGGAAAGCCTTCTTAAAATACAGAAATACCACAGAAACTTTAGCTACATTCACATGGAATATAAAAGGAAGTTCAGAATAATATTTTTCTCTCTTGGTTTAAAAGAGGGCAAATGCCACCTGAAGCATATTGTATAAAAGTATGGCACAGAGAAAAATCATAATATATTTAACTTTTCACTTTTTCCAGGGTATGTTTTGATAAGAAAATCAAGCAGTTTTAACATACTCAGAAGTGACTTTCAACCATTGCAAACTTTTCTTAGGACTCTGATTTCATTCCAAGAAGGGTTTATTTTTATTTGTCTTACACACGTTCCTAACAAGTTAAACTACACTGGAATAATGTGCTGCCTGCCTTCCCTACCTGCTAGAGAAGCACATCCAGGAAGGGCAATGGACACATTCTTACCTTCCCTATTTCCAGCTGAAGAGTTAGGGATAGGGTTTTGGTGGGAGTTGAGGATGTGAAGAGTGAAGAAGAGAGCAAAGTGTGGAAAAAACACCACCAGACTAGGAGGAGTCTCTTCCCTTCAGCTGTTTTTCAAACAGGTTCCAGTGCATTTTCTGCTCCCGTTTTTCCTCCACCATTTTTCCCTTTAGGGAGAACCTCATCCCTGCCCTCCAGATAGAAGAGCATATGCAAGTAGATAACTCCTTTGGACCAATGCTTTTAAAAATGGAAAAGACAACTGTGCTGCTGTTGGCTTCTTTGTCTCTCATGTTCACAGGGGACCAGAGACCCTCAGTGGGGCAGAGGGCTCCCAGCAGTGCAGGGCAGAGGCTGTGCTCTGCTGGCAAGACTGAATTAATTTGAATTTTTTGCAGTGGGGGGCCCTTCACAAAACTGTGTGTCATGAAAAAAAAAAAAAAAACCTGTCAGAGCTCTGAAATAAGTAGGAATAAGGGCAGGAGCAAGTCACTGAATTTTTAAAACATTGTCCTATTAAAAGTGGTGGAGGGTGACCAAAAACCCCAGTAAGAATTTTAATAATTTCTGCATAATTCCCGATATTTTGGGTGACCTTATTCTTTTTTAAATTCTAAGAATGATTTTTAGGGGCATACACTGCTCTTCTAATGATCTCTAACTCACTCCTAGTCAGTCACCACTAAATAAAAATGTCTGTTCCATTGCTACTCCGAGACAAGTCAAGATCACCCTGCCACTGTGTCAGTCACCAGGGACACTGTTTTTTCAGCACAGTCCATATTGCTCAAGACATTCCAGCACCTTCTGTGTTAGTCTTGGATCCAAATAAGCCCAACTAAATATAGAAAGAAGTTTGCTTTAGGTGGATGCATGTGTGCTACGTGTCTCTGCTGGCACTATAGTCAATCAGGATCTAGGGTTTAGTTCAGCAGAGTACAGAGGTGCCTGTCCCCTGTTACATGATATTCCCTGCTCCCCAGTCACTTCTCCTGAAGAATACAGCTTTTCCAGGTCCAAGAACATAGCTGCCAGATCAAGGGGATATCTCAGATACCTTAAGGGATCTCAAATGGCACTGGACAAATAAATTTGGGCAGCTGAATTAAGCCTTCCTTGTGCCAAGCCCAAAGCGGGAGGCAGCTGAGCAGCCAGCAGAAGCCTTCCTGAGGATTAGCTGCACCTCTCTCAGCTGACGTGATTACCTTGTGCTGCTTGGGGAGTTTAGACACCTGCTTCACATGTAGACACCTAAATTTAAATATCTTCATGTGCTCAATCCAAGTCCATCTATTTTTCTGCTCTCCATTAGAATTTGTGATGTCCTTAACTCTTCCTAGTCAGTTTTCCTATTTCTCAATTCTCACCCGGACCTCCTGCATCTGGTTGTTGTGAGCTTGAGATTTGTACTGTGCAAAGACACCGTGTCCACTTCTGTCTCTTCTTCATCTCTGAACCTGCTGGATTCAGAAGCAAATCCAGGATTTTTGGTACCCAATTATGTAGTAGTCACCTATGATCCACCTCTGTAGTAGCCAAAGACATTTTAAAATATCAGAGCATAAAACAGGCAGAAGGTCAGCCCAGGCCAACACGAGATGTCAAAGAGCCAACAGCGAAGAGCTGGGGAGGATTGCACGAGCAGGGCAAGCACACAGTGATATTTCTCTACAAGAGTTTCTCAGCCCCCAACATCTGCTACTTGAAGATATCCTGAGCCAGAAGTGGGCTTTTGGTATTAATTAGCCCAGGATTAAATCTTCTCCCCTAAGATCATCCAGCTGGTTTTAAACCCACGTAGATTTCTATCCTCTTGTGTCAAAAGTTCCACAATTTATCAGGACAATCCTTATACCACAGAAACAGATTGTCTGTACCCTTGGAATTGTATTGAATCACTTTCTGGGTCATTCTTGTAGGAGCTATGCTAGGGACAAGATGTGTGTTTCTGCCCAACACAAAAGAAGTAAAACTGGTATCAACAAGAACTTGCTTTCAGCTATTCACCAACAAACACGGATTTTAGATTATCCTTGCATAGAAACATACAAACACAACAAAACCCTAAGAATAAAATCAGGTATTTCTTAGAAGGGCTCTTTAAGCTTTTAAAGTTTGCCAGGAAATTAATCATGAGGTGAGGAAGAGCAGAGCTTGTTTTGTGCTTTTCTACTCCATGCATAACAGCATGTCTACCCCAATCCTTGTAAAAGGACATTATGCCTTCTCACAGCATCCATGTGCCATCACTCTGCTGCTTCTCCTCCTTTCCCCTTAAATGCTGTTCTGGCTCTAAGGACAGCTGGCTGATTAGTTCGTGCACACCAAAGTCACTCACTGTTTGAATCTGTGACCTGAAGAAATAAATCCTAACACTTGCTGAGCTTCAGCTAACTTTCCAGGCTTCCAGCTAAAGGAACGCTTCTGAGTACCCAGTGCTGTATTTCCTCCCTTCCAGGAAATGGTACAGCAGGGCACTTGTGTCCAGAAACTACATTCCTCAAACACACAGTGTCTGTTCTCATAGGAAATTAGTACTGTGCTCATAAGTCTGATTCTACCAGACTCTCACCTCTGGGCCTGCCCAATTTTTTTCTTACCTTAGTTTTCTTTTTTCCTTTGTACAGAAAAGTTGTTATGGGAAGATAGATAAAGGGGAAAAGTTCTAATCCATCTACTCATTTGTACAGTTTGCTACATCAGGTTTCACAGCTCCTACACGAGGTTTCTTCAAGACTGCTCCTTTTATCCATATGCTTTGAAAATTGTCACCCTCACTTTTCACCCTGGAGACTCCCGAGGTAGTTTTTGACACCAGCTCTGATCTCACATCCCTATTTCAGACAGGAATCTCTATGTTTTGGGTTCCCACCCACTATAGGAGTCTCATTTGTCCTTCTCATTCAGCTCGTGTAAATGTGTGTACTTTTTACTGACACTTGGACATTAATGCTTTCTGTAATGTATTTCTTTCAGACATCATTGTTCTCATCGCTTCAATAGCAGTTGTTTCTGCAAAAACTCAAGGTAACATTTTTGCAACATCAGCACTGAGAAGTCTTCGTTTCCTACAGATCCTTCGCATGGTGCGCATGGACCGAAGAGGAGGCACTTGGAAATTGTTAGGTTCTGTAGTTTATGCACATAGCAAGGTATGTAATCCCAGATACTAATTTTGTCTGGTTGATACGGTCGCTTGATGTGATTCAACAAGAGACCAAAGAAATAAGCATTTATCAGTTTTGAGCAGAATACCCAGAATTTTCTGAAGTAACATCAATTGTAATATGAACTAACACAGATACACCAGGCCATGTTTAATGCTAACAGTTTTTAGAGATCTTGAAAATGTTTTCCTTGATGGGCAGCTGTAATTTGTTATATGTTGGGGACGTTGCTAAAGCGTCAAACCTGAAGAATAGATCTTGTCCACTTTCAGAGAAAATTTGCATCCATAGGGAAGCATTTGACTCATAACTGCACAGATGCCAAAAAGGCATTTATATAGATATTTTCATGATGTCTTCTTGAATGTCATTCTATTCAGTCCATAAAAGGGAAATTGATCTCTTTTCTTTTTTATCTAGGAATTAATCACAGCCTGGTACATAGGATTTTTAGTACTCATCTTTTCATCTTTCCTGGTTTATTTGGTGGAAAAAGATGCAAATACCGAATTCTCCACATATGCAGATGCTCTCTGGTGGGGCACAGTAAGTACAGAAAAATAACATGGACTCTCTAACCAGTATGCTAAAGTGCTTTGAATTTCACCTACTGAGGATTTTAACTTAGAGTGCTGTTCAGTGAATTGTTTTCACTGACAAAAAATGGTCTGAGAAGCTTCTTCCTTCAGCTATTCATTTGCACATTGACAGATTATTTCAGTCCATCCTGCAGAACAGCTGTTTATGTGTTTCTGCTGCAAACCAGACCACTAAACCTTCGAGACAAGAAAGCATTGTACTTTTTAATCCTTAGCCTTTCAGTAATATAGTTTGTAATATGGCCCCACAAAGAGCTGTTTTGATACAAACCAGAGGGCTCTAAGTGGCAGTGCAGGAAGGGGAAAAAGTGTCAGAAAAAAGAGGGGGAAAATCTTACATCAGCTTTGGCACGTGAGTTTCATCAGTGCCCTTTAAAAGATGTTGTTTCTTCTTCCTCTGTACCTTGAGGACAAAGACCAAGAATAAGTATGTCAATTCTGGCTCAACAGCGTTATCTTTTACAGGTACACTTGAGATCATGGTTAACTATCAAATCAATTGTTTTTACTTTGTTGAAATCTGTGGGATCTAAGTGCATGCCTGACGGCTTTTCTGAAGGAGGATTATATGGATATGGTTAAAGAAACTAGGCTTTCAATGAACAAAAAAAGGGCTAAGGTTTGATTTTTTTTTTTAATGGCATAATGTGTAGGGGTTTTTGCTTAAAAATGTCCTATAGTGATCCAGACTACTCCACTGTGTGAGAGTTACTTAAACAGTTTAAGAAATCTGCCCCAACAAAGCCTGAGGCAGTTTTTGTCAGGCAGTATAACACTGCTTTTATTTTCCTTCTGATGCACACAGAGTGTGCTCTGGCAGTGAAGTGATACCTGGGAGATCATTAATGCTGACAATAACATAGAGCACTCATTAGTTTCCTTGGAATAAGTGTGAGACCTGAGCCAGCCTCTGCCACTTTTCCTTATCAGAGGGATACAAAAATGAAGCTTTCTCACCTCAGACCTTTTGCTGACAGGATTTCATCTTGATTTAGTAGTATCTGCAGACTCAGAGCATGCACACAGAGACTGTGCAAAAGCCCTTCCCAGAATGTCTTAAATTATTGAAATATTTGTAAGAAGTTTTGTCTGCATTTTGAGCTAAGGTCATGATCACTCACTGTTATTAGGGGTAGTTAGTGTATTTGAAATTTGTACATCTACGGGCTAGTCATTTGTTGCATGTCTTCCTTAGAGACTATATTTCTATGCTATCACTGCACAAAATTGGGAGCTTGGAAATGCCAGACCTACTAAATATTATGTGTACATTTACAAATATTCAGAAATATATTTTGCTGAAACTTGCTGCTTTAGAGCAATCAAGGCTCTGATAAAATATACATTTTATCCTGTAGTACAAACACACATAAAATTCATATTGACTAAAGTCATGACACAAGGTTTTGCATTCAGTTGAATCACTGTAGTTTATTTTGTTTCCCATTTCTTCAAAAGCTGAGTTCTGAGTTTGCCTCTACCTCTCTGCAAGGCCCTGTGTGCCTTGGCCTTGCACGGGCAGGGAGAAGGGCTGAGCAGAGGATTGTACCCACCTGCCAGCTGGAATGGGGGAATGTATGCACAAGGAATGAGAAAGTCCCAGCAAACTCAGAGCTCCACTCTGGCATCTGTCTGAGGCTCGTGTCAGATCCAGATCCTTCTCCTTGAGCAGCTCTAGCAGCAGGAACAAGACCTTTACTTTAGAACTTGCTTCTCCACTACCTGCTGACTGCAATTTTTTAAGGAAAAACCCTGCTAGGAAGTAATCATTGTATAAAGTGGTGCTTAAAATATTTTGTACACTATGAAGTGAAAGTGCATGACTCAGAGGTTATATAAGTAGTGCAACTGAGAAAATCAGGAATCTCGCCTAGATTTCAGCAGGAAAAACAACAAAGTTTATTAAAAAACCTGGAAACAATATATATTCTATATTTCTATGTGTTTTCTTCTTTCCCCAGTGTATGACATAAATACATTGAAGTTTTTAATGCACTTCAGCAAGTGCACAAAGTTACTAGAAATCCATGTTCCCCCTTACGTGATGTCTTTGCCATTTTAATAATAGTAATTTTTTTTACAATATGTAAAACAGTATGTGGGAAATGCATAATGTGCTTCTTAGTCATGGTTGTTTTTACTGCCAGAGTAACCCACATGCAGATTTTTGAAAAGGACAGACTGTATGGCATTTTAGGGGAAATCAGTGCTTAGTCTCATTGATTTGTTTATTTGCAAAAGTTGCTCTGACTTAAACCACAGATTATGTACCAAAGTCTGGACTGAACTTTGTCATGGCAGAGGTACAAGAAAGAAAAGGCTGCATCAAAGTCAGGCACAAACAGCTACCCTAAATTTCAATCTTTTAGAGGCACTTATGCTTCTCCTTACAGGAGCACTAGCATGCTGCAATTAACCCATTCATTAATTCAGATTACTTGAGGACCATACACTGCTATGGTTATTTCACTGATTCCATTTCTGAAGCCCATATTTATATACAGAAATGAAAGGCAGGATATGGCATCCAAATTTACACATGAATACTCCACTGCATTTGCAATTTCATGCTGTACTCTGCAACCTGCTATTGAATCATCATGTTAATATTACTACTGTGAATATTCTTGTGGTTGGGGTCTCCACAGTGTTGCCTAACACAGCACCATACAACGGTGAGTGTTATATGAAGAGCTCAAGTTCAGAATTTGCTCTGGTAGAGAAGATAAATTCATTTAACAGAAGAAAATAATAAAACCACATGGGAACAAAAGGTCAATTAAAAAACCTAACTACTTCAAAACCAAACCATACATGGTTTTCTGAGATATACTGATGTTAGCTAGAACTGTGGATACTTACAGTGACATTTAGTTTTTACATTAATTAGCTTTAGCTGCAAATGTAATGCAGCTGAAGTTTCTGTCCCTCTTACACATTTGACAGAATTTCTCTTAAAATGTCTTAATTTTCTAGTAGTACCCAATAGTTACAGTTGAATACAGAATGGCTCTAGCAGTCCACAGTGACCTGCTAGTGACCAAACATCTTAGAATGAATCACATTGGCACCATGACTAGCTCAAGTAAGTTAAGATTTATGAAATTTTTCCAATTTTATGTAATGATAGCATAAGCAAACTATAATTTTTTTCAGTTAAGTGATGTCAGGTAACAATTCAAAAGGTAAGTACTGCTAGGAGAACATAAAATGACATCAAAAAGAAATATTAGAGAATGGCCTCCTGAGTCCTATCTCATCTAATTGAAGTCATCTAAGTTATATCGTCACATTCATTATTACATTACCTCATTTGTATTAGCATATTCATTAGCTCCAGCAATGAGATAACAGATGTTCTATCATAATTGTGTGTTTTGAGCCTGGCCAGATGAGACTCCCTGCTTTGGCTAGTCTGTCCAGACCCCTCATTTACAGAAGTAACCAAAATGGAGTGGTTTGCATGTGGTGTGAAAGACAGGACTCGGGTAGCTCATTTAGCCATGCAGGAGTGTGATTCAGCTGCTTAGACATAGGCATACAGTGCCATCAGGGATCTGCTGGGCAGTCTGCTGCCTCTCCTGCGGGTGTCCCTGTTCAGATGCCCTAGTACAACTCTGGTGGTACTAGACTTTTTTTTTTCCAGACAAGCCCAAGTCGTACATTTTAGGATAGAATGAGTTACCTTTGCCCCTTGGCCACTTCTCTCCTACTCACACAATGCCAGCTGTAACTTCTGTCTGCTTCTTGTATAATTATCAGTGATTCTGGAAATTTCTTATGTTGTCATGTTTTCACATCCAATAGTTTTCCATGCCCTGCTCAGTTAATTTAATCTCAGGATTATGCCAGTCAAGGCCTGGCCAATGGTTTAGTCATTCACTAGCAGCACTTACAAAGATGCAGTGGATTATTCTCAAACTCGACTCTGAAGTTGTCCAGAAAACATTTTCTTAGTTGTGTGGTGAAAGTAGTATAAAATGAAGATTGAACCCCTTTTCTCAGAGTTGAGTAAGACAGTACAGCATGGTGCTGACACCTATACACTCTTATAAAGACCATCCTGAGATAAAACAGCTCAAGAGAGCAAGAAGCCACTGATATTCTTAATCACAGACTGATACCGTTAAGTCCTTAGTACCCAGAAGAATTGAGGGAAATGCTTAATAGGGTCTTGTTATTTTCTTTGAGAAATTCCAGAGATACACTCTGTGTGACTGCTCCTGGTTTTAGATTGCTCTCAGATGTCAGGTCCCAAAGGTTCAAGTTTATCTCTCACTTTGGAATACAGTTTGGTGGCAATATCATTAATATGCAGATGACGCTTGGTTCTGTTTCCCTCTCATCAGCCCAGACAGGAGATATCTCTGTACTTTCCAGAGACTGGCAGAGATAGGGAGCTGGATGGAAGCCAAGAAAGAGGGCTCATTCCAGAGCTCCAAACTGCTTTTCAATAACTGGCCTGGAAACAAATTTTGAGGAACTTTTATTCAGGGATTCATTTGTTCAAGTGTTTCATTCCTCTTGGGCTCTTAATAGCCTCAGACTGTTCTGCAGTTGCCCTCTGACGTGAAGAGCTGTGATTATCTTCTTCAACAAACAAATCAATCTCCTCTGCCAGGCCAAGACCGTGGCTGCACCAGCTCATCTCTGCCAGAAAAGGGAGAGTTTCACTCTCGTGTTCCTTCCTCCTTCTTACTCCATCTCAGTCTCTTGCTGCCTTGTGCAGGCTCTGGAGCTT
Source organism: Euphonia xanthogaster (assembly GCA_034509185.1). Classification (NCBI taxonomy): domain Eukaryota; kingdom Metazoa; phylum Chordata; class Aves; order Passeriformes; family Fringillidae; genus Euphonia; species Euphonia xanthogaster. The sequence goes on along the minus strand of JAYDZK010000169.1, from coordinate 82,986,798 downwards.
ATTAGGCACGTCTGTGAGCTGACGCAATGGACCAAAGCAGCAGAAACAAACCATGCAGAAATGTGGGTAATTTTCTCTCCCTTCCTGGGTGGCATTGGATTGCCAGAGTCCAGAAAAGGCTCAGAAGAGAAGATGGGGCAGAGAAGTGAAGAGGTGCAAGGAAGAGTGAGACCTGATAGGCACGCAAGGTGGTGTGTCTGTGACCAGGCTAGTGTTACAAAACTTGAGACTTGATAACCACTTGAAATTTCAGCTGCAGCCTGAATTCGTCTCTCTTTCTTAGTCCCTGTGGCTTTCTCAGGGTAAATTACACCCGCAGCTTGTTCCAACAATGGGAGCAATTAAAAGCACTGTTTACTATCTACAGAGTCCTAAACAGTTGAAATCTAATTACTTCCAAAAGACTTTCCTTCTTTTGTCCCGTGGTGACCCTGACATTAAATAGAATTGTTTTGGCCATCTTGCCTGGGAATGAACTTTGAGGAAGCTGGAAGCAAAATAATGTCTCTAGAAGGCAATTTCCTGAAGAATCTGTTGCTGCCAGAATATTTGCTAAGCCTGAACTTGCCCACATTTGGTACACGATGTAAAATAATTCTCCATGCACATGTTCTCCCTAATAACAGGCCCCGTAGTCCTTGGCATTCAGCCTACTGTTGTCTATCTTTGTCCTTTAACATCGTGTGCCGCTGCCTGAGCACGCGCCCCGCAGCCTCCCGGCCGGCCCTCGGGAATCCTCCGCTCTGCCCACGCCTCCTCCAGCTGCCCACACCGGGCAGCTGCGTGGGTCTCAGCTCTGTGAAAGCACACAGACACAACTCTTCTGCCAGGCCAGCCCCCAGGCATGGGATTGGTGTGCTTCCTGGGCTGCGAGTAGCCTGGAGGGCAATTCCTTGGGTCAGGGAGAGCCCTCAGACTCATCTTTTGCCTTCGGGATGCGCTCAGTGAGCCCCAACCATGGGCCATTATCTCAGTGGCCACGCTGCTCATGGCCAGTGCCCAATGAGCCCTCCCAGCTGCACTAAAGCTTGCCTCCCCTTTCTCTTTGACCTGTCCACAGGTAGGTCTGTGCTAACACGGTCCAACAGCCCGCCCGAGGTACCTCTGCCTCTGCTGCTGCATAGTGACCTTTGGACCTTCGTGTCAGGAGTGACAAAGGTGTACCTGAGCCTGTCAGGAGGAAGGGGAAAGGACCACAAACTGTACTTAAAGTCCCTCCCAGCTTTTCATTAGTGTTTTTTGTGTTCCAGAAGATAATTCACTTCAAATCGTACTGATGGGTTTGCAGAAAATGCAGCTGCTTCTTGCAATTCCTTTCACTTCATATCATCTGCAAGCATCAACTTCTTCCTTCCTATATTTTTCCAGTATTATGTCCGTGTAATTTATATTTGTTTAGTTAGACAAATGCATATAGTTATATTTTCCTGCAGAAAACAGGTGAAACACCTTCACATCTATGGAAAAGAGCACTTTTTTTCTTCCCAACTTATATAATTTCCTACCATTTGCCTCAAATTTGAGATCAAGGTAATTTTTCATTATTTTTAAACTTACTGTTTATTTAGGTGTTTTTCTCATGTTTATTATTTATCTCGGTTTTATTTAGTCATAAGCAGTATCACATTTTCACAGAAAAGTGTCAATGTTAGTATATTTATGTTCATTTTTTTAGAAACAGCTATATGTTTCAGATGTCTTGGATTAATTAGTGGAAATGCTGCTTCATGCAATGTAAATAATCTGCAACTAATCTGTCAGTGACTTCTGGTAAACCACGTTGTTCATTCATTTCTTTTTAGATCACATTGACAACCATTGGCTATGGAGACAAAACTCCTCTTACTTGGCTTGGAAGGTTGCTTTCTGCAGGATTTGCTCTACTTGGCATTTCTTTCTTTGCACTACCTGCTGTGAGTATGCCTATGAAATTAATAAAAAGTAATAAAAATTCCTGTAGGTCCTGCCACTGTTATGATACAAAAAGCTGAAGGAAGCTGTCTACATGAAGAGCAGCTCTCTAAGGCTTGTTGCTCTGCAGCAACGCCAGTGAAGTGCTATCCAAAATCCAAAGAAAAGGTTTGATGTCCTTGCTTTAGTTTTGGGAAGTTTCTCTGGCATGGACAAAACTGGGAAATAACCCCAAATTAGGTTACATACTATTGTGAAAAGTTGAAAATCCTTAATATAAGTTGTGATTTATATTACTGCTTATATTACTGCTTTTCTTTCAAAATTTTCAAAACAAAACAAAAATAAAAGCACATTATATGTTTTTCTAACTTAGATTAGATAGAAAAAAATAGGTATTTCTAATAGCATGGTTTTTATGGCCATACAAGATACCAACAGACAGTAGTAGAAGGCCTTAAATCAACTAATGGTTAATGTTGTTGAATGCAAAAGATGCTACTATCATTTTCTGTGAATAATTGTAAATAAACATTGCAGTTTATTTATGTTGTTTCCATCAATGTTCAAGAGACTAATGGAAATGGCAATTATCTAATGACTAAGATTTAATGTAACTTCAGAAATAAATTCTTGTTTTTTTGACAAAATCTCCTTTATTTTTTTTAAATTAGTTTTGAATAAGCATGAAATGAGAAGTGGCATTTGTATTTTTTTTTTGTATTGTTTCCAGTTCAATGTCTTTTGATATTTTAATACTCATATACTTAATTTGTAGATCACTATAAAACATGGATGTTATGATACTTAATTTGGTTTCAACCATATAGATAAACCAAGATTAAAAATCTGCATTTGTCAACAGCATTAAATAATCTGGTGTACTGCATTTATTTCTTACTCCAGCTACAAAGAGTATTTCAGTATCTTTGACATACTATAATGCCTTATAATTATAACCCATTACCTGTTTGTGAATCCTTGACATTTATTGACATCTACTGTAATTAATTCCTTTTGTCACCTAGTCACCACTAACAAGAAAGCTAGTCTTAGCAGCACTACAATGAAAAGATGAATACCCTTACATAGTAGAGATGCCACAACTTTTGTTCCTCGTGTCATATCTATGTACAGATACTAGTTTTCCTCATAAATACTTCAGTGCTGAATCTGTCTGTAAAAGAAGAGGTATGTGGGAAACATTTGCACTTCTTATAGTATTTTATCCTGACTAAATAAATATTATTCTGAGTAAATAAATAATTATATATGTATAATTATTATAATTAAAATTAATTATAATAATTAAAATTATCCTGACTAAATAAATATTTCTAGAGGAAATATTCTTCCTTATGACGGAGACATGTCCAGCAAAAGTATTACATTCCTTGCAAGTCAAGAAGGAAAACATCCTCAATTTTTGGATCTATTCAGTTAGAATCAAATTTATCTTGCTCAAAGGTAAAAGGCTAAAAGAGGAGAAGTTTAATAATTAGCTTTTTCATAGCCTCTAGAATGAACAATGGGTATTATTTAATGGGAAAGATCAAGAAGAAATGCATTTTCTAACTTTCCTAAAATCAAAAGTTCTAATAAGTGCTGCAGATGTGGACTTTGGTGTACATATATACCTGTCGGCTGGTCATTTCCTCATTCCTGACTCAAGTTCCTCTGAATATTTCTGCTTGGTTTTATAAATATGTATGTATCTCTATGCCCTTGGTAGTTGCAGGAACGTAGTGTAGCACAGAACCAGGCAATGGGTGGTCATTGGTAGCACCACAGGTGTTATGTAAGAAATCTCCTGCTTCACCAGGAAAAGGGGAACTGCTTCTGTGCCTTCTACTGTCATACACTGGTCATAAATGCGTTATCTGAAGCAACCAAATGGTGTAATGTCTTCACAAAATCTTTGTAATTGATGGTGTGTATTTGTTCAAAGACTACCTACACATTGATAAAATGATATTGCAGGGCATCCTCGGCTCAGGATTTGCATTGAAAGTGCAGGAACAGCATCGTCAGAAACACTTTGAGAAAAGAAGGAATCCAGCTGCAAGTCTAATTCAGGTAAATATGAAATCACCAAAAAGATAATCACAGGTGTGATAAAGCACATATTGGAACAAGTCTTATTATTTCAATTTGGAATATTTTGTGGAAATAATATTTAACAGATTAGTTAGTTTCATGAAATAAATATGTTCAGTGACTGCTATGTGTTGCCATAAATCTGTACAGAATCACAGATTCATTTAGGTTGGAAAAGACCTTTAAGATCATCAAGACAAACTATAACAAGACACACAGCATTTCTGTATGTAGTTTTTGTTCTTCTGTCCATGTTAAAGAAACAGAGGCAAGGATGCCAAATGCATGCCTGCAGTCAGAAAGCTATTTGGAAAAAGGGAATTGATCCCTAGGCAACCCAACAGACAGCACAGCGCTCTTGCCTATATTAAGCTACTTTTCATCTACTACAGGGTTTAGAGTATTTCAGTGAGTGATATACTTGGTGAAGATGAAAAGTGTCCTGCCCAGAGAATTGCTTTCACTATGAATCAATTCAAAAGCTGGAAATGTAGGCACAAACAATTTTAAAATGTCTGAAAGTGTCTGAAGTTGTTCTGATGTGATGGTGCAAATCAACAAAAAGTGGCATGGTATGTTTTGCATTGGCTTTTTCCTTAACTTTCAGTCCTAGTTAAAACTGAGAAAATACTCTAAAGAATCATTTTGCACCAAACTTTACTCTACTTGATGCACTGAAAAAAAAAGGGGGGAAATAATCTCCTAGAGTCCTAGTTTATTTTCCTGGGATGCCAAGTATTCTCTGTGTGCCATATATGCTGGGTTTTACTTTTGAAATAGTAAATCCAAATAAAGAAGCTGAGTATGAATATGCTAGTGTTCCATGCTAAATACAGATAGATGTCAGACTGTCTTTGAAGCATTCTTAAAGTTAATAAATGTTTTCCATTATTACTGTTCAATTATTATTAAATCCTAAATATTTCAAATTTAATATTTGTTAGAATAATTAACAAAAATAATTCCCCTTCTTTTGTGTCTGGTTTAGAATAACTGGCATATTTTCTAACACATAGATTGTAATCTACTTCCAAGTTTGGTTGCCAGAGGAAACACGTAATAGATTTAGGTTTTGGATATAACTCTTATTATTATTTTATGACAGTTCAGCCAAAATATTAGTAAGACAGCATGCTATATAGATTAGGAATAGCTAGCTGCCTCATTTTGGAGATTGACTCTCAGTGAGTAAAATCATTGTGAAAGGAAGACATTTGTTGTGGGATCCCACGATGAAGGCTGTTCAGCATTTACATGTTCATTTGCAGGTTCAACACTTTCAGTGATCCAGAAATAAATATAAAATTGCTGGTAGAGATATTTTCTGAAGGCACAAGGCCTGGCAGCGTAGGAAATAGGAGAACAGGCACAGAGGACTAAAACCAAGGACCATCTGGGTGACTTTTAGTGTGAAAGGATCACTGCCAAATATTTTAATACAACAAATACAAAACTTGATCTAGAAACTGAATCCAGATAATTATTAGATGTCTCTATCCCAGCATTAGTGAATCGGGAAAGAATTTAATGAAGCATGAGAAATACAGAGGAGAAAGACTGGGAAGGAAGGGTCAAGAGCTTCAACAATTTCCCAGTATGTTACTACACCTGGTTTTATTAAAGTACTTAGATACAGAACCATAAACATATGAGGAGAAGACTGATCCTACCACTGTGTATGATGATGCTCATACTAATACGCTGCATATCAACTCAGCATCTACAGTTTGTAAGTGAGATTGAAATATCAGAGAGAGCAAATAAAACATTGGAAAAATGGGTCAAGGACTGGAGAAAATTTCATGTTCATAAATGCAGGATGTGTCTGGACTGCATATCATTGGGTCCTGTAACAGTGCCCAGGTGTTTTTTTAACTGTCTCTAGCTTATCAGGGTAATGTCTATTTTCTAACCAGTTACACTGTAGAATTAGTCTGTGCTAACTCATCTGTTGCCACAGATAGACCCTTTGGTAGAGCCTTTACCTGTAGATAGCTGTAGAAAAGTGAAATATTTGGTATGGATATAATTTTCTCAGTTTCTTTAGCTTATAAGAAATATTTAGTGTGAGAATTATTTGAACACAGAAGCTCAGAGAGGAAGTCTTGGAACCTACTGGACCATTTAATGTAGTGGACAGAAACATAACAAGTAACTCTGGCTGTAAGCCAAAACCAAAGAGTTTCAAATTAAAAATTATGCAGAAATTTTTGACATCGAGAATGATCAACCAATGAAGCAATTTTCCAAGTGAGTAACAGGTTCTCCATCTGTTAATGAAGACTGGATGTGTTTCTGGGAGATGCACAGTAGGAAAACACAGGGTATTAGATTCCATACAAGAATACCTAGATGACATTTAATGGTTGACAATATACAGGAAGCACAGATGCTCAGCTAGTACAAATTAATATAGTTATGCTGACATCAGGGAACATGTCCCAGCTTGTAGAACCAAGGCTCATCTTACTATCTACATGCATTATAAATCTAAACAATGGACACATTTTCAATGCTATGCTTTGGTTACTCACTTTTGTTAAATGTTTAAAAACACAAAATGAATAATTTCAGTGTTTCAAACCACAGAGAATGCTTCTCTTTTCTTCTAAGTTCTTTTGTCTGGTTTTCATTAAGATTTGCAGAATGTATTATGACATTTTCTTTACATCAGACTGCAAGTTTGTGTGGGTGTCCCCTATGGACCTGTCACAAATAAACCACTGCAGTGCTTTTCTGAGCACCTTTATGTGCTGAATATCTTCTGGTGCTTTCACTAAGCCAGTAAGTCTTATCCTACTGCATAAGGTGTACTGGGATTCACAGAAGTTTTGGTAGGTTTGTACTGGCATTTCCTGAACCAACCTAATCGAGCACATTCTGGTCTGAGCAAAATCCCTTCGCTCCGTAGTCAGTGCAGTGGCACTGTCACTTCATTTTCTTGGTTCCTTTGTGCTTTTCTATTGTTTCCCCATACCAGGCTTCCTGGCGGTTTTATTCTACCGACGCCAGCCGAACAAACATGGCAGCCACCTGGCGATATTACGAAAGTATTCTTCCTCCCCTCAGGCATGTATCAGTGCTATGAATGATAAGAGAAAGACACAACTTGTATCAGTTACTAATCTGCTTTTCAATTTTTTGTTTCATCCCCTACTCCCTCTTGCCTTGTTTTTTCTTTTTTTACCGTATATCCCGCACGTAGTGTGTATGGCGTAGTTATGCTGCTGATGAGAAATCAGTTTCCATTGCTACCTGGAAGCCTCATTTGAAGGCCTTGCATACCTGCAGCCCTACAAAGTAGGTACAAATATGGCAGCTGGTGCTGTTTTTGATGTGTGTTCAAGCTTATAGAGAACTAGTATTTGTCTGTTTCGTCTTGGTTTGTTGTCTTAAGTCCTCTCAAGTCTTCTCATTAAAAATTTCAACTAACAAATCAGATCAATATAATGTAGGAGCCTAGGAACAAGTACAAATCATTGCTATTTATCTCAGAAATGCACAGGCATTAAAAACATTTTCCCAACAACCCACTCATGCATCACGGTTAATGATTCACCTCATTCCAAATTATCCTCAAGGAGAAAAATATTAAGTTTAATGCAGAGCTTGTACCTTGGTTCAATGGTATGTTTATGCCTGTGCTTCTGTATAAGGCTGTAGCTGTTGATCTACCTTTCCAAAGAAAGAGTGCCTTGTGCTATTTTGCAGGTGAATGCGCTGGGGAATTTGCTCCCTTTTGTCATAACTTCTGATATATTCAGTATTTCCTCAGGACAAACTATATACACAGTCATACATACAGACAGTGGAGGATGACTCAAAAGAACCTGTTGCCACAGTTTGGCAGACAGGAAATATTTGATATCCTAGTTTGGGTGAGAATTCACAGAGCACTGGCAGCCCAAGACTTTTCAATAATTCAATAAAAGGTTTAGCAGAAGGCAGCAAGTTGACTGATTCAATACAGGGCACAGATCAGGAAGTAAAAAACACTTGATAAAGATCAAAAAGGAGAGCACTAAGAGCCTTATGGGAAAGCTCTGATAAGCATCTTAACTGTTGTTAATTGCAGACAGTGCAAGAGAATTAGTGGTTTCTCTCAAAGCTGGGTGATGAACATCCACATGACAGTAAAAAGGTAATTGTGTGCCAAAAAGCTCAGCCAAAAAGAAGTTTGGCTGGGTATCCAAAGCTGATCTTTGAATTTCAAAGAGTTGACAAGAACGCAGCCGTAAGTAATCCATTACCATAACTCTAATTCCAAACTGTTCCACACTAAAATGAGCTTTTAGATTAAAAGTTACATGAAGTATTGATATTTTACATATACAAACAGGCTGAAAGCAACATTAGTAGAAATGGATGCATAGAAAATTGCATAAATAATGAAGCTGTATCCCACATAAAATATTCTAAAATATGACTGTCCCTCAAAAGTGCATCTACTTCTTATTTTAAATAAGCATATTGCTGTGCTAAAATTGAACTTTTTATTTACCAGAAATAACTTATCTAATAAGAAACTACAGCTTTCTGTTATATATGTGTCAGCAATGCATTTTGCCTAAGTGCTTTGCCAACTCAGTCTGCAGTGGTATGTACTAAGCATGTTATGCATGTGTTAAAAAACCTGAAAAGTTTCTTTTCCAGAAGCATTGTAGCTATGAGTCTTGCTTGAATGTTTTTGTGGTTGCAATGTAATGTGTGTGTTGTGCACCAATTAACATATCCATTTATGTCTATCATACATATAACATCATCTCTAACTAAGTAATGTGATTACTATCTGCATAACAAGTATGTTTTTCCCTCCCACTCCCTGACCTGAAGAAAAGAGCAAGGGGAATCTTCTAGCAGGTTTGTAGTTTCTTTTATTTCTTTTATCTGTGAAATTGCTGTTTCCTAATGGCTTTTAGATGTCTTGGGTTCTCTACAGTAGGTTCAATGAACTGCAACCATTGATGGATAATAATCACAAATTGGATCTTTTTAAACTCCTATGCTGCTGAAATTTGCTTCTTTGTCCCAGTTTTTCTACGGGAAAAATAGGCAATTTTTTACACATCTAACATGCTGTAGCTTTGAGAAAAGCTCAGTTTGAACAATGACAGAGCAGCCAGTGGACCAGCCTCCCCAGACCCAGCTCCTGGGCAAGGACATGTCCCAAGCTTCTGCTGTAAAATCAATGCAGGAATTGCAGAGGAAGTTACAGACATATAGCTTAATTTGGCAATGTGAAGAAGCCCACCAACCCTCCACTGCAGGGAGGACCCTTTGACAGGTCTGGTTGGATGTCACCTTTGCTCTGCAGGAGCGTCCTCAAGGCTTCCTCAGTGCCATGTCTCCGCATTTTTAAACTTTTCTGTCATCCCCTCCTAAGGAGCATTTTGGGGCATAGGAGGTGGGGGGAAAGCAGCACTGCAGTGTCTCACCTCCTCCTGGCTGCATGGCTTGCACTCCCCCATGGCTCAGTTCAAGCAGAGGAGCCAGACTGGTAGCTCTGCAGAAGACAGCCCCACTGCTGTCAGCCCAGAGCACAGGTGGGCTTCCACCCAGCCTAGATCCCAGCTGAGCACCACTGCCCACAGCTGGCAGCAGCAAGCCTTGGCAGGGCTATCCTCACAGGGTAAACAAAGCTCTGGAGAGGCATGTCCTAAGGCAGTGGGAGAAAAAGCTGGTCTTTGCTGTACTGATAGCCCAAATCCTTAGGGGCAGGAAAGGCTTCAGTGGCTAGAAATGACTCTATCTCAGAAACTCATTAGGAATGGGAATCAGCAGGCATTTGGCAGCTGGCACTGTGGTATCAGCACGCTCAGAGAATAGCAGACCTTACCTCCCAGCAGAAAATGCTGAAAAGCCAAGGAAAAAAGTGTTGATGACATATCAGCCCCTGAAATACATCCAGCCCCAAATTGTACTGTGGTTCACAAATCCTTCTGGGTTATTCAGTCTTCACATCAATTACCCATGTCCCATTCCACTTCCCAGACTGCTCCTCTGGCACTTGACTCCGACCTTTTCCTCCAAGCACATGTAACTGCTGTTAGTGTCACTGGAACTCAAGGGGACATGATTTGCTCTGTCAGTTCTGGGACTTTTTGTATACATTACCTCCACAGGCTTGCTAGCAACACATTGATCGCATTAAATTATTACAGTCTGATCCAAACTTCTTGCACTTGCCAGCTGTATTTCCTAGTCTTTTGACAGCAGCATTTAAAACTGACTTTTTTAAAGGTGACACAGAAGTTGCCAGTAAATGAGTACATCCCTCTAAAACTGGGATTTGTGCAGAGGGGAGAGGTTATTCCCAGTTGTACCAGCAAGCACTAAAAGAGACAAATTTACTTACAATAGCTGGAAACTAGATGGAAAAAAAAATAAAATAAAATAAAAACCCAAACACCCAGCTGTCAAAACCATGCTATGTTCTCCCAGTTGTGGCTTTAAAAGAAGTCAACAATTTAGACAGATTTATTCACTGAATGGAAGATGTTTGCTCCTTCAGAAACACTTAATTAATAAATGCACTGCTGCAAATTAATGTATATGTAAAAATGAACTAGTTAACTTCTAAGATCATGTTCTACTGTAAGAACCCTACAGACCACTCAGTGCCTTTTAAAAAAAGATGTGTTTTTTCAGTGGCTGTTTATTGCTCTTATGCTGATCTATCACTCTATGTTTGTATCACTGAAAATACATGTGGTGTATGTGGTCTTTTGTGGCAAAGATGTAAATGCAAACTGCTGCAATGTACTTTGAGATACCTGTCCTTGACTATTTAACTCATTTCTTACTGTGATGCTAAGTGACTTGCATGGGATGCTTTGTGAACTAAGATTCTTCTTGTTTCACTCTTTAAATGAAGAAGTGTTTGCACAAGCAGTACATTGGATTGAATTCTGAACATGCTCTTTGCTCTATATTCCCTTCTAACTGTGAAGAAAAAGTTGTATTAGGGAAAAGTTCATTATCTTCTTTCCTACCAAATTGACTTATATTTACAGAAATTAATTCTCGTGTTTTGTCATGTATAAACCTGCAGCCTTTCATTAGGTGACTAAATGTTGCTATGCATTTGAGTTGAGAGAGCTGTGCTTATGAGGCTACAGCTTCAGATTGATTTTAATAAAAATATGTATGTTGTATTTCCCAAAATTTTACAAACAAGTATTCTAATTAATCATTTATCAAAGTATTGGTAGACAACCTCTCTGGTGTATCCAGGCTATAAATGAGATATTTCTATAAATAATTTCCAGAGTTGTGCAAGTTATTTTAAAAGACTGTATCTTAAATTCTTAATATCTGCAAATGCACACACTGAAAACCAACAAACATTTATCTCTGTTCAGTTATACAACATGGCTGAAATAGCTCCTGTGCAGGAAACTAGATCAAGACTGATGAATCTTGTCACATATGGAGAGCATAATCAGTCTTAAACTGTGTGTAGGACATGCACTGGGTGTCTGCAAAGGATGAATGTCACCCATCTAGTCTTGTAACTCATGAGGCTGAATATGCATTCCCTATTCAGACAATTCTCTCTGGTGCAATAAGGAGCAGTTTTGCCAGTATAAGGTCTTCAGGGGAAAACTCAGCCCTGTTCTGAGGGAAACAAGTAAATTATGTTGTGGAATTCTTTCACCTTCTCTACCATATCTGTTTCTAAAAGTAGATTTAATGTGAACAGCTCTGCATGCACCATATAAAAAAGAAATTGCCAATGATGCATAATCTAACTTGAGGTGGAAAACCTAACCCCTTACCCAGCACTGGAATGCTTAGTAACAGAGTCCTCTATCTCCCCTCACTCCTAGTAAGCTTTGTAGTAATAAACAGAAGCTCTTCAGGATGTACACCCCTCGGAAACATAGGTATTCAGCATCCTGCCTATTCACATGATGTTTGAGAATGCCAACTAACATCAGGTGCATGATCCATTCACTTCCCCTCCTCAGTGCTTTAAAGTTCCTTACTTCTCCAAATGATGTTTCCTATTTATTTTAAGTGCTTGTAAGTCCCTTTTTGCTTGTTGCCTGCAATACCATTAACACGATGGCAGCAACACCAGTTGTTTCAAACTCATCCAGCCAGACAATTGCAGTGGCAGCACATTGCGGTTTTGCGAAGCCCCATTCCCCTTCTCTGCCCGAGACTTCAACTTTTGGAATGCATTGCCCTGGGTAGATCTAAAACTGGGGTTGAATATTTGGGTAAAGCCATTTCCCCGAGTCCAAGAGGATTTTTATGACCATGGCAGTTGATTTCTCAATCTAATTATTGTGGAGAATATTAACTTATAGCATGCTAGGCAATTACAACAGCCAAAATGTGCAATTGCTCTTGAGAAGAATCCCCTTGGATGCAGCTTGTAGGTGATGTGCCCGCATCCTGCACTGGAAGGTAGAGGAATGCATGTGAAATTAAGCATCTGCTTCAGCTGAATTCTCTGGAAATTGTGTCTCTTACCAAAAATGGTAATTCCTAGATAGATGAATCTTACGGGAAGAAGCCTATGATTCATATCTCAAGCTGATTGCATTTTTTCTTACTTATTAAAAAGAATGTAAAAGACAGTGGAAGTACAAACTGATTACAGAAAATTAGGACCAAAATAGCTTCTCTTCATTTAGAAATTGTTTTGGAAAAGGAAAAAATGCACAAACACCCTGAATATTTACTTTTTCTGTTTAACAATTGAACTATAATATACTGTGGCCTGAAATTCTTGCTGTTACTTATTGAAGGTATGAGATACAGCACAAAATTTCTTGAGTTTGTGGTCCTAGCATGAGACTGGTGGGGAAGTCTTTGAACTTTAGGTCTCACAGTATTACCCGTTGCATTTGCGATTGTTCAACTTAGCTTAACTTCAGTAATAGCATTTGTAGGCTCAGTAAGAACCAGCACCTGTTTTTATAGGTAGCTAACTGCTGAAAATTGGCACGCGCATCTGCTTGCTGTTGTTTGCCATAGGTGATAATTTCTGGCAGTTTTAGCTTCTGTCTCAAGACTCAAAGCCTTCTTCCTCACCCTCAGGCCCTCCAGTTATTTCTGATTCATTTCAGTTTCTTCCTATTTTTGTTTCCACCAATTGGCTCAGTATGAAAAGCTGAAAAACAAGGTGAAATTAAGGCTAGTAGCAAGCAGTAGTGCTGCAGGTCTGAGGCTGAGGCAGAGCAGAAGTTTTAACTCGACCAGAAATCTAGGAAGGTGGCAGGCAAATGGGGGAGTGGGACTGGGAAGGAAAGAGATGCTCAGTTAATAAAGTATAGGGAGATGGTCCGTGGAAGAAAGAGAGAGCAAAGGTTTGTCTGCATTTGTCAGTTAAAACAAACTCTTATCCAGAGTAGTCATTTGGACGGGGAGAAAGTGATCGTTCCCTCTGCAGTGAAGCTACAGTGACCTCTAGTGTCCCTACACACCCATTCCTTCATGGAAAGGTGGCAAAGGCAGAATTTGAAAACGGAGAAATAGAAATTAGAAAGTCATTTGCTGTCCCAGGAAAGTGAGCGCCTTGGGCATGAAATGGGAGGAATGAGTCATAAGATCCTACAACTGACCTTTCAGAAGGCACTCAAATACAGAAAAGTCATTTGCTTCCTTTTCTATAGCTTCCAGTTGTAATTGATCTCCACTAAAAAGATGCTTCAAGGCTCGAGTGTTATCGATAAGAATACATTCCACAACTTTCAACCTGCAAGAAGAGAGGAGTGATAGGTCCAAAGAGATTATCATGGCCAGGGAAGTCTGTCAATGTATGTCAACCAGTTGGGCTAAATTATCAGTCATATGAAGTACAAGAAATTATGGACAGACACACATCTAAAGGAATGTAGAGATAACTGGAGACATCTGTGGATCTCTCAGATCATTGTAATTTATTTTTGATTTAAGAACTTGTGCTATTTTATTTTCATGTTTCTTTCTCATGGTTTTTGCCTTTTGGACAAACACACAAAGTTTGTGAATACTTATGGGGATGTGTGAATATCCAATGGTAATTAACAGGTTTACATTGATTCAAGGGATTTCCTTTGGATATCATGTAAAAAAAGAGGAGAAAAAGTGAAAGATAAAAAAACATAATAGGCCAGGACCTGAAAGATTGAAGGATTTTTAGAACACACAAGCCAGTACTGACACAACCAGTATTAAATCAGAATAAAGGGCCCTAAAGGAGTCACTGGCTATTGATTCAAATGCAGAATGTCCAAAGATGCTTGAATGGTGTGTTATCTTCACTCTGCAATTTTAACACCATCTCTACTGTTATTGCAACAAAGAATTCAGAGCCAGGAGCTAGGCTTTATCCTATAAGGAAAGGGACTTTCACTCTGGGGAAAAGCCTTGTCAGGGTATGCTCAAAGTGCTCTGATTCAATTACTTCTTCATGATGTGTTATTTATCATACACAGAAGAGCCCCAAGACACTGTGTTCCCAAGCACAAGCTTTCTTCTCTCAACCTTTCTTCTCCACTGTCAGTCACACAATTTATGCCTGTGCTGAGAAGGACCCAGTGACTTCAGGAACATTTCCCACCAGTCTCAAAATAGGAACAGGGATCCAAGAAGCAAAGAACTGCTCTAACTAGTCTCTTTGGGTGTGCATCTCAAGATGCAGAAGAGAGTTTTCAAACCCTCCTTCCTTCAGGGGCTGTGTTTCTCTTCACAATGCAGCACTCTCTGCATGGACCTTTGGCATGCCAGTACACTGTCATTGCTACAAAGCAGACTTGATTTGAGTTTTTTAGTATAAGCTCTGCAGTTTACATTAGTATTTTAATTCTCAGCATTGCACTTTTGAAAAATGTCTGTAGTACAGATAAAATGCCTACTGTTCCTTTCACCATTGCCTCTCCACGTTGATTTGGAGAACTAAAGATATTCAGGTTAAGTAGTCATTCTGTACCATTCAGCTTTTATAAATGAAATAACCATGTCTACCAATCATTTAAAGGCAGCCACTGCTTCCATTAGTACAAATTAATTGACAGAACAACACATGCTGTTTTGACGTTGGCTTTAAATTTTCATTTATATTTTGGAGTTGATATGATTATTGAAAAATATGATCTATACGGATAGTTTTTGGCTAATAATAGTTTGGCTATTTTACCCATTTTCCTTTAATTTTTACTAGTGCAGCGGGAAGAGAGCTGTCCAGAAACTTTTTAATGCTAATATTTGGGGAAAAAAGCATTATTTGACTTCATTTTTCAATAGCAAGAACACAACTTGAACCATAAGGGGAGTTAAAAGGGGGACACTTGTAGGAATAATATCTCTTAGAAGAAGTCGGTTTTGATTCTCTTCCTCATTCTGTATGACAATGTAATAATGTGGTTAGTGAGTATTTCACAGTTTATATATTCATTGCTGTGAAATGCAAAAGATTCCTGAGCTGAAATATAATTCAGTCTTGAAATGTAATTTGTATTCAAAGCTAAATTCTGGAACACTTTTCTTTCAAATATTAGGTTCTCTCGGTCTTTTGTATTGCTTATGCCACAGCATTGGGTAACAATTTACAATGGAAATAGATAACATTTTCATCCCTGTGATGTATTTATTTCAACAACTGCTTATTTGGGCAAGAAAAGAAGGGGATTACATTGAGAAAATATAGTAAAGGTATTCTTTCAAGTAATCCAACATGCCATATAGAAATACATTTATCTAATAATCTTTCTATTGATGTGCTCATTTTTCAGTATTCTTGAAAATTATCACATTATAAGCATCCCAGCATGTGTTTTGCCTGCAACAAAGTGCATCCTTTCTGCTCTCAGGGATGTTTGTACTCGGACTGAAATGCTACGCTTTGCTATGCATGGACAAAGATATGTTTATCTCAACATTGCATGGCCACAGAGGTTCATAACTACTTTCCATTTCATATAATTACATAGTAACACTGTATTTTCAGAATGCAGTAGGTTAAACATCTAAGAACCACATAGTCCATATTAACATTAGTTAGTTATCTGCAGGACCTGTTCCTGTTCAAAAGATCTTATGGGCATGCTGAAATTAAATGCAAAGACCTTGAGAGTACTAGAAAGCGTCTTAACTTCAAGAACCACCACAATTTTCAGGTAGACAGTCTTTGGTAAAGATGTTTTAAAAGACCTCCTGCAAAGCCTACACCAGTAGGACTGCAAGTCCCAGTAACACCATACCATGAACAGACACTGCATTGCCCTCATCATCTCCCCCCTTGAAAGAACAGGACCACTGATCAAGGTGACCATTCCCTTGCTCAGCCAATTGAATTTAACCTTGCATATAAAACAAGGTTTCCAGACCTTGGTATCAGACTCCTTCTCTGTTTGCTCTTTGTGTCTTCTGCTACAGGAAGGGGCAAACAAAGGCAAAAATGCTAAATAATTAAAAAGTATAGGTAGCTAGTCACAGTGACCACAGGATGTTCATCAGATGTGTTTGGACAAAGGTAATTTAAGCACCAGGAAATAGAAAATCTACAAAACCCACATTTAGTTGGGTGGGGGAGAGGGTTACAAGCACAGCAGGAGAGAAAAAAAAAACTTAAAATTGGTCAACCATAAGAGCACAGGGTCACCATTGATGCAGCAGACACAGTCATGAGCTTGGCTGGGCTCTGTTACCTGTCCAGTACCACCTGCACATGGTCAGCTCCCAGCTACATCTTCAGCAATGACTTTAGGGAGCACACACCATATCATTACATTTGCATTAATCAGTCATCATGCTGTTTCTTGGATATTTTATTAATTTTGGTTTTGTCTTGTCCAAGTAAGTGCTCTGACAAGGAATTCTGGATATGAGTGATCACTAATCATGCATATGAAATGTTGGAAGTGCCACATCCTCCAAAAGCATGAATATACACTAACAGTATTTTTTGCATGCTTAAAAAAACCTCAAACCAGACAATACTACATGGCATGCAGTAACAATAAAATACATTTTGGATTTGTTTCTCTGAAGATATGGCCAGAAATGCACTGAACTTGGCTGACTAAGATGGAAACAAACCTTCAAGTTCAAGGAATAGAAAAAAACAGCATAGACATTAATGTATAATAATTGGGTGAAATTGTTTCTATTTGTTATTTTTAATTTCCTTTAGAAGGTTATTCTGTAGTTTATGATAGACTGGCGATGCTAGTGCTTCTATCAAAAAACAATTACATCAAATCAGTTCCAGTCAAAAATTAAATATATTAATGAAATATATGCAATATATTATAAATATATTCAATGAAAATAAAAGGGTTTAGGAAACAGATTCATACCAGTGAGATTTTTTACACATTATTTTCAATAATCATACAATCGAAAAAAGAAATTGATTGAAGTAACTATGAAATAAAATATATTTCTCTCTCTCACAGTCAAAAGCTAAGTTTCAAGGAGCGGGTCCGGATGGCCAGCCCACGAGGACAAAGTATAAAAAACAGGCAGCCTTCAGTGGGAGATCGCCGGTCACCAGGTGCTGACATTGCCACCGAGGGCAGCCCAACCAAAGTCCAGAAGAGCTGGAGCTTCAATGACCGAACCCGCTTCAGGCCCTCGCTGCGGCTGAAGAGCTCCCAGCCCAAGCCCATGGTTGATGGTAGGAGTTGTTCACCCCTTGTTTGCCACTGCACGCTGCTCACAGCCTGCTCACACTCCTGCACACCTGCACGGTGACTGTACACATTTTAGGAAGGCAGAAAGAATTGCAGCCACAAGCCAGCTACAGTCTTCTTCAAAGACCCCAATAATGTGATTATTTTTTACTAAGAAATCATATCAGTGGTGCATAGGGAACAACTTGTGGAAAAGGGGGTCTCTGTGAAAAGTCACAGTGGATTAAAGGCATCCCAGGGAACTGGCTGCAGCAGCTCTTCTGTCGTGGCCCCTCTCCCACTACTGAGATCAGCTGCTGCCCAAACCTGCTGCCTCTTGCTGCACACAGCACAGCCAGCATTGTCTGTGCCTTTGTCAGCCAGGAGCACAGCTTGTGCAGAAGTGGCTCCCTCAGGCAGAGGAGTCCCAGTGCCTGCACTGGTGATGCCATCACCTGCCACCAAGGGATACACTACTGGGTGCTCTCAATTTGACAGGGTTGTATCTGCCTTGATAAGGCAGGTAGATTTTGCAAACAAAACCAGTGTTATTGCTTTTATGTATTGCTTTCTATAGGGTATTTTGGAGGGAGGAAGCACTCCTAAAATGTAAGGAGGTGGATCTTGGCAAAAATGGCTTGTTGAACCTGCAGCAGGCAGCCCAGCCTTTCCCTCAAGCTGCCTCCTATGCTGTTCCATTCTCTAGCTTAAGTCAAATTTGGCATTAAACTAACTGGTATTCGGGTAAGGATCTTCATCTGACAAAGCCTGCTAAAACAAAGACAGTGAGTCCTCTAACCACGGAGCACCAAACTGGGTGACAGTAGCTCCCTGACAGGCAGGAGCTGAGAGAATCAAGTGAAACTGACCCCTGTGTGGGATGGGTCCCGCACTGAAAGGTGCACTCACATAGCTCTGGAGGTACTGCTGCCCCAGTGGATTTTGTTTTGGGTTTCTCCATTCCCATATTTCCCAATCTATGAATGTTTTGTTCTTTCTTGTGGTACCCTCCATGTAAAAAACAAGGGAAACAAACTGGTTGACTGCCACAGAATGCAGTGACCCTGCCTGAATAGAAAAGGTACAACCTCTTTCTACAATGGCATCATGCATGCTACATCCAACAATTGTGGTAAGACTAATTAGACGATGTTGATGTCCCTTCCTTTTTAAGAGCACATATTATCACAAACATATTGGTTGCAAAACCTCATTGAACTGCAATGCCCCATCCCCAGTGAGGATGTTCTACACAACAGATCTCTTCAGGAAAAGCCTGGGTAAATGAACATTTCCTGGAGGGCAACCAAGACAAACTAATGGTATTTGCTAAGGTCATCATTCCAGGCTAGCCCTCCCCCGTGGAGATGTCTCAGATTTTCCAAAATTCCTAATTTGCCTGAGGTACAGTGAGCTGCTGGGGTGTATCATCTACCAGGACACTATCCAGGTTGCTCCACTCCACTCCACTATCCACTGCTATCCACTCCTATCTCCATCCTGGGTTACAGGCCCTGGCTTATGTCCCATGGCAGCTGTATCACAGGGGCTGTGTGACCTAGCCTGAGTCTCACGCTGATGTGAAGCTCAGCCAAGGCCATAATGGGAACTGAGAAATGCTCTAGGTGGCATTGTGGTTGAAGCTACCCTGTCTAAATTTAGGCATCCTACATAATCACTTGTAAAGCACAAGTATCGTCCCCAAACTGCATCAGAAGTAATTTCATAGGTTAAAACCCTGTAACTCACACCGTGCCTGCAAGTGACCTAAGGAGAAAGTAGTTTTTTGAGCACTCTCTCAGAGTATCAGTGGCTCACTTTTGGTCCAGCTCTGCAGTCTGCACCTCACTGAAGCACCTGTTTCATTTTTCATCAGTCCATTTATCATAGAAGCATTTCCTCAGCATGTCCCCTATTTTGTCCTGTACATATTGCCATCAATAACAACTATGTGCACAAGCAGATCATGCTGCCTCTGATTGTTTCCCCCTCACGGAAAAGGTGGCATAAACAGCACCTTGGATATATCTGTAGATAAAAGACAGAAACAACAACAGAGCACTCATTGCTGTGCGCAAGCCCTTGAAGATCTTCCCGCTCCTCAGGGTGAGCGCAGCCTGTTTCCTGGTCAGTGATTAGTCCACCCTTATGAACTGGGGCCAACAGATACAACCCATTTCTCCTCTGTGGCAGAAGGAACAGCTTCCATTGTCTCCAGCTTTTAGGCAAATGCCAAGTTTCCATTCTGGGACCTCATCCAGCTACTTCTAGGACCAGTATGATTAGAGAGATGTCCAGTGTGCTCACTGCTGAGAGACAGCTCCCTTCTGCCTTACCCAAACTTTTGCAGGAAAAGTCGGGCACTACTAACCTTCGTTTCTTTTTTTTTCTTTTCTTTCATAGCTTGATACTTTCTGCATTTGACAGCTCAGTGAAAAAGATCTCAAGATGATGTACTTAATTTAGAACATCTTGCATTTTTCACTGGATGAAAAAAATAGTATTTGCAGCATATTACTCTTATCTCTTGCTTGCCAGGTCCTCCAATTTCCTCCTTGAGGTATTCTCCAGCCAAATAATTAATAATTTTGTCAGGCCAATCATCAAGCCAAAACTAGAAGCCAAATTTTTCAGGGTGAAATCATGGGCACAAAACAGTACCCTTGAACCGCTGGTCCTTCTGGTGAGTCCTACATCTCTGTAGGGTGTTTGGTGGGAGAAGAAATTACATTACAATATACCTTTGGGGCAGTGACAACATAGTGCTGGATACCCAGTTCAGTGTCAAAACTTCATATCAGTGAAAAAAATAAAGTCTTACTATGAACTTCCTCTTCCAAAGGAGAAAAGGACATTTCACTGTGTGGGATGTGGAGTTGTAAATGCTCTGCCTAGACAGAGGACTGATTTCTGTGTGAAAATAAAAGAAAGATGCAAATTATAAGGAGAGGCTTCCAAAAGGAAGGAAAATTGTTAGCATATGAGGATGATTTAAGGCAGATAGATGGTTGACACAGAGACTTTGCAGTGCTGACTGTGTTCTGGTAAGGACATGGCTGGAATCTGGGCCAAAACCATCAGAAAGAGACTGCTGGAGAAACTCAACATTAGCAATCAGAAACTGGCTTGCAAAGGGAGGTTTCGCGTCCAGACGGGAGCTCATGGGGGTAGCTAAAAGGCTAACCTGATTGAAAATGTAGTAGCTTGCCTCTTAGGCTACCCAGCAACAAACACTCTAGCACTCCCCCTCTGCATATTAAAATCATAAAAGGAGAATTTCTTGGCAGCAAGTAAAACACTTAAGCCAGCCACTGGTATATCCCAAACGGATTTTGGCATAACAGCCTTAGAACAGTGTGACAAAAACCATTGCACAAATGGCTTTATTTATGGTTAGTAACAATCTTCTGAAACTGCCATAAACCATTTATTGCCATTGACAAAGTAGGTCTGACAATGGCAGTAATTATTTCAGTTACATATGTGCATTTGCAAATGGAATCCAAACCTGAGAGAGGTTTGATGGTTGGAGAAGTTTTTGGTGGCCTAACTGGAGATGCTTTCTAGGGCATTCAACAACAGCGCCGGGGAAAGTGAATATCAATCAATCTTACATAATCAGATTTTAAATACATGTGCAGTCTCTGGTGACATGTAGTTCACAACTTCCAGAAATCTTGTTGAAGAGGGAACTCTGCACAAATTAACAAAGGTGCCAGAATGCTGTATTTCCAATCTCTGTTATCAGCCTAAAAGGGAATTATCAGGTTGAGGCAGATGAAAGGGAAATTTTCACCAATCAAGAATGGTAAATAGTAGCTTTACAAAGCACACACTTAAAAAGGATTGTATTGGGTCATGGAAGAGCCTTCCCCAAAGGGATGCTATGTCCCACAGGCAAAGGTGCTGCCTGACCTTGGAGCCCCTCACAGCCCCCTGTGCACATGTACAAAAAGTGAGCCAGGAGCTGCCTCTGGCCCCAAGGCCTCCTCATGCAGTATGGCTTTGGTTCTTCCCTGTTTTGTTAGCAAAAACAGGGAAGCTGCAGCCGAACTGTCTGTGGGGAGTGGTGCCCAGAGCATGAGAATACTCACCAGCAGGGTCAGTCTGTGCACAGTACAGGTGATCGCATGCCTTGCTTAAGGCACTGTGCCCATGCCTTGTTGTATGTTGCGTATCCATCCACAGACACTCAACCACACAAGATCTCTTCTTTACAATGGTGTTCCTGTCCTGTTTTGTTTTCTGCTTGCCTTACTTTCTGAGGAACAGAACCTTTTCTGCTTAAATCACGCACCAGTCTTGTACCACCACAGCTGAATTAATGAATCAATATTATGCTGTGGATGCAGTTTTCTGTGAGGGACAAAAATACCCTATTATATTTGTTTTCTACCATCCCATGCTTCTAAGCCTCTGAATGAGTTATTGTGCCTTTACTGTAACCTAGAGACATTGTGTGGCTTTTTGAATAAAACATAAAAAGCCTTCAGCACTGGAGATATTACAAACATATTTCATTTGATTAATTAAAAAGAACTCTCTAAGGAAATATTTGATTTCTTCCACCATCCCCAAACATTATACACTCACATGACCTCTAGCCTTTCATTCCCTACAGAGTACTTGCACAAAATCCTGAGGGTAGAGTATATTAGAAGAGCCATGGAAAGAATGCAATTGTGCATTTCAGCCCCCACATCCTCGGTTACTACCATGTAATTTATGTATTGCAAAAATGACAAGTTTTCCTTTCAGTAGCATAAACAGCTTGACCTTGGATAAGGTTCACTTGATGTGGCAGAAGTCCTTAGTTGGGGTGCTTCTAGATCTAAGCTTAAATTTGTTGGTTCCAAGTGAAGCTGCATGTCGTCAAAGTTTGAATGAAATTTATTAGCAATATATCAATCTGTGCTAGACAAGAGATTTATTTTCTTGTTATTGCCTTCCATAGAGCAGATAGAGCTCTCATTTATTACCATTGTCACTGTAATTAACTAGGAAGATCTGGCATTCTGATCTAAGCTCTGAGTCATTTTTGTGAAAATAAGTACAGACCATTGGTTTTGAGGCATTATTTTAGCTTATTCCAGCCAAACTCCTGGCCAAATGAGTCCATAATTTAATCTCTTTCTTTACAATACCTCTTGAAGAACTTCCTGTGCACCATTTCTCACTGGACTCAGTGGTCACAGGTACAGTGATAATGATTATTAAGCTTAGCTCTGTGAGGAACAGCAGCAAACCATCACACAGAAGCATGATTTGCATGGCTTTTGGATACCCTCATCTGCAATGAAGACTATACAAATGAGATAAGAAGTAATTTTGAGAGGATGCTCATAAAATTTCCCAACCACATGTAACCCACTTGCACCAAATCTGAAACATTTGAGGAATAGTTTTATTTTTATGAAACATTACCAAGGAAATTCTTCATGACTTTTTAAAATACAGGACTGTCCTGTAGATACATGAATCTAAAACAGCTATAGTTCCCTAACCCTTTGTCCCAGTCTGTGATCTCCCTCAACAACAATACCTGGAAATCTCCTAGGGCACAGGACCTCTGAGGACCTTATGGAATATCAGACATATGTCAAGTGATGTGTGCTACAAGGTCTTGCAGGGAGACAGTCAATTAAGTGTGACATTTAGCTCATTAGTCTACAGTTCCAGATACTATGATATGTTTCTGCAATTTATTTTACAGTTTTTACTTCTTGGATGTGGTATATATAAAATAACAGAAATGTGTAGCTAAAAATACACTAAAGCCATAGATTTCGGGTCACTTTCTTTTACTTTTCTCACATGGTCAGCTAAAGTTGCTGGCTAATTTTCTACCATTTATAATAAGATCAGCCTTTCGAGCAGCATAATTATTGTGCATTTAATGAATTGCTTTTAGAAAGTCTCCTGGTCCCCCATATCATCATTCAAAATTAAAAGAATTCCTTTTTAATTAAGCAGTGGGAGCTGTTACATGAAATATTGCCAGTGCAGAAATTTCTGAGGAGTCAAATAATAACTAAGGGAGGGGAATGCTAGAATTTTACATATTTGGAACTTGCTTGCATTACATGATAATTGATATAAATTAAGTTTCTGACCTTAAAAAAATTGCACTTACAGAGAAAGAAACTATATCATTATATCCCGAATATGTATAAAACTTTCCACCAACTCTATCTTCGATTTCAGCCAAATCAGAGGATTTTCAGAAATGCTTTAACATAGCTAATGTTGTTAGGGATATTCTTGAAAATACTCTGTGTCACATTGCACTGCAGTTCCCAATGATGTCCTCTTCTCCCCATCTGGAATGCTTTGTCTGTTTCAGAAGAAAGACAAGGAATGGGCTATTGATATAGCACTACTGAACTCCCCATCAGTACTGCCAGTAGAGTAGAGGCTCTGGTTGGGCAGGAGGCAAAGTTTACAAGCTTGTGCAAAAGTGCTCCTCCTTACAGGAGGCACCAGTTTCCTTCCTTTTCTGAGAAATTTCTTTCTAGTGTGGAAATGGCAACCATTTCATAAAAGCTCCCTGTAAACAATATTTTTAAATGTTGTAAGTCTTATTTCCTCTTTCTTATTTTTTCCACTTGAACGCTGTTGTTTACTACCAGGGATTTTGGTGTCATTTTCTAGGGAAATATTAAGTATAATGTGAAGAGCACATCGTGGAAGTACTTGTTCCGCCTTCTTCCTTCTTTCTTGATTAGAAGAAAGTCTTTCCTTTTGTTGGTTTCTTTTTCCAGAGATCAAGGAAATAAATACATAATTCACTCCCTTGGGCCTGCTTTTTCTGGCCTCTGCTCTGGAAAGCATGTAAACATGGGCTGCTGCCTTTCCCGCTCTGGGGGAGCTTTGGGCATTCTTATTAAGTATGTGATTAAGTTCCATCACAATTAGCATTGCTTTCTTTAGTTTATTTTTCCTATGGAACTTGATGAGCAATCAAAGTAAAACAAAGTAAGTGAACTAGGTACTGTGAGAGAGTCAGCTTGTTGATGTTTTAAAGCAAAGCCAAATTGGAAAGAAAATCAGTTATAGGGGTAGTGAAGGGATTTTGTATTCATGGTTCAACAAACAGGAGGATAATGAGAGTTTGTGAAGAGGTGAGTAGTTTCATAAAACAGATTTAAACAAAGGCACTAGGCTAATACACATTTCATTTCTAGAAAGGGAAATTGCATGAATCACAGGAACATAAACCATCAAGATGTTTGTACATAGAATAATTTTTGAGGGGAAAAAAGCAACTGAGATTTTGTAAAACGTTCTATGCATTATAGCATCTGTGGAAATACTACAAAATATGTAAAGGATTTTTTTTTTTTTAGAATATAGGCTAAATCCCTAACACAATAAATGCTCATAGTGAAGAAAGGTGCTTCAAAGGCAGGGTGAAGTTGAGCGAAATACACCTACCTTGCAGATACCCTAGGCATTACATAGAGCAGCACAGCAGAGGCTCTATTTGCTCACAAAGAAGGCTGAAAAAATGAATAATGAGAGTATTAAGCTGCTGGCATTGCTTCTTGAGCAAGAGAGCTCATGTGAGCTCAGCAGCCATGTAAGACTAAGGCAGTTTGGAGTCTCATAACAAAGCAGCAGACCTATGCATTGGCCCCTCCCACAGGGACAATCTGTCCCCCAAAAGCTTTGAATTCATGTCCAGCTTTACTTGCCCAGAAGTTAGATGCACTGGATTACCCACTCATTTTCTTTCTGACCACTCACACAGAAAATGAGCATAGGCATGACTGTGTCACATTGGGGTGCCCTGCACTGCTGTCCTGGGCAGCCAGAGAAGCTCTGCACACACATAAGGCTGCTGAGCAAGGTGGAGAACAGGCTGTGGAGCTGCATTATGAATTGCTCGGACTTCAATTCCCAACTCAAACTCTCAATTTTGATAAGAATATGGCTCGAAATAACTCAGCACCTGTGAAAATTTCACCACCCTCCAATTTTTACCTTGAGTCATACATTTAAATGAAAATCAATCAGACATTTTTTCCAAACCAGTGTGTTTTTAACCAAGTCAATGCAATACTGTGCTGTGACATGAATAAGTGCAAGTCACATGCAGGCTATCAACTTCAGGCACCTATTGAGATTCTTCCATGTTGTATTGGTTTTGTAAGGCCTGGTTCTTGGTAGTGAGGGGGGCACAGAGGTGGCTTCTGTGGGAAGGTCTGTTGTCAGCCTCAGCAAAATTATTTCTATCACCCACATGAAGTACCCTAAGTACCTTTTGCACAGTCAGAGTAAGATCTAAGCGCTTCTGAAGGTTTCCAAAAAACGAGTCAAAAGGTCTATGTTGGAATCACCATACCAGTCACTATGTCAGAAGCACTTCCATAGGATTATTCATTGTGTTGGCACACACATTTATTAATGCTGGATTGTTGTTGCTAGCATATTGCTGTTCCCAGAAAACAAAAAGCAAAGAATCTTTTTTATTCTGTTTAACAGGCAGATAATTACTTGAATGTTACTGACACTGAAAGCCAGGAGCTATGAGAGCGACGTCAGTTTTCTCAATGCCAAAGCATGTTATTAAACAACAGAAAACACTTCTAAGAAAGGACGCATACTATTTACAGAAATAATAAATCAAGCCTTATGAATAACTTTTGCACAGAGTCATATGAAATGCAGCTAAAAACTTGTAATTTTTTTGTTGGTGACATATAATGCTTTAGAGCAGCCTAATTTTTTGCCCATTCATTAGTGGTGATCATAAATGACTAGAGTTGGCATGAAAAATGCATAAATACTGTGAAAAACAGGGAAATATCAAGACAATTTTACTGGCTTGTGCATGCCTCTTCTATTTCTTGGTAATTGCTGCTTTGCTGTGTGATTAAATCAAAGACTGTTCGGGAAGAAGGAGGGAGAAATTAAAAACAGCAAAGACCAGACAGTAGCCCAAAGTAAATAATGTCAAAGATTATAAGAGAATGGCAGATGCCTCATCAGTTGTGAAATAAACACATTCTTTGTTCAAGATCAAAACACATCCTGTATTCTAAATATGCTGGTACTAGAAAAAGGTCTGGATTGTCAAGTGGACTGACAGCCCTCAAAGAGACGTGCATGAGTTGGTCTAAATGTGTACTAAAAGACATTTTATGCATTGTTTAGGCCATATTCCTCAGCTGCCCATGGAACAGACTTGAAAGCTGGTTAGCTTGTGCTAGAGGTTGCTGGAGAGAAAGAGAGACAAGGGCTAACCCTAGGAAAGACTGGCAGCAAAGCCAGGCTCATGCAGAGCAGCTGCTGCCCACAGTAACTTGTGGAAGCCACGTGGACCATGCATAGGCACCCCAATGGAGAGCAGAGGATACAGACAAAGGGTACAGGGAAGGATAGTAACATAATAACAGGAAAGTTAGTGTTGTGGATGTGAGCAGGGCTAGGCACGAGCTGGCACTGGGAGGTCTAGCTGCCCCATTAATGCCTGGGAAGGGCTCTCTCTGGGAACAGACAGCAGCTTGGAGAGCATAGCTTAGCCCCATCTGGGAGCTGGCAGAGGTTTGAACAGCTGGAGCTGCTAAAGCAGCCAAACTGACCCCAACTCAGCCCTGACCTCAACGATGAACTCGAGAGGGACAGAAAGCATACAAGTACATCTCACCTCGTAACTATGTGGTACACAACATGAGCTTCCACTGGAAAAATTGGTAAGAATGTGAACTTTGATTTCAGTGGTGTTTTAAGATGGTTTTTTTTTTCTCCAGATTGCTACTACGCATTTCCCAAACATTTTCCCTGGTCTGCTCAGTATCCTAAAGAAACATTTATGTTTCCCATAGGAATCAAACTAGGCTATAGCTTTTCACTAGGTTTATTGACCTGTGGTATTGAGTGTCTGCCATAATGAAGGAAATTCATATCAGTGGAATATTAGAAAGAAAAAAGGTGATTTATTAGGAGCAGCATCTCTTATTAAATCTGGCTTAAATTTATTAGAATTTTCCAGCATCTGTCTAAAAATTTTGCAGAGGTTTTTATCCACAAGGGAGCAACATGAAACACTGTAATTGCACCACACAGTTCTCAAAACAGTTTTGCAAAGATATACTTTGGTAAGGAAGCCCTTTTATTAATGACACTGTACTTGGCAAAGGACCCAGGAACCGTATCCGTGAGACAACCATACAGAAACATGTTTATTTTAAACTTTCAGGTTGGAGTCTCCTGTTTCCCTGGGTTTAGACAGCTATAGCTCTTGCGATCTGTGCAGTATTTTTCCTAATTTATACTGGCATAACTGAATAGATTTAAACATTAGAGAGTCACTGGAAATACCAGTAGCATAAAGAGCTCTGGTTTTAATATGGCACTTATAAATGAGCTGGGAGATTTCCACACTGGGAGAGGTAACTGGAGAGGCTGATCAGATATGACACCTGGAAAGTTAGTGTTGTGGAATACTTAGCAGGTCCTGAGATGGTGGTTTAGGTAGTGTATATACCTCTCAAATTAATTATGAAGTTTATTTTAGCTAATCACATTTCTGGGCAGGGATCCAGATGTTATTGAGGCAGAATGGGTGGAGAGATGTATATTTTATCAATAAGATAAGCCAGGAGTGAAGCTCATGAAAGAGTGCAAGAAAAAGACACTCCTGGCATCATTGCAGTCATGACTTACAATAATAGCACTTCAAAGTTTTTCATGAAAATTTCACTTTTACAGCTTAAAAGTTAATTTTTAATTGTTGCATTTGACTGTTTCATGTGGACTTAAACATTCTTAAACATCTTTCTTTATTAAGTTGACCTGTCAAAGATGAATTCACCTGTTATTAAAAGCTACAGATGTTTCTCATAAATGTACTGGTTCAGCAAGAATAACGAAAAAAAGATATATGTTCCCAAGGGTAATGAACTAGCCAGACTCATTAAAAAAAAAAAAAACCCAACCAAAAAATATGCATGGCTGAACATTAAATCTGTGAAGAAAAGAATGCAGTAATACCAGTTCTTGAAGATGCTGTATAAAACTGTTTATGCCAAGATAGCATCCCTATTAGATTTAGAAGGTACCATGACATTTTCAGGCACTTTTGACTGACAAATAGGATTTTTCATCTTTAGTCTGCAGTCTTCCTGAAGAAGGAATTTGAAAGAATGTCCTGTAATCATTTGTGTCTGACTGTATTTCAAATCTGCTTATAATTTAAACCCCTGAAATTATTTACTTGAAGTGTTTCTGAATGACTAAACCTGTTGTCTTCAATAACACCTTGAATGTAGGCAGCAACCTAGGACTGGGAAGAAATCTCCTCTGTTACTGAGCGTTACTGAATCCCATCTCTTTTTCTCTGTTTCATGTCACTCATTTTACACTCTCTTCCTCACGAAGCAGAGACACTTACATGATGAAATACACTGACCTTGCGTGAAATTCTTCTGAGCACTTGGACTTTATGCAGTTGAAGAAAGATTATTTGGGAGAAAAAGCACCCACCCCAAATACTTTTCCTGTAGTTCACGTGCCTTTGAAATACAGATGATGTATGGGCATCCACGACCCTGCCCTTCTTGCTCCATTTGCATTCTAGCACATTTTAAGCTTGTAAACCACTTAGTCATGCATCAGTACCTGTTTTATGTCTTGAGTACAATGGACACTTCTGATATTTCTAGCTAATTCCCAGATGGCAACTCTGCCGAGGTGGTTTTCAGGAAATGTAAAGGATCCACTTTCTTTTACAGTAACTTGGCTTAAGCTCCTGCAACAAAGGAAGCCTGGAATACCTACATGGCTCTGAGGTTTAAGGTGGCAATTATTAATTCTTGGTAAAAAATTATTTTGTTTATTTTCACCTGTAATAAAATGTTGGGTCATTCCATAGCCTGCTTATTAAATGAAATGGATCTTCTCCTTTGTCTTCAATGCCAGATTGATCAATAGTCATAAAACTGTAATAATATAACTTAAGCATCTTCTGATTCTGCCATTACATCCGTTAGTTCACTGCTTTCCCATAAAACAGAGAATGTGAGGAAAAACCATGGGATATCAGGAATAATATGCTGGTGCTCAGCTATTAATTAGTTTGAAAAATAATAGGGCATTCTTCCTTTCCAATTTTTACTAATTGTTCTGGGACTACCAAGGCATTTTATGACACAAGCATAGAGACACACAGGTGTGTGTCTCTACGCACATAGGTGCATCATATAGTTCATAAACTGATGGAGGCTTGTCATGCTTGATACGTAGTCCTTCTTTTTCCAGAAGCACTGTGCAACCTGTTAGAAAACACTAAGGAAGAGATTTTTAAGTTTCTCGTATTTAGTCTGCTCTTGTCTTTTGCAGCTGACACCAATCTTGGAACAGATGATGTCTATGATGACAAAGGGTGTCAGTGTGATGTGTCCGTAGAAGATCTCACCCCTGCTCTTAAAACTGTCATTAGAGCTATCAGGTGAGTAGAAAATACTGAATGAATAAACACTTGAATTTCCTTTACTTCAGATACTAATAAACTGCATATCAATTCATAAAATGATAGTTAGTTGAACTTATTACATGGCTATATTTGTTACATAACTAATGCTATGCTATGCATAACTATGCTTCCTTTCTATTTTAGATAAATTAAAACATTCTATCAGTTCTGTTATCAGCTTTTCAATATCTAAAAATGTTACATGATTTGACACAGAAAAGAAAGTAATAGATGCTGTTTTCCATTCTATTTTATGCTATCCAAACTACAATTTGATGTACTTTTACTGAGTATGTGACACCTTGCCTGGAAAAGTTATTTCCTTTAAAAGTGTAGGGTTTTATTGCATTTCCATATTCCTGACACTGTCATATGACTTTTACTGCAAATTTCTCTTGGTAAGAACAGAATAATTACATTAATTCAATTGTGAAAAGTCTTGCCTACTACTATCCACTAAAATAAATATAACCCAAATAATTAAAAACAAATAGTCTCCTTTTCCAAGAAAGTAGCAAACTGCACTGAAACTTATAAAGTTACTTGCACAGAAAGTTTTAACTCACCCTCTTGAGACTGCCAAGGCTATTTAGCTTCCAGAGTATTTTGAAGTATAAATCCTGACAGTCAAAATCCCCACCATTAAGTGTACAGCAACAAGCAAGGAGAGCTCAAGCATTCCCTGTCTGCTGGCAGCAAACCTCAGGCCATCGCTGGGGGTCACCCCACTGGCTCTGCTGGACATATCAGTGTCCAGCACCTTCTTGGGTGCAGGAAGGTAGCCAGCAAGACAGGCAGCAGCCAAAAGGAATTTCTGCAAAAATCAATGGAAAGACAATGTTTTCCTGTACAGAACCCCTGCCTGAGTTTTCTCAGCACCATAGGAAGAAAAAACTCAAGCTTTTTTATCACATAATTTCATGCAGTGATAACCTATGGGCTACTTGTATTTCCCTCCCCTTTTCCATTGAGTAAAATGAAGAGAGATAGTGAGTAAGGCTGTTTCTGAAACGTTTCTACTAGCACAGACAGCTTGATAGATCATTTGCAGACATCTTTTCCTACCATTTTCCAACCTGCCTGGAAATGACCTCACAGGACGATTCAGATCCCAGGCCTGTGTCCACAGCCCCTGCAACTGGCAAGCCAAATTGCCACTGCTGAAAACCATCTCTTGCTAGCAATGTTTCAGCAGGTGACAGAAGTCCTTTTTGCACAGTGGACACCCACTCACAAGGCAAGCCTATTCCCTCAAATGGAAAATGCTCACATTAGGAACAGTCAGCATAATCCATTGACTTTGGTGTCAAAGATGTTTCTCTGTGATGATGCATTTTAAACTGGATAATTCTTGGTTCCAGATGCACCTTGCCACTTGTCCTGGCAAGGGATAATCATTCTCCATACTGTCCAAATTCCTTAAGATTCACTTCATATTTCAATACTTCATGGAGCTCATTTTTTAGGGGAGCACTGGATTGTTTAATGCATCATCTGCATTTTTCCTGGTGCTCTTGGTCATTATCAACTCAAATGGAAAGTAACCAAATGTGAAGGACATATTTGGGAAAATTTCTCCACAGTACCATCCACAGAAGTGTTCTAATAAGAGGAGCAAAGGTGCAGGATTTTATTATTTCAGACATGTGCTATTTAACTGATGAGAATCAAATTTTTGTATTATCTCTGACTTTTACTCTGCACACCTGGCCTACTAGAAAAACAACTCATGTCACTGCTGAGGCTGAGAGTAAGAATCTCCACTTGCCATCAATTAGCCATGAATCTCTCCCACCTCCCTGCAAATTTTAGTGTTTTGCAAGATCACAAGTGACACATGCATCTTGCTTCAGAAACTTACCTTCGTTTGACATCTGTAAGGCAGTAATATGCCATGATCTTGAGACTTCTGTATATGCTATACTTTAATCTCTCAAAATCAAGAGACTGATAATTCAGTTCATCAGGTAGCTGATACACCTCTTTCTGATTATTCAGAGTATCTGTTACCAGACTACACTGGGATCTATGCAAACATCTGAAGAAGGATCTGAGACTCTATAAAGTAACTGTAGAATTTCAAGATGATAACATCTGCCTATATGGAAACTTTGTGCCTCATTTTGAAGTTTGTTTTTAGAAACAGCTTTGAATTGCAAAGGCAGTGGGGGAGGGTGAAGGCTGGTTTTCCTTTCATGCTGGTATACAGAGGCAGGCAAAGACAGAAGGCACTTACATAGTTTTATGATGCACTAGGAAAAGACCCCAAATATAAATACAGACACTTGAATCCATTCCTGATGCATCAACGTGAAAAATTGCTATAAGGGAGTCCAATTATTTTCTCCTGGTTAGACCTGGGTACAAATTGTTTTACAAAGACACAAATGGCCCTTTTGTTTTCACGGGAAATGAAATTAACAAAATTAATTCATGCCCATGGGTTTACAGAGGTAGGTCCTCTCTCAGTTTTGGAATCAAAACATTTGGGGTGGTTTTTTTTTTTTTTTCAGTGCAAGGAACCTAAAATATGCTGCTTACTCTCAGGTTGCCCATCCTTGAAATCGCAAAAGACAAAAACTGGTTTATTTATAATTTTTCATTTTGGTAATTTCAAAGTCTACTGTGTCTGTTTTGACCTTGTTTACTTAGATATTTTCCAGGGCTACTTTATTTTTCAAAGCAGCTTTTTAAGTAAACAAACCCCCAAACTTTCATTTTGTTACAGTCAAAACAAGAGATGTAGAAAACAATCCTTTCCTGAAAAATTCTCAACATTTTGGTCCTTTCCAAAAAAGACAGGACTCTCAACCAGTCCTACTGAAGACCCACCAGGCAAACCTGTCTGGTAACATCTCAAGCTCTGAGTCTGCTCTCCAAGCCTCCTAAACTGAGTCTTTATCTCGTGTGCTGCTCTCTCCATCCCCTCTTACTGCAAAAGCTTTCTGTCAGGAAAGGTCAGCTGAGGGACAGGGAAAGTAAGGAAAAGCTGCTTGATGCACAGTGTTGGGTGAGCAGGGAACAGATGGGCAGTGTGGTGAAACATGCAGTGGTGTGCACTGCAGCACGCCTTGGGCCCAGTCAGGATCTGTCCTGCTCATCCATGGGCTCCAGGTGGGATCAGAGCAGTGCACAAAGCAGTCCTTGCTAACAATGCACTGAGTCTGTGTGCCAGCAGAGTCTTCAGCACTACTCAACCATCCCCAGACTTGTTGTGAACAAAAAGCCATTAATATCCTGCAGGGTTCCTGGACACTAACAAAAAACATTGCCTTTTCCAGCTCTGTTAATTCACAATGATGAATGTGTATTAAAGAGACTAAAAAGAAGATTAGGATACCTTGTTTCCCTATATTGTGATATCTCTGATCATTCTCCATAGCAAGAAGCACTCATTTCAATAATATTTTCCACATGGAAATGATGGAATTACTGTACTGTTTATGGAATATAAAATGAGATTTGAGAAGCATAAATAAATATGCAATAGAAAATAACTGCAATGGCAGGAAGATGAAAGTACTGACCTAATAGGTCTTTCCTCTCTTTAACTCTAGTGATTGCAAAGATAAGTTTTCATTTGTTGCTAAGAAAAAAAATAACTGTGGATAAATGTAGTGAAACTTGAGAATTCTAGAGCCGATAAGCTGTATAGTTGAACAGTCATACATATTTAACAGACAAAGATGGAAAATATAATTTACCATTTATGTTCAGTCTTTACAATGTTCCTGCAATACCTATAAAATGTGTTTTTAGTAGCCATTTTGAATTTGTTCACTGTAGTGTTTCCGAACCCCCTCTTTCTTTTAAATCCAAACATATTGTTTATTTTCTGACAGATGGTATTCAGAGCCTAGGCAAGGCTCTTATACATGTGTTTGGCTAGGACAGCACTGTACTTGGGGGAAAATCATGTTTCTGGCTGCTAGGGGATGAGTCAGGTCAAGACACGAGAGAAAGGACAATTTTGACTCACTTGCCTTTCATGTAGTAGAACTGGGTCTCAAACACCTTTGTCTGCTGGCCTCTGTGTTGGTCCTGATCTCTTCTGCACATTACATTTTACCAGGAAGAAGGGACATTTGGCAAGGTAAGGGTAGTGAGACAGAGGCATCAGCACAGCTAAATCTCTCTGCACCTGCTTTCCTGATGTTGTAGGTGAGCAAACAACCAGTGGTTACCTCGTCTGGCTATGGATAAAACAACCTGTCTTTTAATATTCAAGGCAGTAACCATGTACAATTCCACCTGAATCCCAGTAGAATGAAGCCCTGGCTCTTCCTGAGATTATGACAAGACTGACAAGACACAGCTTTGAAAATAATGGCATGAGTTTGACAGGGCTGCACCAAGGATTAGAGATGCTCTAATGGTGCCAGCCTCAGGAAAGTGCACTAAATGACAAGCAAAACAGCTTTTAACACTGGGACAGGCATCATGAATGCAAATTACAATGCAGTGAGTGCCAGGGAAGATATGCAACATGCATGTAGAGAAAACACTGTCATTTTAGAGCAAGGCTGATCCTGCATCCGAGAACAGATAAATGAGATGGGTGCTGCTCTTGGCCGCTATGGGTCAATAAGACAAAAGTTGGTATTGGACCTGTAACTTTCCACAGATTGTCAGAGTCCATGAAGATTAGTGGGACTGTGGTTTAGCTATTAATTTTAGACAAAGCACTTTTATATATTGGTCTGCTTCAACAGACTATTTTTTTTTCTGCTCTTCTCTGGATGTATGACTGAAATATGCTACTTTTTATGACTAACTCTTACCGGAACACTGTCATGCTTGTGGCTTGGGTGTGTTTACAACGGCGTGTCGTCTGTCACATTAGCTCTGAGTTATAAAATGCCACCTGGCTGCGTGGCACAGGGCGATTTAAACACGCAGACGAAGCTTTACAAAGCCGGGGCTTTACAAAGCCGCGGAGCGGGCACGGCCTTGCCCTCGCCGGCAGCGGCGGCGGCGCCGCCTGTGACGGGCCTTGCTCGCCCCCTGCTGGTGCCGCCGGGAGGGGCAGCCCGGGCCCGCCCTGCCGAGCTCGGGGCGGCTGCTCCCAACCTGCGGGCTGCGGGCTGCTCGTTTTCCCCTTTTTGTACCGTTTTCTCCTGTGGGAGAAAAAGAACTACCTTTGTTTTTCTCTCACAGAAGCTCACAGTCTACGTAGTTGTACAAAATCTATCAGGATGGGTGTCCAAACATAAGGAATCGTGCAGTGGTTTGTGTAAAGTGACCGTAAGAACCCTCTAGTTCCGACCACCCTGCTACGGGCGAGGGACGCCTCCCATTCGTCGCTCCAAGGTTGCTTGGGTCTTGAGACCAGCGTGCTCCAAGCCCCGTCCAACGTGGCCTTGAACACTGTCAGGGATGGGGGCATCCACAACTTTTCTGCATGATCTGTTCCAGAGCCTTGCCAGCCTCACAGTAAATTAATTACATAGTGATTTCAAGATATGGAATGCCAACTGATTTTATAAAACTGACACTAAATAACTATAGAGATTCAACTAAGTTTAATAACTGCAAAGCAGTTGCAAGGCTCCATCACTGAAATTATTCACTTTTTCGTAATTAACTTGCAGGCTTTTAAAATGACAGTTTTTTAATAATGCAATATTTTTTGTACAATTTATGTAAAATTTTGTGTGCTTGAACAAAAAGAAGTAAGCAATATAGGTCTGTTCCAAACCCTGCTGAAGTTAATTAAGATGGAATCACATGAGCTAATACCTAAACCAGAAATAGTGCAGTTACAGCTCACTGATACAGCTGTGATGCTTTCAATTCTGTTTGACTTCTGAACATTATAAACAAACTGCCTTGATAAGCAAAAAAGGTGTTACAAAAGCTTCAAAGTAGTAATGAAGACTTTTGTGCTGACTGATTAGCAAGCTTCCATGGTTCTTAATAATAATTAGTCTTCTGCCTCTTCCCTTGTAAAATCACCCAGTTGTGGTAAATTCAGTTGTCTTCAATTATGCCAATAATCGTCTGGCTCTTATTTTCTAACAGAGTTTCAAATTTTTACTTTATTAAATGCATGAAGTAAAACACTGTGACCACCAAAACATAGTAACAACAGAACTATTACACTGTCTTATACGTCAGCTCCATTATTCATTCTTCATAACCTCAATAAAATCTAGATTCAGAAGACTAGGTTGTCACGGTCCTATAAACCAACATCTTGGTTTGACAGCTAAAAAAAAAAAAAAAAATCTGCATCCCAGATTCATCACAGCTTCACAGGCTTCCAGATTACAAAAGATACCAAAAGCCATTGGTCTGTAGAAGCAGCTGGTAATGCAAAAGAGAAAAGCCCGTGATCCAAGATATTTGAAAGTGCATGGCAATCAGTCCTGAGGTGTCAAGTTGATGGACTGCTCCTAACAGGCCTTTTCCACTTTTAATTTCTATAATCAGACTCATAGTTCAAGTTCTATACCAGTGACAAACAATCTCATTTTTAACTGAAAGTCACCAGAATGGGAAATACCAACAAGCTAAGTACTGTGAGAAAAGGCTGACATTACCTCTAAGAATATTTATGTACGATACAAAAAGTAGAGGATCATTATATACAATCAATACCACTGCACATACCCATTGTCATAATATCTGTCCTAACTATATAAAGAATGACTTTTCTAAGTTCCACTAAAACATTTATAATTTATTTTTTTCAGAGATTGAGAACCATGTTTGGGGTTTTATTATAATTTGTTTTCTTACAGCTGCTAAATACATATCATAATAAACCCAGAGGGAATATATTATCATGAGTACTGGCATTTGGGATAGGATACCAATTTAGAGTCTCTGCTTTTTCAATTGTAATAGACAGCAAATATCAGCAGTTTGGCCCTAATGGGAATTCATAAGCTCTGCAGAACAGGTCAGCATGGCTAATACACCTGATCCCTTGTTTTCTCTCCCAATCCTTATGTAAACCAAGGAAAATTCCAGGTTCTACCAGCTGACCATGAAAATCATCTCACTGTCATTTACTTTCCAAATTTGTCATTTTTATTGTTGGAAATTTGCAATTTAATATCAGCCTTTCTATTCTAACAAGAGCTACTCAGGGGACATCACATATTCATGTCACATATCACAGAAACTTGTGCAAGACTTACATAAAAACATGTATGCCATTCATCAGTTTTGGATATTTACTGTTACCTGAAACCTTACTATTCTGCAGTAAAGTTCAAGGAAAAACTCATGAATGCTAATTAAGCAATAATTCCTATATATTCCAGTAGGGAATAAACATGAAAACTTCTCTTCAGCTTGCAAAATTTGATCTTAAGTCAGCCAAATAAGTTGAAAACAAATATTTAGGCCTGAATGTTAACTTAAAAAAAAAAAAGATGAAAACTTAATGGGGAGCTTTTTTTTTCTTCCCATAAAGAGGAGAGCAAGAAATGTAAAATGAACACCAGAACAAGAATACTGTTATTTAAGTTTGTGTAATTGATTCATTAAAGAAATCTTTCCTGTAACAAGAAAAGAAGTATCTTATGCACAAATGTAGCTGACATGATATTGCACTCAAGTCAGTGAAACCAGTCCCAGGCTTAAGTCAGGCATATCTTTCATATCAAGCACCTAGCATAAACAAAGTTGAACGGGTATATACTGATACACTAAACCTGCTCTGCAGTCTTTAAAACATGGTCACCTGATCTCTCAAACAATTCAAAGACATAGCTACAGTGCACTTGTACTTAGAAAAACAACCATGTGAAGGTTTACCGGCGCAAGCTGTATTAAAAATACCTTCCATTTAAAAATGAGCTATCAAATTTTCTTAGTGAAATATGCCTATGGTTCCACAACTATTGAAAATTAACCCATAAAATGCTTCTCCCCCACAGAATTATGAAGTTTCATGTTGCAAAGAGAAAGTTTAAGGAAACGCTTCGCCCATATGATGTCAAAGATGTCATTGAACAGTATTCAGCAGGTCATCTAGACATGTTATGCAGGATTAAGAGTCTTCAGTCACGGTAAGGAAAGAATTAGTTACACTCTGCATAAGCATCTAATGTCATTCACTGCATAAAGTATATTGGCAAGGTTCAACATTTCTGTGTTACACAGACTCTCTTTCTGTGAACACAGCTGAGCCAGAAAGTGAATTGTGGGCAAAAGCAAACAAAAAAGCATGTATTCAATTTTTTCTCAGAAAATGGAAGTCTGAAGAATAGAAAAGGTAATCCCTTATCTGTAAAGTCCATTTGTAAACAAGGACTTCAGTCAAAAGGCTGAGGAAGACATTGAGAACTGCCTCTTTCCTACTTACTCTTTTCACACAAAAGAAATTGAGAACTACTGCTATTGTAGTATTTATGTAGGTTTTATGTTAGAGATTCCCAGCAACAGTAATTAAAAAACCAAACCAAACAACATTGCATCATATTTATCATTATCAGAGAAGGTTGGGGATTCCTGTTTCAAACTGACAAGTCTCCCAGGAGTGGATGTTGTTGTTAGGATGGGAGAGCTGGGAGTGGCACTGGTATGTTTGTTTCTGCATAGCATCAAGCCATTGGAGAGGCCGCCTCTTCTTTCCCCCTTTCAGCAAGTCTAGTCTTAGCTTTCCCAGGTGATGGCTAATTTCTGGCTCCTGGTTAGTGCCAACAAAAAAGAAATGCAGTCTAATATGTTCAAAAACCACTCTTTTTTTTTTTTTCTTCATTTCCCTTAATTAATAAAATTGTTTATCTTCTTCTTTGAGTGCTTTCCTGAAGTACCGTGATTTTTATTTTTAACATATAAATATGGCAAACACTTCCACACCTATGCCAGTTCCAGGAATGGCAACAGCTTTTGGTTTCTCTTACAGCGTTGACCAAATTCTTGGGAAAGGACAAATCACAGCAGATAAAAGAAGCAGAGAGAAGAATCCTGCAGAGCATGAGACAACTGATGACGTCAGTATGTTAGGGAGGGTAGTCAAAGTGGAGAAACAGGTAGAGTGATTATCTTTGTTACTTTGGCTTGCTTTCTTGCTCATGCCTTTTCTGTGTTTTATTGCCAGTTTCAAAAGCTGAACAGGTTAAATTTTTTTTTCTAGTATCTGCTTCATTTATACATTGAAATAAAAATTACATGCATCTTATTACCTTAACCTTTTCTCCCCTTTTCTCAGCTTGCTTATGAAAAATGTACATGGCTTCTGACATTCTTTTTCAAGGGTCAATAGCTACTTCCATCAAGCTACTTCCATTTTTCTCTTCGGCAGTTACATTTTCCTTTTGCTTGGGTTCCAGATATTTTAAATTAGTATTTGGCACTAATGTTGACCTTTTCCTCTCGTATAGGTACAATCCATTGAATCAAAACTGGACTGTCTATTAGATATTTATCAACAAGTTTTGCGAAAAGGATCTGCATCCGCGCTCACTTTGGCTTCATTTCAAATGCCAGCTTTCGAGTGTGAGCAGACTTCTGATTATCAGAGTCCATCAGACAGCAAAGATTTGTCTAATTCTGCACAACTTAGTGGATGTGTATCCAGATCAGCTAGTGCCAATCTGCCTCGTGGCCTACAGCTCATACTGACACCAAATGAATTTAGCACTCAGGCTTACTATGCTTTTAGTCCAGCTATGCATAGTCAAGCAACACAAGTGCCAAATGATGGACCTGCAACAGTAAATAATGCAACAAACCAAATAAACCAGACAACTAAGCCAGCAACTCCGACAACATTACAAATACCACCCTTCTCATCGATGAAGCATATCAATAGGCCTGAGCCCATTCATATCATTCCTGTAACCACACAGGAAAATATTTCTAATGTCACCGCTTGCCTTGTTGCATCAAAGGATAACGGACAAGTTGCACAGCCCAGTGCAACAAAGGATCTCACATGGAGAAAAAGTCTGGATACAGAAGGGGAACCTTTGCTCTCAGTTAAACCTGTAGTGCAAATGGATTTAGGAAAATCTTTATCTGTACAAAACCTTATGCAGTCAACAGAAGAACTGAATATACAGATTGCTGGCAGTGACTCCAGTGGTTCCAGAGGTAGCCAAGATGTATACTCCAAATGGAGGGAGTCAAAATTATTTATAACGGATGAAGAGTTGGAGACAGAGGCAGGGACAGAGACTACTGAAGCCATCTCGCGCCCCTTAGTGGAAACAACTCTCTCTGCTGACTCTCTAAGGACTGGAATATCAAGATCATCTCAAAACATCTGCAAGCCAGGGGATGGTACAGAAGCACTCAATCTGCTCCATGTCAAACTTAAATAACTTCTGGCTTTCTTCATTGGCTGGGTCATTCCTCTAGTCATACATATCATAGCATGAACTGTTTTGAAAGCCTTTTTAATAAGATAAAATCACAAAAATCAGGATGAATCTGCAAAGCAGTTGAATGAGCCCATATTTCCTAGTTGCATGAAAAAGCATGTCTAAGCAATGGCTAACATCCAAATTTACACCTACAGTACAGCAAGCCTTTCATGTAGTACAGTAGGTTTAAATAATGAGTTGCCTACAAAGCTAATGCTGCAGGACGTATCAAAAAAACAAAAATTTGAGCATTTAGACCTTGTGCTGATTCTATGGGGCAGAAGTAAAAATCTTAAGGTTTAAAGCACTTTGCTTCTGAACTGATTAAATATATATATATAATGTCCTGATTTAGATGATAGTTTATGTTTACAACAAAAAGATTATCTACAGCTGCTAGCAAGGTACCAAGGAAATGAGTAACATGGGGTTAGAAATGGCTGCCAGTTGCAAGATACATTAACTCATCAGTAATCAGTTATTTTTAGCTCTGAAGAACAGTATGTTAATACTTGTCTAGTGCTGTGGCAGAAGTACCTGACACACCACTGTCACATTGTTCTTTATAACAAGAACTATTTTGTTACAAAAGGTTTGTATTTTAAGGATTGGGTCTGGCCTCAGAAGTGGATAATGTGGGTGACTGCACTGAAAATTCAAGGGAATCTCTCCTTCTAGTCTCATTGAGAAGCTGACTTGTGAATCTGAAACATTTTGGCAGCAGTAGGTAAGGGAAGGAAGCAGGTGCTGCCTTTATAGTAGAAGCAATATTTCCTTCTTGCGAAAATGTTGGCAATTTTCCTTGCAGTCCCAACCTGATACTACAACAGCGCTTGCATAAGTCTGGACAAGAAGGGAAAATGAGGAACTGAAATACAGAGTAAAACTAAAGAGGACAGAACAGAAGGGAAAAAGACAACACAATCAATGGGAAAATAAATAAATAATAATATGGATTTAAATGGGCAGGAAGGGAAATCATCCCAGAAAATAAAGCAAGAAAGGTAAAGAAGGAAAAAGTTACATGTTTTTATTTTTTTCTCACAGATACTGAGTGTTATTAAAAAAAAAAAGGCAAGCCACACAGGCAAGGGCTTGTTGCTTTTTTAATAAAAGGGGAAGAGGAGAGAGGGAAAAGGGTCCCACTCTTAGCTCAACACTATGTCCCAACTACAGTAATTTCTTGTGAACTTTCCAACACAGGACTCACAGAGGCCTTCCTGCTAAAACCCAAGTTTCCAAATTCAAAGCCTACATCAGACTGAGCATTCCTGCCTGATACATCCTCTTTTTTTTTTCTTACTCTAGCCTACACTTCACTTCTGCTGAGGTGCAGGAGCAGTGTTAGTGCCTGCCTGCACATCCCCAGCAAGGCTTTGCCACTGGGAGAACCCTTGCAGAGCCGAAACGGGCTTTCACTCTTCCCAGCTGAATGAGGTTTCTGTGTGTTGCCTCCTGCCAGATTGTCACCCCACCTG
Source organism: Euphonia xanthogaster (assembly GCA_034509185.1). Classification (NCBI taxonomy): domain Eukaryota; kingdom Metazoa; phylum Chordata; class Aves; order Passeriformes; family Fringillidae; genus Euphonia; species Euphonia xanthogaster. The sequence continues at coordinate 82,944,908 of JAYDZK010000169.1, read as the reverse complement.
CACCACAGGCTTGTAGACAACCCAGCTTGTGCTCAGCTTCCCTCTAGCAGCAGGAATACGGAATGTACGGGTGTGCCAGTGCCAGCTCACTCAGGGCAGTGTTTTCTCAAGGCCCAGACCCGCTGGGAACTCGCTATGTACATCAAAAACATCACTCCAGTCTTAACTGTGGCTAAATGCTGTAGATTGTATTGTGAAGGAGCTGATCTGTTTACTATGAAACCATTGTAACTTATGCTTCCATTTGCTTTACAGAAGTATTCCTGGATGTTACACGAGAACTTTATTATGTGAAAGTACGTGCAAACTGTAGAGTGTACATATTGTGTCACTATATGGGGTCCATGGATGGTACACTGTGTTCCATGGCTTATGCCGGAGCAAACTTCAGTTGTTAAATCCTGAAAGACACCTTGAAGCACAATTTCCTCACTGCTGATTTGCCATATAGTTCACCACATTCAGCCTTTCCTGTTTTCCTTTATGTGCAATCTGACCATACCGAAGCCTGATTACAACAGCAATTTTGTGAGGATAAATACATTTTTTTCCACATCTCAGTTCACTTAACTGTTAACTTATTTGAATGTCTGCAGTTAATCCAGACAGATATGTAAGTTTAAAGTATTGAAAATTTTAAAATTATAATAGTTTTTTAGGCTATTTTTTCCTTTTTCCTTTTTATGGTGCCTTTCTTGCCTTTCATGTGAAGCCTCCTGCTGACCTGAGAAGCATCAATGTGCCGTTAGGTTCAGTTAAGGAGCAAGCGATTGGGCACATGGCAACTGTGTGTCCGTAGTGAAACTCCCTTCCCCTCCTTGACGAGACCGAAAATCCAAGGCATCATGAATTGGACACCACTCTTCCACCTTCATCTGCAGGAGCAGATGGTTGCACCCCCATTGCAGCCGGAAGGCGTCGATGGGAGAACTGAGCAATGGCCCTGCCTGACCCGATTCTGCACAGAAACAGGGCCTTGGGGTTTGCTGATAATTTATCTCACAGAAACTTGGTATTTTTGCCTTAAATGAGATGCTTGAGTCCTTCTAACTTTAAGTTAATTTATTTAATACAATTTTGTGCACAAAAGAATGAGTTCTATAAATTATGTATGAAAATACTGATGTCTTTACAAAGTACTGATAAACCCAGAAGATCGTATCTTTTCAAATTAAGGTTTAAAATTCTAATTTTTTTTCCTTTTATGCTCACCATTATTATTATTATTATTTTTGTAGATGCAAGTCTTATCGTATAGGGTTTTTTAACATAATATTGATAGAAAATAGGAAGAGTAGTGAATATATGAAATTTTAAAGAGGAAGAATTGTTTGTTTGGACTTTTATAAGCTTTACTCATATTTCCTCATGAGGAGTTTCTATGCTCTCTCTTTTAAAAGACAGCATCATGACAGACAGTCATTCATTGGTTTCACACAAGGGCCTGTCTGGCTTTTCAAGTCCTGTCCTGAGCTCCTTATTAAAGTCCAGGTCATGACAACTAATAAGAATTGTTCATGAGTTAGGACAAAGAATTTTTTTTTTTCTGATTTACAATCCACTTAAGAATTGTTTAAAGAGAGAAGTTGAAATTAAGTAAGAGCTTCAGGACTTAAGCCTTATCTAAATAACCGTTTTCTGGTCATCATGTTCTTCTACCTGAATGAAGAGAGAGCTGAAAAGAATGGTTTCAATGACTATTTTTTGTTCAAAAATTTGTATTTGTATTTGCTCCTGGCTTATATGATCTATACTTTTTATTTAAATATGAATATGATGTCTTAGCCTAGGGTTCAAGATTGCAAAGATCATACACTTTTATTTACAGTGCCCACAGTTGTTCCATATGTTTTTGAGATACTCAGAGTGACTGCTCTCATTATAGTATGGTGATGAGTAATTCACCTGCTTTTCTGTGATAAGTCAAATCATGCTGAATTGCTGATATATAGTAGAACATCTTATGTACAGTAGTATTTCTGGATTGGGACCTGCAATCCTTACTCAAGCAAAAATTCTATGGAATTCATTCATTCTATGAAATTCAAGAATTTTTCTTGAATTGGGAACTCAGATTCAAATCCTGATTTTGTTGGGCATCTGTTTGAAGTGAAAATGGTAATATTACAGTTATTTCCTGAGGAAACTAATATTTAGCTGACTTTACCCTTGTCACATTGACTATATAAAAAATAACGCACAAAGTACTGATATAAAAAGGGAAGAAGAGAAGGGACATTTTTTAAAAGCACAGAGAAAATCAGAATATTCAGAAAGTAGGAATAAGCAGGAAAAGAAAATATAACAGCAAAGGAATGAAGGAAAAAAAGGATTTAAACACCCAAGGCTAAATTCCACCTTGGATGGCTTCACTGACTTCAGTGAATTCACTGCCCAAGTGGGTGAAGCTCAGCCTCCATTGGGATAATCAGACTCAGTTCCATTGACCTTACAGGAAATGAACTACCTGCACCAGAAATGAACTTGCCTCTCTGGGCCAACTTTTATCCTGACTTATATGTCATGCAATCCTTTTGGATTCACTGGGTTTGAATGAAATACAGAAAAGAATTTGTCCCAGGTATTTCTGCTTCACATTTTTTTTCAGGTGTGTTAATTGACTTTATTCAAATGGATTACAACATCACACAATGTGCTGTCACTGTCTAAAAAGATTAATTTGTTTTTGAAATAAGATTTGTCCCCTGCAACGTCAGTGGAAGCATGCAATATTTAATATTTTCCTATCCATTCATCTGGATGCAAATGTGGCCATTCACTCAGCCGTGGCCACACACAGGACAATTCGACATAGCCAATGTCATCTGCTACTGGAAGCGTTTTTGACTTCTTTGAAAGACAAAAAGAAAGTTTCATACCAGGCTTAGAAAGCACGATGGCTGCTTCCACTGACACTGCAACATTAGCCAGTACATTACAATGTTAATTGTATAAATTCTTGACAAAGTTGAATCCATATTGTTGTTAATAAAAATGACTTGAAAAGTACTGTGACTACTGAGTTTTTTCCTTATATAAGAAAATGTATGGTGGGACCACATATCAGGCAAGAAAAAACAATTAAGCTTGCTCATTGTTTTCCTTTTGAAGTTTTGTAATTTTTTAATAAGTGGACCAAAACAGCACAAAGGAAGTTTATTAGAATAAAATGTGCAGAAACCAGTCTGACATGTTCAGTTTCTGGTAACTGTTTACAGCAGTTTACTTTCACTTAATGTTGCAGCTCCTCTATGAAAATGAGCTTGGAAGTTATTGCTGCCTTCCCTGTTTGATAAAGGGCAATGGGGACCAGTATTGGCAATTGGGGACCTGTGTGGGGAGCAGGATTTCTCATGGAAGGCACATCTGTCATCTCAGTTTAACTTGAGGCCTAGGTGAAGCCGTTTCTTCTGCATTCGACTGTGAAAGTTGCTGTAGTAGAATGTTACTGCACCAAACCCGAACCACTCATTTGCAACACGCCTACTTTCACCACTGTGCGCTTTCTCCAGCCTGGCTGAAGACAAGCTTCACTATTTGGGTGTAAAATACTAAATATCAAGAGGCTCTTCTTGCGGTGAAGTCACTGCCTTTGTGGAGGCTTCAAGACTGGACCCAGCTATCTCAATGTGCAGGTGATCCCCAGCCTCTCTGATGAATATCACCTTTAGATACTAAAATTTAAAGCCATGCTTGCCAGAAAGGAAGGTTTTCCATGTCAGCCAATGCGAACACTACCAAGCTCTGCCTAAGAATAAACACAGGACAGGAAAAGAAGCAAACGTACACATTCTCTTCTTGGGCTACACCAGGCAGCCTTGCTTCCTGTGTGCACAGAGCTGTTAGGGAAGGATCAGAAGACAGCAGAGAGTAGTTTTTCCTGTTGGGTTACCTGGCAGATTGCAACAACTAGGCACAGGTGGTGATATGTATCCGTAAAGATACGTGCGTAGATGTTCCATGTTCACCTCTGCACAATAAGAATCCAGGACCCTATGTAACAAAAGAAATTTAAACACCTATTCAGCATTTTTTATGTAATTGAAGGGGTATGGTTTATGTTAGCTCTTTTTTGTTTTCATTTGGTTTTCTCTATTGTTTTCACAGTGATTGTAACGAAGCACTGACACAGTTTACCCAGGGAGGCTGTGGAATCTCTGTCCTTGGAGCAAGTCACAGGCCACCTTGGCAACTGGGTCTTGGTGTCCCTGCTTGAGCACAGGGGTTGGACCAGATGGCCCCGGGAGGCCTTCAAGCTCAGCCACTCTGTGATTCTGTTTCCAGCATTGTAAGAGCTTTAGTACATTGAGTCATACTGAACATAAAAGCTTCATTAAAGCATCATTAAAGCTTCATTTGAGATTAAGTATTATGATTTAGCTTAAAAAGTCAGACTGCAATGTATCAGCATGACACCAGCCTGGGCACCTGGAAAAATTACACAGTGCCATCCTCACTCCCTAGCCTCCCCTGAGGCTGCCTGTCTTCCCCCTCCACCCTATAGACTTTATGGGCTTCCCACATGTTCTCAACTATGTTTTTGCCTCTGCTGCCTCCTCTTCCTCAGCTAAGCCCAACCAAGGGTCACCCTGTGCCGGCAGAGGAGCAGGGAGAAAATCAGAAAGCATCAGCAATAGTGTGGCCAGCAGGACCAGGGCAATGATTGTCCCTGCAGTACTCAGCACTGGTGAGGCCACACCTCAAGTCCTCCCTCCAGTTCTGGGCCTCTAACCACAGGAAAGACACTGAGCTGCTGGAGCGAGTTCAGAGAAGGGCAAGGGAGCTGGCGAAGGGTGTGGAGCACAAGTCCTGTGAGGAGCGGCTGAGACAGCAGGGGTTGGTTATCCTGAAGCCAAGAAAGCCCAGGGAGGCCCTTACGACCCTCTACAACTGCCTGAGAGGAGGCTGTTGCCAGGCGGGGGATTGGCCTCTTCTCCCAGGCAACCAGCGGCAGGACAAGAGGCCACAGTCCTAAAGCGTGCCAGGGCCGGTTCAGGTAGTGCATTAGGAAGAAGTTCTTTGCAGAAAGAGTGACTGGACATCGGTACAGGCTGCCCAGGGAGCCGGGAGTCACCGCGCTGGAAGTGCTTAAGGAAACACTGCACGTGGCTTGGTCTCCAACACTCAGTGCCACGGTCTGTTTGACAAGGTGCCTCTGGATCACGGCTTAAACTCGATGCTCCCAGAGGCCTTTTCCAGCCGAACCGACTCCGTCAGCCCCCGAAAACACAGCAGAGGCAGCCATAGAGCCTCCGCCCCCGTGCGGAGCCAGCCAATCACAGTTCAGAGAGCGGCCCGCCCCGGCCAATCAGCGCGCCCCGGGTTTGAGACCCGCCAAGTCCCTCCGCGTGAGCGGCCGAGCCGGGTCAGGCCGCCATGTCGGACTGGGACGCGAGCAGCGACGAGGAGCTGGGCGCGCCGGACTGGCCGCGGGCCGCTGCTGCCGCCGGGCCGCTGTGCTGGTCGCCCAGCACCCCTTCGTGGGGCCGCGCCTCCGTGGAGGGCGGCGGGCGACGGGGGAAGGGCGCGGGGAATCCCGGAGGGGAAGGGTGGGAGCCGCGAGGCGCTGAAGGCTCCGGCGGCCCGAGGCGGGCGGCGCGGCAGCGGCCGCCCCGAGCTGCGGCCGGCCAGGCTCGGGACTCTGCGGCGCCGCTCTGCTTCCACCTGGATAGCGCCCTGGTCGGGGCTCTCATAGGTAATGACGGGTGCACCCCCGGGCCGGGTGCTTGACCCGCTGGGGTAAGCGGGTGGGGAGGAGCCGGTCCCTCCCTGTGTCCTGAGGGAGTGCATCCCTGCCTTCCGTCAGTCTGGCCGTGGAAGGGCCCCTCGCAGTTCCCGTGCGGCTCCCTCTCCGCCTGGGCATGGCAGGCTGCTTTTGCAGAGCGTCTGCCACTCGCCAGGGAAACTTCCACCCTGAAGTGATCGAGTTGGTGTCTGTTTCTCAAGGCCAGCAATGTGCAAGTGTTCTGAAGCCCCTCTAGTCACATGTAGGAAGGGTGACAAACTCTTGATCTAGTTTTACTCCTCCACCTCTTCTATTGAAGGGCATTCCCCTGCACACAAACCTTGCATTTGATTTATTGATAGAAGAGTTACCTACAGTCCCCAACGGTTTGGCGTCACAAGTGCTTTTATTTGTAGGTACATGCACTCATATGAAAGTCTTGGGGTTTGGTCACAAACAAAATACATACAATTGATGTGTAGGTTTGGGCAGTTTGTCCTAAATCTCTGTAATACCTGCTGTGTATCTTTATAACAGGTAGGGGTGGAAGTAAAATTAAAGAACTTGAGGATTCTTCAGGTTCCAGGATAAAGGTACCATGTGCTTATGTTGTCAAGGGATGGGCTCTGTTGGGAGCATACTTGGTTGTTTCTGTGTAAACCATTTGGAGGAAGTTTAAGGGTGTTACAACAACTGTATTAATGCCCCTGTTTTACAATTTGTGAAAAGGAAGTGGAATTGAGGGTGCAACTTGGATGTTATGTGAAAATAGGAGAAGGTTATTGATTTTTTTCCTTAAGTTTGCATTTATTTCCTTCTCTTTTAGAAAAGGGATTAAAGGGCCTTTTCATAGAACAAGTTAAACTTCAGGTGAAAAAAGATCAAAATTGTTTTCAGTATGTGTTCTTGTATAATGTTTGTCTTTGTAGTATGGAAAAAAAAATTTCAGTGATATTTTTGAACATAGGTTACAAGAGGGACATATGAATCTGAAGTAAAGATTTTTGGCAGCATTGATGTGCAAAACAAAGCCAAGATGTTGATTGACAATCTTATTGCAAGTTCGGGACAAAACTATGTTAGAGGTGGGACAGAGAAAGGTAAGAAATGTGGGGTTGGGGGGAAAAAAAAATATTATGGATTGTATTCCATATATTTGGTAGTTTGCTGGAGTCTTTTTATATTGTTCATGTTTTACAAAGTAAGTTAACTTAAACCTTGCTCTTGGGCAATGGCATCTTCTTAAAACAGAAATAGCAAGATATCCTCCTTTTTTCAACTGTGGACAGTTTCCCCCTCCCCCCAAACTGCCAGGATTCCATGAAAACCAATTCCTGTGTGTTTTGAACAATTTTATGGATGCAGAATGTTACAGCACTTTGGTTCCTCCATAATACCAATACTGACTCTAGTGCAAGTTTTAATCTGGTATCTGTGGAGTATTAGAATTCAGTAAACCTTTGTAAAGATAATCTGTAAAGTGCTGATCTTAGCAGGGGGCATGCTGACTTCCTGCTACTTTCAAGGGAAGTCTTAATGTCTTAAGATTTGATGTTGCACTTCGTGCCTGGCTTTACTAGGCTTTCCTGTGGTAGCTGTGTTACATGGATATAGAAACCATTTTTGTACATTTGGATGCTGCTTATATTATGTCTTGTATGTGCTCTCAACAATTTTTTGCACAGGCAAACACCATCCACAATTGTTGATCTGATGCACTGATGAGGAAGAAGGGGTACAGGAATTATGTTCCAGCATTAGAATAAGGACTGTAGTAGTTGTGTGTTTCCTTTTTAGAAGTGTCCCAGAAGGTGGATGAGTATGTTTCAAGAGTCTAGAAATATTTAAAACTACCTTAAGATTTGTGACAGTGTTATCCCTATGTTTCCTGCCTTTCCACTAATTTTCCACACAACTGTGTTGCTATTTATATCTTCAGGTTAAACTGCACTTACTTAGGAAGTGTTAACCTCATCAAAAAAGAAGTACAGAATATAACTACACTGAGGCTTTATTGTGGTATTGTTGGATGCTTTAGACCTAAGCTTTGCTCTTGTAGCTGTTAAAGCTTTCTCTCTGCATATCGTCTACTGGTTTCACAGGTTTCTCAAAACCTTGCTGCACAACAAACCTAGTTTATAGCTGGAGGAGAAGCATTTCATACCCTGTCATTACTTCAAGTTGCTGAAGATGTTGAAATGTTTCCTTTTTTTTTTTTTTATCAAAACTGAATTTGTACACATTTTAGCAATGTTTCAGGGCAGAGGTCTAGGAAATAATTTTCCACTTATATGTTTCATGTCAACTTAAAATATATGATGCCTTGCAATAGAAAACGCGTTTGTCTTGAGGGGAGATTTCTCCCCATGGTTTGTTCCATCAACCATGCATTTGTTACTAACTCTGCAGGAAAAACCTTGGACATTATCAAGCCTGAAAATAACCCAAAGAAGCCAGTAATTAACTGGGCCTCTCTTCGAGAAAACAGGGCCAAATATGAATCTATGAAGTGGGCAGGTTAGTTTTACAATTTTGATTGTATTATACTTGTATTTATGTGGTAAATCTGTTGGAACGTTTGTATGTTCTAATACTTGATTTGAGGTGACTGAATCTTTCAGAGCACAAATTAGTGATGTATTTTCAGTGAGCTGACCATGTTAGCATTTCTCAACATGGTCATGCTGATTACTGTGCCAAGACTTAAACCTGCTACTCATGTGGTATTTTGAATGTCACCCTTTGAAAATGATGTTGTTTTGTATGTGGCCACCAGAAAAGAAAAAACACTAGGAGTTGTTAAATATACTACTGTCTATGTTAGTAGATATTACTTCAGAACTTTAAATGTGGGGGAGTGGTTTTTTTGCAGATATTGAAGTGTTTGACTCAGTCCTCATCTTTTTACATGAGCAATGGTTTTCCATCACTTCCAGCTGGTCTTCTGGCTCAATGCACTTTCTGGGTCCTGAGCTTTCCATCTTAAGCTTTAGCAGACTTACACTGACTCTGTATTATTTCTTGCTGATTCAAGTTGGATTTTTCTGATTGTTTAAGGCTTGCCTCCAATTGAGAAAAACTTCTACAAAGAATCATCCAGGACTGCATCTATGTCACAAGAAGAAGTGGAACTGTGGCGGTAAGATCATTTCTTTAGGGAATCATCTGCTTGGCAAAAATTACTATTAAACTGGAGAGACTAGAAAGTGGGAGATGAAATGCTGAGACAGAGACACTAATTCTGGGGTCTTGCAGCAACTTAATCTTTTTAAGAACTCTTTCTTGGGAATGAAACAACTAGCAGATGAGATTATTAGTTTTCTGGAAAATTAACTTCAGGGATTTTCTGCTTCTCTAAAAATGTTTGATTTAGTTGGATTTCAGAACAGAAAAAATTTCATAACAGTTCACTACCTTTTGGCTGGTTTTTTGCCTTTCATGAGACAGTATGTTCGCATTTTCTAGGTCCTTCCAAATAAGATTGTTTACAGGTTGAATAGCTTTTGGCTGCAAATTTTCCCCTGCATTTTTTTTTAGTCAAAACTATCTTCAAACCAAATTCCAACTTTTGTTACTGTTGTCTTCCTTTTTTATCTGTCTTGTTTTTACAGGCATGTCCTGGTGAGTACATGCTTCAGTTAACTGTATCTATTTATTTTGATCCAACAACCTGTATCAGTACCTTGCAAGGAAAACAGGTCATCTGTTTCAGGTGGTTTGGTTCAGGCCTTGGTAATAGTTACAGCCCTCTTTAGTAATTTTAATGAAGTTAGTGAGCATTATTGAAGTGTTAGCTTTTTATTGCTTTTCTTTTTGCAAGATGTCTTTTTTTTTTTTTTGCATGCCAGAGAAACTTTGCCATAGTGAGCAAAGCATGGAATTGTTTCCAGATGCTTTCACCTTTTCCCTTAAAGTATATGGATGTGTTGTTGTTAGAGCTAGTGAAAATTACAGAACATTGTTCTTGTAGGTTAAAAATATGTACTGAGGAATAGAACTTGTGTGATAAAGGTATTTTTTTTCTACTTCATCTAATCAGTTCGCTTTAAGGAAAAAAAGGCAGCAACTGAAAGAAATAATTCTATAAACATGAGGGGAAGTTGAATTCTTTTCTTAGTTTACGCCCCACTTGAAGAAAAGGTTTTTACTGAATGGAATCTTCAGAGGAATACAGGACTGAAATCAATATGCTTATGCAGATGTCATGGTTTAAAACCAGCTGGAAATTAAGCTGTAAGCAGCCACTCTGCTTCCCTCACTCCCTCTGGTGAGAGAGGGACAAAAGGCAGATATTATGGATTAAGAATTTACTGGAAAACATCAATGAGATAAGAAAAACAGCGACAACACCAATAAAAACATTATATAAAAGGTGATTGCATGCAAAAGTGCTCATGGAAGTCCAACCAACACAGCACCACCGCTGCAGCCGGCTCCACAGAGGTCCTGAGACAAAGGAGAGAATGGTGGATGAAACTGTCTGTGCCCATGTTGTTTTCCCCAAGCCTGAGATAACAAAAAGCAATGATGCCAAGCCAGCTGGTCGGACCATTCCCACCACCTCACCTCTCCAACCACCATTTGCTCTCCTGAGAAAAGGAACAAAATGGCCATAGAGAGTCATTGCTTTTTTCTTCTACAGGAAACCACACCCCCTTTCTCTTGGAAAGTGAAAATTCACTTCAGCCCCCAATGATTTGGGTGATACAGAGTAACAATGTAGGAATGCCCGAGTGGCTTCCAGCTCCCCTCGCTGCCAGTGGGAGAAAATTAACTCTGCCCTTGGCTGAAACTAGGACGGCCTGTTAATAGCTCTAAATTGGAGGAAGCCTTGGAACAGCAGTTTTTAATATAGTCTTTTATAGGAGTTGTGATTTGGGTTTTTCCTGCTTTTAGAAACTTGTTGTTCCAGCAGGTTTTTTTGGAGCTTGTCTTACTGGTCATGTTCTTTTTCCAAAATTGTTCTGTTGGTATTCTCTAGAGTATCTAGGTAGCTGCTCTGAAAACAGTTGTGGGAGGTTTTTGTCAGAATATAGAATTCTGACTGATAAGTTGAAGCCATTCATCTGAATTCTGGGTTGTCTTTGGGTTTAAAAATTTGTCATACCTACTTAATTTGTAATCAAGTACAATTGTAGCCTGATAGTAGTGCAGTTGATGTTAATAACCATATATAACTTCAAATTGGTTGTTCTTAAGAAAAATGTAATTGATACCTCTGGGAGAAATGTTCCTATAGAAGGACTTTTAAGAAAGATAGAAGACTAATTCAGTCACATTCAAGAGCCTGAACTTGGTTTTTCTTGTTCAAGGAGCTTAAAATAAGCCAAGAAACACAGTCTTTTATGTTAGCTCTAATTTTTCAGAGAATGAGACTTTAAAACAATTGCACTACTTTATACAGGAAAGAAAATAATGATATAACTTGTGATGACTTGAAAGAAGGTGAAAAGCGCTGCATTCCCAATCCTGTTTGTAAATTTGAAGATGTATTTGAGCATTATCCTGATATTATGGCCAATATAAGAAAAGTTGGTTTTCAAAAGCCTACACCAATTCAGGTATGTCTTCAAGTTTGATGACTCTTTAACTGAACCTTAAGAGAAAAATGAAGACTACATTTAAGTATTTGTTGTTTTATGTTAGTCCCAGGCGTGGCCAATTATACTCCAAGGAATTGATCTTATTGGTATAGCGCAGACTGGTACTGGGAAGACATTAGCATACTTAATGCCTGGATTCATTCACTTGACTTCACAACCAATGTAAGGACTGCTCACAGGTCTGATTTGTTTAGCTGTGCATACTTCCCCCTGCACTTACTTCCTCCTGCACCCAACTCCTAAGATGATTTTCTAGTAATGAAGATAAAAATCATGTGTTGAAAAAAAAAACTTCTAAGTCTGATGAACTAAGCACCAAATTTGTCACCATAGATTCCATTAGCAGCAGTGTACAGAGAAAGCTTAGAACAGTATAAAAATGTTCAGTGTCAAGCAAGATGGACTTTGCCCATCCTTATATACCAACATTTTAAATATGCTTTGTTACAGATCCAAACATCAGCGTGGGGGGCCTGGAATGTTAGTTCTTGCTCCTACTAGAGAACTGGCACTTCAGGTAGAGGCAGAGTGTTCAAAGTATGCATACAAAGGAATTGAAAGGTAGTGTTCCTGTTCACTGGCTTGTTAAGTAATATCTTTTTTCTCCTACCAATTTGTCTAATTTCACTTACTACAATAATTGCATTTAAGAGGGGAGGAGATAGTTGTAAATGCAGAGTTTATATTTTCCCAGTTCTCAGAATTTTTGTTTTTACTAATCTCATGGTCAAAGTCTATGTAGCTTTTCTGCTTCTTTTCCTTCTGAGTTGACAGCTAGAAGAATTATACAGAATATGCTGACTTAAAAGGGACAAGGATCATCAAGTCTGGCTCTTAGCCTTGCACAGGGCTTCCCCAAGAGTCACACCATGTGACTGAGAGCATTGTCCAAACACTTGAACTCTGTGAGGCTGGTGTTGTGATCACTTCCCTTGGGAGCCTGTTCCAGTGCCCAACCACCCTCTCAGTGAAGACCTTTCTCTAATATCCAAACTAAACCTCCCTTGACACAGCTTCAGGCCATTCCCTCAGGTCCTGTCACTGTCACCACAGAGAAGAGATCAGTGCCTGCCCTTCCTCTTCCCCTCATGAGAAAGTTGTAACTTCAGTGAGGTCTCCTCTCAGTCTCCTCCAGGCTGAACAGACCCAGTGCCCTCAGCCACTCCTCACACAGCTTCCCCTCAGGGCCCTTCACCATCTTTGTTGCCCTC
>JAYDZK010000169.1:82911481-82931974 GCA_034509185.1 Euphonia xanthogaster | reverse complement strand
AGTCAAAACTCCTCCCTGTTTTGCATCATCTGCAAACTTGTTCAGTATCCCTTTCCAGTCCTGCCTCCAAGTCATTTATGAACATGTTATGAGGGCCAAGGCTGGAGCCCTGTGGGGCCCTTCTGGTGGCAGGTCACCAGTCTGATGTCACTGTAACTCTGACCTGTGAGCCAGTTGCTCACCCATCCCATGATGTGTTTATCCAGCTGTGTGCTTGACATTTGGTCCAGAAGGATACTATTAGAGATAGTATTGAGAATGCTTTACTGAAATCCAAACAGGTTCCATCAACAGGCTTCCATTGATCATCCTGTTGGGTTACATTGTCATAAAAGGAAGTCAGGCTTGACAAGCAGGACTTCACCCTCATGGAGCTGTGCTGGCTGTGGCCAGTGACTACATTTTCTTGCCTCCCAGCATAATCTTCTCCATAACTTCACCAGGGACCTTTCTGGATTCCAAAGACCGCTCAAAAATCATTGAGAGACTTTGCAATGACATCAGCCAGCTCTTTGAGGATTTTTGTACAAATCCCATTATGCCCCATAGATCTGTAGAAATCCAGCTGGAGCAGCGCATCCTGCATAATTTGCAGCTCAACTGGGAGTGGATCATTCTCGCAGTGCCCTCCAGCTCAGGGCACTGAAATCTCCTTGATGCATCACCTGTGTTGAAGACAGCGGCAAAGAACACATTAAACAGCTCTGCCTTGTCTTTGTCCCTGTTTGTGAGGTGACCATCCTCATCTGGTAATGGGCCAATATTATTTTAACACTTCCTATTGCTACCTTCTCCGTAGAACACACGTGGCTTTCTTTTCTAAGAGATTACTTTGCTGAATAATGTTCAGGTTCTAGCCCACACAAATCTTTTTGTAATGTCATCTTCTAGCACGTTGGCCCTGGGTCATGGGGCATATTCCATCTCTGTCTTTTTTTTTTTTTTTGTTAAACTTTATGGTATTTTCATCAGCCCATTTCTCTAGCCTTTTTGTGGTTCTTCTGCTAAAAGCCTAATTCTCTTGAGTGTATCAGCTCTTTCCCCAGTTTGGTTTCATCCACAAATCTGCTAAATGTAGATCTTCATTTAAGCAACTAACAGACATTACTGTACTCTGAAACTTGCTTTTAGGGATCTCTGTTAACTTTGTGTAGCACTCTGAATACATCTTACCGTAACCCCAACAGCAAAACATCTCACTTTTTGATGGTACTGTTGGGAAAATCATCCATCCTTTCATATGTTCATCTATTTTTTGTGTAAATATTTTCAGAACAACCCAAAACATATGAGCTATCTTCCTGTCATGATTTTTTTCACTGCAGTTTAAGTGGAAAACTATTGCTGAACTGTTGAGGGAGTGTCATTCAGTGTTAATTTTATTAATTACTGCAATACTGTCAATCACACTTATTGTATTCCTTCCACTTGTTGATACCAGGTGACACTTTTAAAGCAACATGGTGGTATTTATTTGAAAAGGATTGACTTTAGCTGAAATTTAATATGCTACACCTGTAAAACTTTTATTTTACAGTATTTGCGTCTATGGTGGTGGGGACCGAAAAGGACAGATAGACATGGTTTCCAAAGGTGTGGATATTGTTATTGCTACTCCTGGCAGACTGAATGATCTTCAAATGAACAACTTCATAAATTTGAAGAGCATAACATATTTGGCAAGTGTCTCATATGCAATGACTAATGCATCGGCTGGGAAATGGTTGACTCAGTTTGAATTTAAGCTTTAATGGTGTTTTCTTTAAACTTCCAAAGTATTAATTACAATTCAGCTTAATACTGATATTGCTGTTGGAGGGATGATTCATACTTACTATAACTGCATTGCAGATGTGAAATATTCCCTAGGAAAAATAGGCTTCTAGCACAGCAAGCATTTTAAAGATGCTAAATTGTTTTTTCAGTAATGGCATTCTAAAATTCATTTTGTCAGGATTAGTTACTAATGGATGAAATGCCTTTCTGAAGTTGTCTTTTCCTTTTCTTTTTAAAGGTTACTAGTGTCTCAATTTTTTTATTAGAACTTTTGTGGTAGCAGTCACACACAGATATTTAAATGTTGGGGGACTGACTTTCTTTTGATCTCAGTGGGAAAACAGCTTTATAAACATTATAATCCTTATGTCTTCATTTCATTTTTGCCTTTTCCTCTGCTGAACAGGTAAGACCATTGGTGTTTGTAAAATTCTTGTATATATTCAATTTATTTCTAACTTGTCTGTGAATTGTTGCCTAGTTTGACAATTTAGCCATGCCCTCTGTCCACCCCACTACCCTGTGAGAGTTAAATTCTCTCCGTATTGTAACAAGTTAGCTCCAAATCTAGGTGATAGTTGTGAGCTTACTGGCAAAGCCAGCAGTGGCGTAACATCATTATAAATTTGGCCATTTGGGAAAAAAGTTTATTACAGGAAGAGAGGAGAGTAGCATTCTATAGAGGACTAACATGTAATTGCTGAACAGGAGGAAAACAGGCCTGAAAACCTGCATTGTAGGTACTGTGGGAACATAGGTCACCTTTCTGCCAAGATGAAGTATAGTCATACCACAGGCACACAGTACTTCATAAAGCAGTGGGTATTGAACCAAAAGAGTGCTTCAGTATGTGCAGCATATACTGCAGTGTGACATTGCTAAAAAGAATTAACTATCATATTGAAAAGTAAGATGATGTAAAGCAAGGATGAGAGACGTTTTTTGTTGCATGACTAACAGGTAAATATTTTCAGAAGAACCAGTGCAAGGACCATGTATGTATTGTGTTGTAGTTAAGGTCTCATGCCTCAGACTTTAAGGAAATTCTGTGCTACCATAGCCTCACATGAAAAACTGGACATTGAAAATACTGTCTTTTTGTGATCTTCCTAAATATTTATCCTTGTTTCTTGTGCTTTTCAATATATATGACACTTTTTGTTTCCAGAGCTTCATTATCAGTTCTCAGCCAAAAAATAATCTTGCAGCCTTGCTTTAGGAAAAAAAGAGTGGTAATAGATTTCACATTTGCCACCTTGGATGAAGAACACTCTTCATTGAAGAGCTTCATTTACAGTTTTCATTGAAAGATACTATTGAGTCTTAGGAAGGTTACCAAAGTAAACTGAGTGTTACTTGCTAATATGATACAATTGTTTCCCAAAGGACTTCCAAGGTCAGATACAGGGATACAATTGTTAAAACCCAACCAAATGTACCACCCCCCAGAAAAGAAAAACAGCAACAGGAAACCAAGCTCTGTGAGTTTGAGGTTAGAATTTCTCTTCTTGCCTGACAGAACCATCAAGTTGATCAAGTCTTGATTCAGATTTTTAGGAAGCCATTTATTCAAGATAGACTGCTGTTGTTCAGTATTTCAGAAGTAAGGTTGTAGATTCTATCATAAGCAGCCTTTTGACTGTTCAAAATACATGTCATATGAAAATATGTTTTTTGTTTCCCTGTGTTCAGTGTAAATCAGTATTCATCAGCAGTGTGACGAAGTAATCTTAATTCTTTGGGACTTGATGCTGATAAAGCAGAAGGAAGGAAATTGGAATTGTGCATGAATAATTGGGAAACATTTAGGAGAAAGTGTAATTAAAATATATATATATAAATCATGAAGGAGGATGTAAAAGGTAGATTGGAGTAGTGCTTTTATTCTTCAATTTAAAAAAAACAGTGTTAAACTTACCAATAACTGATTTAAAACAAAGGAAAGAGGAAATGAAATAATTTTAGAAGGAAGAACTGGCTTGTAGGAATTTTTTGCCAAGAAATAGAACTGAAATGAACAATATTAACAAACAAGTAAATATGTATATATTTAAAGATATCAAGAAACCTAAGGTTATGGCCTTTGAAGGGCATTTAGATTATAAACCAGGATGGGGCTGTGACACATTTGAAAAAATCAGTACTAATAGCTACCTGATATATATTACAGCCTTCTTAATGAAGCAGCTATCAGAAATAAGAAAAGTAAATTTCAGCTACCTGATCCATCTATTACAGATGCTTCTTTTTCCCTCTGCAGCAAAGTGCCAGTGAGCTTAATAGCATAAAAATCTTCTACTGCTGAAAAAGGCATAGCAGCCGACTCTTTATGTAAAATTAGTGATGTTTCAGCCTTGCTATTCTATTAGAATTCATGTAGTTAATGACACATCTCTGAGCCCTCTAAAAATCAAAATAATTAAATAAAGAAATAGAATTCTTGTCTTGTCTCTCAGTTGATAATTTGTGGTTATTTCAGAGATTTACATAAATAATGTACTAAACCCCTTTAATAAAATAAAATATCAGAGAATAATGGAACAGCAGAATTAGGACAGTAGAAGGGGATTATCATCAATGTCTTGTATTTCCACATAAGTGACTAGAAATTGTCAATACTTAAAAGCACAATCCATGTGACTTTAATTTTCAAATAGAGTTTCTATAAATCAAAGAAAATAAATGAGTCTCAGATGTCAGTCTTCTTTCTTTGTATAAGACTGAAAACATTCACAAGTGTGCTTGTATATTAGAAAACTTTTTAGTTCCAAAAAGATGTTCTCAGACTTCCAGCTCACTTGTTCAATTCTAGCTTTTTTTGCCAGATGAAACAAGCTTGTGCTCTGGGAGTTGTGCAGTGTCCTAGTGAGTGCCAGAATGTATGCTCTGGCTTTTTTCCTACTTGTGATGAGGAACTAAATTGACAAGTGATATTTTGGTCCTGTGTGAGATCTCTTATGAGGTAGAAATGAGATTTCCCCTTAAAATTGCAAACAATTTCTTATGTGTGTTGAGCAGGTTGCTCCCCTCTGGGTTTGGTTGGTTATGGGGTTTTGTTTTTTGTTTGTGTTTTTGTTGTTGTTGTTGGTTTTTTTTGGTTTTTTTTTTTTGTTTTTTTTTTTTAGTTTGTGCATAGTTTTAGCCAGTAACGTAATTTTTGGTAAAACAGATGGAGTTTTTTTTAATTGACTTTAAGTGCTCTTAAAGGAACTGGGAATCTTCTTGTTTTGCCTGCAAATATAATACTGAATGAAAAAGTGTCAAGGAAATTGAAGAGGTAAAATAAAAGTTGAACAGGTTTTACAGTAAGGTGTGGAGGAGATTCTGCAATTAAAACAGTTACCATTAAAATCTTTTTCTGTGTAATGTCGTGCTGAAACAAACCCTTATCTGAGGGACTAGGCAGAGTAAATAACTTTGTTTCTGAACAGGTTTTAGATGAGGCTGACAGAATGCTGGATATGGGATTTGAACCTCAGATAATGAAGATCCTAATAGATGTGCGTCCTGACAGACAAACTGTTATGACAAGGTATCTCAACATGATAGTGCTCAGGACTTAAACATAAGGTTATTGAACAACAAATGTGTCAGTTATTAAAATTTTTACTACTTTTCTTTCTAATTTGGTCTCGTCAGTCATGATGAATCATTTGATTTTTTTTTTCATTTTGTACTGTCTTTTCTGATTTTTTACATCAAATATAAAGACGGTTGGATTGTCCCCAAAAAAGGAGAATATCTTGGGCGTGCTGGAATTTACTATATCAACGTGAAATGCCAACTTACAGTTCTCCATCTGAGACCAAATGTATTTCCTGACTTTCTGATCAGTATCTGTTCTAGTCTGTACCTGGTTTAATTTTGAAATTATGCAGCTTTTGGGAACTTAACAATCAAATATCCCAACAATAATTTTTGTTCCCATATTTTGCATTTATGCTGTTGTCTAAGAAAACAGAAACTTGCCTATTAGGTATTGTTCAACTACTAAACTCAGTTGAGGCTTCAATAGAAAGGCTCCATAATTGTTGCCTGTACTTTTAACCAACAAAATTACCTTTTAAGCTCAAGTGCTGTTTACTATTAAGTTAAGATTAATTAAACTCAATACTGTTACTGCATATCTGTTTCACTGGTGTATAAGAAAGGAAAGAAAAGAAGAATATGATGGAGTTGATGAATTGGAGAAGATTTGGCACACTATTCTCACGTGTGTGTGTTTTCCTCTTCACTTCCTGTTTAGTGCTACTTGGCCTGATGGTGTCCGTCGCCTAGCAAAATCCTACTTGAAAAATCCCATGATTGTTTATGTTGGCACTCTTGACTTAGCAGTAAGTTGTCCTGTTCTTTTTGGTTTTTACACTTCCTTTTGTAGAAGAACCTATGTTTAAGGCAGGAAATTTTTTGCTTGTAACTAACTGTATGTAAGTAAATGCACATATCTTTTGTAATCAATCTGAGCTTTCAAGAAACACCTCCATGCTATTTATTTTAAAGTTTCCTTAAAAGTTCAGAAAAAAATTAAAAAGTGTAAACCAACAAGTTTGCTGTAACAACATCTGGAAGTCTTAGCTCTTCAGTAGAAGACATAACAGGTGACAAGTATCAATCATATTGAATGTTCTACTTCACAATGCCAAATGTTTTTGTGTGATCCCTTAATTTTGCAACCTTCGTTTTGGTTCAGCAAGTTCTTGTTCTTTATTTGGTTTTCCTTCTAAAGATCTTCTTTCTAATGCACACAAATCCTTATCTAAGTTTGTGTTTCCTAACTGCATCTTTCTCAAAT
Source organism: Euphonia xanthogaster (assembly GCA_034509185.1). Lineage (NCBI taxonomy): Eukaryota > Metazoa > Chordata > Aves > Passeriformes > Fringillidae > Euphonia > Euphonia xanthogaster. The sequence continues at coordinate 82,925,406 of JAYDZK010000169.1, read as the reverse complement.
GGAGTTTGAGAGAGCTTTGTACTAAACTCTTGGAGGACCCTTGTCTATAGCAGAAAGTATGTGTTAGAGTAAGAACTGTCTTTAAAGTCCAAAACTTCTAACATGTGGATGTAGTTGCTTATTTGTCATTGATGTGCAGCTATGTGTATTTGGCTTCAGTACCAGCAGAATGCACAGGAATAGTAGTTTGCCCAGGATCTTAGGAAAGTTTCCTTTTCAGTTCCATTCTTTTAGCGATAGGGAATGAGGAAGCCTTGTATCCAGTACACTTTTCAGTAGAAATAGAGACAGTGTGCTTTTTGTCTGTTCTGTTCAGAACTACACTTTTATCAAAGGGCAATTCTTGTCAGGATCGGAATTTGAAAGACATCAACTGCTCTTGTAGCTCTATTCTCAATGGCATTAATCTCTTTTTACGGGAGCTTCTCCCAGTTGACAAATCTGGTGGGGGGGGGGAAGGGTTCCCATGTGGAGAGAGGATCTTTGTCTACTTGATTGAATCTTCAACTCTTGCCACAAGATCATGATACCATGCCATGAGAATATCTAGACATTTTATCCTGCTTTTTAGTTAGACCTTAGATATTCTGTGGTAACCTTCAGAGGTAATGGAGTAAAGTTTTTAATGAACTGTTATTGGAATAGTTAGAACTGATCATTTCAAAAGAGATTTACAGCATCTTTAAAAGCCTGTAATTTCAAGTAAGACTGCCAGCTTGCTCTGGAATAACATAAAAAATTTGCAAATTAAAGAACTTAAATGTGTTTTTTACTAATAATATATTTCTTTCACCTCACTAATTGGTACCCTCTAAATCTCTGCAAATAAATAGTTTGGAAAACTGCTTAAGGGTAAATTTTATTATTCTCTTATAGCAATGAGGAAATAAGAAATCTGCATTGTTTGAACTCCAAACTGTTACATATTAAAATAATTTTTTATGGTATCATATATTACTAGTTTTATAACATGGCAATATGGGAAATAACAGAAAAAAATATTATTGTAATCTGTTTCTCCCTAACATCCCTTTTTGCTGTTTGACAGGCAGTAAGCACAGTACAACAAAAAGTTGTTGTTATCCCCGAGGAAGAAAAGAGGTCTTTCATGCATAGCTTCATTAAGTCTATGAAGCCAAAAGATAAGGTCATCATTTTTGTGGGCAAAAAGCTTACGTATGTAATCACTTCCCAGTATCATCTCTGTTTGGGGCTTTTTTCCTAACAGAAATACTGAATAGTTTCTTAGTTCACATAAGAACTATCAAGTGTAATAGCTCTTCTCTACAATGTGCTGCTAGTAGTATTATTTTTATTTATTTCTTCCTTTAGACTGACTGGCAGTTTGTATTTTTTTAATATCATTAATGGTGGTGGTAAGTCCCAGTTTCATGTAGCTCAAGTGGGATGTTTGGATTCTTGGGGATACGTCAATGTGATGTACTGTTTACTTTCATACACCTCTGGTGCATGCAAGACCTGATTAATGTGGGGGGTGGTCATTGTATCATACTTGAACTTTTTGAGTGAAGCACACAAAAGTAATCTAGTATTTCTCTAAAGTATAAGTAAAGGTAAACTTTTCTATGTGGAGTAGACTTGCTTTCCTGTTTTATAATAAGTATCAGCTGACCTCAGTAACGTTTTGTCCTTAAGCACACATTTAGCTTTTGCTGTCACATTACTGTCTTTTTGATTTAAATCTAGATGCTGCACTATTTTGTTTCCTTTTTTTCTCCTGTTTTAAGAGCCATTGCTTTATTTTACCCTAGAGCTGATGACTTGGCAAGTGACTTTGGTATCCAAGGAATTCCAGTACAGTCACTTCATGGCAACAGGGAACAATGTGATCGAGAACAGGCTTTGGATGACTTCAAGAAAGGTGAGTTTGTACTGAAGTACTGGTTTGTTTAGGCCAGACATTTAAAGTTTATTCTGGTCAAAACTGGTCTATTTCTAAGTGTCCTGTCTCTTTAGTACTATAGAAATTAAAATAGTAAAGAGCTCTGAATTTTATATTTTCTTTATTAATTTGACAAAAAAAGACTCAGCAAACAAAGAGATGGCTCTTCAACAAAATTTTGAATGTCTGGGGGCTTAATAATTTAAGGCTTATTTTACTTTTGACATTTCTGGAAAAATTGTTACTGTATGTCTACAGAATGGTAAATTTAAATGTCAGATGATGGTGCTTTCAGTAAAACAGTCCTGCTCCAGATTATGCTAGTAGGGTTGTGTGAACACAATTCAGGATTATGTGAACAAATGCTAATTAAAGACTCCTGCTGTGACAAGAGTGTCAGCTGAGAATATAGTTGTTGAAGTTTTTGTTCTTTGGACAGACTCTTTATATCAACCAGGCATATTTCTTACTTTTCCTGCACTCTGCTGTTCTACTTGTGAAATGCAAAAAATAGTAAAATGACATTTTGGGTGCTTACTTACCAGCTTGTTTTTGGAGCTAACTCAGTGTGACATTCAACAAGCATATTTTTGTGTTAAGAATATTAAGTGCATTATAAGCTAGAAAGCCAATAGACTGGAGTATGTTTTCTGTTTGTTCCATAAACTCCAGTTCTCTTCCTGTCGTACTTACTGTAGGCAAAGTTCGAATATTGGTGGCTACTGACTTGGCATCCCGTGGCCTCGATGTGCACGATATTACTCATGTTTTCAACTTCGATTTCCCTCGCAACATTGAAGAATATGTTCACAGAGTCGGTCGTACTGGAAGAGCAGGGTAAGTGTTTAGCAGAAAATAGTCATGTGTTATCTATGTTTTGTGCATATAGGAGTTTTTCTTGTCAAATTCTAGAGGCTACAGGTGATGTGGGGTGGGGGAGTCAAGACTTCAGTCTTTCAAAGTATGTTCTAGAAACACACTGCTTTATGTCTTTAAATGAATTCACTGTTAAATTGAAGGCAAGCAAGTTTTACACTTTTCTGTTATTGAATCAAGGGTGTTTGAAAGGTGGTATAAATATGAGGAAGAATTAGAAAAACAATTTGCATTGATATTCTGGAATGTTACTTCCTTGTTTATCTCTTCATGAGCTGCTGATTTATTTAGTTTCTAGACAGCACATTGCAAAGACGCATCTGTAGGTTCAAAGTCTGCAGCCAATCATGGTGGTGTAGTTTAGTGGTAGTTCTTTTGGATGCTGCTTTCCCAGGCTAGTACAAGTGTGATTTTTCTCATTTAATTATGATATGAATGTGTGTCTCTTCATACTTAAATATGTTGCTATTATGCTATGTTTATTGTCTAAAAATCTAAATTAGTTTTCCATTTGCTCAATTTTAGGTGAATTGCTGTATTCTGATTTTTATGAAAAGTTGCTCTCTGTCATGTGCAGGGTTAATTCTCAAGACACTTTTATTCTATCAGCTCAGTGATATTGCCTGTAGTACTGTTCATTACTGCCTAGGTCAGTAGTAAAAGCCTGGACAGAGTTTGGAGGATCAGCAGTTGTTTCCTTCCTCATTTAGGCGCTCTGGGGAGGCAGTAACACTTGTCACGAGCAATGATTGGAGATTTGCACCTGAGCTGATTGACATTCTGGAAAGAGCAAACCAAGTAAGCATACATTACTGGGTAAGATTTATATTGGTTCTGGGTTAGCACCTGAAGCATGTCATCAAGGTCCAAGACTGTTTAGACCCTTCTTGGTGAGTGTTTGTGGTGTGTCAAGGAAAGAACATATTTCCATTTGTCTTGTCCTAGATAGCCTTAGCTGTGTTTTACCTTACCAGATGAGTCCGAGGAACTGTGAGCTTTAACCAAAGCCTTCTATGTCTAAAGAAAAAGTTACTAACATACACATTGAGGTCTGAAGAGAAATAATAGGGTTTCTTTTATATCATAAAATTTTATTCCATTGGTATTTCACTTTTGGATGCATGTACCAATTCCTTGTTTAATGGTCTAAATATTAACAGTGCTTGTATCATGAGAAGCTCAGCTATCTTATCTTATTGTGTCTGACAGTTGTAATGCCTGCATGTACTTTTCCAAGCTTTATTACTGATGCTTGTAAATAGTATGGGAAGTGGAACTGGAATGTGATTTCTTTCTTTAAAGAAGCATATTTTTTCTTGATACCATCTGTAACAAAGAACAACATTTTGCCTGATTTATAGTAAACCCCCAGCTCAAGTCCTGACTTGAGCTGAAATTTTGTTCGGGTTACAGTGTTTGTTTGGTCTTTTGGATGGGAGTTTGAGTACACACTAAATGAATTTTAGCTAGAATCTGGTTTTTACTATAGACACTTACTCAGACTTTGAGCCTTGGGTTAGCACTTCACCTCAATCTTCTGTTTTATAACTCTTCTTTGAAAGATACTGTGTTGCTTTATTGCAAGCCTAGTAAGATGCTTTTGAGGGAGGAAAAGGAGAAAAAAAAAGGTGTAGAAGAGTAGTCACCTAATAATTCCTTTAAGTTGCAAATTTGGGGTTTTTGGTTGGGATGGGGGTTTTTTGCTTTGTTTTTATACAGAAATGCGAGAGGTGAAACCAGAAATGATACTGTGAAGCTACTTTAGAGCTGTCTTGAGTTTTTATTCTGAGTTGACAATTACCTTTCAAGTCTTGTCTCCAGCTGCAGACTGCAAAGTTCCCAAACTGGTTGTGGTTTTTTGTAATGTGCAATAGTTCAACTGGGAACAAGTCTCTGAGTTCAGAGGAGAAAAGGGGAACTCTGAAGCCTTGCTTACAGAAGTTACTATTAGTCATAACATTATTCTCAAACTTAGTTATGTCTGATAGAAAGGAAGTGTCCTTACAGACAAAGTGTTGGGGCTTTTTCTCATGACAAATGAAAATACCATTGTTTCAGTCTTAAAGCATTATGTAAAAGTAAGAGAGACCTGAAGGGTCAGAATACTTTGATTTCAAAGCAAGTTAGTTGCTCTTGTTAGCAAAATGTTCTCTGTGATTTTGAATCTATAGATATATAAACAAGTACAACAAAAAGGTGTCTATTTCATGCTGAAGGAATCTTTTCTATATAAATGCTTATTAACAAGCATGGACAGATTTAGTGGAAAAACCAGTTATCTCTGTGATACCAAGAAAAGCATTCCATATAAATTATGGCATCTTTATCCTTTTCTGACTAAGATGACCCTACCCTAGCTTGTATGTTTAGCAGATACATTGTTCATGAATTGTTCATGAAAAATTTCAACAAGCCACTAGATGCTGGATACTACCTCACTGAGCTTTTTATGTTTCTATATCCTCACTTCTTCCCACTCTTGACTTGTGCTTGCTCAAAAACCACTCTTGCAAGAAATTGTTGCTATTTTAGTTTGGAAAAACTAAAATAGCAACAAACTAGAGCTTCAAGCTCTAGGGGAAGATTTGATACTGAGGAAGAAAATCATCCCATGTTTCAACTAAAAAATAACTGTCTCATTACTTCTATCTCCATTGATAAGCCTGTTGTGCTTTCATCTAGAGATACATTATTTTTAAATAATGTTTCAAACTGAGGCAGAATGGACTCTTCCAGAGTTGTCATATTTTGCCAGGATAGTTGTTTACCAGTAAGAGCAATTCAGCACGTAAAACATGCTAGTGAGCTGTCCCTCATGCCAGCTCAAGAAAAAGTTGCTGATAGCAAATAGCAAGCATTGCTCAATTATAAAGCCTGAGGAAAATGACTTCCTGCTCCACCAGACCTTTTGTCCTGGCTGCATTCTCCACCTGTTCAAGCATTGCCAAGCCCAGGCACATTTAGGGAGACTTTAAGGTATTTACATTTGTTTGTACTCTGCTGTTTGCACTGTATTTGTGCCACTGGCAGACACAAATGACAGAGACAGAGCAATCATATTAATAGCACGTTCACACAGTGCCCTTTGCTCTGATCAAGAAACTGACTCTGGAGGGGTGACTTCCACTGACGGCCACGTGCCATCGCAGATTGCTGAAGTGGGCTGGCTTTGATAGATCAGTGATCTGAGACCTCTTGACAGTACAGTTGCACACTGTGCTTTTTGCAGTAAACATTGCATTAATGTGAGCATTTTGCCCAACCTGGTTTAAGAAGTCTTGTTGGATATTGCCTTTATTCTCTGAGCAAAAGAATGATATCTGGGGTTTTTTTCCATCGCTGTCACTCAACTAATAAATCTGTCTGTAATTCTTCACATCTGGCCTCAGTTGTTAAGAACTCTGAGGTGAGAGTGTTTTGATGATACTATTCACCTTTTCCACATAATTACAAACATGCCAGAAACCCCTGTGGATCTTGGTAAGGTGCTCTTACGACCTCCCAGTGGTGGGAGATCTGACCATTTTCTCCTGCCCCTCTTTCCGTGTCTTTTAGCTTTGTTCTAAGCACATGAGAACCATTCCTATGACAACACTTTCTTTAAGTGACAAAGTTTCTCTTCAGAGGCTCGTAAAACTTCCATAAGGAATTTAATACAAATCAACATTCAGTAGATGTATATAGTATAATATCACCTTTAAGTGGCACTGGATGTTTTTACCAGCTGTTCCTTATAACTAAAAGATACATTTCTGTTTAAACTATAATGTTAGAATTAGCTGGTTATATGTTGCTATCAGATATGGTGATACAAGCACAGATAAATTACTGAAAATCCAGAGACACTATGATGATTATTTTTCAGGATATTTCAGTACAATCCTATGTAATAAGATTTCTCTCTGCATTTTACAGAAAAGATTCTGCAAAGTGACAGGAGGCAGATAAATAATGAAATCAAGTTTGGGAACAAACAAATTAGTAGCATTTTCATTTAAAATTCACCTTGTTTTTTGCCTGCTTTTTTAATAGGTAGTTCCTGACGAGCTTATCGCAATGGCGGAAAGATACAAACACTCACAAATGAGAAAAGAAATTGAAAAGGATATACAAAGACCTTGGAGAAAGCCCTCAAAATAAGTGTAGTCCCTTGAAGCTACTGAAACAGAGAAAGTGATTTTAATTAGTGTTGGCTTCCATGGGCTTGAATTTATTAGTTTCATTTTGTGTTTGATTGTTTTCTGTACCTGTCTTATTTAAACAAACTTCTCAAAAGCATCTTAGAAAAATGGATTAACTTTATATAGGAATAAATCTGGTTTTGCACTTGAACACTACTTTCACATAACTTTTTTTTCTTGTGTGATGTATGAAACTTCTAAAGACATTGTCTACTGGTTAAAAACAAATATTGTGGCTTTGTTGGTTGGTTTGGGGTTTTTTTAGTTAAATGCAGTATTACTATATAAGAATGTAAAAGATAATTTTTCCTTTTATATTCAGAGAACAGGATTATTCATTGTAAGCAATGTTTGTCAATGTAGTTTCAAAATACTGTACCTTTGCCTTGATATGCTGCTGGCATGCAGGGAGATTTCTCAGGATAATGAAAACTGCTCTGTTTGCTGTTCCTTGTGTTTGCTGAAGCAAGTTTTCTTTATTCTTAATTTAAAACTTAACATTGGTAGTCATTTTTGCTAATACTTGTGTCTCAAGATTTTTTGAGAGAGGTCTGCATTTTCTTGTAATGGAGGAGAGCATGACAGGAAGTACTTTTTTGTGGCTAACTGGGGAAGAAGACCTGCTTTTGTTTTTTGTGGATGTAATACTCTAGCTTAAGAAATGAAACCAGAATTTACTAGAGCAATGTTAACAGTCATGGAAAGAAAGAATACATTTGAAGGTCAGCTTTTATTTCTTCCAGATCAAGTTGATTCACACTTTACATTTGGATGTCAGGTTCTGTCACACCGGTCTCCCAGTGATAACAGGGCATGTTTTCTACTCTTTGAAATTTATATGGGAAGGAGTTATTCCTTCATTTGATGCTTGGTCTGAACTTGTGTTTATTTATGTGTCATATGATTAAATAAAAACTAATAAACAAAATTCAGTAAAATTAAAATAGTTTACTAAAATTACTCTCTACATATTCTTTTCTCTTAATTTGCTCATGATTGAGGTAAATCTGGGCATTATTCAAGCCAGTAGGTTATTTTGCCTTCAAAAAGTAGGCTAAAAATATGGACTTCCCATGGCTTCTATAAGTAGAAGCAAAAGATGTATTTATCTGCAGCACAGCAGTTCTCAAATGCTGTGTACTTCTCACCTACACAATTTTAGTGATAGGAATTATTATCATTATTTTGTTTTCCTAACACACATTTCTTCAATATGAGAAAAATGGATATGAATTTCAATTTCAGGAGTGTCCAGTTCATGCTGCATTTTGGTTTTGAAAACCGTTTATATCAAGAGTCTTCCTCTTTGATACAGGCTGAAAGATGCATTTCTTTCTACATGATTCATCATACAAATAAATGCTTATTGGCAGAAAACCATCTACTCTGTTGCAGCATATTAGGTAACAATTGTTTCCCATCCAAAGCCCAATGAAAAAACTGATTTCTAAAGTAATTCTGAAGACTCAAAAAGGGTAAGTTACTTCAGGAACTTCATGTTACTCAGGTAAAATATTCTCTGGTAACTGTTGCTGGTGATGGTCTTCTGCAAAAGATCTTCATATCTACCCAGGTAATCTGGAGAAGTTGTTCTGGTTAATGTCAAAGTAACTCCAATGACTTTTTTTTTTTTCTTTTGAAAGTAGGAGTGTATTTTGGATATTCTGCAGTGGATCTTAATTTTAAATAAAATTGTCAGTTTTTCCTTTATGAAGTCATTGATGCCTTTGTGTTTGGAAACACAGAAATTACATGTGGGAAATGAACTATTGCAAATTCTTCCCTATGTTCTTAGTATACCTTGAAGATATTTTGCAGGTGACATCCACATTTGGATAGGCAAGGTAAATATTACTTAAAACATTTCTTGTAGGGGTTATGGCTAAGCAGTGTGACTGAAGTATAGATTTTTCTCTTAGTGGTCTTCATTTTGTTTTGGGTTTTGTAGAACAGACTACTGAAGAGTCATTTACAGTGCAGTTTTTTGTTTCAAATATGCAAAGTCAACATGATTAGATATCTATTGTGAACAATGTTCTTAATAATTCTCATGAAATACTGGGAATCCATTGTTCAACTCATAGCTTATTTTTCTTGAAAGGAAATGATGTCTTGCCTTATCTTCTAGGCTGAGCAAGTTGTATTGGGGAATAAAAAAGTGGGTCAGCTGAGACTTTTGGAGACAACCCACAAAAAATCCCAGGCATTGCTGAAAGGAATGATCCAGGTTTCCCAAGTGCCAGTCTGTGTCATTTGGCCACGTGACACAGGAGTGGAGAAAAGCAGTTTTGACATGATAGGAACAGAATTTTTCCAATTCCTTTGGATGTTTCATTTTAAGTTGCTCTAGAAGAAACTTCAGCAGCTTAAGACAACCTTTCCTGTTAAAAAAAAATATATATACATATATATATATATATTAGGTACCTTCTCCATAGTTCTAAATATGTATATCAGATACTTAAACACAATTATGCATTAATTCTCTTGTTGCTTTCTTGATTCAGTACAAGATGTAATTGGCAAACCAACTTCTTGGTTTACTTGTTAAGGAGGTTTTGTACCTCATGTGGGTTTTGTTCTTCCTTGTTGAAGAAATCTGGAAAACAGTTCTCATGGAAGTGAAAAATCATTTATTCTTCTTGATCTCATTCAGCAGTTTTCTCACCATCATTTTAGAAATTGCCTTGATATGAAGGGCAATTTTGCTCAGAAAGTGGAGTCAGTCACTTTTTAAATATTTTTTTTAGAACAGGACTGAATTTGGGAAAGATAATTGAACAAGTCACATCCTTTTGCATTCTAAGGCAAGTCTGGAGTCTAAACCAGCAATGTGATTGTTTCCACTTTTCATTAGGTAAATGCAAGCCAGACATTCAGCAAGCACATGCAACGTTGTATTACTGTAGAACAATTATGCCTTAAAGACTCTTGCTTCCTATTATTCTTAAGTGGTAAACTGAAACAGTGTTAGTGCTAGCCCAGCTCACACAGGCTTAAAGTAAAATATTCCTGTGAAATACCAACCTACAGCACTTTGGTCCATCGGATTCACAGCATGTCTTAGAGTTGCCATGGTTGTTTATCATCTCCTTTTCAATATGTGAGAAGGAGAGTCGCCAGGTGTTCCCTGAAGTCAAGCACAAGACTGTTAAATGGTTACACAGCACTAAGCATCAGCTTTCATAGCTAGAAAAAAAAAACAGTTTTGTAATTGACCTACATACCCACAATTTTTTGCACCCACTAAAAAAAAAAAATTATAATTCAGTGAGTGCAGTTAGTTCCTCCTTAACTCCCCAGCCGCTTCACAAAGACAATTAGAATGTAATTAATATAGGACATAATTGTTTGGATGCTTTAAATTCCTAAGGATGTTTGGATTTACTTTAAAATTAGGCTTAGTTCTGAATGTCCCTAGATTTGCTGAACATGATTTAGAGAACTGCATTGTTCATGGAAATCTCCAGCCTGTTAATTTCTGTTCTCTTACTGTGTTTTCTAGGTTTTCTTTGTGCAAATAATAGGTTTATGAGTTTGTCTCGTGTAAGATGACTGTTCTAAAGCATTTCTTTTTGTTCTTCTGCTCATGCTTCTGAAAATAATGGCTAATATAGCTCAATGCCCTGCTTCTAATACCGGCAATCACTTTTGTCTTCTTTTCATGAATTACACTGTTTCCCTTGCCTGTTTGGCTCAGTTACTCTTTGCATTTAATTTGCACAGGAAGAAGTTGAAAAATAAATCAGTACTTCTGTACTGGGCTTTGATAACATGGGCATGCTACTTAAAATGGTACCAGAATGCTTGAAGTCTTATTGCTGAAATGATCAGTTACCATAATGCACTGTCAAGTCGGAATGTTTCTGCAAACTAAACGAGGCTCAATACGGCAGTGGTCTGGAGGAAAGAATGTTGCAGCCATTCCCGAGTTCAGTGAGAAATAATGTATCTTGATAGAAAACAGTTTGCTTCCTGCAGAAGTATCTGATTTGTGGATGCAGTCTCATGTACGGGGAAGTTCCCTGCATTTTTAGCAACTTTCTTCTAATTTCCTTACAAGAGAGTGCAAGCTGCTGTTAAGCACAGTACTAGCACCAGGGAAGGCTCATATCCATGTGTCTGGCTGGAGTGGATTTAATATAATGCTCTTAGTAATGGCTAGTGTACAGCCTGGTATTTACATTTCAGTTACAGGACAAGCAGTACCACAAATCTGATGCTTTAAAGAGGGATTTCAGTTGTCTGAGCTGGATATATCCAAGATGAGGTGTCTGGAAGACAGAATACTGAACATGATCTGGATACCCTTTCTATAGCACTTGTAAGTGATCAAGTTGTAGAGAAGATATTTCATAACTTATTATTTGTCCATATTTGAAGTACCTCTTAGAACTTTTTCTCTTTTGTTTTGCTTGGCTACTAAATAAATTGATCTAAATCTGAAATCCCTCCTCTTTTTTGTTCCCAGCCACTGTTCAATTTTGAGGCCATCCTGTGTGCTGGGGGGCCAGCTCTTCTGAGCCTCCAAAGTCAGGATGATGTCCACCGATATTTCTGATGGAGGGTTTTTGATCTGAAGAGTTATTGCAGGGCTTCCAGCCTTTTTTCTTGCCACTGTGACTTCCACATCTAGTAACAAAGAAAGTGATATTTCATGATAGATAGATAGGTAGATAGATAGATTAGTTGATTAAAACTTTTTTTGTGAAGAATGTTACAGTTTTTACTAAAGAGTTCATAAGCAATCAAAAGAAATACCTGGGTACAGTCTGTGGTTCTTTATCCTACAGGATGTTGAAACATTGAGAAGGTCTATTGAAGAGTTCTATGAAACAGGGAACACTACTGTGTTTGCTTGATTTACTGTCTAAGAATTAAAAATATAATAACATTTTTCATAACTGCTTCCCTGTTGAAAACACACAGTGAAGAGATCTGGCCACAATGTTTCTGAAGGTTTTGGGAAAAAATAACCCTAACTGGGGTTATTTTAATATAATTATATTGTGTGTGTATATATATATATATATATGTATATATATATATATTTTAAATCTAAAAATAACTGGGATGCAGCTTCTGTACTGATCAATAAAAAATATTAGGTACTGTATAAAAGAAAATACAGGTGCTATATAAAAGAAAGCTCTTTGTTTTGCTACCACTTAAGGAAATGGCTCTTTGTATACTCCAGATAGATGCAAGATGTATAGGTCATGTAGGAAATAGCAAGCATCAACAGAACCCTTAATATTTATTATTTTCATACAGAAAATATGCATAGTGGAGTTAATAATGTAACAAGTTACCTATGTGTAATTGTGATTCTTAACACAAGAGCCAGCTTGAGATGCTGAGGACAGGAGGGGTTACAGCTCTGTTGGCACAAGGAGACAGAGGACTGGCAGGATAATCTTCTTAACACTGGGGCAACACATATGCACAATGTAACTGGGTTTTTACCACTTCCTGATGAAGCTTATTCTCTCAGTACTAACCTTTAATATTTTTAACTTCCTGTTTAATAATTTCTCTTAGTGCTTGAAGCATTTTAAAGGCTGATAATGTTCCATCTGCCTCTAGGAACTTCAACCAACTCTTTTCTTTTGGAGTCCTTTTGAATGATACATAATAATAGGCTCCCGTATCATCAGACTCATCCAGCTGAATCCTTGTAACAGGCATTACAAGCATGATGTCAAACTCATTTGGTTCAGATATCTGCAAATATAAGAATACAACAGTCAATATGCAACTTAGGTCTTATTCTCCTGAGATTTTTATACCAGTTGTGGTTTCATCTACCTTGGTGTCTGATGTGAAATATGAGCTTATTTCTGTGGTATTGCAAGATTACTGTGCATTGGGGTGGAAAATAGCAATTTGCAGCCCACTTCCCAGCTCTCCAACTTATTAATTTTTTAAGATAGTTTTAAGATTGTTGAGCTGAATAATTAATGCATAAATATGCTCAGACATCCTCTTGCACTTAGGATGTGAGGAAAAAAATGAACTTCTAGGTCTGAAGCTAGTTTTAGATTTAAAAAATAAAGTGTCCCCATTTGACTTAGTTTTAGTCTACTGGAACAAGGAAAAAAGAACTGGTTAAATCACAGAAGGTGAAGGGGCTGGAATGGACCTTAGAGATACAGCTAGTCCTGACTCACCCTGCCCTGGGCAGGGATACCTTCCACTGGACCAGGTTGCTCAAGGTCTTATCCAACCTAGCCTTCAACACTGCCAGGTTTGGAGCATCCAAAATCATCTCCTCAGACACTCTGTACCACTGCCCCGCCACCCTCACAGTAAAAAAATTATTTCTAATATCTAATCTAAATTTTTCTTATTTCAATTTGTATCCGTAACTCCTGCTTTTTGAAAAAGCTATGAACTAAAACCTGTCGCAGGGCTTCTCGTGCAGTGCCATACCTGACGGATCGTGTTGTTACACCGGGCTCACCTGCGTGCTGTGCGAAGACAGGGCTTGCTGCAGCCTGAACGCTTCCCGTTCAGCTGGCGTCTGACTCAATGGACGTAACACCATTCAGCAGGTTACTGATCATTTTGTAATGCATTGTGGTTACTTCACAGAGCCATCCTTAGAGATGTAGCTACAACCACAGAGCCGTGACTCGGCGGGAAAGGCCAGCTAAGAGCGGCTCTGCGCGGCCGGCCCGTGTTCCCGCCCGCCACCTGCCGCCGCCCGGCGGGAGAGCGCTGCCCCCGCCCCGCTACCCACCTTGACACGCTCGTAGTAGCTGCCGGCGCTCTGCCGCTCGATGGAGCTGAAGCAGCTGTCCTTGCCGCGGATGGCCTGGACCAGGTGCGAGACCACCTTGTTCACCAGTGTCGAAGCCTCGGACACGTCTTCGCGGGGCAGGCTGAGCCGCGACAGTACCTCCCGGAGCCCTAAAGCGTCCGCCGCCGGCGGGGGGCGACGGGCGGCGGCAGCGACCGCCCCG
>JAYDZK010000169.1:82890047-82910590 GCA_034509185.1 Euphonia xanthogaster | reverse complement strand
CTCTACGAGGTGGTGGTGATCGGCGGGGGCCATGCGGGCACGGAGGCGGCGGCGGCGGCCGCTCGCGGCGGGGCCTGCACGCTGCTGCTCACGCACAGGATCGGCACCATCGGTACCGCCGCGGGTGCCCGGGGTGGGCGCGGGCGCCTCGCGTCTCCACGGCGTGAGGAGCGGCGCTGCGCCGGGGAGGTCGCGGGGGCCTTTGCGCGGTGCTGAGGGTGTCCCCGTGTCATTGCCCAGGGGAAATGTCCTGCAACCCGTCCTTCGGCGGCATCGGGAAGGGGCACCTCATGCGGGAGGTGGATGCCCTGGACGGGCTGTGCGGCCGCGTGTGCGACCGCTCCGGCGTTCACTACAAGGTGCTGAACCGCTGCAAGGGCCCGGCCGTGTGGGGCCTCCGCGCGCAGATCGACCGCGGCCTCTACAAGGAGAACATGCGGGTGAGGGGCCGCGCCGGGCGGGCTCCTGCGCGCTGGGAGGCGGGATACACCACTGAGGATTACGAAGGAAGGGGCTATGTTTTGTTTTTCATTATTTACCAATCAAACCTGGAAAGTACCTTTCTGTTTGGTGCTTTGATGCGCTGTAAGTTGTTGGAGCTCAGCACAGTTTGAAAAATTCTCTAGCGTTTTAGATATAGGTCAGGCTTCATGAGCAATTAGTTTACTTGAGCTTAAACTTTACATGAGTGAAAACTTCTACCTGATAAATCAGGATAGTACCGTAACTGAGTGTCTGCCAAATGACCCGTTTAGAATGGAAGTGGGTAATAGATTTTTCAGAAATCACCAGGGTTTGGGATTGCCCATATATCTCATGACTTCCTAGATTTTTGCAGTAACTCCTTTCATGACAGAAAGAAATCCTTAATACACCACTGTTGACAGTTCGTGAAGCGTCTGTGGAGGATCTTCTCTTGACAGAGCCAGAACCAGGCCGTCCTGGGAAATGCCAAGTCACAGGAGTTGTTCTGGGTATGTGCTAGTAACTCACTAAGTGCCTTCAGTTACTCCACACTAAGAGCAAGCCTTTGGGGTAAATATTTCTGATTCACTGATGAGAAAAATTAATTTATCCTATTCCAATTCATTAGTGAGACAGATTAATTAGCCAACAGAGCTGGTTTAGGTAAAGCATGAAGTAAACCAGGTTAATATGTGTAATACAAAGTAATACAATGTCAAAAATACCTGGGGATTGGTAGTGTACTGGGATGTTAACTAAGTTAATTTTCTTCAGGCTAGTGCTACTGAATTCCATGCTGTGTTTTGAGGTTTTATTTGGTAAATGGTGTATGCTGCCCTCAGTGTTACAGGACCGTGGGGTCCTCTTAATAACAGGCTTGTACTTCATTACCCCTTGCTGTTATAATAAACAAGCTTTCTGGAGTAAAGGCCTAGATATGGATTTTTCTCAGGAGTGGTTTTCTTTTTTACGAATAACTTGCTTAGGAATAGTAAATATACAGAAATAACTACATGCTGCTTTTTTGTAGTTATTACTATTGATGCTTTTATTATGGAGAAGCTGGTATTATTTTATAATAGAAGACAGATAAACCTCCAGTGAACACTGGTAGTCTACTTTTAGACAGAAGCACTAGAATTCCAGGGCTTTGTTGCTACTAAAGTGTGAATATCTCTGAAACCTGCTGTTCCAGGGGATGGAAGCACAGTACGTGCTGGGAGTGTTATCCTGACCACCGGTACGTTTCTGCGGGGTATGATCCACGTCGGCCTGGAGATGCGCCCGGCGGGGCGGCTGGGGGACCAGCCAGCCATCGGGCTGGCTCACACTCTGGAGAAACTGGGCTTTGCTATGGGCAGGCTGAAGACTGGGACACCGCCCCGGCTTGCCAAGGATACGATTGACTTCAGTGGTCTGGAGGAACGTGCAGCTGACAACCCTCCAGTGCCGTTCAGCTTCCTCAGCGAGGCCGTGTGGATCAAGGTGGGATAGCAAACCCCACCCATCAGATGCACATAGAGCCGGATGGGAAGTGGTTCTGGGAATGTCGTGCTCATCATCACACAGGGAGTTAGTGGCTGGGAAAGGCAGCTGGGATGTATTTGTACTGGAGGTGTTACGTGTTTGAGGACTCTCAGTGTGAGGCAGAAGTTACTTGTGTTCTTTGAAAGCAAATACCTTTTTACTCTCACTTCTTAACTTGAGAACTGAACTTTCTTTACCTGTGGAGTCAGAGTTTTGTGAAATGTGATACTGCTGCTAGTATTCTTCATGTGCTGGTTACATGGCTGGTTTTACAAAATCTTCCAGTATTATTCCTGTACTGTAGAATGTTACAGTGTCTGGCTTCGTATCTTAGCTCTGGAATAAGGTTAAGATGTTGAAATTAGAGATCATTTGTAGTATTGACTAGGAAAGAGAAAGGATGGATTTATCCACAGAGCTGAGAGGTGCAGGTTAACAGTAACTTAAAAGCAGAAGAGTTCAATTTTCTGAAGAAAATCTCGGAACATTGGTTGTTTTTATGTAATGTAATTAAACAGCACAGAGTTAAGTATCAGGAGTTGATTTGCCCCAGAGGATATAGAAATTGCAATAACCTTTTACAATCGGGATGGGGCAAAAGTATTGTTTGAAGGGCTTGGTATATGTAGGAGAGGTTTTCAAACACAGAGTTTAACAGCAGAAAGCTGTTAGACAAACATGCCTAATAACAATTTTGAGTCAAAATTGAAAGCATATCAGGAATTTATTCTCCATAAACATGTTGAAAGAAACAGCAATTGTCAGACATTTATATATGCTATAACATGCAGGATTTTTTACAGACACTCCCAGAAGTCTGCCCAATTTATTAATCATGGTATAGGTGTTCTGTGTCTTTCATCACTATCAGAGCACCTCATTTGTCTTTGTTTAATGGACAACCCAGGTTCTATCCAGCTAAACAGTACTTTATTAAATTTGTTGTCCTGGTTAGACAATTACTGTTGATTAAGTTTCCTAAGTTTCGTAGCCTTTGAAGTGGCTCCCTTACCACACCTGCAATGTATTAACTTTCTCAAGATAGCTTTCTTGCTCTATGGCATCTAATACATCTCAAGTTATATGACAATTATTAACCAATTCTTTATTGAATTTTGATCTTCAACTGTTGATTAAGTTCTCTAAGGGTTATGGGTCCATGGAGTTCCTTTCTGCAAGTGCAGTGAGATGATTTCTCAGGGTTTTGTACTGACACTTAGCCAACACAGATCTATATCAAAACCACATAAAATCACAAGACTTTTGTTCTAACTAATATATAATTCAGTGGCAGTTTTAAAGAGCTATGGTGCTACATTGTCACAATTTTGAATGTGAGTCTATTGACTCTTTTTCAGAAAAATCAGTGAAATACTTTACTTCACATGGTGAGGTTTTTTCCAAACTTTGAATTTTTCATGTTAATTGCAGAGTTTTGAGGTTTTTTCCTCTTCAAGAGAATTTTTTTTCCTTCACCAAACCCATTAATTGGCTGTTAGCTGTAGGGTCAGCACTTATTCTTCTAACTCCAGAGGATTTTTTTGCCTATGATCAGTTTGAATGATGTGACGTAACATATTGATTTAATGGGAATATCCATCCTGTAATTAGGAATACGGCATATAGGATAGAACTTAAATTCCAGACTCCCACGTTCCACCCTGTTCCTGGTCTGGTCTTCGGCATGTTGCTCAGGCTCTCAGATCACTCGTGTTCGGTCTGTAGAGTGGGTATGACAGCCCTGCTGACCCCTCCCAGAAGTGAGAGCCAGCCATCATAGGAAAGGTCTTGGAGATACCAGAGTTATTTAATAGGAATATGGTGTCATGACCAGATTAACTTAGGCCGAGCTTTGGCTTGTTCTAGCCGGAAGATCAGCTGTCCTGTTACCTGACTCGCACAAACCTGAAGGCCCAGCAGATTATCCGCGATAACCTCCACCTGAACAACCACGTCAGGGAGACGACCAGGGGCCCACGGTGAGTGCGTGGCATCATGCAAGGCTGTCAAGGGGACAAGCTGGAAGTCTCTTTGGAGCTGTGGGTCTCTCCTGCTTCACTTCTGGAAGGTAACTTTTTCTCCATGTCAGGTGCTGCTCATGGCTGTTTACTGTTACAGGTATTGTCCCTCTCTTGAGTCAAAGGTTCTGCGCTTCCCAGACCGAGAACATCAGGTGTGGCTGGAGCCTGAAGGCTTGGATTCCAATGTCATTTACCCCCAGGGCATGTCCATGACACTGCCACCTGAGCTCCAGGAGCAGGTGATCAAATCTGTCCCAGGCTTGGAAAAAGCCAAGATGTTACAGCCAGGTGAGTGGACTGAATAATTTTGAATCTCTTGGTCATATTTATTTACTAGTTAATGAAAAGCAGGTTTTGTTTAGAGCATAGCGAAACAAAGGAAATATGAAGCAAAACTGATTCCTGGATGTGGTGATTTTTAGTTTGCTTGTGCAGAAATCATAACTAGAATTGATAAGCCATTCTGCTCCACTGATTGCCGTGACAGTCCCTCCTGTAAACATCTGTCTTGTTGTGTGTCACAGGCTATGGGGTGCAGTATGACTTTTTAGACCCCCGACAACTGACCACTTCTCTTGAGTCGCGTCTTGTTCAGCGCCTCTTCTTTGCAGGCCAGATAAATGGCACGACAGGCTATGAAGAAGCTGCAGCTCAGGTGGGCGAATCTGACTCTTGTATATTCAGCACTCAGAAAGGGATATTACCTTGGCCTTTGTGATAGTCTTGCTAGGCCCATTTTGTGCTCATGAGATGTTCTTACTTTTGTTGTTGCTCACCCTGATTCCAGACTTGCCTAAGATATTTTCACTTGTGTCTGCAGTTGCTATCACTAAAGTTGCAGTAACAATAGTAATTGAAAGTCCTGTCAAGTGTTACAGCATGGAGACTGTGCAGTAGGTATGATTGAAAACACGTCTCCAGACACATCAGCAGGGGCCAAGAAGTCCTTCAGACACTCATAATGTCACAAGAAGGAAAGAGCCTGAATTACTGGCAAAGACTTGCATTTTCCTGGGCACAGTTTGACGTGTGAGCCTTTGGGGCAGATGTGCTGATGTTTTTGCTAAGACGAGAGCGATGGGTGTTTGGTTTGTTTTGCCTGTGCAGGGTGTGATTGCTGGGATCAACGCGTGCCTGCGGGTTCAGGGCAAGCCCCCGTTCACCGTCAGCCGCACCGAGGGCTACGTGGGAGTGCTGATCGATGACCTCACCACGCTGGGCACCAGCGAGCCCTACCGCATGTTCACCAGCCGCGTGGAGTTCCGCATGGCCCTGCGGCCGGACAACGCTGACGCCAGGCTCACTCACAGAGGTGTTCTGCTGTGGCAGCTCTTGCACTGACCAGCCCTGCCTGGCTGTGGACCTTTGTCTCATGGACCGTCTGTCTCTGCAGGGTTTGAAGAAGCTGGGTGTGTATCACAGCAGCGATATGAACAAGCGGTTAAGATGAGAGCCGCATTAGAGGATGGGATCACAACTCTAAAATCGCTTCAGTTCAGCATATCCAAATGGTCCCAGTTACTACCAGGAGCTCCCATAAGTAGCAATCGCAGGTCACCTCTCAGGTTAGTGTTACACACGGAGCTTTCTGGTTTGACCTATGCTTGCTTTAGCACATATGGTTAGTAGTTTCACAGCATTTGTCCATCCTTCCTGAAGCTGTCAATGCTCCAAGATTCCAACTTCACCACCTTCAGAGGACAAACATCTGATGTTTGCCTATAGAATAAGTATGACATTGGTGTTTTTACTATTCCACGTGACATGTGGTCTCAAAGCAAGGGAGTGCTCCACTGGCCGAGGCAGTGCTTGCTGTCCTAACACAATCACCGTCTGGGGATGGTTTTGCAGTGGGCTGCAGCGTCGCTAAAAGCTTGGTAAAAGCAGCAGTTGATTTCAGGCTGGTGTCACGTGGTAGCTGTTCTTGTACACAAAAGCCCTTACTTCCCTTACTCATACTCTTTTCTTTTCTGTTGTTTTAAATCAGTGACTAAGACCTCCTGGCTGACAGAGTCTGTGTGAAAGGTTTCCCTTGGTGCCCTTGCCTTGTCCCTTCTGTCTTGCTGTAAATTTATATGAGGAGTCTCTCTTCAAGAGTTTAGCAGCTCTTCTGTGTACTGAGAGGAGATAGTAGGGAATTGAGCTTGGCTCTCCAGTTGTTCTAGGTTAACCTAAGAACTTTGTATGTTTGAGCTTGGAACAGCCGTAAATCTGCCTTACAAGTGTGACTCCTTTTTACCATGAATGTTTACTCTTGTTCTTCACAGTGCCTTTGATGTCCTTCAGTATCAAGGTGTCAGCATGGAGATTCTGGCAAAGGCTATCCCAGAGCCCCTGGGCAAGCTTGCTCAATGGAGAGAGCTGGCCGAGAGATTGAAAATAGAAGGTAGGGTACAAGGATTAGGCTCTCTCGTGGTGACCTGTATACGTTTGTTCAGTAAGCAGACAGCAGTTGTCCTAGTGTGTTTCATGTTGCTGCTTAGAGAAATGAAACACTCTGATCAGAGTGTGAACTTTTTATCATGAGCCACAGCCCTTTTTATGCACGGGTGTTTCATTCTGTGGGTGAGATCACTATTTGGGTTTTTTTCCTCCTTACTGTCCCATCAAATAGGCCATCCTTTGTTGTGATGAGAAGATGAAAACAACCCACATATCTAAATTCCTATAACAAATCAGAGTATGACTTCTTCCAAAGCAGTGATGTGAATTAGGCTATATAATCTAGGAGGCTGGAAATTTCCTTAGGAACTTTTGACCACCTCAGTGGAATTCTCATTGTGCCTCTTGCAAGTGACTTGTTTCACATGAATTTCTGTCTGTATCTACCTTTCTTGTTCCCCTGATCACCACAGCTGCTTACGAGTGGTGTGTGGTCAATCAGCAGCAGGAAATGGAAGAGGTGCGTCGTGATGAGGCGCTCCAGCTGCCAGATGACCTGGATTACTTTGCCATTGATGCCTCACTCTCGGCAGAGGTGCGGGAGAAGCTGGATGCAAACCACCCCCAGACGGTGAGAAATTCAGCCACAGCAGGGCTGAGCAGCAGTGAAATCCCTTGTCTTCTCAGGGGGCAGGGGGGTGAAAGAATCAGGGAAAGCAACACCCACGGGTTTGATCTCATTTCTCACTAGCTCCATGCAGTGTGTAGGTTTGATTGTGGTTAACTTGTTCCTGTCTCCATGTGCAGATTGGTGCGGTCAGCCGTATCCCTGGAATCACACCAGCTGCTATTGTTAACCTGCTAAGATTTGTGAAAACCAATCACCAGAAGACAGAGAAACTAAAAACTGTGCCTCAGTCTGGGGAGTACTTCCCAGGGAAAATGTACTCAGGCAAAGCAACTTCACAAAGACAGATTTCAGCAGAGTTTTCTGAAGAGGAGACAAAGTTTGTTAAAACACCTTTGTAGAGAATGGCACTGATCCTGCCAGACTTCGTGGCAAGGTCCCCTCCTGAGCCTCTTCCCAGATAACACCCATGCTGGCTGGATCCAAAGCAGTTGTAGTTGGGTTCTGTGGCAGTGTCATTGCATAGAACAAAGATGATGAATGCACAAAGTAAGCGCTCAGAAACCTAAATACAGCCTGTGATTTTGCTGATGCAAACAGAGAGACAGGAGAACTGCTTTTGAAATTCCACTCGTTCGGAAGACTTTGGATTGTCAAAATCTGTATCTTGTAAAGGACAGTGTTTAGTTCTTCTGAAATGAGTAAGAAATGTTACCATGCAAAGCCTTTGGCAGCACAAGAGGATTGGAGCTGAAAAGTGTGTTCCATTGAGTTCAGGACTTGTGTTCATAGCTGTGCAGTGACTACATGCAGGCTGGTGTCTCAGTGTGGTGTCAGCCAGTAGGAGACACTTGGCTATGGAAGTAGTCTGTGTGCCACACAGATATTTAAATGTATGTAGGAGACTGAATGTAAACACCACATCCTGCAGATGTTTTTCTCTTTTAAAATAAATAAAGCTTATCTTGAAACTTGCTGAAGAACTAAGCTATCACTTAGCTTTCAGCAGGGCCTCGGCAGTTCACTGGATCACTGTTTCCACACGTAAGGTTGGCTGAGATTCACTATAGAGCTGGGGGAGGCAGCTGGACAAGGCTGGCTGCTGAGGAGGGTGGGAGACGTGTGGGAACCTGCCCCATGGACCTCAGCCTGGTCACTGTGAAGCTCTGATATGCTGTGGGCTGGAGAAGTGGGATTCACAACAGCAGTGGTCCTGCAACTGGCAGGAACAGAACCTGGATTGAGCGAGATCTGAGTCAATTGGATCAGCTGGGCAGTTGATTAATCACCATTGAGACACATGGAATTCAAGCTGTTGCTGTGCTTCTACCAAATCCTTGCTTGGCTCAGGTGGCAGTTTCTGGTGCTGGTCTCATTTCTGAATGTTCTCTGGCTTCAGAACACATTTTGATAAATCGGAGAATCTTACAGGTTGGAAAAGACCCTTAAGGTCATTGCTTCCAACCATGACCCAAATATATAGGTTTGTCATTTTGAAAATATGATTCTGGAAATTTCTCAGGCGTATTTGCTCTGGGTGAGGATTGCTCTCCTGCCCAGACAAGGGAGCAGGAATAAATCCCTTTTGTTGACAGAGACCTTGTCATGCAGCAGGAGGATGAGCAGAATTTGCAGTTTGTTTGGGGCATTATCTAACCTGCCTAAGGGCACTTGCCTGTTACTGTCCACTGGCTTGCGTGGAAGAGCTTTAGACATGTGATCTGTAGGACAGTTCATGTCAGAATGGCTCAGGAAGGTGAACATCTATCTCCTTTATGTCTGTGGCCTGTTTTCCTTCTATCCTTGTTGGCTCTAAGATTTGCTTCAACCTTGCAAGCCTTAAGTTCAGCATAAGAAGGGCAGCTATGCTTTCTGCGGTGTAACTCTGGCTCCAGGTATGGTGCCCATGGAATTCCAGCTATGTGAATCCAAAGAAACCCTAAATCTTCACTTTTAATCCGATCATGCAGTTTCGAAACTGCATTTTCTAGTTCCTGTCAGCAGTCATTTGACAGACTATTTAGCTTTGATAATGTGTCTTTAAAGGCAAGTACCTTGCTACAAAAGGAAACACTTTCCTCAGCTTTGCTAAATTTTTCTGTGCTCTGGTCTCATACATGCAGCATAAATGAAAGGGTGATTCCACCGAGCTGGGCTGCTCCAGTGTCTAAGGAAGAGCAGAAGGAGGGGAGTTTTCTTCCTTTAACAATTTCATAATGCACAGCTGTGGTCTAAGGAGGGGGAAGGAGTTAAGTTCAGGGGGAATTGAAGTCATAAGCGCATTGCTTCCCAGCAATCCTCGCTAGCAACTGCTCTTTCTGTTTCCCTGTGAAGTGGGTCTTTGGCCACTGGTGAGTTCCCTTGTTAAGACAGGGTGTCCTCTGTTCATGTATGTAGGTTAATGATGTCCATATTTGCTGAAATGGAAAACCTGGCTTGTGCACAAGTTTGAGGACTGGCTGTCCCTCTGGTATTGGTTTCATGTGTACAGAGCTTGCCACAATATTTTGTGCTTGTTGAACAGTTCTTGTGTGAGAAGACATTTAACATGAAAAGAAATTGCTGAAGGTAGGTATGTTCATTTTGGTAAGAAAACCAAGCACAGAAAGGCTAAATTATCTGCTTAAGTAGCATGGACAGATAGGAGGGACACCTTGTGCCATCTGGTTTCTAACCACTGGGGATTTGTTACTAGGCCTGAGGTTTGGTTTTTACGTGAAGACAAAGTGAGCTTAGACCTTCTGAGGTCCTGTGGCCTTGCTAAGACCAAGAGGAATGGGAAGGGCAGAACTGGAGGAGTCTGCTCTTAACGCGGGTGTCTGCTTGCTTTTCCTTGTCTGTGCAGTAACGAATGGCACTTTGTTGTCCTGTAATCCTTGCTGTCACCAGGCTAGCAGGGAGAGAGGATATGTGGTGAGGCTGACCTAACTTGTTGCACATACCAACTTTCCTTGTGTTCCGTGCTTCAGTCTGTATGTCTTTCTTTCCCTCCTGCAGAACACAGGCCTGGTGATTAGCACTACCACTCTATCTTATCCCAGATTTTTAAGACAAGATATTTTCCTTCCCTACTCTAGTTTTCATTTCATATGGTACTTGAACTGAGAAGTTTCTTCATCTTGTCTTTATTTCTGCCTGGGACATGAAAGCAAGAGAAAAGTGAAAGACATTTTATGCTAGGAGACACTAAAAGCTGCAGCCTTTAACTAACAGTCTTTGCATGCAGTGGTTTTAGCTGCTCAGGGGTTACCAGCTTTGATGACCATACTTGCCAGGTTGTGTTCCTCATGCAGTGACAGGTATCTCAGGATGTCATTTAGTGGATGCAGGGAGGAATCTACTGTCCCCTTGGAGATGCTGTTTCCACTGAGGAGGTGCTCTCAGTTCTTCCCATCAAACCACAGCCAGTGCTGCTCAGAGTCCTTCCAGGGTGTTGTTTCCATCCTTTGCCTTGATTTTGTGGCACTACTGAGAAATAAAAGGCGTCTTTCCCCTCCTTTGATTAAAATTAGTTGTGTCCAGGCACGGAGATGGGAGACTTGCTCGCCAATTGCTATTACATAAAGGGCAGAGAAAAAGGATTGATTCTTGACCTGTTACTTTACTGTCAGTGATGCTTTGGGGAAACAAATTGTGCTTTTGTCTCCTTTCTAAACTGCTGTGCAGGTTTTACCCTTCAAGTGTACCTCTGAGGGAGGAGAGTGATGTGGATGCCCGCCAGAGGATCTCTGACTCCATGCTCACCATTGTGTAGTGGCCATGCCTGGTGCCTCTGTGCCAAGGAATGCACTATTGGCAACCCCTCTATCCTGAAAGCTGGAGGCTGCACCTTCTTCACCTCTGCAAACCTAAGACTGGATATTTTTACCTCCTGTGATGTCTCCCTGGGGTGCTCAGCTCTGAGCAGGCACATCCACAGCCTCAGCTTCCCTATCAGTGCCCCTGCAGAGTGGGTGCCTCCTGCTGCTGCAGGAGTGGGCGGCAGAGCCACTCGGGTGGGCTGCAAGGGAGCACGGCTCAGCAAGAGCCCGGGCTGCCACAGAGATGCAGGTGGAGTGAGTGAAGGGTGAAGGTGTCCCTGTCTGGCAGCAGCTGCAGCTCCCAGCACAAACCCCAGGAGGGACATCTTCAGGCACCACTGGGGACTGATAAGCACAAGCTGCTCTTGTTCCAAGTGACTTCGTGCTGGATGTGGTTAACTGAAGAGCAGGCACGGAGCCAGGTGGGAAATGAGCTCACTCTGCCTTACAGGGCAGCAAGAAGAGAGGGGAGGTAACAACAGCCTCGTGACCAGGTCCTTCCCTCCCAGTCTACTGTGGTTTAACTTGAAAATTGCCGCGCATGACCAGGTGGTGGCCTGTGTCACACATGTACGGGATTTTTGGAGTCACAAGTGGAAGGGCTGCTGTGCCTGGTAGTGCTAGCTGGCACTTCAGAGAGGTTTTGTCCTTGTCCCGCTGCATCTCGGGAGACTTTGGCCAGGTGGCAGGTGACAGGGCCGGCTTGGTGACACTGCCCCTGCGCTGGCTGGTGCACAGTGGTGGGTGACAGGCAGGAGCTGGAAGCGGCTGTTTGGGAGCAGAGTGGTCACGTCACAGGCAGTGACCTCAGCTCTCCTTGGCTGTGCCACGTGTGCAGCAGCCTGGGGAATTCGTGCCCAGGAATGAGTCGCAGGAATTTCCCTCACAAGGAAGTGACTGCAGTTGAGCAGAGCCCCCCCCATTCAGGGTGGTTTTCCTTCTCCCACTCCCGGGCCACATATATACACCCCCTCCTTCTCCAAAGAATTAGGGTATTGTAATCCATAAGAGCAGCAGGCTAGGTGATATTAGTTATTGTTACTAGTAATGTCAGTCAAACAAACTTATAATTACATTTAAATTTATCTATTCCTTCCTTTTCTTCCTCTGGAAAAGGCTATTAAAGGACTTGTTAAACACAGAGACAAGTCAACACCAACAATCTTACATCTCTTTATCCAAAATACTAAGGTCCTGCCAGCAGAACCACAGCCTAGCTTATAAACTAAATATTAATGAAATATTAATGAAATCTTTAATAATAAGAACTATATATAACAAATAATATAAAATGCATAGTATTTATAAATAATAACTTATTATCAATAACTAAATATTAATTTGTGTGGGGGCATTTCACTTTTTTACTAGGGAATTAGCTTAGAATCCAGCTTCAAAATAGGAATTGCAGATTTTAAGGAGTCTGGCAATGGCAATAATAAAAAAATTAATTAGGTACCTTATTAAATGATGAAGATGTATGCATATGTTATGTATAATATATAGGTGTGCATGTGTGTGTATATATATACATATATGAAACAAAAAAAAGGGCATTTTGCTTAAGATGTGCTCAGGTGGCTGCAGATGAGAGGAACCTGAAGCTTCCTTTTTAATTTCAGCCCTACCTGCAATCAATCCCCTCCAGGAGGGGACATTTGTGTTGCCTTTCCATCTCTGTGCAGGTTTGGAGTCAACAGCTCTGCCAGCTGTGCTGATCTGTGCAGAATAGGCACCTGGGCTGGGGAAACGCTGTGGCTCTTCCCTTTGTGTTAAATAATCCAGATTTTACTGGGCTGAAAGGGAAAATGTGACTGTGACTGCTGCTGGCAGGGCAGGCAGGGCCCTGAGTTAGGGGTGAGCTGGCTTTGCTCATTTCCAGTGACAATGTAACACAAAAAAATTAGCATATTAACCCACGGACTAGTGGGTTAAAATGTTTGTGCTGAGCCTGAGCTAGCAGATGCCCTTGCAGGAGGATGCCCAGGGCTCTGGATTGCTTTGCTAAGAGCCAGGAGAAAGACTTAGCAAGTACCTCAGCTCACACAGGGCAAACCTATTGCTACTGCATCCTTAAAATCACGCACTTGGCCCATGGGGATGATTCACCAATGACAGCTTAGGTACCTTCCGACTTGTTTTGCTTTTTTAAAAGAAGAAATAAGCAAAACATGCACAAATTGCAGCTCCTTGGCTGACAGCCGGTGTGCACCCCACTCTTGCCCCACCATCCCCCCACCCAGAGGCCAGAGATCCTTCATCAGGCTATCCCACGCTGATTTCCACCTTCCCTCAGTACCTCACTCAGCATCTTCCAAGGAAAATACGGGTTCAACTGCCACCTTACCAGTACAGAGAAGCTGGCAGATTTGAATTATGTTGTGTAAATATTTGAAACATTAAAGAATTATTGATATGTAGCCAGGGAAAGGAACCTGATTTTTCAAAAAGCAGGCAACAATGTAATTGATTTATAATGCAGAAATAATCTGAAGGGACTAAAGAGGACCAGGAAAGGCTAAAAATCCACAGCTTCTATACCTTGGAAGCCAATACAGTTTTGATATCTGGAAGATTTTTCTTCAGCTCTTTTGTACCCCAGGTGCTTTTTCTCCTGAGGTGGTTTCAGGCCTCTCCTTGGTAAGCAGGAGCAGCATTGCAAGATAATTTTGCCCAGTATTATCTTCCATGGTCACAGTTTATTCCTCTGTTTAACTTATAGTTTGGCTGTAATTTAGGATTTGCAGTTTCAGAAAACTAAATTCCTAGACAAGGAAGTACTGTTTGGTGCTATCAGATGACATGAAAAATTTGAGTTATTGAAACTAATAAATTCGAAGGTGTTAATACTGTCAGGAATTTACAACTTGCAGTGAAATGTGTGAGAGAGTTCTTGTAGAAAAGGAGCTCTGGGTGAAAAAAATGCTTTGAGCAGGACTCGGAGATGCTTAGGGTCCCCCAGCGTGCTGCTGGTGAGGCAGCTTATCAGCCCTCCCACTGCATCCTCCACTCCCCAGCCTCCCTCTGGGCACTACATAAACAGAACTAATAGAAATTAAAACCAGGTGGGTTGTTTTCATCAGACTGAACTTACATGGCTCTTAAACAGATAATCATTAAGCACCAATGAGGAAAAAAATATCCCCGCACAGTACAAAGTTTAATTTGTCCCTACATGGTTTATCTTGACCAAATCTAAAATTTAAAATATGCATTTACAGAAAATATTTTTCAAAATTTGTCAATACCTTTCAAAATGTACTGAGATAGCTTAATTCAGAATGTGAATTAGTCTTTCATTTGCAATTTCAGTAAAGTAAGTTTTTCCCGTTATTAGCTTTGTACAAAATGAGATTATATCTGAGATATAATTAAAATGCCTCTGGGCAGTAGTCTGAGCAGAGTCCATTTTATTCCAGCCTGAACTATCCACCAAGGCAACCAACACTGAGCAAAAAGTTACTTAGTGATATCAGCTATGACGGCACTGCTCCATCTCCCTTCAAAGACCAACCAGCCTTTGTCCTCTCTGTCCCCAAGTACCTCGCCACATACATTTCTGGAATATTTCTGTGTAAGTCCTCTGGGCAACCAAAACATTCATCAACAACTAGAAAGGAAACATTCACAAATGCAAGACTCCAGCCAGTTTTCTGCCTTCAGAGCTGGCTCTGACACCACAGCAGCATGCTGTCACACTTCTGTATCAACACCACCAGCATTGCAGGACAGTGAAGAAAGAGTTAAGGACAGCTGTAAAAGTTGCTTAAAGAAATAAGCAGTCAGAAGACAAATACAGTTCTCAACTAAGAACATTTATTAAAAGTTTGATCGAAGTAGTTTTATTCCCAAATTTTGTTTACAAAAGTCTAACAATTTCCCCAGGTAGTCAGATTAATAAAAGAACTGAGATGGCATTAACATTAGTGCATAGAAAGCAAATCTGGTCTATAAAAGTTAAAGTAAAAAAGAAAGAAAACCAAATGTGTAAAATGTAGGTTTTAAGTACATGAAAGCAATTGCTAGTATTGCAGGCAGAGCATTCCCAAGTGTTTTGCTGCTCACATGAAGTTCTTAGATGCAATAGTGTTCTTTAGGGGTCTTTTTCTAACCAGTCCCACTGCCACAAACTATGCAGCTGACTCCTGTCCTGCTCTTCAGCTGGGCTATTTTAACGTAACCCAGCCTCCCAGCAGCTCTGGCAGCTGATCTGTCTATGCACAGCTGACCCAAGAGCCTCTTGCAATAGCAGCAGAGCACTGCACTGGGGTCACACCTTATTTTCCCTAAGGATCTAAAGGAGTTGCTTACTACAAGCCCATTTCCAACTACCATGGAGCAAGTACACCCAGCTGAATGAAGACAACCCTGTGCAACACACAGAGAGGCACTCCAGACTGGGTGTTGCATATGCAGCCCATGGCTGGCCAAACCAAACATCCTGCACCTAACAAAGGAATGTGGAGGAAATCTAAGGAACGCAGAGCCGCGCTGAAGGCAGCCTGTGCCAAAGCTGCTTTGCTTTTCATCCAAATCAGAGCTCTGCTGAACCAGTCTGACCGAAGCCTCTTGGAAAATATTTAGCGGTTTAACTGAAAAGCACACTAAGATTTGGCAACACACCTCAAGCTTTATTATGGCAACAGTAGGTCTGCCTCCATTTTGAAGTTATGTACTTCCTGTTGCCTTGGGGACAACTAACAAACCTCCAGAAGCAAATTTAGGCAGCAGAGATTTCTTTACTGAATTACACAGCCTGCTAGCTGAAGCTCTCTAGCCCTTGCTTCCACTGTACCTTCAAAATCAGTCTGTAATGTCCAAGGTTCCACTGCATTTAAGACACAGAAGGTGAGCAGAAAAGGAGAAAAGATCCAAAGAGCATGAAAATAAGTTATCAGCAGTTCAGACCTATTCAAGCAGTACAGATACGAGTTCCTGCAGAGCAAGCACACAGCTGGAGAAGGAAAGGAAAACAGAGCACAGATAATACATGCATTACAGGCAGAACAAACATACTGGTGTCATGGAACAAGTCCCTCACAGATACAAATTCTTTTTGACCTATCCTGGGGATGCTGTGGGGAAATCATGTGAAAGGTTAGTAAAACAGCTGCACCATTATGCAAGTCAGCTCTGATTATCCATTAACTACTTGCCCCCATTTACCAAACTGAAGCAAGGTTTCTACGCCAGAATTCCTAATAATTACAGCTGATATTCTTATAACCCAGAACAATTAACTTGGGGTTGCTTGTCTACTGATTATTAGTAAGAGTTTGGACTAGATACCCAAGCCCCTTTTAACTGACTGTTTGATCCAAATTTTCACCCTGTTGTTAAAAAGATAGCAGGCACCTTGTCCCACTGTGCCATTTGGTGCAGGCTACAATGGTGAGTCACTCAGACTGCATCAAAGTGTAATTCTAGAGAAGTTCCAGATTTGGCTATTCAACATCTTACTATATATTAGAAAACATCTATGTAAAAGTGTGTATTTCTTTAAGAGCTACACAACATCAGTTTTTTAGAAAAAAAAAAATCTGGTTCTGCTTTGGACTAGAAAAATCAGTGTACAAAATGTTGGAAACCCAACATTGGATTCTTTCTTCGTAATATTGTTTCAAGGTTAAATGTGCTCACTTTTTTCCTTTCCATGTAGACTTTTCTTGGTTTACCCAATGCTTCGCAGAATGCACAAAAACACTGATTGTTACCTGGTGTTTGTGCAATATAATCTAGAAACGGTTTTTGAAGAAAGCACCAGAAAAGTTACTTAAGGCTTAGATCAGTTTAAAAGTAAACCTGTAGATTAATTCAGAAACAAGTACTTTTGCGTAGCTGCTTTCCAACTTCTGAACATATTTAATTAATAACAATCCTTTCTTATTCCACCATGACTAGATATAGGTTTTGCCATGAACTTAACATTAACCCAAAGAACACAGAGACATAGCATTGAACTTCTGTTTTAATGGTCTCAAATTCTGTGACAGATTTTTGGTCAAGTTTCCATTTTAAAAAATTTATCGATTTTAAAGACTAATAACTTAAACTGCCATGAAACAAATGGTCCACAAACATTCCTTTCCTTCTGAAGCTTTTACGATGCATTGTAATCATTAACCAGTCTTTTGCTATTAAACTTAAATGGCCAATTGAGACAAACAGTTCTGAGACCGTTCTTCCACCACTGGTTAAGACTGAGGTGGCAGCTGGTGTACAGAATTTTCATTTAGCCTTCTGGGCCTTCTGGGCAGACTTTGTGACCTTGCCAGCTCCTCCAGCCTTCTTGTCAACTGCCTTGATGACACCAACAGCGACCGTCTGCCTCATGTCACGCACGGCAAAACGACCTGAAAGCAAAAACATGTTTCATGACTTTTGTCTATGCTGCCTAACTCCCAGCCCAATCTGCACAGTGGCAACACACTCGCTGGTATAAATGGGCCAGCGCTGCTCTGGAACCAGACATGGACAGAGGCATAACCCTTGTCCTGAGTCTCTCCCTGCACCAGTAAGGTCTTGGTACCACTTCAGTTTCAAATCACAGCTTTTATCAGTATTTCACAGAACACACTGCATCCCGATACTAGAAATCGAGGAGTGTCTTTTCCAGAGACCAGTATAAATGTGAGATGCCTTACCGAGAGGAGGATAATCAGAGAAGCTCTCAACACACATGGGTTTGCCAGGGATCATATCAACAATGGCAGCATCTCCAGATTTCAGGAATTTGGGGCCATCCTCCAGCTTCTTGCCAGAACGACGATCGATCTTCTCCTTAAGCTCAGCAAATTTGCATGCAATGTGAGCAGTATGGCAATCCAGCACAGGGGCATAGCCAGCACTGATTTGGCCAGGGTGGTTCAGGATAATGACCTAAGAAACAAAGAAAGCCAAGTTAGAAGAGGGGTAATTTGAACACTGACGTGTTGTTACTAAGCCAAGGATTTAATGAGATTTGCTTCAATCAAATTTAATTCAAAATACAGCTCTATGTTGCTTTATAGCCTAGCGTAACAAGACTCCTATTTTGGAATACAGAGCTACATTCCCCACCATCCCTGAACAGCTGCCTAACATACCTGCGCAGTGAAGCCAGCAGCTTCCATGGGAGGGTCATTCTTGCTGTCACCAGCAACATTACCACGGCGAACATCCTTCACAGACACGTTCTTAACATTGAAGCCAACGTTGTCACCAGGCAGAGCTTCGCTCAGGGCTTCATGGTGCATCTCAACAGATTTAACTTCAGTTGTTACATTGACTGGGGCAAATGTAACCACCATGCCTGGCTTCAGAACACCTGTTTCCACACGGCCAACTGGTACAGTACCGATGCCTGCAAGAACCAACAACAGTATTATTAATTATTCAGCTTAGTGAATATATGCCTTTATGAGGGAAAAAACCCACTTGAAACAAGAACTTATTTTTATTTTTGACTTGGAAAAGCAGCTCTTGGGCAAATGCCTGCATTTCTGGCCCATACATCAGCTGCTGCTGGCACGTGAGCAGCACTCCAGAAAACACTTACCACCAATTTTGTAGACATCCTGGAGAGGCAGACGCAGAGGTTTGTCAGTTGGACGAGTTGGTGGTAGGATGCAGTCCAGGGCTTCAAGGAGGGTGGTTCCACTGGCACTGCCATCCTTACGGGTGATCTTCCATCCCTTGAACCAGGGCATCTGTAATGAAAACAAGCCCAAGTTAATCCCACTGCCAAATTTAATGGTGCAAGGCTGAAAAAGCCCAAGTGGTATCTCTAGCATTATCTCAACTCACTGTTACAGAGTGAGAATTTTTTTTTAAGTCCTAAGATTTATCTTGGACCTTGGCACTTCCCAAACGTAACTATTATAAAACATGTGCATTTTTATCATTGCATAATTGGTGTTAATAGTCTTCCTAGTTTCATGCCTTAACAGAAATAAATGCCAAACCTACGTTAGAGCTCGGCTCCAGCATGTTGTCACCATTCCATCCAGAAATTGGCACGAAAGCCACAGTGTCTGGGTTGTAGCCAATCTTCTTGATGTAAGTGCTGACTTCCTTGACAATCTCTTCATATCTCTTCTGGCTGTAGGGTGGCTCAGTGGAATCCATCTTGTTGACACCAACAATCAGCTGTTTCACACCCAGGGTGTAGGCCAGAAGGGCATGCTCTCGGGTCTGCCCGTTCTTGGAAATACCAGCCTCGAACTCACCAACACCAGCAGCAACGATCAGGACAGCACAATCAGCCTTCAAAAAGAAAAAAAACCCTTCACTAAAATGTTTGTAGGTATGTCAAAGTACTACAGGAACCCCCCTAAGCAACCAATGAACAACCTTCCTGAACCCCCCAAATCCTACTTTCTTTCCATACCTGAGAAGTTCCAGTAATCATGTTTTTGATGAAGTCTCTGTGTCCAGGAGCATCAATGATGGTGACGTAGTATTTGCTTGTTTCAAATTTCCACAGGGAAATATCAATAGTAATACCACGCTCACGTTCAGCCTTCAGCTTGTCCAAGACCCAGGCATATTTGAAGGAACCTTTGCCCATCTACAGTTACAAAAAAAAAAAAAAAAACTGTTTTATTTTCATTAAAAGAGAAAGAGTTCTGTATCTGCAATTAATTTAGAAAGATCACACAATCTAATAATAGTAACTGGCTCAACACTGAAAAACGTTGCTGCTCCTAAGACAAGCAACAAGATACGCTTGGCGCTACTGGTGAGAGATGCCAACTGTTGAACCTTATTGAAGCTGTTAACAGTTCAGATTTGACAGCTTGTTAATTTCGCTAATGTATCTTTATGATAGAGCTCTTGAGCCTGAGTGCTACTATCAAGTATCCTCTACAATTTTAAGTCTGCTTACTACTTCAATCCTTGCAATAATGAACATTTAAACTTCCACTCTGTTTAACATTTTGGCAAATTTCATTTTATAACGACCCGTAAAAACAGTATCAGTAAAACTATGATTTTTAAAGTAGACCTCAATAGATCAACTTCTTTCTATGCAGCTTGAATACAGCCATTTAACTTGATTCCAGATGTTACTATTCACATTTAACTTTAAATTACCTTCTCTTCACTTGCTCTACATTTCATAATCTGAGTTTCTGCAGCTAACAGAATGGTAGATTCAACACTTAAAACACTTGTTCTACTTCGGGGACAACTGCAACACAGCTGCCGCCCTGTGGCCACGCAACACTGAGCCACTTGTTCAGCTCCTGGGGCAGAGGCAACCGAACCGCCTCTCCGTGGCCACTCAATGCTTTGCAGGTTCACTTTTCAATTAAGGGTCTATTCATGCCCGCAGCCCGGAATTTTGCTGGCTGCTACGGGCCCACGCACCTCAGCCGCTTCCTTCTCGAACTTCTCGATGGTCCTCTTGTCGATGCCCCCACATTTGTAGATGAGGTGGCCAGTGGTGGTGGACTTGCCAGAATCGACGTGGCCGATGACAACGATGTTGATATGGGTCTTCTCCTTTCCCATTCTGGATGTTACTTGAGTTCTTTCTTTCGGCAAAAGAGATTTGACACCTGTAAGTTCCCCAGAAAAAAGCTGGTTATGCCTCGGGCCTGGCCTAGGGGCAGCGATGGCGGCGCCACATGTGGGACGGCCCGGCCGGGATGGCGGCCCCGCCTCGCCGGGGGAGGGGAGGAGCGAGGCGGGCGGGCCGGGGGCCCCTCGGAGCGCCCCTCGCGTCGCCCCCTCCCC
>JAYDZK010000169.1:82873877-82890007 GCA_034509185.1 Euphonia xanthogaster | reverse complement strand
CGGCGGCGAGCGGCCCCGGCGGGCAGCGCGGAGGGCGGGGCCGCCCCGCTCCTTTGTGTGACTCACCCCGCCCGGGCCGCCGCGTCCTCCATTTTGTGGCGCTGGCGGCGGGCAGGCAAAGCGAGCGGCCATCTTTTCACTCGTGCCCCGGCCCTCCTCCCCCGCGACGGCATCCGCCGCCGGCCCCAGACGGTCCCCACGCCGCTGCCCGCGGGGCATAAGGGGAGGCTGCCGAGAGTCTTCTGCCCCACGCCCGCCTGAACACGCCGCTCCCCCCACCTCAGCCCCCGACAACAGGGGTGTGCACATGGTAATAGAGGAGGACGATGCGCCGCCATCCCGCCGCCCCGCGCTTCTCTGCCCGTCCGTCCACGCCGGTTCCCGCCGGCACCCCCGGCCGCTCCTTCCCTCCCCCCCCCGCCTCGGCCCCCACCACACCCCAGCTCGGCGCTGGCCGGGCCTCCAGGGCGAGCGGACCCCGGCCCGGCCCAGCCCGGCCCTGGATAACGCGCCTCACCTGCTCGGCGACGGCGGCAAACCCGGAGCGAAAAAGACCGACGGCGTGAGCTGCGCCCCTTATATACCCTAGCAGGGGGCGGGGCCTCAGAGACACGTCATCGCTCCCGGCGGCCCCGCGGCCCCGCCCGGGCACAGAGCGCCCCCGCCCCCGCTGTGCGGGACCTTCCCGGCCCGCGCGGCACCCGGCCCGGTCCGGCCGCGGGGAGCGGGGCCCGGGGCCCGTCCCAGCCCTGCCATGTGCTGAGGGGCTCCGCCGGGAAGGGAGCGGTGCCGCTCCCGCGCTGCGATGGAGAACGGGCGGGCGGGAGTGGCCGCCTTGTCCGGGAGGAAGCGGGGCAACAGCGACCAGCCCCGTCCCCCTGCAGGGCCCAGCGGCTCGGGCCTGGGCACCGGGGAGCGTCAGGCCTGGCGTCATGGCCGGGCCCGAGGGATGCGGCAGCTGACGGAAGTCCCCGGGAAACAGCCCCGGCGAGTTAATTGTATTTCGCGTTAGGGACACAAACGAACGCAATCAGCGAGATTAGAAACATTCAGTGAGTTACCCTGACCGGCAAGTAACAAATACCGGCTAAACAGCACGGAATACGAAACTCCCCCTACCCCAGTACGTTGCGAGTCTCGCAGAAACAAATGTGGAGGAGGGGAAGAGCAGGAATTTCTGGAAGCTTAGTATACCGGAATAGGAAGCCATCGTTTGGCCTTTAAAAAAAGAACAGCCTTTTTCTGTTTTTATTATACCATTAGAGGACAAAAGTTGACTCGTCTTAGAAAACTTCGGCACAAAAATACAAATCAAGGCGGACGCACCTCCAGCAAAGTTGGGTCTGAAGTGCAAATGTATCAGTCACGGAAGCATTCAGGACGTGGGGTCTCTGCGCAAGAAGCCCTGACTGTGAAAAGTGCCCCCATACTGTTATCACATGGGAAAACCCGCAGCCCTGGCAAATTATTTTAGAATCATGGCAATGAGGAGTCACAAAACTGCTCACAACATCAGAAACAAAGGTCTTCATGATTCCAGTGGATTTTTTTCTGGTTTAATCGCCTGTAACTGATATAAGTAAATCCATTAAATATTCAACATCTCCTATACCCATTCAAGAGAAATTAAGCTGAGAAGCTGAACTGTCTGTTATTTTTAAATTACCTGCAAACCTATGTAGTTCGTGTTCTTACTCAGCTACATTATATGCCTGTCAGAAATAGTTACTTATCCATAGACAACTATAATCCATTTCTTGGTGTGCTCTTCAGGTTGCAGTTGTGTAGTAGGGAAACAGCCTCTTGTTCAAAAACAAAAAAGAACAACATCAGCAAACTAATAATAAAATGCATTTCATGCATTTACAAATGTGCCCTTCCACTTGACTTCAAGTTTCTCTGAGATAAACCCAGCATCAAATTCATTAGAGAGCAGTAAACTTAGTATTTCATGGTTTGATACGAAAGTGTTTCCATGAGCTACAGGATTTTTCCCACATGAAAGATTAAAAAGATGCATTTTGTAGGAAAAAAAAAGTAATTAGAGAACATGGTGAGTTTAGAATACCCCTTTTACAAAAAATAACCAGTTGCAGAGTAAAAACCTGAAAAAAAGTTTAGATATTAAACAAACTTTTTTTTTTAAGAAAGGAGAAAAACAAATCATCTCTCACTCCTTCCTGTTTTTCAGCAGAGATTTGTGGTAGGGGTGGAGGGAAGACAGAGATGGTCCAGCTTTCCTCAAAATTAACCTTCAGGGCCAGTTACTAGTGAAGACACTGCATGTGAAGACATAGGAAAAGGGCAGGAAAAGGAAGGTGGTCTGCTCTCTGGAAATGGAAACGCATTATTGTGAAGTGGCTCGGGTTGAAGACCAAAGTGTAATATTTATCAAGAAAGCTAGAAGCAGATCTTTAGGGTCTTCTATAAAGCAAAGACTGTAAACACGGTTAAAAAGCTTTATTCTTCAAGATGGTTTGAAGTTACCTTCTAAAATGCATATTTCAGTGGGGGGGGGGGTATTTTTAATGGACTGATCTGTCAAAGAATCCATTTTCATAAAAAGGTAGTTTTAACACTTCCCAAATGCAATCAATTATTTGTGCCTGAACAGGAAGAGGAGAAAGGAAATACATTACTAATTTCTTATATGGTCCATACTAAGCTGCATATTTCTATTTTTTTTAAAGCTACTTTTCTTAGAAGACTATTTCATAAATAAAGGCTCTTAGAATCAGGCATTTCTTAAGGAAGTGATTTCTTTCAGGTATTTCTTTTTTAAGGAAGTAACAATGTAGCTGAAACCTATGAAAGCTGGATTTGTGGTACAAATTTTTAAACATGGTCCTAGTTTAAGTCTATATTAGTTGTTTTCCCCCTCTGCTTCTTTAAATGAGTTTTCAAAATAATTCTATCATTTCCTCTTCAGTTTGATCAATACATGTTTTTATTCTCTCATCAATTAGTGTATCTTTACTTGCCCACTGTATTAGAAGAACATTCCTATTGTCAATCTCAAAAATATTTATGCAGCTGGGGAGCTTCTGATATGTGAGTAGTGTCAGATAATATAGTGGAAATGCATTCTGAAGAATCCTCTCAGCTAACACAAACAGGCCTACACTGGATTAAATCCTGTTTGCAACCAGCCTGTTAAAATTTTAGATTTTATTAATTTGGTAAAACTAATCACTTTAATATGTAATGTTGAGGAAGGAACAGAGATAGATTTTGAGAAGTCAAGGGTATTTAGGCATTGAAATAAGGCTTATTCAATCCAGACTGACTTCAGAAATAGGAGGACTTGTGGGCAAAAATTACTCGTTCTCCTTTGATCACTGGTGAGCATATGCTAAACTGAAATATCCTATGTCCACATATGTCTCCAGTGTAAGTACACACAGAGTGCTCTAAAGCATTTGTATTGTAGGAACCTATACAGAAATCACCATTTCCAAAGGGTTTTGAATCTCAGATCAAAAATGACAGATGACATTAAAATAAAAATGAGCACCTGTAAACAATTTTAACTCTCTACCATATACACATGGGTATTTTTTTTGGTCAGACTCCTGTGCAAAGATGCAGGTAAGTAGTGCTTATACAACCATTTTAACTGCAATGACCAAGGTCATTCAGGAGTGTGAGCAAACTTTATAAGTGCAAGACTTGAAACACAGATCTGATAAATGGAGTATATCAAGCTCAATACATATGAAAGAGGCACTAAGATTTCTTGAGGGCACTTTCAGAAAGTGGTGGAAAAGCAGTCCAAAGTTACCAATAGTAACTGGTGATCAGCGAAACTGGATTCTGGTCATGCAGTTAGCCTCATACTTACTGTGAAAGGCTTTCTAATCCCTATATTACAATTATCATGGTATGAACATTTGTCCAAAGTTCAACATAAACTATAGCATGAGCGTACAGCCTTACTTCCATCTGTAAGTGTTCTTTAATGCATTGGTTCTTAATAGCAATAAAAAGCACCTATATCTGTTACAAAACCCTTTTTCATACATGATCTTAATACTTACTACCAGTTTTTACAGTCATCTGCTTATGAAATAAAAGAACAATAGAATAATGGTGTTATTCATATATGAAAAGAATAGACAGAAAACCTGCCTAAAAAAAGGTTTAACTGAACCGGGTAAGGTGGTCTAAACTAATTGAAAAACACTCCTTTTGAAAGTTACTTAGCTCTGTACAAGTAGCTGGTGTTTTTATATAAACAAAATTGTTTGCTAAAAGAAAGAGACAACAGTAAATACACTTTACGTTAGTGTCTTACTAGACAGTACGAATTAAACTCCTCCATCCCTGGAAGTTTAAGACTTGGACTAAATAATGTTTCCTTGTGTGATCTCATAGCTGACCTTGCTTATAGAGTCACAAAAGAAGGTCTTACAGTAGGAGGTATAAGACAGGGGACTTCAAAAGTGTTGAGAGTATCACTGGGATGAACAAGCAGTAACTATTTCAGAGTTTTCTGAATAGCTTAACAAGAGCCTCTTTAAAAGTCATTGTTGCCCTTGAAAGAAGTCTCCTCTGGGAAGCACTGCCGTTGTAGTTACAACATTTACAATAGGTGATGGACTACTGGCTTAGAGGATAGCCTGCTTTAAAAAATAATAAAAAAAATCCTTTGGACAGTCTTTTCAAAGCACATTTATCCACAGCACAAGAAAGCTCATTTATATTGAAGGTTTAGTACTGATTGAACTGTAATACTGAAGGTTTAGCATCAGGAACAGTGGTCAGATCATACTGGGATGTGACCAGAACTAACTGTTGTATTTAAGCCTCATGTGCTGTTCTGTGGAAGTGTGCATTTGTGAGCTAGAAAATGAAAGTATTTGATGTAGAGCAGAAGTGTCCTAAGCAGGAAAAAAAAAAAAAAAACAACTGCACAGGTGGCTGCTTTGGTAAGAGTGTTCTGGAACTAAACAGCAAATGGGCAGATACATGCAGGAAGTAGCTTAAACAAAAAGTGACCCTTCACTTGCAGACATCTGACAGAACTTCATATACCTCATTAATGCTAGGCTAATTTACACCAGCTGATGACCTAGCTCCAGGCAAAAAGCAGAATTACTAGACACTAATGCAGACTAAAGGTGAAGGGCTGACAAAGTAACCACCATTATGGAGGAACAACATAATTTGTTAAGTGTTCTGTGGTTTTGCATTAGTATTTTCCAACATCAGCAAACAGGCTAATTTCTACTATATCTCACCACCTTTTGGACACCCTAAATGAATGGTAAGCCCTTCTAGGAGTTCAATTCAAAGAATGCCCTAAATGGGAACATTTTACATACATACATACATACATACATATATGTAAATAGTGCATTCTGTGTGAAGAATATGTCAGTTACCGAACCAAAATCCACTGGGGGAGGATGGTGTGATTTCTCTTCTGAATTTGTCATGAACCTCCAAAATTCCACTTTAAAACTCTGGTCTCTTCTGCTAAAAATCATTTTGCCAAAAGCAACATATTCATCCTCTTGTGCTGATAAATCTGTGACAAAACCTTTAAGTAGGACCTCAAATCCTCACCCATGCATCTTAGAATTCTTCTCTGAGCCCTCACAGCAACTCATCTATGCTTGAATAACTTTGCTTAGTATCCACTCATCAGGTTAATTTTGCTGCCCCTCTCACTATAGTAGGTTTGGAGCTGGATTGTGTGCTTTACAAAAAAACCCTGTGAATTCCCATTGTCATCTTGCAGACCCTGTGCATTCTCCCCTTTCTGTTTCTCCTCCTGAGCCAAGTAAAGGTAGGAGGAAGGTTGTCAAGGAAGGAGCCATTCTATTTGTTCATATAACTTCCTCTAGAAGAGGTTTATATGAATAAAAAACCCGTGAGGTGCAGCTTAGAGCTGCAAGGGAGAGAGTCATAATAAAGGTGACTTTGGTGCAGACCACAAAAGTATGCTCCAGATTGGAGCTAGTGGATGGATGGGTTGAAGGAGGAAGAAGGCCATACCTGAGACTGGGCTGGCCTAGTAAGGATGGCACAGATATATCCAGCGGTTCACTGCTCACTCTCCCATCTTGACACTGCTCTGGTTTTGACTCTTGGCATCACTCTGACCATAGGCTTACCTTCCACTGCAATCACTTGTACATCATTCTTACTCTGTGGTAACCACAGTAACCAGACATGGTGCAAGTCAAGTCACTCAGAAGCCTTGCTCAGATTTAGGGAATATAGCATATGCCTGACATTTATTCAGTGAACTTAGATTTGAGACTATTGAACTTTGGAAAGGTTTCAGAGAAGAACTATGGGAATAAATCTAGATCTGGAAAAGTACTTACAATTGACCTGGTCAATCTATACTGAGTTCACCAAAAGACAGTCTGGCTTAGTTTCCAGGATTCTGTAAGACAGAAAATTCTGTAAAGGAAGGATCACAAGTCTGGGTGCAAACACAAGAAGGTTCAAGGCTGTTGATTGTCAAATTAAGGTTGAAATAGAAGCCACTTATTTGTAATTGCCAATGAGCAGTGGTAGCAGCTTGGTTAAAGCAGGGAGCCAACATATGAAGAAATGCTCAATATTTAATTATGTTAGTTAAAAACCCCCAAACACAATATAGGATCAAGAACCTGATTTGGGGGGAGGGAGAGGGAACAGGAGGGGCCATTTACTTAAAATGATACCTTTATTTTTAGTTAGCCTTCTCTTAATACAGTCTGTCTGAAGTACTTGGCTAGCTATCTCAGAACCACTACTGATTATTGTAGAAAGCTATGGAATGTGAAGGTTCCAGAACACTAAATAAATAGGAAAAAAAATCAGAAAATTAA
The DNA here is from genome assembly GCA_034509185.1 of Euphonia xanthogaster. Classification (NCBI taxonomy): domain Eukaryota; kingdom Metazoa; phylum Chordata; class Aves; order Passeriformes; family Fringillidae; genus Euphonia; species Euphonia xanthogaster. Next base: position 82,883,180 of record JAYDZK010000169.1, on the reverse strand, counting down.
TAAATAAAGAATAAAAAGAGAGAAAAACCACAGACATGAACTGGGCAGTTATGGAACAGTTGGCCTAATTTCAATTCCTGGAAAAATATATTGGAACAAATGAACTATTTTTAGAGGATACTAGGTTGATAAGTAACAACTCCAGACTTGTTAGGAGCTGATTGCATCAAACTGATCTTGTTTACTGTGACAGGTTTAACAGGCTCATGGATGGGAAAATATGGATATAATTTTACTTAAGGGAAGATTTGATGCTTTTATGGGCAACTTGCATAAGTAAGCTCAGCAAACTTGCATAAGTAAGCTCAGCAAACTTTGGACAAAATAATGCATGTACAGGAGACCAGCTGAAGATGACATGCTCAAAGTGATTGCTATTATGACTATGAAACTGACTGGTGTCAAATCAGTTTCTGTGGGCACAGACATTAATCCACCATACAAATACACAGTTATAAATACATAAAAGTATAATTTTAAATTGCACACTTGGGGGAAAAAAGGACAGGGAACACCTCTGACCACTTCAGAAGTCAAGAACAGAAGTCAGGCACATTACTCAGAGTAATGTGGGCAAGTAAAGAATAAAGGGCTAAAATAATTAGGAAACAAATTAAGGTTAATATTTGTCCTTTGTAAGGAACAGTTCACTGCAAAAACACTGGAGAAGCAGCAGCTACACAGAAGTCCTGTATAAAAGGACCTGGGGTTAGAGTGGATCACTAATTGAACATGAGTCAACACTGCCATACTCTTGTGAAAAAAGCAAACATACCGAGGTGTATAAACAGAAGCGCTGTAAGATATGTAAAATAAACCTTTCACTTTACTTAGTACTCATTAAAGCCTCTGCTGGGATACTTTGTCCATCTTGGAAATGATGCTTCAAGATCATATCTAGAGGTAAAAACATTGCAACAGATTCTGTGGGCAGCTGGTGGAACCTCCATCATTACCCAATTCCTTAAAAGCACCTAAATGCCTAGCAAGAATGGTTCAAGTTTCAATAATGCTTCCTGATCTATATATACCCAAAAGCCTCTTCAAGCCATTATTTCCATAGGTTTATATTACTTAGAAGATCTGTGTAATCAGAAATGAATTTCTTATACCATAATTCTTGGTATAATAGCTGGGTAAGGAAGTCTCTCCTAGACTTCAATGTACTTGTATCAGCTAAAGGTCAGTGTCCCTAGTTACATGAGTCAATGTGAATGGAAATTCACAAATATGTCAACCAATAATCATGCATCTTGCTGTATAAATTACATCTTTCACACTAGAAGATGAAGTACATTTTGCTGAAAATCAAAAAGCTGGCATAATATAACTAAGAGAGGTGTGGAAGGAAATTGAATAATCAGTCCTAAATTCTAACCAGTAAAGACTAAGGCTAAAAATGAAAGATGGGAGGAGAAATTTTATATCACAGATTCATCCTGCCATTGCATATGGCAGGTTATATTAGAGCTGTTGGGAACTGAGTACATTCCTGGCCCTGGATGTTATAAAGCATTCATTCTGTACTAATTTCTTATCAAAATGAAATGCTGAAAAACATGTTTGGCGTCTCCAGCAGTTTCTAAACAACACGCAGAAGAGCGCTAAAAACCGGTGCACATGACTTTCCCACGGGCAGCGATAGCCTGGCAGGATCTATCAGCTAAGCAGCCTTACGGGGGAGGTCCCTCCATAGCTCCTCGCAGTCCCTTCGCAAAACAACAGCTGTGGCTCTGCAAGGCAATCGTCAGAGGAATGGCATTTCAGAGGTTAAAAGCTTGGACCACACGTTGTATATAAGTAGACTTCGGCCCCTTTAAACCCGGAGCAGGTGTTGAGTCAGCTCTTTGCACTGAGGCCAAATCTCACAAGGCCAGGGAGCCAGGGGCTGACAGGACATCCCGTCCATCCGGCTCCCATGCCAGAGGATAGCGAGGGCAGACGAAAGGAATACGAACTGTAAAAGCCTGTGGCTATCCCACAGCCCAGAATAAAAGTAAGTAACTTAAGTACAAGCTAGAAGAAGATTGCAAACTGGTTCATACCAGCGAGTCATGTGTTACTGTCCTCTGCTGCCTGAAACAGGAACACTCCTACTCAGCAGGAGACAGCCTGTGCTGCTGAAGCTGTGAATAGCACTCAGGGATCCCCTTTGTGCAAAGCAGGAAGAGCTAGGAGGTCTATCTCAGTTACCGGGCAGTCTCCATGGCACACTCTGTGCAATTCCTAAGGCGACCTGAAGTGAAAAGCACACTCTGTTTTAAATTTGGTATGCTGTTTCTGATTTAGCACAGAGGATATTAAATCACTGCCCAGCTGTTTTATGTACATATATTCTCATTCACCATAGAAAACCTTGTTTTGTGTACACACTACCTACAGGTAGGACTACAGTAATAAAAAATATAGAGGCACACACAAGTAGTGGCTCCTCCACCTCCCGTGATCTGAATGGGGCCCCTGACCATCTGAGGTCGGGGTGCATGTGAGTGAAAGGGCAGTTGTAAAGAAATGCTGCTTTATAGAAAGTAAATCTTAGCTCCTTGTCTAAATTTAGCTCTGTGGAGTCATCAGAGACAAAGTGAGGTATCACTATTTATGGGAAATAGTTTATACTTGCTCTGCAAGCTAATACAGTCCAATTTACCTCCCAAAGCTGTGCAGTGAGTCATGAGACCCAGCAACATTCACACACCCATATGCACCACAGAAGCAGAAACTCTGGCTCACTTGCTTTCCCCTTTCCTTCTGGGATATTCTTGAGAAATGGCTCAGAAACAGTTCAGAATAATGACATCCCTATGAATCAGATAGTGACTGGTATGGGTAAAACAAACTGCACCATAGAGGATCTGAAAAAAAAAAAGAAAAGTCTATTCCAAACTAAGCATTTAATTTCTTCTCTTTAGCATATATCCAAGTTCAGGAATTTGAAAGGTATTCCACGTCAAAGCTAAATCTATGCTGCTGGGAATACCTGCCAGAAGAATTATATTTCTCCTCTATCAATCCAAAGATTTATTGCATTGGATCTAGCACATTATATAGTTGAAAGGGGAGTGGGAGCAGTGAAGCTATTCACAGGAAAACTTTTGTTTTGTTTTTGTTTCCTATTCAAATCATCCAACTGACCAAATTAATTTTATGGCCACGTGACCCACTGATTCAACCCACAGGAAGTAGGACATATCATTTAGGTGTCAAGGCTCAGATACATCAGCTTTGCTACAAAGTGAAATTGCACTCTCATTTATTTTCTTGACTAAGCTGTTATAACCACCGAGGCAGATCTAGGCTGTGTCACATACTACAGACATTTCTTAGAAGCCCAGACCTGCAATTCGTGCTTAAAGATTTTGAAAATACACTTACCTCTCTCAAAAAGATTTGAGTATTTTTCCATGGCAATTTTGGTTTTTCCACTACTAATTCTGAAGTATTCATTATTCAGCAGAGAAGTCAGTGGTAATACACACAAAACAACTGTAATTCACAGCTTCAAAAGTTTCCAACAATACTGAATTATTTCTCATTGTGTGCATGACTAGGTAACATCAGACCATCTTAGTCATCTTAATGTGACCCTAATCTTGTTGTCTCTATGGTCTCTGAATTCTGAACCACAAAATGTGTGTTTTTTAATTTTTTTTGATTTTGCTTGGATTTTTCTCCTTTTCTTGCTATAACATGTACAATGCCTGCTAACAGGGGCTCATACCCTCTCAAAGCATACAAGCAACAACAGACAACACCCAGTTACACCCATTGATCTGTTAATGGCAATATGCAACAATTACATTGCTTCATGTATTATTTACCTTCTATTCAATTCTTTTAATATGCTAACAAAACAAAAAAAAAAGTTATCAACCACCATTATGTATTTATGCTGCATTTTGATATTAAGGAAATGTCCCTGTCCAGCCCTGCAGGAGCCACCGTGGCAGTCACACTCACCCACCTGGGCTGGGACTAAGACCCCTTCGCAGCTACACCCCACACTCACAGCCACACCAGGCTTCCACAGCAGGCTTCCTCACCTCTACCGTAGCAGAGTCTCAGATATCCAGCTCCTTAAAATAATTAAATCGTGGTACAATAACTAAATATCAAAATAACAGCTCAAGCTAGTGCCTCCGAGGAAGGACCCTGAACAAAGCAATCCCTGGACTTTTATACCTTCAGAGTCCAAGTACGAGAAAGCTTGGGGGTTGTCAGCTCCTGCCCTGTCAGTGTCCCTTCCTCTGGCCGGGCCACAGGTCCTCGGGCCCTTTGTTGTGCAAAGAGTCAGCAGTTCCCGGGCTCTTGCCTCGGGCTCTCCCCACCCAGAGCTCAACCTGCGGCTCCCACTACAGTTGCTCACCGAGATACCCTCACTGAATGGATTCCTCAGCACTGGCTAAGCTAATGTACACATCCTTCAAGCAGTAGTTGTCAATAGGCTGTCATCTATATTCTTAGGCAGCTTTTTAAAAAATGTATCAACCAAGTATACTTTCCATTTCAATTTTACAAATTCCCTTCTTCCATATTTTCTCTCTTCCTGACAATTATCAAAATTTTATAATGACTGCCTAAACCACAGCCTACGGTAGGGGTGGAGAGAAATTATTGCAAAAGAGATAGAACAGAGATTTTTTTTTTTTTTTTGGGTTATAACACCAGCTGCCTCCGGGCTTCCTTAACAGTATGAAAACAAACTATGACAATAATCTGTGCCACAGCTTTGGCATTATGATTTCAGCCAAACCAGCAGTTTCCAAACTGTTGCCAATGCATCTTCAGTGTGTCCCAGAATGAGCAGTGAAGTGTCTCACGTACTTTCTCTCTGATGAGGGTTAAAGAAAAGGAACGCAGACCATGCCTGGAACACAGGCAACACCTATATCACATGTACCAGAGGGTACACTCTCCTATGATATAGGGGCATATCAAGTTACCCATTTGTGAACATGACCAGAGTACTCATTTTAAATACAGAAAGTGCAGACTAATTCAAAGTGAAAGAGAAACCACATCCTGTGCAAAAAAACCCAATTCTGGTTTTTGCTGTGCAGATTACCAGAGATACCTGGCACAACACACAGTATAGCACCCTCGTCTTACGTTAGTGTAAATGGTTTGAGGTGGCTCTAGCCAGCAACTCTTCACAGAACAAAAATTGCTCCTGCTGCCATGCAGGCAGCAGTGAAACAGGCTTTCAGTGGTTATTAAGGTAAGCCATGGTGATTAAGCATGATTTATAATCCTGTTGTTCTTACGACATGCTAGGAAAGTCTCAGTACAGAAATATCCACAAGGTTTAAAAAAATGATCTGTCATCACCATACTTGAGAGTGTTGGTATACAGTTCTCAGTTACCTTCTAATAGGCACGTCAAAGGTTTCAAAATAGACACAAATTTCCCAGTAGATGAATTATAAAGCAGGTCTCGTATTACTGCAGCAGGTGCTACAAGTAATACATGTATCAGTATAATCACATTTTTTCTGGTTAATCTGAGGCATATATAGTTTCTACTGTAATGATACATTTGTTGCAAATATAAGCAGCAGAGTTAAAAAAAAAAAAAAAAGCACACAACAAAGTCGCTATCCTGAGCCCTCATCAATCAGACAAGAGTGAGTAAGAAAAGCAAGAGCAGGGAGCACAGCCCTGCCTAGTAGGAAGTAATTGTTTGCAGTGAAAGTGAGGTGAAATGCAGATGTATACGTAAAACCACAAGTGCAGTGATTTTAAGGTTTTCATCTCCACAGCTTGGTGGAATAAAATGACAGAAGGCTAGGTCATCAGAACACAGACAAAAAAAAGTCAAAATAAATGCATTATTTGGCTCTAGAAGTGATAAACTTAACAAAACTTCAGTGCAGGCAACTCACCTGCACTGGAAATTGCTATGAGTAACACCACTTGCAGTACACAATACATAAACTTCTGCCTTTCCATTTCTTCCCCCTTATTAAGTAAGACAGTTTAATACAGTGTACTTATTCTTTTCTCCTATTTTATACATTGCTGAATGTTGTTTTAAACCTGAATCGCTGCAATGTGTGGGTGTTAACTATGTAAACAGTTATAAAGAAGAATGACACGATTGATTCACATTCTATACAAAAAAAGTTTGGATACTATTTTCCTTTTCTGAAATACAAAGCAGAATTACACTGATTTGAATAGAATTATAGTTGCTACTTAGTCATTATTGACATTATTGAATAAAACATGAGGCTGATCATATACAGGCAATGGAGACTGCACTGACCAGAGGCTTTTGCTGTAGGAAGTGTTACCTGTGGCTGGAATACCTTTCCGGTGATGCTGCTTATTACTTGTTAATGCCAGAGCCTCCTATTTTTCAGACCCCTAGTTTGTGCCTTCATAAAAATTAGTGAGGTTTAGCTTTTGGTTCCTCCCCTGTGTTACCTATTTCTAGATGTGTGAACATTCCATGATGGAAGCAACTGTATATTTAGAGAAGCTGGAGAAATCTGTTCACTTTTGCAGCTCAGCTATCCAGGGCTGAAAGCACAAAAATGTGCTAAGCACTCACAAGCCAATAGCTGACTTTTCAGAGGCTTAGGGACTGCATTCATAAGGTACAGAGGCTTTGAAGAGCAGCAAGGTGCTCACAGTACTGGCTCCCACTCCACAACTGCCTCCCCCCTCATCTCTTCCAAGTAGCTCTCTGTGACACTATCCCATCTCACGAACAAAGGCACTATAACCAAGAAGTGTTTGAAGTCACTCGTGGAAAACACTGGGTATAAAGACTAGTTATTTATATTTCATTATTATATCATTAATATATTACTAGCCAATACATTTTTTACTATTACCTATTTAAGGTAATTTTTAATCTCTGAAGGAGTCAGGTAGGTCTACTCAAACTCATACAAGGGCACAACTACCACTGGGCCTCTTCCCTTTTGAGGATGGTAATAAGGGTTAGAGTTCAATGTGAAGCCATTTTCATTTAAAGAAAAAGCCCCAGGACACAATTACAGCTGGAGACAGTGACAAACAAACTGTGTGTGAGAATGGAGGGGCCTCAGAGGATTCTTTGGGGCATGACTGAAACCCATTTGGGAAGTCTTGGTACTTTCTTTACAAGTAGTTAGTTCTCAGATCAAAATCACATGCAGTAAAGGCACTATGCAAAGAGTCAAAATATTTTATTGACAATGCTAACTGGCTTGCTGATATTGAGATTTTTCAGGGATCAGCATTCTAGGAGAAATTATTTTGATCCCATTACTTAACATTATTTTAGTGGTTTATCTGTATCATCCTCTGTGCCTTCTTATCCACGTGAGCTGCCCCTGGGCTGGCTGGCAGGAGAAGCCGTGCTGGGCCAGGGGCCTGCCACGGCTCCCCATTGTTGCAGAAGCATGCACCAGCTCAGCACTGCCCCGCTCCGTACTCTAAATCCCTGCTTTTGTGTTTCCTCTCGGCCAGAGATAGCTGCTCTCAGCAGCCTCCTTGCCCGGAGCACTGAGACAAAGAAATGTACAACTGCATAGTTATGCTTCATGACTCAGCTGAAAAGACACAAGTCAAACAGCAACCTCCTCAGAACAACCAGAGCCGCATATTAACCATCCATCTGTGCATGCTGCTGTGACTTTGCGTCATATTTTGTGATTCAGAAGAAATAAATCACGCACAGAGGAAGAGGAAACCCGGAGAGAGGTTTATTTTTACCTCCTGTAGAAGACATCTGCCTTTGTAAATGTGTGTTTGTACAGGCTGCACATGCTCTGAACAGTGAAACTTTCATCTGGGCTTCAAAGTGGCACACTTACTATTTAACTTTCATTCAGTAGAACAGTAGAAGCAGACAGATGGATTTAGTTTGGAATTTTGTTTTGGTCTGTTGCCTTTTTTTTTTTAACTATTAGATCCTCAGTTAGAAGTAAAGCCAGCTGCTTATAATTGAATTCCAGCAATTCAAACTGGTTGCTTGCATTCTGACCACTTGTTTAATACAGTTGGTATTTCAATAGTCAAGAGCAACCTTTGAAGTTAGCACCCTGTTAAGAGGAGAGCTGGGGGAGGAATCAGTTTCTGTGGCTTGCGATATGTATGTTAGACTGATGAAGACTGCTGTGGATTGATTTTCACAGCCTGCTTCAAGCAAGAAGGGATAATTTGAATCCAAGAATGTTGCAATGCATGCAGTTACAGATATCTATGACATCTAAGCTTGAGTGAACACACTTCACACACGCTTGGGGGTAGTGAAAACCTCAGTTGCTGCCTAGGTCTAGAAACAGTTCTGCCCACAGATGCCCATTTTTAACATTAAAGGTGCCAGCTGCACAGAGGCAGCTACACAGGCCTCTGATAAACAGCTCCCTGGTACCCCTGTTTTCTTTCTAAATCTTTCACAGTTCTACAAACATCGTGCAGTCCTCATTCTCAGGGCTCGAGGATCAGAGGACTGACAAGGTGGGCTGTTCACAAATGTCAGCCACCCCTCTTCTTTCACAACAGGGAGGAAATGTTGATTATTTGATTCCACTTCCTCCCCCATTTGTGACAGAAAAGGGAACAAGACTGATTTCCACCTTCTACCTGCAGGAATTTAAGCCTGTGTCTCCCATGAGAGGGAGAGGTTATGTCTGAGACAGAGAACTGTGGGTTCTGTTGCTGGCAAGATGCACTTTACCAGTTTATGTATTGACAGCATAGCTTTGCCACTTGCTATTTCCTTTTCGAATCCGGCTTTAGGTCATACTACAGCAGAATAACTTAGCAGATGCTTAGCTCTCAATAGCTGCTTTAAGTACACTGGCACCAACACAACTCTGCAGAAAGTTGTTAAATTATCACCACCATGCCGGTGTATGCTTCCACAATGTGATCCTTCTCTACTGCTACGTGTATCTTGTAGTCAACAGTTTACTTTCAAAATCATGCAGAGGTGCTTAGTAATTCTACCAACTATGTATTAACAAGTCAAATATCTTGATTTCCATTCTCTCCACAAAAGGGCTTTTTTAAGCTTAAGCAGAAGCTATTTTCACCGCAGAAAATATCAGTGTAAATAACTACATTGGAAGCAAATTCCAAAATATGCTCACCTCTAAATACAAAAGAAAAAAAAAAAAGACAGACTGCACTAACTAAACAACATTCCAGACAAGAAATTAAGCCTTTCCATAGCCATTCCTACTTAATTTATAGTTCAACTTAACAGCTGAACCAGTTACCTAGCTATGGATATTTTAAAAAGTCCTTCAAGCAGGGCTCTTGCTTAATCTTCCTCAAACAAATATACGAAAAACTCTTTTCTTCCCCCCC
>JAYDZK010000169.1:82846480-82873777 GCA_034509185.1 Euphonia xanthogaster | reverse complement strand
TTTTCTTCCCCCCCCCCCCCCCCATCAGCAGAGATTGTTTAAACTTGTAAATACAGAAGGCATTCTCATTCTCAATGAAGCCCAGATGGTCAGGGAAAAAGGAGTAGGAGAAAAAATAGTTGGGTTTTTTTCCTTCACATTTCCCCCTATCCCCCAATCAAAACCAAACAAACCTGCTGTCTGCTTATCTATTGACTCTTCTCATCTAGTAAGATGATTTGGAAATAGAAGATTAGTCATTTACTGCTAGAATAATTCAGAAGAAGAGGTAGAAATATTAACAGAACCATGTTTTCCATCAGAAAACATGACAATATGTCTGACTGAGCTAAGGTTATTTAGTAAAGTACAATGGAATTTAATGTAGGAAAAGACCAGAAGAATTCAACTCCTACTCTGAAGCAGCCATATGGAAACTTCTGTATACTACAAAAAAAGATTATAAGAAATTTCTTTAATGAAATTTCCTTCCAAGAACACATTATCAAAGACTATTACCACTTTTCACTCAACTCTACTCTATAGCAAACACATCCTTTGAAGAAAGGGGAAGGCAAACAATTTTGGCATAATAAGCCACACTTTCTTTCCATTGTTATGCCTTGGGCAACTCCAAGGCATCTTTACTTGCAGTATGTTGCAATCCAGTACAGGTTATATTGCAGTAAGAGCAAAGTTTCCCTTGTTCTGGAGTGAATTTGTGTTCACTTGAAAATGTACACCAACTCCTGAACCTTCTTTAATTACTCAGCTAGCTGAGCTCTCATGTTTTGTGTCTGATCCAGGCCTGAATTCTACCAACATGCAATCTTAATAAGTGTACTGCGGAGAAATGAAAGTCAATTCCAAAGTTTGGAGCTTACACAGGATATGGAAAAGTAACATATGCAACTCTTTTAGGACACCACTTATTAACTGATAAGGCCAAACAGTTAAAATTTCACATGGAAGTAACTTTCCTCAAAGAAACGCAATTTTCACTGGATTGAGTTATGACTCCTTTGAGAACTACATTGGCCAGATGTGTATTGGAGCTTCTTAGCAATTACCAAGTGTTATGTTAAGTCAGATCCATGGTGTTACACACAATAAAACCCTGGTTTCTGTGTCAGGGATGTGAATCACACAGATGAAGCTTTAGTTTAAAATGTATGACCAACCACCATTATGGCAGCTTTATGAAGGAGGAGAAGTAGAAAGGTTGCAGTGGGATTTAATTGGGTCTCCAGTGTCTCACTCAAGAGAGTGTTATTTTATCCTCTGGCATGCCTTTGTGTGCCCCACCTCTGCCATTTGCTACACAATGGGATTTAAATAACTGCTGGTGTCTTCTTGCAGTTCTTTTTCTGGCTATTTGAAACACCCAGAATGTTAATAACTAACACCTTAACATAAAACAGGCAACTCTGCTGGGTGAAGGGCAAGAAATTCAAATAAAGAGAACTTACTGTTTTACTCTAGCATTTAACATGGCAAGAATTAGTTCTGCAACAGACTATATACATCAGATAAATTGTAAATAAATGAACCCTTTCTTAAGCTATATTTGAGCACTATAAACACATAGTTAATTACATACAGAATTGTAGAAATATGAATAGCTGTAGTATGAGTGAAGCATGAAGAAGGCAAATCAGCAAAGCTTTAAGTTGACTCTATAATTTTCTGATTAGTTAAATGCATTTTGGAAAAAAAGGCTTATTATATTTCTTCATATAAAAGAGACCAAATAGGAGGCCACATGAGGTCCTCTCCATACCTTCAGGATTTTCTACTTTGCTGTTGGTGAATATGCTAGTGCTAGTATAGTGATTTCCTCCCCACGGGTACAGAAACAGCAAAATGTATTAATACCAAATCATTCATGTCACATTATATCCTTTCCTTAGCTTCAAGGCAGACCTAACTTTCTCAGGATAACAATTCAGGCCAGTATAACGGAGATATAAAGAATTCGGGCTTGTATTAATGGAGACAGCATTTATACTGACAGGTCTCTGAAAAGGATTTGGCCAACCTACAACTGTTTGAGTGATAATTGCTTTGATCAAATTGATGTGATTTAATTGATCTCAAATAATGTAAATTAAGAATAGACATTCAGCTTTCTGAGATACAGGTACACAGGAGAAATGGGAGACTCTTTTAAAATGCTACTTACTGGAACAGTTTACAAAATACAGTAGCAGTGTTTTAGTTGTGATGGTTGAGCTCAAAAAATGAAGGAGGGAGGCTAAAGTTTAAAAACATGTCTTTTTTCTCTGAAGCTCTAGGTGATCTAAGAGAAGATACTACCTTTCCATACAAATTGTATTTCACTTCTCTGTGGGATGTATAGGCTTCCTCACCCACGGTTTTCCTTCCTGACAAATGCTAAAAATATTGGAAAACCCATTAAACTCAAAGCATAGTTCATTTGTCATGGAACCAAACATTCTCACACAGCAAAAGAGGAGAAACTGGCAAATAAGTAAATAAGTGATTGAGAGGAAAAGCCAGACAAAAGATACATCACAGGAACCATTCAATTTCTGGGAAATCAACCAAGATGACCCTTTCACACAGCAAATGCAGTTGTTACCAGTTACAGAGGAACACGTAGATGGGGAAGCACCATGCACAGGTGCCTATGCATTATGGTAAGTTAAATGAACCTTCACTAGGTTAGTATTCAAAAGACCTATGTAAGTTAACTTGTATTTTTGGATGTCAAATACTTTGGACTTCTGTAAGGTGTTTGACTGATGCTTTGTACCCTCAGAACAAAGAAATAGTGAACTGAAAACCACACCCGTTACTTTGCATTTCATCTTCCTTATGCTGCAAAGATCATGATTCAGACCTCAGGCAATACTCATGTCACATGCTGTAGGATATTCTGAGAAGGTATTCCATACCTGTTTCTAGTGTTGGTAGAAATTTGCACTAAATGTTCAAAAAAAAAAAAAAAAAAAAGAAATTTAAGTGGAACTGTGCCAGAAGCAGATATTGAAGAGAAAGCACTTAAAAATACCTGACAATACTAAGACATGTTCCCAAAGCAGTGGTTCAACTCCTACTCTGAAATAGGTGAAATCTGTTTTTGAACTGACTTCCCTCATTCCAGGTAGACATCCTAATTAGAGGGTTCTTCATGGAACAGAGAGGACAACTTCTTACTCTGGTACTTCTTACCTGTTAAGAAAATGCAGCAAGAAATAACAGTTATGGGATTGTTTCAGGAAAACACTCACCACAAAAAAACTGGCCAATTTCTGTCACGATCCTGTGACACACAGGGGAACTGAGACAAAAGGTGCTCAAACCCCTTATTAGCCCTGAAAAAACAGAATATGAGAAATGTCTTTGAACAGATGAAACTGGCTGAGAGAACCATGCAAATAGTAGTGTGGCAATGCAGTAAAAGTAATATGGTTAGCAGAAAATATTTTGACAGCTTTTTCTAATAGATTTTCCTTTTTTGCAAGCATGATACAGAAAGATAACACTTAAGGGGTTTTTTTGGGATATTCTTGTTTGTTATGTGTTAAAAGCCTCACTGAATCAAGAATCCCACCGTATACTTTGATACTTTCAAAAATGAAATCAGAAATAGCTGTATATTAACTTCAGTGCAGCCTGTTGTCCTCAAATAAGATAAAGATTTATAGCTGAAGGGAAAAGAAAATCTAGTATGCTGGTCCAAAATTTTCTGGACTGCTCAACTGCTGATATTCCTAAAATTCAGTTTTAACTAGATCCAGTTCAGACTCATTTAACAGGGAACGTCTACATACACTTCTACTGCATCTACCCATTAAGTATGGCTTTTTAAATTTTAATATTCAGCTGAACAGTTTTCAAGGAAAAAGACTAAAAGGACAGGAAGCTGAAGTTTCCAAATTCAGAACAGGTGGAATTGCAACCCTGTCCATATGTTGCCCTGATGACAATCTCTAGAAAAGCAAAGACATAAATTAATTTAAACTATATCCGATCTTATTCTTTAAACTTTTCCCCCCTCCTTTTTAACCAAAGATACTGAGAGAGTACAAATTTCTCTTTACATAAAGTGCAATTATTACTTTTAATACAGTGTCAGGTGGAAGACAATACTTACCTTTAAAGCCAGACAAAAAACTTCTGAGGAAGGTAATTTTCCAAGAAAACATTAACTATTCCTTAATCCAGTCACCAACCTCGTTGTTCAGCATACTTTCAAAATGGTGTTCTAACTTCAGGGAGATAGGAATTTTCAACAACAGATGCACATGTAAATATTCAATCCATTTATTGTAGAAACACTGAAGACACAATATAGCTTTAACATACTCCCACTGAGTAAGTACTAATTTAATCTGAACAAAACATTGTTTATTGTGGAAACGCTGCAGACACAAACAGATTTAAACACAGTTTAAATCCACCATCAGAGAACATGACACTTCAAGGAAGGCCAAAACAAAATGGCTCTTAAAGCTAAAAAGGAGAGGCAGATGCCATTTCCTAGAAATGAAGGAAGGTAGGCTCCACTGGAGCAGCTTTAGTACTGGGCTTTTCTTTTGGATTGGTGGTAAATGAAAAACCCAGAGCCCAGAGATTTTTCCTTTTTATCTAATTGCTCCAATCCAGGAATCTTGGCACAGGAATTTTCCTTTGCTTTGTGGCTTTATCATTATTCAGCCATTTGTTCTTAACAAGGCCACTGTTTTTATAACTTTTAATCCTACTCTGTGGCATTTAAGTGTGTGTTGTGCAAAGAATGCTCTTGAGTGTCAAATTCTATCTTGATAGGAGAGTAACAGCACCAGGTTGTTGCTCTAGTTCTTTTATGCTCTAGTTTTATCTGAGTAACAAACAAGGCTGTTAGAGAACTGATTTGCCTCATTATTTGCTACACTGACCTTATTTTATTTCATTTACACTGACAAGCTGACAAACATATCTACATGCAAGAGGAAAGAATTCCACTGCATTGATTTTAAGGGACAAAAAATTAAATGCCAAACTGAAAGTTTTTTTTAAGATAATCATGCAGATATTCTATTACTAGTTCACTCTTGTACACTGCCTAGATTTAAACCACTGAGCTGCACTGCTTCTTCTTTGCAGAGAGAAATAAAAATAAGGTCTATTTGAAAAACCTGCACCACAGAGGACATGTGGTTTATTATTGCAGTTCCAATGCTACATTTACTTCTTTGTTGCTGTGTATTAGTTGTGAAACTGTATTCAGGAAAAAGGGAATGTTTATATATACAAAACTTGTGCATAAAATAGAAGTTAGCCATCGTTAAAACGATGACAAAATAAAACACTATAAAAGACTATGAAACTAGAGCTCTTCTACAACTTTTTAAACAGCAAAAAACGATCATTTTTATAATGGGAATCAAAACACATTTTTGGGTACAATTCTTTCCATGTCATTCCTCCCTACAGTGCTACAAAATCACTTTACTTTTTCTTCTCATTTTAGTATCAGCAAACATCTGCCTACACACTAATTCAGAAAATATTAATTAAAAACTGGAAAGTATTAGAGCCTGGCACACAGATTTAAAATGGCTGATCATATATTTGATATCAAGACCTAGCATGAAATTTCTATAGTTAATCCAAATAGTTTCTAGTTAGGAAATAGCACACATAGTTGTGCCAGATTATTTTCAGTACAAAAGATACAAAGATAAAGTAATTTAACTGAATAGCTCTGAAGACTCCTAGGCATCAGCAGGGAAGGCACTTTTCTGGTCACAGTTCTAAGCACAACGGGACTCAGCACAGCTTTGGTATTTCAACATCTCCTTCAGTTTCTATGCAAGTGATATCCACTGACTGCCCAGTCTTGAACTTCTCCACTTGCAAATAATGCAAAGAAAATTGCTCCACATAGATTAATAGAAGCAGCAATATAGAAAACCATCTGCCATTCTTCCACAGTATTCTGTCAAATGGGGGAAAGAAAAAAAAAAAAGATGCAGTCAATTTGCAGCTTCACACTCAAGAAAAAGTAATTTTAAAATCGATGCTACATGCCTTGCCTAGTTAAATGTAAATGCCATTCAGCATGATTTCACAGCAACATAAAAGCATTATAAACATAAAAGATGAATCATTAGTAAAGTCAACTTGAGTTTTATAATATAGCTTACACAGACAGTCTTATCAGAAAGACATTACCCTACCTGGATCAGTTTATCACCCAAGATGCAGAACTATTGATACAAATGCAGACAATGTTACTGTAAGGGAAACACTACTTTGGCTTTCAGACCAGGTGATCCAAGAGCTGAAGTGCCCTGCACTGTGCAGTAAGCTATTCCTAATGACCACTATATGAACATTCCAGATTCATTTGCCTTTTGATCCAAACAAGGTAGCTACCCTTACTCAGATTTCAAGAGCAATCCTCTAAATTCTGGTATTTAAGAAAGGCCTTAATAAATGTGTAGTAAAGAACTGTGGTTTATTTGCCTTTTGGGTTTTTTTTTCTTTTCAAATAAAGAAATGATATATACAGAAGTCTTAAAGGTTTGTTTTTTTTTAAGTTCCAGATGATGCTGTTACAAAACTGTAAATGATGTTACTACAAAAGTAGAATACCTGAAGAGTGCATTAGTATGAAGGGGAAAGAACTAAACTGAACAAAAATACTCTAAAACCACTTGTTAAGGTATCTGGAAGAACTGATTTTATTGGAATGTATTAATGAATATTTTCTGATTGTTTTTGGTTAGAGCATGGTGATAATAACACCAAGGTCACGAGTTTGATCCTCATATGGGCCATTCACTTAAGAGCTGGACTCAAAGATCCTTGTAGGTCCCTTCCAATTCAGAATATTCTGTGATCTGTGATTTTTAAGAAAATCTTTAGAATGACCTCCAACTCCAAAAAATGCAAGTGTATCACTAAGCCCATCTCCCTTTCTCGAAAAGGAGAATGTTCATTGATTGTTCATCTTCACATGTTCATTGAAGAAATAGTAATCAAAAACTCCTCAAAAGCCCCAGTGCTTCCTTTTTTCTATCCAAATCACCACACCACCTTGCTAGTCAAATCTAACACTAGAATCTAGTTTCTCACTTATCTGACAAGTGCTGACATTAGAACTCAACACCTCACGTGAGAGCCTAATTAAAAAAAAAAAAACAAGCAAGAGCTTGTTCTAATTTAATAAAGCAAAACACAAATGTCTCATCTAGTTGGCATTTTAACAGAGTTCTACAGTGATAAAAATATATTCATTTTATTACTAGAGAATATAAGGGGTGAGTCAGTAAAATTTTCAAGTCTTACAAAGGTCTTTGATTTTACCCTTATTTTCCTGATCAGAATCAGGAAAATAAGAGCTAGGAATTAAGTAATTCACAACAATGGAACAATGTGACTTACAGGTGCAACCTGTGTTTCATTTAAGGACTGCAGACTTGAGAAAAGGGAATTTCTATTCAACTGAGATAAAAATATAACAACTGAAAAAAATAATAAACAGACTCACATTATGAGTGAGGCTTTTGGCAATAACTGGCCCCACCATTCCTGGAATAGTAGCAAAAGAATTTGTGATCCCAAGGAGAATTCCAGCATACCTGCAAGAGTTGGAAACACTGCTTATTAACTTGTAAGGCTTATCAATCATGGAAACAATTTTGTCTAACCTGATCATGTAGGCCTCATCTTGATCACACAAGAGAAATTAAAACACACATATTCCACTGTGAATGACTTGCTTTTCTTCTAATAACAACTCACTGACGGCTTGGCACATACATTTTAGGGGACATAGTTTAGTGGTGGAATTGGCAGTGTTAGGTTAAGGGTTGGGGGTGACGATCTTAAAGATCCTTTTCTACTTAAATGATTCTGCATGTCTTTATTTTTCAGAGGCTAGTTATGGAATTTAACTTAAATTGCCTTTGCCTTTGCTCAAGATCCATAATCCAAACTCACATCCTCTTTGCTAAACCACAACCAAATTGTCTGGAATGGATACATTGGAGCAGTTAAAGCCACATTGCATGTCTTGAAGAAGAAAGACAACAAGAAGTATGACAAAGTGCTGTTTGCAAACAGTAAGAGTTGGTTCAGGTTTCATTGCTAAAAATTTGTTTGCCAAGAAGGTAGTATCAGCAGTGTGCCTAGATGTCCCCACTTACATTACAAAGTGTATATTCCACAGATAGAAGCTCAGAGTGCTGTAGCAGTCCTTCCCTTCATCTTTCTGTGGGTCAAGGCCAATGGGAAATGGGTCTGACTAAACCAGTTCTGCTGGTTGCCATTCCTGCAGCTCCATTCTGAGGGCTCTTGTTCCATAAATGTGCTGCTCTCTCACACACAAACATATGTGTATGCACCAGCAGCCATAAAAACTTGCTGGGAAAAGCTGATAACTTGCTTAATATCTGAGTCTCTGCACCTCACCTCCAAGCAATTTAAGATCTCTCTCACAGGCATGTTGCAATACTGAAAGTTTGAAACTGTACCACAAGTGCAGACTTGTGAGAGAGACTGAAGAGAAATAAGAGCCAGATGTTCCACAGAAGTTTGACCTTCTAACCACCAGGGCACAGATCCCTGTGTTTTAGATTTTCAAGGTGAGTTTGTTGGGTGAAGATTCATACAAAATACTGTAATACTGTAAACAAAAATGCAGTTTACTGTAAGAGAAAGGAATCATATCCCAGTGACCATTTTAGGCTGTTCAGAGTAAAATTATGTCCTCACTAATATTAGCATAACAGAAACATATGTCATCTCTGAAGAGAAATTCATAGCTTTGGAATTTTCTTTTCTAAAACAGGAGAATTCAACCATACAGCATTGTTACAAGAGATTGCAATATTCATTCCAGTGATATTAGAAAAACATGTGCTTTTTTCCTGAGAAAGGGAAACAATCATCTAGCCTACTAGTTGATTTTTTTCTTGAAACTCTGCACTACATATCAGTTTAAAGCATGGCAATGCTTTAGTTAAAACTTCTTTATTTCCTATAAACCTAGCATGCAGTCTTCCTATCTTGGAAAGTGGTTTAGAATTAATAGGCCTTTATGAAGCTGAATGTCAAAGTGTAAAAGTTCCCCTTAGGAAAATAAGCACATAAAGCAAAACCCTGTTTAAAGCCTTTAAGTAGAACCAAATGTACTTTAAATGTTTTCAACATGTTGAAGCACTACAATACTGCTATCAGACACTTTTAAAACTAAACATAGTTTAATAGTTTCTCTGGTCAACAAAGATCTTTGCCAACCAATTGCTGGCTAAATGCCTCTGTTTATGCCCAGTGTTTCTGACATAGGTTGCATTCTTGATAGTGCTCGCTGTTTGATGCAGATAACTGTGATGGCACTCCCTTAGCACAGCGGAAACTCCCATATGAAAAGGGAAAGCAAAAAGTGACATGTCTGTAGACCAGAACCAATAGTAGGCTGTTGGTCAGGTTCTTATGGCAGAGTGGGGATAACCAAATACAAATTAACTGGCAGAGCAGTCAAGTAGTAAAATCAAGAGTAAAAAAAACAGCTATGTGAAGTATTTAGTGTACAACAGAGCCACATGAATATTACAAGGGATCATGGTAACACCAATATTAAAATCTGTAAAAATAGAAAGGTACTAATGTAGATTTAAAGAACTAAAATAGAATATATATTCCCCCAAAGAACAATCTTGTGTCCCACCTTTCCCCAACAGCATAATAAATACATCTTAGCAACCAAAACCACATAGCAAATATTGTTGTTAATTAAACATCAGTATTTTCATTCACTTTTTTCCCTATGAATATAATAATTATTTCTTTGATATAATGGACGTTTTAGTAGCAAAAAGGGATCATTTGCTATTCTTGGCAGCATACTTTTAACCAGTCTAAATGGGCATTTGTGCATTTTGAAACTGCTTTGAATAATTTCTGGTTTTTCTAACGTTTTTCAGTAAATTATGAAAAACAAATATTGAGCTCTGAGTAAACTCTTTACCAAGGTTTCCTTCACGACTTTATGCAGACCCTGTTTTTAGGTTTCTACAATTATGTCAAGCATTTTTTTGAAATTGTGCATATCTGCCTTGATAATTTTATCCAACAAAGTTCAGACAAGTTGCAAAAAATTAAGTGTGGGTGAAGACTAAAAACAGTCTTCTTTTTCTTCTTATCTCAGATGTTTTTTGCATTTCTGTATCTGAAAAATTTTTTAATATGACCTTTGTTACAAGGACATGCTTTTTTCCTTCTCTGTCCCCATTTGAACAGATTTACCCTGAAGTAAAGCATGCATGTGCTGAATAGAAAATCACTGATTTCAATAAAACAGCACTCACTCTGACCACATCACCACCAAGGAAAGTCTTCCCACATATGCAGCCACTTGCCTCTAGAGGCAATGCTGGGCCGAAGTCTCTGAACTATCAGCAAGACACTTAACCTTTTGCAACCAGAGTGCTCCCTTCTGCCTGTCTGAGAGGGAAGAAGAGCTAGAGGAACTTGTCTGGTGCAAATGCAAAGGGAAAAAGCAGGACTTTATTGAGGGCAGGAAGAATAGAGTGGGATTTGGAGCAGCAGCAAGTTCATGTGAGATAACTATGCCTGCTGACAGGCATCAGCATGGTGTAACAATTTTCTTCTTGTAGCTTTTTTCCAACACCTAAAATACTCTGACTACTGTTATAAACAAATTGACTCTTGAAATACGTCATTTTGCATTTCAAATATGTGTATCTAAAATTAGAAGACACATACAACATCCTAGTTTGGGAAACCTCAGCCATTGCCTACATACAGAAGTTCCTTGTATGTGTAAATCACACTGCAGCTGCATGATTTCCTTTTTGGAAACATATTTTGGAAACTAACTGTTGTAGTTCTGCAAAACTAAGCTTGAAACAGAAGTTGTATAATGGTCCCATAACACCCCAGAAGAACTGCTTTTTACATTTTCTAAGTTTGTAGTTACTTAAAACGTGATTTAAAACAAAGTGCACCACAGAAGCTGTTTTTCTTACTTTATATTCAATTCAGCATTACAAGCTGTTTATACCTGGCCACTGATGCCTCCCCTCTTGCTTACTACCTAACCTCACCTGCCAAGATTAACTGGATTTCCATTATTTCATATCCATTTGTTAAGTCAAAAATTGTCCATGATTGTGGATATGATCATCATCATTTCAATTGCCAAAGCCTGAATACCATCTTCAACTGGGAGGCAAGGTCTCTCATAAGTTCTCTACATGATCAGAATTTTTTTATAGATGCTACTTCTACAAAATATTTTTTCCTCTACACTTACACTTAAAGTCTTTTCATTTTACACATTAATACTGAAACACACTTTTCTTTGGTCATAAAGTCACTTGACCCTGTTCACATCTAAACGCTACCACAAATTGGTAAATGAAGGACAAAGCAAAGTGCTTGACTTCTATCAGTGCACTTTTAATAGAATATATATATATACACGCTCTTTGGGAAACTGACAGATCTGTCCATTTATGAATTTGTAACACACTGGAGAAATTACAGCCTGAAGTCTCAACTTTCCATTCTTGAAAATTATTCTTTTAAGAGCAATTGTACATGCCTGATTTGTTACCTACTGACAAATCAGATCAACTACTTGTAACAAGATTTAGATTCCAGTGCACAGAATGTTTTTCAAATGCACAGTGCTTCAATATGGAAATGTTCATACTAGAGGATGATAGCTCTGATGGAAAAGTTGAAAACAGTGGAACACTTAACTGTATTGTACAGTTCAAAAAACACTGTCCTGTTATAAACATGAATCTATCAAGTCTAACAAGTCTATAATTAAAATCTGTAACAACAGAAATTAAATAATTACTGCAGGATTAAAACTGAAATTATTCTAAACTACTGTTTATGTCATATCCTCTGCCAAACTTGCACTTTTTGTAAATACAGTGCTTAATATTGTGAACCCAAGTAATTGTCAGTGTTTAGACTCCAGGCCTGCACACCACATGCTCCATAGCTACATTTCCAAGGCACCCCAGCAAAACAAAAAGAAAAACAAGGGGTCATAAACTTTTCACATGCACTGACAACAGTTTCAGCAATACTTACGAGGGTGCTATGTCCAGATGGTTGATGCTGTAGCCTGATGTACAAAATCCTCCTAATGTTGTTGATATGGTCACGAACGCAACAGCCAATGCGTAGTTGCAGCCGATGAATCCGGCTGCTACTAAGAACACCGCCGGTCCAATCATTCCTTTAGGACAAGGCTCAGAATCAAAGGACGTTTAACACGAGACCCCTGGAGGCTCCCAGCTGAGTGCTTTCCATGCAACTTCCACCGCCCCCTGGCGCACGGAACCGGCACCGCACCGCGCGCGTTACGGCGGGACGGCGCGGGATCAGCAGCGGTTTGGGGTGGAAAGGACCTTAAAGATCACCTAGCTCCGATCCCCCCCGCCACTGGCAGGGCCACCTTCCACTAGATCAGGTTGGTCAAAGCCCCGTCCAACCTGGCCTTAAGCATTTCCAGGGATGGGGCAGCCACAACTTCTCTGACCAACCTGTTCCAGTGCCTCACCACCCTCTCAGTAAATAATTTCTTTCTATATCTAATTCAGTTTGAAGCCATTCCCCCTTGTGCTATCACTACATGTCCTTGTTAAAAGGAAGAGCAGATGGGTTGCAAAACTGTTGTCTCAGGAAACAGCAACTAGATCAGGAATATCCCACTCTAGTGGCAAGGAACAAGCTAGATTAAAAAATTAACAAAAATCAACAGGTTCTGAAAATTACCTCACAAATTAATTTTACTTATTGCTATAAATAAATTGAAACTGCACTGACACTGTGAACCCTGGGTGAATCCAAGATAGCTGTAGAGATGCTGCATGAGGCACGGGAAACAGATTATCAGCTATCATGAGCTCATGCACACTGCTTCCTTTCTTGGTAGCTGTTTCTCAGTACCAGAGCCCATGTCCATGACCCCATCATGACCTCTGTGAACAGCTGCAAGTACACACTTTTGTTGATGAAGCCAACCTAAGTCCTGCTTTTCCTAAGACAACAACATTTTTTCTCCTGCGTTATGCATACATGGGTGTGAGGTGTGCAGCCCTGCAGTAAATTGAATCACCAAAATAGCACAGGCTTAAAGACAAACAAAATGCCTGAGAATTTATTACAACAGCTGCTTTAAAGAAAGCAATTGAATCAGCTGAATTGAGAAGAAAGCAAGGATCACTATACAATAAATGGGCTGCAATTTTTGTGGATCCTTTGCCTAATCTTTTTTTTTTCTTCCTTCAATTTCTTTCTCCTGTCCCCTCTTTATTCAGCAATCAACTTCTCTTTCTTAAATACAGCCTTTTGCTTGTGTTCATTAAAAGCCTGATCTGGCTGATCTGTTGGTGATTTCAGATCATCTCTCCTCCCAGTTAGTCAAGACCATTTTGGATTCTGTTTGGTCTTTCTACTGTGGTAGCAGCTGTAAATTTTCCAAGTGCATTCCTATTCAGTTACTTTAGTCTTAGGTAAACAAAACACTGAACAACAGAATAGGCTCATGCAGAACAATAATCCTGTCAGTTTGATAAACCTTTTTCGATAACAATGTTTCATTCACCCTTTTATGGTGACTTTGCATGACAATTTATTTGATTGGTTTGCTTGTAGTCCAATTATCTTGACCTAAAAAAAGCTTCTGACAATCACTTATTGTTCTCTTATCCAGTAGGCCTACTTCTCATGGAAAAAGATAGGATCTACTCCTGACACATTAATGTACAAATAAAGTTGTTCCTCTCCAGCCATGCACAATGCTGCCTCATCTCACAGCAGAAGGTCAGACTACTCTCCCAAGCTCTTAAATTTTCCCAATTTGATATTATTATATTTTGTAAGATTATATGTTCCAAGAGATGATACTTGCACCTACCTATTAGGGTAAAACATTTGCGAACACAAACAGTGGAGAAGTTCTGTTTTTCCCGTAAATAATCAGCAATTTGGCCAGACAGAATTATACATAACCAGCATCCAAAATAAGGCAGGGCAGACAAAAATCCATTCTGTTAAAGAGGTTAAAAGAAGACAGTTAAAACACTAAAATGACAAATCGATCCTGACTTATTCCATACCTACCAATGCAGTCAGACCAAAAACTCAAAGGTTAGATCAGCAACTAGCTTCAGGAAGAAGAAAACTATAACTGAAGGTATCCTGTGGACATTAACATGATTGTGGAAGTTCCCAGAATAACAATATCAACGAGTACTAAAATAAGTAGAAGCTGTAAATATTATTTAGAATTTTGAAAACTACACAGAATCTCTGGGTTTTGTACTACTGTTACATTACATTATTCCTAATCCATCTGCTGAAACATCTGGTGCTGCCTGTAAACAGAAACAAAATCTAAAACTAGAACTTTTCATCACATCTAGGCTGGACATCCCACAATCTCAAAGCTGAGTTATTCAGGATCTGACATTACTTACACTGAAGTCATCAGTTAATTCCCATTACTTTAAACACGTGCTGCTTAGACCTCTGCCTGATTCTACATGATTTTCTGATGAAGGGAAACAAAAGGTACTACTAAACTGCCCACATTTACAACCTTTCCAAAAAATTATGAATAGTTACTGATAATAGAGCTATGATTTGACCTTATCTGTGATTCAGAAGGGGTATTTGAGTAGAAATAGTATGACCTTTATACAGTAGTATGAAATGTATATTTGACAAGAGGTGAAAGACTCCCTAGGAATTTTAATTTGAAATGAAACAAGAAATTCATCCCCACCTGGAGTCCATTCTACCAGTACTTAAGCATGCTGCCTGTTGGATTTGAGCGCTCAGTTTTCACAAACAGTAAGTAAAATTTCAAAAAATAGAAACAGTCTCAGTAATTAAAAACTTTTTTGAAGGACTATTCAAAGACACAGCATTATTTTAAACTAATTTCTGTATTTTAGAAAGAAAACCGAACAGCAACAAGTGTGTAATATTTTAAATGGTAACACAATTTCCATCTAAATGCATGGCAACACTTTGTACAACACTATTACACAAGTTGTTTTTGTTTTTTTTTTGGTGTTCACAACAGTCAGTACTCTAAGCTACTCCAAAACGAAAAAACATGACCCAGAGTCAAAGGAAACCACTTCACAGCAGAACCTGTTACCATTTAATGCAATGGTGTTTGCATTAAATGGTAACAGGTGCACTGAGAGGTGTGGCAGCAAATGATTTTCACAGATATTCATGCCTCTTCAGGGAATACCTGAAGAGGAGCCCAATGAGCATAATGAGGAGCCCAACCAGCAACATCAGTTTCCAGCTATTTTGCAGTTTGCCCAAATGCAACCTTCTGTTCTAATGCTTAAGTTCCCCATCTTCTCCTCCCAAGATTGCTGGTATCACCTCTTTCTTGCATGGCATTCATCTTCAGATTGCTCTAAATTAGTTTGGTTTGCTAAACCAGGAAAAGACTATGTTAAAGTTCTTGCAATTTCTGAGTACCTTTTTATCTTAGCAATACCAGTTTCTCCAGGTAAGCTATGCCATCACCAAAACTGTTTCACTAAAGACAGACCAGTATAGTCAAGTAAATGCTATAAATAAGAATATTCCACCTACCCCTATTTTTTCCCTGATAAATAATTTAATTTTATAAAATTTCCTTACAAAGCACTATATCTGGACCTTAAGACTATGGTTTTGCTTCATCCAGTTACCTTAGTAAGAAAGGTATTTTACCTCTACTGCTCATTGAGGAAAGAAATTGACAATCTGGAAAGTGATCCTATCATAATGAAGCTTCCCTCTGGTCCCTTTCTCCCCCAGATCCCACCCTTAAAATAGTTTCAAAAATGCCACTTGTCCAATGGATTTCTTAGTTTTATTTTTAACTGGAAATGATCTCCTTTATGAGTTAGCAAAGAAATAGATACTATTTCAGAAGTCATAAAACTTGGTGTAAAATCTGAAATAATCATAGAAGCCATATAACAGGGAAAATATTTTTATAGTTACTGTTTTGAAGCAGAGCAGGTAAAGATGGGTACCAAGCATCTTCAAACAGAAAATTTAACGTGAAGGCTAGCACTAAGGGAAATGTCAAATAAGTTCATAAAGTAGAAATAATAAAGCAGGCAACATTTTTGATGCATCTGCTTAATTGTGTGGAGTTATAATTCCCAGCTATACATTTACATTCCAAGGTTCTTAAACAGCTTCCTCCATTCTAAACAGCAGGTGATGTAGCTTCTTTAGTTCAGAAGAAAATTACTCTATTTGTATGTATCTCACCTCCTGTGCATCAAATCGCAGGATTTCCTTCATGTACGTGGGCAAGAGTGTAAGAAGTGTATAGAAAGTCCAGTTGTAAGAGAAGTGTGCCACGACAATAGCCCAGAGCGGAAGGGACCCCAGCATAGGTCTCCAGGGAACAGACTTCTGTGTAGAAAGCTGGCAAGCAGGAGACAAAAAGAAGAGAAAAAGAAGGAAATCAGGATGTTGATATGAACATTTACTAAATACAGTGGTTTTGATGCTAACCAAATCTATGCTCATGATCTATTCTGAAAGGCACAAAACAGTCTCAGTTGATAGATGCAACTCATCAGCAATGAATGAATTACTGTCTTCAGTTCTCAATGAAGGTTTACTAAAGTATGCTACTGCCCTGATGTTTACTATTCCAAAGTAAACCAATTACTCCATTTTGTAATTCAAAAAGTATGCCTTCCCTTGTTGAAATTTGATGCCTTCTGCTTTTATTATAAATAATGAAATATTTAGTCACTCCTCAGGTGCTGATTTAGCTGAACCTCTCCTGCTCAGTCCTAGATATTAATTTTGGTCTCTCAGCCTGCTTCAGTTTGTAGGTACATATCCCCCCAGTCACACGAATGAATCTTATGCAGACTTCAGGAACTGGCTCATTAGCATTTTCTCTGTGAATAGTAATCTATTTCTTAGTCGAAATGACACACTAAGAAAAAGAAATGCTGTAAAATATGGTATTGCAAATGTTAAAGACATTATACAGGTCTGGATCTAGTATAAAATGACAGATTTGAGCATTTTTTTAAGTACAAAGTTTTTTAAATAAAGCACCTCAATAACATCTGTAACAAAAAGCATTATTATAAATGCTTTATTATTGATTGTTTTTCAGTTTACAACTGCACCATTTAAAAAAAATTGTTTGAAAAATCCTCCCACCATCTCAGGTTAAGAATATTATTCTAAACATAAACATGTTTACATAAACATATAACAAAGCATAACAAAACATGCAACAAACTATAAACAAAGCTCGACATTAATGACCATGTTTGTGGTTTATGTTCTGACTGAAGTAGATCGGTCTCTACCAAAGTGCTGTACCTGATCTTTTAGAGAAGACAGTATATATTCCCTCTCAGCATGTGAAATGCTCCTGTGAGTTTCTGGTGTATCACTAACCAACATCATCCAGAAGAACCACCACAATACGCCAAGTGCACCTATAGTTGTGAAAAGATGGGTGAAGAGATAGAAATTTTAAAAAAGCAATTTCATTGAGCAATACTCTCAGATGACATAGTCAGAAGTGTTTTCTCAATAGTCTAATATAATTTTAATGAACATTATTTTTCTATCTACTTACAAACACTAGTTCCCCAAAGTGGCTTAACAGTGCACATTTTGATACAATAAAGAATGAAGATGAGTAAGCAAAATTTTTTCTTTTTATTTTTTTCCTCTTTTTTTTTCCTCCACTTGAAGTTCTTCATACAGCAAGAAAGCCGTGTGCTCATACATAATTGTATTTTTATCAGTCACATGAAAAAGCCACAAAGGGTATGGCTCATCCTCAGGAAATAAAAAGTTCACATTAAGTTTAAACACAAAAAATACTCTATGCACATATACAGAATATCATTACATGCAGCTTAATTGATGTACTATTCCTCCCTTTCTTTCTTAAGCCAAGCCCAGAATTTCCATTTGAAAAAAGTTAACTTTTCAATAATCGGTCCAAAATAACTGCACTTTTATGTAATTGTAACATTTTAACTTATTTCATTTCATTTTGTTCAGTTCTTTGGTCTGAATCTTTGTGATTTGTAAAAAATTGGAGATGGTTTTTTTGAGGAAAATGTAACTCTTTTCTTATACTCTGATTCTGCCTTTCCCATGCAGAATATTAAATGGCTCAGACAAGTAAACAGACCTGTAAAAGGCATTAACTAGGACATGCTGTTAAAACAAAAATTTTCTGTTTCAGCTTCTTCCAGAATATAAGTCACAGTAAATATGCTGTGCATTCCTTCAGGGTCCCTGTGACTGCTAGAGATTTTCCAGTTTACGTTTTAAGCAGCAGTAATTTTTCACACGTTCGTTCATTCAGAGTTGAGATTTATTCCTGGGATTAAAGTTATTAACTCAATTTCACACTTCAGATAAGAAATTTCAGCCTGTTGTTCTCAAGTGGTGGGAGAGTTAAGAGCATTTGACTTGTACCAGCTTTTGTCCAACTCAGAGACAGCTTTGCTCACTGGAAGAAGGCTTATTTAGCCATTCACTGGAATCTACTTAGCCTTAAATATCTCTAATTGCCCAGAAGGAATAAAACAGTAACCCAACATGTCAAACATGCTTTTAAAACTTAAAATAAGTTTTATATGATATGTTTTTCAAAAGGATATGGATTGTACTTTTAATAATTAAGAAAAATCAAAACAACACAAACTCACCAAATATGTAGAACACATAAACCCAGTTCATATAGTAACAAATTAAACCAGATAGTGGTAGAGACACAACAGTTCCCAGCTGTGCACCTACCAGAAGAAAGCAAAACAAAGTGGAAAAATAATTAGATCTCCTATGGACCCCTTAAATATAGGTGCCATTTCAGAGTTATTTTATTTTTCTGTAATAAATCATGAATAAAGATTATCACTACCACTAGAGGGTTGTGCATTGCTTTAAAGAAACACAGGCACAATGAGCTGCCTTGGCAGCTCCAAGCAAATAGAGCCATAAAGCCCTAAGAAGCCAAAATTAGAAGCAGCGAGCAATAAAAAATAAGCATTCTTATCATTATTGGTCCCAATAAAGTGATGGTTCTAACACATCTAAACCAATGCAAATTAGTCAACTGGTATTGCTGCAAAACAAGAGAGAGCTGAACACAGTATAATTAAGGCCTTGGGAGAATAATGTGACTATATAGTCCATTTGCATTTTTCATATCTCCTTCTAGGGTCACAAAACCAGGAATGCTAGAAACATGAAGCAGAAGTCAGGTACATATCACCAGTAAGTTCAAATTCCATATTTCCTGAATGTGACAGGGTCTAGGATCAAAGGAGAAGGGAAAGATAAGCAGATTCTATTTCAGAATAAAGCCAAAAGCCAGAAAGAACTATTCCTGTGCTTATAATTCAACATACATTTTGCAAAGAATAAGGACGGCAGGTGTTTCCCTTCCAAAACCTAAACCCGAAACCTCTATTATTTACATACTTGACAGTCTATTGGTGATAAACAGCAGGTTTTGTCTCTTAATGTTAGCTGCAAAATTACTTGTCCAAACTTAATCACAACTCAGAAAATATTATGTTGATATTCTGGCTACCTAGACTCCATCTTCATGGAAACAATTTTTATTTGAGGCAGAAAGCTCCAACAATGACTAAAACCACATACATCATGCAAAATATAAATCAAAATAACAACTACATACAACCTCAACCACTTGTTCTCTCAGAAATTCAACGTGATCTTGATTAAATTAACTACAGACCATATGACTGCCAACGTGGAAGGAAAGGAAGGAAAACAGCCTGCCAAGATTACACAAGATGTCTTATCCACCCGTGACTGCTAACAATGGGCTGTTCAAGGCCACAGACTCTTCTCACTAGTACATTAGCATATATTTTCACACAATACAAAAGGACAGTTTAAAAGCTCCCAGTTGCTAAATGCAGTAGGTAATCCCAGCTCTGTTTGCTCTGCTTAACTTGTGTGCTAGGTCTCACATGAAGACTTCTTTTAAAGTATATTTAATTAAATACCAAGGCAGAAACCAGATTTTTAAAAAACAGAAAGAAAAAAGTTTTTTGATGCATTAGATGAGTTGAAGTAGGTCTTTGAAGGGTCACTTCAACGAGTGATGAGACATTTGGTTCAGAGCAAAGTGAGGACATGTGAGGAAAAAGGATTAAGGCTACATCCCTCCAGGACAAATGAGTCACTCTTAGCTCCTTAAGAAAATGCAGCTGAAGTTTACACTGTATGGACCTGTCTTCTTGATAAAAAACCAAATTATTACTAATAAGAGCAAGCAAAGCAAACCATTACTTAGGTAACTGAATACAAAATTTGTCATCCTCAAAGAAATAATATCAATTTTGACTAGCAAATTTCAAAACCTATATTTTTCACCTGCCCCTCAAATACTGCACTGAGCATGTGGCTGACCAATAAACCCCTAAAAAGAAGGCTGAGTGGAGGCAGGCAAGAGCAACATGTCCATCTCTTGGGGAATAACACCAGGTGTGACCAACCACAGTTGTTGCAAAGAAGCTGACTTTATCTCAGCGCAAAGGGCACCAGAGGGTGGCTTTGGTCTAGATAAGTTATGTCAGTCAAGTGGCTCAGCTGGCGGTGTAAATGTTTCTCCCCATCCAGTTCATTAAAAGTGAGACTGTCTCACTGACTTAGCCAGACCAACAAGACAGGAGTGAATACATGAGTTAGTCGAACTCAAAGTACAAAAGTTATACAACAACAGAATTTCTGAGAGAACAACTTGGCTTGCAATCAACCCAAATTGAAGTGTATTGCAATTGCTATATTTTGCTACGTATCAACTTAGATTTGCTAAGTGCTAACTTATAGTTGTACTGTGCTTTCAGTACATTCTGTATCACTCTGCTAAATCAAAAATCCTGTGTAACATCAAGTATCTTCAAAGAAGTAAATCTAATATCAAACATAACACCTTCCAGACACAGAATATCTAGGACAATCTGGTCAGAGAGTACTCGACTCTGACAAGGAGCTCTTGCAGCAATACATGGGACCTTGGATGTTTTCTTCCCCAAGCTCTTCCAAGAACACTTAAAGAACCCTCCAAAAACCAACCAATCAGCTCTATCCTGAGACCACCCCAGCCTTTTTGTTCCTAATCCTAAATCTTTTTTATTTACAGTATCTTCTATTAATCAGCTTCACAGTAATTATTTTCTCCTCTTCATACTAAAGTTAGACCCAAGTTTATACTTACTTGTAGATCAATACCTTTTGTCAGTTTATAAAAACCATGAATAAATTAAGAAAACTAATAGAACGCAAGATTTACTTTAATGTTACACTCTCTGGATTAAATGCTGATTAAAATTTACAATATAAATCCCTTTGATTTAAGTCAATCCACCCTGTTACTGCAGTAAAAATTTATAATCCCATTATCAGCGTGGGAATTTCTCACCTGCATATGAAATACTAAGGAGCTTGCTGCGTTCCAGTGGAGGAGCCCAAGAAGACCACATTGAATGCATAGCTGGGAAGGTAACACCCTAGAAAACATCATTTCATTCTGTTGAAATGCAAGGATTTTAGAACTCACTTCAACTTTACATGTTTCAAAGCACGCTGCATTAAAAAGCAGTAGTACAATCTATTAGTTTGTTGTCTACCAAGAAACCACTTATAAAAATTGAGCAAGGCATGAGAATAAGAAGGCAGAATTTTAAGTCTGTATGTACTGGAAAAGCAGCAACAATACAAACAACATTGTTTTGAGTCCTTGGTTTCTCAAAAATGAGACTAGTTTTGTCTGAAGTATCCTTGCATTTTTTACTTGAAAAGCTTAGCCTAAAATATAGTGCAAATGCTTTAATTATTCTAA
This sequence comes from Euphonia xanthogaster, assembly GCA_034509185.1. Classification (NCBI taxonomy): domain Eukaryota; kingdom Metazoa; phylum Chordata; class Aves; order Passeriformes; family Fringillidae; genus Euphonia; species Euphonia xanthogaster. The sequence goes on along the minus strand of JAYDZK010000169.1, from coordinate 82,851,897 downwards.
AAAACATAAAACTAAGCCACTCAAATGAAACAATCCATATACTATTCCAGCATAACAACCCCCACATAGTCTAGTCACTACAATTTTAAACAAACTATTCAGATACATTTTCAAATTACATAGAGGAAACAGCATTACCTCTCCCAGTCCTTCCAAGGCTCTGACAGCTATGAGGTAGCCAACACCCAAATTTGCAGCTAAGGGAGTAAGCAAGGTGAATACAGAGGTACCAAAGATGCCAAACCCCAGCAACAGTTTGCCTCCAATCCTGCTTGCAAGATATCCTCCTGGAATCTGAGTAATGATATAGCCATAGAAAAAAGAACCAAGGATCCATCCCTGAGTCTCAGCATCCCAAGAATACTTTTGTCCCTAAGAAGAGAAAAAAAAAAAACAACAAAATGCAGTAAGTTAGTAAGTTAAAGATGGCACTTTATCTGACCATATTTTTATTACATTGATCCACTATTTAGCCCTTTATAGATAAATTTCAAATTTTTCATTATGTGCTCCCTAGGGTCTCCTTCCTCTACATCCACCTGTACTGCAATCAAAGTTGTGTTAAAAGCTAGTTCAGGTAGTTTACAATCTGTTTGGACATATCTAACCCAAACATGAAAATCATCACTACGTGAAATACAAATGCTCTGTCAGTTACCCCTTTTTGAATTCTAAGCAGCTTGGGTTAGGTGACAAGTACTGACTGTGTAAGTCTGCCTGAATACAAATCCCACTTCCAAATCACAGAGTGGACATTCTGTTATGGATAAAAAAAACAAATAAGGAGATGCAGGTGCCTGAATTTAATGTCAAGAAAGAGAGCAGTCAAGGACAGGGTTCAGAAGGGTAGGTGGAATAATAGGAGAAGCACAACAGAGGGAAGATGGACAAAGTCAACAAAGCAATAAAAGTGAAGATGATTGAGATAGGAATCTGGAGCTATAAAGGAAGTCAGCAAGAAGACAGGAACTGTTGCCCAATAAAGTGATTCTGAAATTTGGGATCACTTCCAAAAGACCAATTTTTCCACATCTAAATGAGCAGCATACATTTCACAGAAATGATGAGACAGAATCTTCCCATAAAGTTCACCATTATAATTTGTTTGTGATAAATAATAAATGACCTCTAAACAAGCAAATAAAATGAAAGCAGGAAGATGGCAACATCTATTCAATTACAAGATCTATTCAAGTCCAAATTCACAAAGTTGGGTGTTTTTTTAAGAAATATTTTTTTTCATATCTGGCAGCTCAGTTAAAAAGTGTGATTTTAAGGGTTACTGGAATTCAGAGGTAACAGATATAAAGACAAAATGCATTATCTGGGAAAGAGATGGAAAAAGTGAAGAGAGAAATGTTCCATGTTAATTTGTAACGAAATTTCATGCCATTGTGACTGTACAAAGAACAGGCAAATTGGACAGTGATGGGAGCTCTGACGCAGATATAACAGTAACAATTGATAAGTGGAATACAAAACAGTGAGTCATGGTAGATCTACGTGGTCAGATTAGCCAATTTCTAAGGAATAGCACAGAAAAGAGGTACGTAAAAAGCTGACCCTGAGCACAGCACTTCTCAATTAGCTAGTCATTTAAAGCTATTATTTCCCAGAATAGCTTTAAAAGAACCATTGGAAAGGCCATCCAGTAAAAAGCAGCCTGTTCTCTTGCCACCTAAATATGGTTCTATCTATCCCAGAGTTCTAAAACCACTTTGACATGCCATGTTACAGGACAATATGTCTGAGATCTCACCGTAGTGTTGCGAGGAATATTTATGGTGGAGGAATGCTCTGGGCACACATTGGAAGTCACATTTTTTGCTGAGCTTGTGTTAGGTTCTACCATATCCACCAGAGCGACGCTGAGGTTCACACGCAATGCATACAGGAGGAAGAACCCAAAACAGGCCAGGAGTGCGAGATTGTAGCGAGCTGAGCAGCATGCAGGGACTGAAACGAGAGCAAATTAAAAATGTTTAACAGACCTAACAGAATAAGAACAACTCATCAGCAGTTTTTACTAAGGTTCTCAGAAATCTTTGGTATAAAAATTCTTAGTATAAAGAATTAGCAAGGAGACAAGGTAATTTTTTCTTTCTTAAGGGGTTTATTCAATAGGGGTAGAGTCTGAGGATGGTTGAAGAAAATTTAAAACCCCACTTTCATACTGATGTGTAAAGCAAATGTAATCCTCGTTTAGACAACAGGCAGCTACCCACACTAGAGTGGGGACTGCAGAGGATGCGTAGTGTGTGGTCTGTGGAAATGGATTTAAAAACATAGTTTCAGAAATCCTCTCCAAAATATGGTAATATTTTTTCAAGACAGAATTTCACAATTAAAAAACCCCCAAAACAATTAGTGGGAAGCCTGTAATATACACAAAAATGGCTCAAGAAACACAAATACTTCTAAAATTGTGCTGAAGAACAGTCATTGCTACTTCAGGTTTTTTCTAGGACAAATTTTCCTTTAAATTTGCTTACAAGAGAATATGCATTTGCTGGCAGCTGACAAAACTACCAGAAGGGGGAATGGCAAACACCGTGGTGGCATTGTGAAACAGTAACAGGTTCCCAGTTGCCCAGTACACCCTCTTGGCTGTCACAAGATGACAAAGGAAATGTGTCCTAAGACTCAGCATAAAATCTGTGTCGTGACATTAAGTCAACTCTGTCAGTTGTTTATACACAGACAGCAGACTATGCCCTGTAACACAGTTATTGATTCCCTACAGCAGTACACAGCAGCATCTGGCAGACAGCATTCATCAGTGCCAGGAGATCTGGACCAGAGCTGAGCTGTAAGAGTTTGAAACTCTGCAGCTACTCCTTATGAACTGGGAATGCCTGAAACTATGGAGCAAGAATGCCAAATTGTGGAGGAACTACTTGAACAATCTGCTGAATTTGCAAATTGAGCGTAGAGTTTCCCCTCCTGTGAGGGAGCTACATTACTAATGGGAAGATTGATAACCTGGATGTCTGAAACTCTGGGAAGATCAGCAGATATTACATCAGTCTACAGTGATCTCATCTTTCAATACTCTTGAGTTCAAATGATGAATAGAACAAGTACATCTATCAACAGGACTGACCAGAGCCTCATCTGCTACTGCAGTATGTCACTTGAGTGGATTTTCTGATCTGCAGTAAGAAACAAAGGACATGCCCTGCGGACAAAGATACCTTCCCCTGCCCAGTAACTTCCCTGAAACGAGGAAAGAGACTATGTGATTTTATTTTTCAGGAGGAACACCAAAAGAACCTTCCTGCAAGATTGTTTTTCATGAAATTAACAGAACTTTGCCATTTTTGAAGTCTCTAATCCTGACAAACTTTATGTGAAGTTCATTATGGCTGCACAAGTTGTTAAAATGACACAGAGATGCTGTACTTACTGTGTTCATTTAATAAATAAATAATAAACAAGGCTATCATACAAATATGCAAAACTCCTTCCAGACCTGTAGTAATTGCAAGTTTTGCCTCTGAAGCATTTGGGAAAGCCAACCTGGAATTTTAAATGTCATGGAGAAGAGCGGCCAAGATTTTATTGCTTACATTAAAAACAACAGGCACCAAGAACAGGAAGTACTTACTACAGAAAAACTGGTCAAGCAGCTCTGTCGTTCTTTGTTGTTGTTTAAAAAGCAATTTGCCTTAAGTAGAAAAGGTAAAGTAATATAATTTATAAAAACAAATATAATTACAGATAAAGCTACTTAACTGCTCCACTTCTTGTAGTTGCAGGGGTTAGATAATAATAACAGAAAGCTGAATAACACACTGATGATGTAACTCTTCCTTGGAAATGCAGATTAACTGGAACATCCATTACTCTTCCTCTATAAGGCTCTAACTGGTATACAACTTGCATGGAGAGCAAGCTCCACAAAACAGGTGTGCAAGAAAACTTAAGGTCACTAGTGTCAGATTTTTTTTTCCCAACTGTAAACATTTTATTAAAAAAAAACATGTAGACTTGAAGTCTGAAGCAAATAGCTACTAAATTATTGGTTCCCTGTCATTCCATACTATGCACTTGAAATACCTAAGAATATTATATCAGGTTAACAGAATGGAAGACTCAAGAAGATTATAGGTGTGTTTCAGGAGAGTGCTATAATCAGAGACACAGACCTTCACTCCCCTAAAGTTTAAAGCAGCTAAGCAAAGTTTAAAGCATTGGGTTCAACGTCTTACCTTGACTAGCAGTCTTTGGTCCTATGTCTATAGCAAATTCTGATTTCAGGGACATGTTTTAAAGCGCTGTAGCTATAATTTAACAAGATTCTTAAACTGCAGTTAAAAAAGGTCTGTGCTGCAAGTTGCATGGCAGTTTAAAGGAAGTTGCTCATCTGCAGTAGTTTTCCTTGTGGGTGAGGTGAGCCACCTCTAACTGGAGCCTTATGCATTGTGCAAACTTAAGAACATATTGCTTTAGGAAGACTTCAGCTCAAATTCTATCTGGCACTTTTAAAGTCACTTTGTTAGCAGCACCCCTTGATCCCTTGATGCAGTTGCACATTTGCTAAGTAGGTTAGAGCATTTTTGCATGGCATGCTAAAGAAACTAAAAATCTTACTCTTTGCAGGTTGTACTTTCTGGGAAGCAAAACATCACAGACAAATATAAACAGGTGGGCTCTGTTGTTAAGCTCTGATCATATATCAAGCCTCCTCTCCTACCTTCGTGCATCCTTTCACCTTCCTTCCTCTCCATACTTGCAACAAGAAATTAGTCTTAACTCAAATTCTGCCTTCATATGAAATTTTGACACGATCTTGGTGGACCCCGGCAGCTTTTAATATTTGGACCGGTATTTGGGGTGGAATGTCTTTACTACAACGACACCGAGCCGAGGGCTGGTGTCTCACAGGGCTTTGCGCCTGACCCCGCCACCGACAGAGCCGCGACCGCTGTCAGGACTCGGGGCCGTGCCTGATCCAGCACCCCCGGGCACCGGCACCGAACGCCACTAACGGCGCGGGCGAGCGGCGCAGCCCCGGACCCGTCACCGCTTTTCCCGTCACCGCTGCCCGCTGCCACCGCTGTCCCCGTCACCGCTGTCCCCGTCACCCCGGCAGAGGCACGGCGGCACCGACCCCGGGCCCCACAGCGGCGCTCGCGGCCCACGCCTCCATGGCAACGCGACGCCGCCACACAGGGGCAGCTGCCGCCGGTCTCACCCGTGTCGGGCTGGGGCTCCTTCAGCAGTGGGGTGCGATCCCCTCCTTCCTCGGGCTCCATCTCTCGCTGCCACCCGGACCGCGCAGCGCCTCAGGGCCAGACCGCCCGGCGCCACTGCTGCAGCCGGGAGCGTGGCCCAGCCCGGAGTGACTTGGCTCGGCTCTGCTCGCCTTCAGTTTCCCCCGCCACCGCTCCCCGCCCGCTCGGCTCTGCCAGATC
>JAYDZK010000169.1:82822913-82834563 GCA_034509185.1 Euphonia xanthogaster | reverse complement strand
GCTAATGAACTTTTGGGCTACATTCATGCTAATGAATTAAACAGTGCCAGCAAATGTTCTTGGGACTGCAAATTGTTTGTCCCTACCCTCAAGCTGACCTTGGCATGGTTTTGCCCTGGCTGTGGGGCTTTCTTGAACAATTTCTGGTGCAGTTTGGGGGCTAGCATGGACCATACCTGATAGGAAGTTGGGATGTGACCACCTTGTTTTGGAGACTGAGAGATTAGTATTGATAGGTATGGTGGAGTGCCAGTTTGGCTCACTGCCACGGAATGGAGACATGTGTGCTATGTGTAGCTTTGCCATCTGAGGTTGGGGTTCTTGGGATGCCGTGCTACTTGTAAGCACTTTTTCCCAATCTCCAAGAAAAGGAGTGGCAGTGACTGTTCATCTTCCCTGTCTGTTTCTCACGTGTAATAAGGAGTTACTAAAACCAACAGCAAACATCTCCCGAGCTTTGCCTCATCATGCACCTTCTGCAGGTGAGGAGCTGCCATGACTTTGCAAGCATGAGTTGGTTGTTGTACTATTGCCCCTTTCCTGGTCTACCGAGGTAGACTCTTCTTCACCCTTTCTTCTGTCACCACAAAGACTGGTGCTCCAAAAAGAATCAGCTGAGTATGAAAGCCTAGAAAAGCAAATGTAAAAGATGTGAGAACGCTGCATGACTGCCTGGCATACAATTAAAGCACAGTGTTTACGCACATTACTGCTCCTATCTGATTTTCATAAGAACATAGTGTGATGCTTCTGTTTAGGACTATAGCTGACTGCATTTGGCTGTGTACCACAACGCAGAGGATGCCATTCCAGCGCTTCTGAAGAGGCACACATCAAGAATTTGGTATAGTTTCTAAATGTATTAGACTTGTCCTGCAATGAAAGAATGTGCACAAATCAAACATTAGATGTGTCTAGTCTGCACAGTTAAAATTAATCTGCTAAGGGAACAGAAAAGATTCTGTTACCCAAGCTGCTTCAGCAAACTTTTTGAACTCTGAAGGTAGGTTAAGATTTATAAGTAGGTACCACCTTATTTTGCAAGTATGGGGCACAGAGCTGTCCAGCCAGAGCTGCATTACCAATCGGTTCACATTTAAGTAGCTACGAGGCTCCTTGAATTTTTGCCAGCATCCTTCTACCTGTTCAAACCCAGAACCGCTCCTGACTCGCCTCCGAGCCCGAGCCCCAAGCCAGCGCGCCTCTGCGGGCTCTCCGGGTCTCTCCGAGCCTATAACCGAGCAGCTCTCCACAACGGGATGCTGCTCTGCTCGGAGCTGCAGGCAGAAAACATTGCTCTCGATGCTGCTTTTGTATGGTGTTGGGTTCTGGAAATCCCACCCGTTTCCCAACTGCATCAGCCGTAGGATGTGGGAGCGACGGCTGAGGGGAGGTGACACACCCGTAGGTACCCCTGTGTAGACAGATGTGTGTTGCCGCCGGGCCGCCCACCCCGGGCCGGCCCCGGGAACGCCCCGCGGCTCCTGCCGCCGGCGGAGCGTGCCTGGCGCTGGGGCAGCGGCGGCCTCTCCCTTCCCTTCCCCGCCCGCCAAGGCGCCTCCCGCCCGGCCACGGCCCCGGCCCCGGCCCCGGCCCTGCGCACAGCGGCGGACTCACCGGGCAGCGCGCACGGAGAGCCATGGCGCGGTCCCGCGGCGATGTCCTCTACTTCTTCCTCCTCCTCCTCTTCCTCTGCAGCTCCGTGGCGGCCGGGTACGTGGGGCTGGGGCGGGCGGGGGCACGGGGCACCTTTTCTTCCTTCCCTGCCGCCCGGCGCGGGGGCTGCGCGGGCAGCGCTTCCCGGGGCTCCCGCCTGGCAGCCGGTCCCGGGAGCGGGCAGAGCAGCGCTGTCCGCGCCCCGTCCTGCGCACCCGCTGCAGCCGGGCCGTGAGCATCACCTCCAGCCTCCGCAGCGGAGAGCGACAGAAGAGCTTGGCAGCGTGTGTCGTATGTCTTTATGTGTACGCCGTTACTTTATTATGAGAGTGTGTTTCACTCCCTGCCCTTTCTCCCTCTGCCCGTTTGGGCTTTCCAGACCTACGTTCCTTGTGGCAGCTCCCTGGAACATCAGGCCTGGAGCAAACTTGACTGTTGGGGTAGCTCTGCTGCCGGACAGCCCAGCACAGGTCACCGTAAAGGGAGAAGTGATCAGAGATAACGAGACCATCTTGAGCAGGGAAATGGTCTTTGAGAAAGGTAAGAAAAATAGTGGACTTAGTTTGGAAGTATTTCTGTCTGCCTTCTCACAGGAATATTTTGTTCCTCCCAAAATATCACAGCTAGTCTAAATGGTACTAAAATAGGAAATTTATTTTAGCAAGTAGGAGTTGCTGTGGGAAAATAGTCTTGTACACTGCTGGCTCTGTTTGGAGTTGGGCAACTGAGCTGGATGAGTGGTTGCATGGGTGTGCTAACTGTCTGTAAACTCTGAAACTAATTAAATAGCAAATTGTGATGGATGTGGGATTTCCGAGGAACCAGGAAGTACTCTGGTCCATGAAGTGGGGTCACTGTAGAACTAGTGAAAAAGTTGCTTACTGGTAGCTTGTTAAGGTGCAAAGTGGAAGCGTGTTGAAGAACGGAAGGGGTGGAACAAACCAGGTAATGCAGCAACTGAAGCTGCTTCTTCATGCCCTAAGAAAGTAATGACCTGAGGACCATAGGAAAGTGAAGATGACTGTGTCAGACACTTGGAAGCTCTGCACATTTGAAGAAACAAGAATTTTTAAGGATCAAGAACTGAATTGTGGAGAGTTTGGGGATGGAAGATAAGTAAATGTGAGAAGAGACTGATTTAATCTATGCCACCAGGCAGGGGTCGTGGATGTGGTGAGAGTTCTGAAAAGCTGAGATATCCTGGCCAATGTTCCTTTTTAGAAAGGTCACCTGGCAACAGAAGCATAGAGATATCCTACCTGAGATTTGTCCTCATGAGCAAGAAAATATTTTTTATGGATAGTCCAGCTTTCATACTGTTCTTACTATGAGGTGATATAAATGACATCTAAAGTCTAGCTTTTTATTTGTTAAAAGTAGAGAGTCTGAGGGCAGTGTGAGGTACTGAAAAATCTACCCTGCTATAATGCTCTTTCCCTACTGCTTGTGTAATTCTTCTCTTAATGTCTTACAGTTAATGTAGATGCCTTAATTGGAAGCATCACACCTTCATTTCAAAGCCTTCACAGCCTGTAGAGAAGACTGAGGCTTTGAGTGTGATGGAGTGCATTTGAACAGATAAAAAAATTTTAATACAGAACCAAAACAAACCTGCCAGCTTTTGTTGTTTTCTTTTGAAATCCAGAATTTTAAAACTGAAAAGAAATTGTCTTCTTTTCTTCCTCTAACTATATTGGCTTTTATTTCCTGTTTCTGTTCTGCTTTAACATAGAGTTCAGTGAGCCTTGCATGAGTTTCAACCCATCTGTTTTTGTCCTTCTCAGGGTTATCAGGAACAGGTATGGCACTGCATCAGACTGGACACAGTGAGGAAAAAGGATAAATGCTGTAGTGAATTACTAACTTCTAATATTTTCCAGTCTTTTAAATATATCTTTAAATTTTCTATGCTTTTTACTTGATAAGTAAAACAAAGAACAACAAAAAAAAAGGTGCTGAGCATCCTGTGTATTTCCTCTTGCAAAATTATTAATGTTTAGTATGTGGCCATCAATTTTTTTCTAGTCAGGCTATACAATCTGTTAGTCATTTGTTTTCTGTGAACAAATGTGTAAGCAAAACTGTTAAGGGCCAGGAGTAAGGGAGCTGCCCTGTAAAAGAGGAGGTAGTCTTGAAGACATGTATCCAACGGTGATACAGGTGTGGGTCAGTTCTGACTCAGAGAGAAAGCAAGTTGTCGGAGAGAAGCAAATGCAGCTTCTGACTCAGAGAGAAAGCAATTTGTCAGAGAGAAGCAAACGCAGCTTGTCAGAATAAGAACATAAATCTTTAAAATTTTCATTGAAGAACACAACAGTCTTAAGATAAAATATGAAATGGTATTGTTGTAGTTGATCTTAGTCTGTGACCAAAGGAGGACTGGAGGTTTTATCGAACCACCTGTTGTAGCTGAAGGAAAAAAACCAAGCATATCTCCAGGCACACCAAATCTTCTTTAAATTACATAATTGCTGCATATATTAGTGCTCAGAGAATGTTGGTTTATCTGTCACTGAATACCTACCTTGGTTAGACTGCACATTCAGTGGCACTGTTGCCTAAGCTGGCTCAATTATGCTCTGTAGTTTTCCTTGCATGGTGACAGCAAAAGCAGGGGATTAACTGCTCTGAGAAACTGATCTGACTGAAAAATAAAGTTTTTATTTTGTTTGAATGTTTTTTTAGGCAGACAGGTCACTTGGTTCAATGTGCAAATGTTTGTGCTGATGGAACTGAGTTGGAAATTGGATTCTGGAGACATAGCACAGGCTGAGGACACAGTTTTTATTAGGGATGTTTAATCTGACAGGCACAGTTCATTCAAGTACCTCAGTATAAATGGTATTACATACCTGTCTGTCAAATGCTTCTGCAATAGCCTTAAATTAAGGATTTAGCCTGGTTCTCTAGCAGCAGCTCAATATGATATATCTAGTGGTCTAAGTTTCTGAGTTAGCTCCATGAGAGGACCTTATTGTATTAGAGGCATGGGATTTTTTAATGTCTATAATATAATTCTTGCTTTGAATAAGAAATAGAGTGTTTGCCCTCTGATGGTTGATAAAGCATTTACTATTCTAATTTTACTGGTAGTGGAATTTTGATATCTCAGTGATTCTTGGGCAATTGTCTGTTAGAGAAACACTTTAGCAGTGGAGGTTGGTTCCCATCATTATTGTGCTTTTTAAATAACTAAGGGAAAATAAATATTAATAAGTGGCTAGTGGATATTTGGAGTGAAGGGGAAAGTGTTCATGCACTTGGATTTAAAGATATTTTGAGCTTGGCACAATATTCCAGAATCTAAATGTACTGTACAGGAAGGGAGATTATTTAGGACCAATATTTTGGTGCAGAAATTAAGTTAATTGCATTTAATATAGTGGAAAAAAAAACCAACTGAATGTTTGCAAGGGGGAGGTAGCTGCTACAGGTAAACTTTGTGTGAGCAAGCACAACCCAAAAAAAATAGAATGCATCACCAGGAGAGAATAGGTTTCCATTGCCTAGAGCAGATGCCAGGAAAACACAAAGCACTAACTAAAGCCGTTTTTGTGAGCTGTACCAAGCCTTGACACACTTTCTGTGGAGACGCAGTATCAGAAAGATCCTGATTGAAAATGGATGCAGAAGGTAACAATGGCTTATGTGCAATTGGAGCCATTGGGTTTTTTGTGTGAACAATAGCAAAAAAAAAAGAAATTACAGGAATAACAGATGAACAAGTTAAATTCCCTGCACAAACAACTTGATCTTTAATGATTGCAGTGAAGGGTGACTCTTGCCATGCATAGTCATCCAGTCATTGATAATAAAGATGTAGTATGAATTGGCAGGAGGTGTTTTCTTACAGGGTTTGCTACCCAGACATTGCTGTGTGTGTTGGAGTATGAGAAACCTTATACCTTAATTACGAGAGGTTCTGAAAAGTATTTCCTGTGTTAGTGCTAGAATGATTTGGAAAGAATAAGAAGCATATAAGCTGGAAAAAAGAAGTGGTTTCCAGAAAAGCTTGTATGTGTAGTGAGGTGTCATAATTTGCCCAACAGCATGAATGTTTTTAATTCTAAAGAGTAAGATTCATTAGTTAAAACTTTTGCTATATGAGGTACAATGTAATGTGTTTAAGTCATGGTGAGTGAGAGTTATGTGAAGTTACTGGAGAATTCAGTTTACAGTAATGTGCATAGTTTGTAAATGACTTGTACATGTTAATTAATTTATGCTGCTTTTCTGTATTTCCAGAGAGGAGTACACTTACTTGTTAACAGAGGTTACTGAGCTAGAGCATGGTAAATACTCAGCTAGGATTTATGAAGCATGATAGTTTGTGAGAATGTTTGTCAAGCTCAGACATGTAGTGATTCTCCATAGAGACAATGGAAAATCTCCTTTTACTGGAAGGCATGTTTTACATACTTAATAATATGATTCTGACCACGTCAGTATAAGAACCAGTGAGAAGCACTGGGAATAGTAAGTTGTAAAGTAACACCTAAGTGGGAATGAATGGCCTAAACCCCTCAGTCCCTGTTACTAACATTGAGTTGCCTCTGTACCTTATGTCAGAATAAACTGACTATTCTGTCTGTGCTGGATATCTGTGGGGTGAAAGATTTTGCTGGCAGTTCAGTGGAACATTTCCTTTCTGCCTAATTTTTCGTCAATGCCTAAAAAGCCAAACAGTGAGAGAGCAGGAGTTGCAGCAGTGATTTTGCATCCATAACCTCCATAACCAAAAGTACATGTAGCTGTGCCTTATGAAAAATAAGTTGTTAAATAGTCAGCACATGCACATAACCTATGCAAAATCAGAATGAAGGAAAAGTTTTTGAGAATGAGGTGTTGGGGCTGGACCCAGAGATGACTGATGTAGCAGAGAAGAAGGTGCTCTTTTATGGGCTTTCATATAGCTGGAGTAGATTAAAAAAAACAAACAAACAAACCCAAAAACATAAAAGAACAAAACCCAGCAGGTTCCTGTGCCTGTTGTTGTATCCATCCTGCTAACAGACCCATTAAGTTGTTTGCAGAAAAATGGGAGTAGCCATCCTATGCAGTACTTGAGCTTTATGTTATTGTTTGCATGCTCTTTGAGATTTGGGGGAAGGAGTCCTTCTGTGACTCAAGGCTTATGTGGTTTGGTTGTACATGAGGTTTTTCTGGTCACCATGTTCTTTGTGATGCCCAGCCAAGGAGGGTGTGGCAGATTGAGCACTCCAGGCTGTTTCACAATATCTTCAGAAGGGTGGGATAAAATAGAAGTGCAGACAGTGGGACAACTCATGCAGATGAGGGAATATCACATGTCCCTGTGTGCAGTTCGCTGTTGCCCCTGTGTGCAGTTCCCTGTTGCCCCTGTGAACTGGAGGGGCTTTGGAGCTTTTAGGAAAGGGAGGTGAGAGAAAAACAAACAAAAGGTTGTGAATTAGGGAAAAAAGAAATGATGAAAACGAACAGGAATTGGTAGGTAACATGCTATCAGAAACAAGAAGGGAAGCAAAGGGTGAAAATTCCTGAGGGAGTCATACTGAAAGGGTAAGTGCACATTAACAGAACAGAGAGGTAAGAAATGAGGTAACTAAACATGATCTAAACTGGCCAAAAAAGCAGAAAGAAGGAAAACTGTATGTAGAAATTGTAAATGAGATCAGATTACAAAGGAACTTAAAGAAGTAGCATGAGTAATGAAGAACAAAACTGGTAAGGCCAAACCATTAGTAGGAAGGAATGTGAAGGATAGTAAGGCAGGGTTTTTTAAATAACATGTTGGTAACAAGAAATCTAGGAAAGGATGTGGCTTGCTACCCTGATGAGAAGGGTTGCTACTTCTATGGCTTGCTACTCTGATGATTAATGATGCTGAGAGGCAGAAAGTGTTCAGTCTTCACTAAGAAGATCAAGTAACTGTCATGGAAAAGGCTTAAAAATTAAGATTACAAAAGGGGGGAACAGTTTAAAGAGTACTTTGGTCAAGTGTTTAGGCTTGATAAAATTCCCTGTAGAATATTTAGGGAATTGACTGAAATAATTTAAAATCTGCTAGTGAGGTTCTGAGAGCTTAAGTGAACAGAGAGGTTCTGGAAGATTGAAAACCTGCAAAGAAAATGTGTTGCACTATGGGTTGGCAAGGATTGCAGGTGGAGAAGAAGCAGGATTTGGTCATATTTTGATCTTAAAAGGCTTTCGATCATCTGGCTTGGCACTTTGACAAGCCAGCTGGGGAAGCAGGGACAGCATGAAATTCTTATTTAATATGTTTGTAGCTGGGTGAAAAATAGTGTTCATCAAGTCTGTGGTTCACTCTCAAACTGGAAATGAGTTGCCCTAGAACTGTAGTGTTCAATATGATTGACATGAATGAAAAAGGGAGAATGTTTATTAGATTAGTGAAGGGATGGTAAGGACACTGGGACAAAGGATTCGATTTTGAACACATTTTGGCAATACCAGAAATGACTGGGGGAAAAACTGGAGTGTGATTCCCTAGAACTAGTGCGTAGTTCTGCTTTTGTTGATGAATAAAAGAACGTGTTTATTGGGTGGGGAATGAGGTGATGCAGCCCTGCAGAAAAAGGGGCGTGTGTATGGAGGTGGGGGTAATGGTTTAAAGGCAACAGAAGGTAAAGGCTTGTAAATAATACTGTGGTGCTCAAAAAAGAAAGCAAACATTGTGTTCAGAGATATACAAGAAGTAAGCTGCATAGGCGTTCTGTAAGCTGTGAGAAAGTATTCTAGTAATCTTCACAGCCTAATTGGGCATCCTGGGGAGTGCTGTGCTTGATTTTTGGCACTCATCATGGAGCCTGTGAACAAATTGGAGAAATGCCAGGGAGAGCAGACAGAAGGATCTGAGATCTCTCAGGAGACGAGTTCAAACCTGACAGAAGAAGATGGGCCTTCACATGAGATGAAAATATATTGTGGAACTCCGCGTCCCAATTGTTGTGGATGGAAAACATGATTGCACAAATTTACAAGACAGAAGTCCATGGAGGACAAAAGTCCATGGAGCCCAGTATACGGACACACAGATTGCATAGGCTGGGAAGAGTAGCCAAGGAAGGGTCACCATGTACCTGTTCGCTTTTCAGATGTCTGTCCTTGACCGTTGCTGCAGATGGGATCTTGGGCCAGACAGACTGGGTTTTGACCCTGGGAGTCTCTTCTACATTCTGGAAAGCGGCTGAGGAGAGATGGGAGGAGCTGGTGTGAGGTATCAGGAGAAGTGTGCTATACACCTGTTATGTACTATTAGGTACATGTAAAAGTAGCTTTAAAGAGAAAAGGGTGGGAGCTAACAGCAGATGGGACTAAGGTGATGTCTTTAGTGGTGTCTAGTTAGAAGGAGATCCAAGCTGAAGTACTGAGTTAGAGAAGTACTTGCAGAGGCAGCCAGCAATTGGGAAATCCATGAGTTTCCAGTCATACAGAGGTGACTTCTCTTTTCATGAGACCCGTATGACTCAGCACTGGCAGTGTGGCTGGTTTCCATGCTCTATCCATGACTACCTGCTTGTGAAGGGGCAGTTGAGATCCTGTCAGCAGAGACTGAATAGCAGGTATCAAGAGATGATGCTGGTTCACCTACATTCACTGCAATCCAAATAAGTATGTGCATAGAAAACATGATTATAGTGACAGACCCCCTCTTCAACTTCCTGAAGGTATAGCTGTGAGGTCTGTGTTCTTATTTTATATGGTTCGGGATTTATATTGCCTTTATTTACTGATGAAGGAAGTCTCTGGTACTATTTTTATATATTCAAATAATTTTATTGCCACAAATTATTTAAAGTCACAGTTATGTGGCTTTGTCATCACAAACTTTAAATGTGTTCTAGAAAATGGAAGAAAACCAGTATGAGAACAAACCTTCTTTTACTCCCTTTAAGCAGAAATTTCAATAGATTCTGAATGCATTATTTGCAGTGAATGAGTTTGAGAAGTGACTTGACTTTGAAATTTTGCTCCAGTTACAGCAATTGATGTAATGAGGATGGTGTTAATACTGCCAAATGTCTGACATGTACAGGCTTAGCCGTATTTTGTCCTAATGTGATTTTCCTATGTTTTAACTTGGAATAAAAACTGCAGCTGCTTTTAATTGCCTTTGCTGTGTCTGTGTTTATTTCATGGACATCAGAGTGGATAGTAGTGGTGGCCAATAGTGCCTTGAAAGCAGCGCGTGGAGATGTGTGTGTTTGTGTGTTTGTACATAGTCACTGAGGGGATGAAGTGTATTTCACATTTAGTTGTGTAAAAGGCTTAAGTCTGAGATTATTCTGAGTTGTCTGTATAGTTTCACAGACTGGATCTGATGTCAAGAAAGTTTCCTGTGTAGCATTCAAAAATTGCCTTCCTAACAACTGTAAATTTATAATTCATGGCAGTAGAGTTGCTATGGTATGGTAGGCAGTGGTAATGTCATATGCATGACAAGAAGTCCACGGATGGCTCTTAGGTTTGTCTCGGGAAAAAGTTGAGAAGAGGCTGTACTTGAGTTTAAGCAGTGATAGTGCCTGGATAGCTCTCAGAAGGTCTCTGATTAAAAAGATTATTTAGTTTTGGAAATATGAAGCTGTTCTGTCTTCCTACCCAGCATGCAGTGTCTTAAAAAGCACTCTCTGGTTTATCTAAGTATTTTTTTCTTGGAACTGGCTGGTCTCTGACTACGGAGCTGAAAGTGGTAATAATAGTATAATCCATGGAGCTGGTTGGTTGACTTTGGAAGATTGAGTGAAGAATTAAATGTCTGAATTGTGCTTTAAGTCTAAAAAGGGCCAGTTGGCAGGAAAACATGCTACTTGCTTGGGGAAGGGATCATGGATGTGGCAGGGCGAGGGGAGAGGTGCCCAGCCATCAGCAGTATCTGTTGGTCTGAGGGGGTGGAGATGCTGTTCCTCAAGGGTAGGTCTGACATTGCTGACAAGGGAAGAATGGCTGAATCAGTAGAAGGGACAAGCAGGGGGGTACCATGACTCCTTTGCCATGTAGAGTAGGAAGACAGAGAGAATGCTGTGGTCAGGGGGCAGAGGAGAGGAAAGGACAGTGCCTGTTCATACCTTCTGTTCATACCTTCTGCTAAATCTGCATCTGTTCTGTCCTGGCCAAGAGTGTTTCTGGATGTGCTATGGTTGGGTTTCTTCCACTCTTCTGATCATGGAGGTTAGGGAAAAACTTTTGTGTTTAGGTGAAGAAGGGTTTTTATCTAATTGTCAGGAAAATATTCCTACACTTCCCATTGCAGACTGAAGCTAGAACTTGCTGGTAACTGCAGAGTTCAGTAAAACATAGCTTTAATCACAAAAACATCTGTGCGTTCTGCCTTTCTTCTGTCCTCCAGGGCTGTGGTGCCCTGTCTCTTGACCAGACCCTTAGGTGATGAAGTTTGGTCCAGTTTAGATTATTCCTCCTGTTCCCTTACATCTTTCTCCATAGGCAGCACTGCTACCTTGCCTCTCTCTCCCCCTTTATAATTTCTGAGTGCTTTTAGCCTCCAGGATTGCAAAAACAACTGAAAAGGATAAGGGGAGGAGGGTAGGAAGCGGATGTGGAGGGAAGTGTACATAGTGCTGGCAGACAGGATTTAGGAGGCATTTTGGAGCAAGTTACACCCCTTTGCTACAGGCCTGTTGGCCTCATTTGGCTTTGGATGTCAGCCTGAATGCTGACGTCCCCTGGCAGTCCCTGTTGTGTGTTTGAGTGCCCCTCCTTCTGTCATCTGTGCCAAACTGAGCCAGAACTTAACAGCATTAAGCTCTGTATTTTGGGCTATTTGTGTAAATAATCAGTACTAATTTGTGTGATAGCTATAGCATGATAGATGGGGAGTATAACATATTTAAAGCAAACTGTGAACTCAACAGATTTGCAGGTCTTCTTTGAAGAATAAGTTGATTTCCCTTCCTGGACAGCTTAGGCCTTGGTATTACTGTTTTTTTTTTTTTTTTAAACACAAAAATAGTATATATTTTAGACAGGAATAAAAATC
>JAYDZK010000169.1:82778221-82822813 GCA_034509185.1 Euphonia xanthogaster | reverse complement strand
GTTTGGGTTTTGGGGTTCCTTTTTTTTTTTTTTTTTTTTTTTTTTTTTTTTGACACAAAAATAGCATATATTTTGGACAGGAATAAATATCTGGAAGGACATTTAAGAACACTAGTTTTTATTTATATGATGGGAGTTTTTGAAATTGATTCAGCAGAAGAAAATAACTCCATTTGCCACTGCAAAGAAAATGTTTTTCTGTAAACATTTCCTATGCATGGGTATATGAACACAGCTGTCAGAGCAGACATGTGGCATAATTTCAGTAAATCAATCTGAAGTGATTACAGTTTTATTTTTCTGTTCTCACACATTACTATGAACGATTGAAGACATAGGTAGAAAAGTTTAAGTGAGAAAATCTGTTTGTAGCAATAGCTGCCCCATGAGCTAGAATATACAGTCAGTGGTGACTTTATGTAAATCACAGACTGAAGTGGTACTTTACTGATATATGTTGGCATAAGCTCTAGTTCCCTGTGCCAAGCCATGCAGTCATTTTTTTAGAACCTCTGTCCTTTTTTGGGGGGTAGAAGCTGAAACATTTATGACTAGTCCTAGTGGTGTCATCTCAAGAAGGGGTAGCGTAAGTTTCTGGGTCTGGGTCAGGCCTGTGCAGTGGGGAGAATTTAAGATGCCATTATTTGTGCTGTTCTCCATAAGTCTAAAAAAACCACGCATGTGTTTACGTAGAATTCGTTATATTTGCTTTATTGACAGCAATACTATTACACTGACAAAAAATGGCAGGGTAGAAAAATACTTAAAATACTGCTGCTATGTCACTCCCACACTTTCTTTGATTCCTTTTCTGCTGGACAATCCTAAATGCCAGGGATTCTGAGGGAAAGGGACAGGACAGCGTGGCATTTGTTTCCACTGTATTTCCGTGTATTTTCTCAGTGGAATAGTTATTGAATGAATACAGTACAAGCCTCAGGAATATTGTGAAAGAAACAGTTTTGCAAATGACAAGGAGAGAGATTTTTTTCTTGAAGGCTCATGTGACTGCTGTTGGGATTTTTGGTAGTTTGTATTTTAGCTTCAAGAATAATTAATCTGTAACAGTCCACTGAATTTTTCATGTCTCCCCCTTAAACAGAGTCATAATTCCCAGCTGGAAGTATTCCCTAACTAATCTCTTGTGGTAGCAGGGATGCATGCTCTTGCCTGGTTGTTCCCTGCGGTGTTCCACTCCAGTTGTGCTGGTGACTGCTGCTGCGGAGAGCAGACAGAATGAGTCAGGAGGAAGCGTTGCAACAGATGTGGTTTGCAGGGCTGGGTGTTGGTGGCTTAGCTCTTCTGGGCTCCTTTCTAAACCTACTTCTTCTGCCTGGTGTTAGCTACCTGTATTTTATAACTGAAGGGTTTCTTTGCAGAGATGTGTTGAAGGAGACAGAAGACTGTTGCCATTTCTGGGGGTGGTAGATGCCAGACTTGACTGATCTTGTGGGAGTGTTGAATGCTGCATGTGGGTAAAAGTCAGCTACACGATAGGAGGGCTTGCAGCAGAGCAGTGGTATGTGCTAGCTGTTGGACCATGGTTAATTCCTTTTAAACCTGAAATTGCTGTATGATTAAATACAACTTTAATTCATCAAGTGAACAGAAAAATTTGTGAATTTCCGCTATTCAGCATTGGCGTAAAGGAAATGTTTTGCTATAGCTCTTGCTTGAGCATGTCTAAAGTCATCCCTAGGCATAGTTGAGCAGAGCTCCAGGGATTTGACTGCAGCTTGATAGTCTCTGAGAACATGGGAAAATCTTGCATGACAGGAGAATCCACTGCAATGCTAAAGAATTTCAGATCTGCCCAGGCTGCTCAAATCCTAGCAAAATAATTACATAGTGACATAAATTGGAAGATTACCTCATGCCCTGGAGCCTCTTTTATGTTTCTCACTGGCTGGGAGTTAGACAGTGCTCTGGGCTTTTTTACAGGGAGGCTGTGGCTCCCTAGCACTGCCTCAGAAGGTAAATCCTTTCTGAGTTGCACAAATGCAACTGTGATATAAATCTCTCTCCTCTTCAAGTCTTTCTCCATCTGCATTACATTTTAACCTAGTTCAGACCTGATGTTAGATCTCCCAGGCTTGGGAACAGGAAAGAAACCCTTCCATACTGCCATAAGATTTCTGGTTTTTTGCATGCAACTTGTTCTCAAAACAGGTGGAGGCAAGCAGGCGCTGCCCTGGTGGGAAAGCTTTGAAGTGCCTGCCCTGTTAAGGCTGCTTTGCAGGCTGGTGATGCTGCACAGGACTCCCACAGCGGCTCCCTTCGTCTCTCTGCCCTTGCAGTGTGTGGGTACCAGTGTGTTTGCACTGCAGGGGTAAGATGGAAATAGAAACCCCATGGTGTGGGCTCCAGTACAAATACCAGATTTGTGTCTCCTGGTGTAATGAAGTCACTCCTGTAGCCATTGCTGTAATTAGCTGTGTGGATTAGATTAAAGCTAGCATAGCAGAACAACCATGTGCATTTCCACTCAGACATGTGGTAAATGGTTTCTATTCCTTGTTAGTAACCAATTGTCAGCATTGAAAAGGATTATTTTTTTTCCCTCTGGTGTTATGGGTTGTGGTTGTGCAGACCCCAGCTTTAGCACAGCCTTATTTCAGAGAGGGAAAGAAACAAGAGAATGGTTAGGGTTTTAGTGTATAACTGAGAGAAATTTCAGGAGGTAACTTTGTGCCATCTCTGTTTCTATTTACCATGCATTTTCTTCCCTTTCCAGTGAAATATAACGACCTAAGAAAGATTCTTGGTTCTTCACAGTAATTCACTCTGTCCTGAGTTAGGAAGACATAAGTTTCCTTTAGCTAAAATTATATCTCTTAGTGCAGTTGTTTGAGCATGGGGTTGTTTGGGTAGATGTTGGGAATAAATATATCAGTGCATCTAGAAGTGTTTATATTGCCTATGGATCAGGTACTCTGCAGGACTTCCTGATGCCTCTCCTGTGTGCCAAGCAAGCTTGGCCAAGTGTGAGGGCTCCCTGCCACTGTGAATTGGGGCAGTTTGTCCTCTCCACTGGCTACTGATTGAAGTATTTTGCCAGACACTCCTATGTGGAAAACCTCAAAGGCCAATGGGGTTGCTTTGAGTTAATGACTGTATGAGATGCTTCTCAAGTGGAGACAGGATATGAAAAAAAATGTAGGTTTAGCAGCAGCATAAACATGTTATGGAAAGAACTGTTTTCCTTAGGCCCAGTACTGCCCATGCCTGTTAAGGTTTTCAGTACCAGAATGAAGTACTGGAGTGTGCTAACCACAGACTTAATTTGTGGGATGTGAGTCATTTGGTTTAACTCAGTTTATAATTTGGATAGATGGTACATACCGGATAGCATTTTTCTTCTAATGCTCTGGAAGCAGTCAGGACAACCTGCATTCAGTTCATTGAGATTCCTTCTCTTTGCCATTGTCAAAGGAAAGAATTAATTGACTTCTAAAACTAACATTTATTGAAGTTCAGGGGTCGAGTGATTGCTTTATTTTGGAAGCAATGCCTTTAGGTCCAGGATCAAGAAGGACATTAATAAGTAAATAAATATTTTTTTTTTCTTATGCTATGAAACAGTTGAGTAAAAGATTGGTATAAACCTGTGGTTTTTTAGGAGATACAAAAAAGTCTATCTGAATAGAATCAGCAGAAACAAATGCGAGTTAGCAGTGTGCCTTGGCAGCCAAAAGGAGGAACCACGTACTTGAGGGGTGCATCAAGCCCAGCATCACTAGGCAATCAAGAGAGGTGATTGTCCCACTGCATTCAGCCTTGGTGCTGCCTCCCCTCGAGTACTGTGTGCACTTCTCGGCCCCACAGGTTTAGAAGGTCCTTCAGTGCATCTGGAGGAGGGCAGCAAAACTGTCGCCAGGGCTCAAAGGCATGTCCTGTGAGGAGCAGCTAAAGGCTTTGGTTCCTCTAGTCTGGCTGAGGGGCACTCCCATTGCTATCTACAGCTTTCTGAGGAAGCCAAGTGGAGACAGAGGGGGAATCCAGTGGTACGAGGTGTGGGAATACTTGAGAGCTGCAGCAGGGGAGCTTCAGACTGGATAGTAGGAAGCATTTCTTTACTGGGAGGGTGGTCTACCACTGGAACAGGTTTCCTAGAGATGTAATTGATGTCTGAAACTTGTCAGTGTTTAAGAGGATTTTGGACAATGCCATTAATAACATGCTTTAACTTTTGGTAAGCCCTGAAGTGATCAGGTCCCTTCCAACTGGAATGTTCTGTTCTATTCTGTTCTGTCCTGTTCAATAATTCATGATGTAATTAAGATAAGAGCTGTGACACTAATGGCTTCATGATGTAATGATATCCAGGAGTTTAACAGCGCATTTATTTGGATTCTAAAAATATTTGGAGCCACATTAATTGAAATAGTTAAAGCAATAAGTTATATTAACCCAAATATATTGATATGTTAGTTACTTTTTCCCGTGGTGATGTAATTCTGTGAGGTTAATTCTGGGTGCTCCTTTCCTTAAGAGTGATAAATCCTGTGCGTGGTTTCAAAACTTTTAGTCTTTGTCTGGGCTGCAGAATCAATGGAAAATAATAACTTGGGTGGCATAGAGGGTTGAATGGATCGTAAAAGTGTTTCAGTCTCCATGGATGTAAAGAAAAATGTTCAAACAGAGAACATGGACAACAGCCCCCACCAAACAGAGATGTAATGTTGCTGTAGGTTGGTGTTCATACTTTTGCAGCTCTGCGAAAGGTGTCTCACATCTTCCATCAACCATGGAAAGGGAGCAGCACTGCTATTATGTTGATGTTTTGGTAAGTGTGTGGTAGTTAATCTCACAGATTTCTAACAGTGTGATATTTCTTCTTTTTTGTTCAGGTACCTTTGGGACTCTTGTTCTTCCAGCAGTAAGTATTTTTTTCCTTCCCTCCTTCCTCAGAAAACGTTGACACCCGTTGGTGTTGATGATATATTTTGCATGTGATCTCAGTTGTTTTCACAGTATCAGATGAGTGTGTTTCCTGACCAATAAATCAAGGGTTTTGCAGATCAAATGCTCTGCAGCTTGTTAGAAGTAATTACAGGACTTGGGAGCTGATTTCCAGCATCAACACAAACTATCATAGAACTTGAACACAAAAATTTGATTTGTGGCTTTTTTTACTGGCTGATACCTACATCTGTATTTTAGACACACCATTAAGGCTAATTACAGCTGAAAAAATCGTGTAAAGCAACAATTGAGAATACCAAAGTAAAATATATTTATATACAAACTTTGTGTAGGGCTTGGAAATGCATATTCAGTGGAAGTACATTAAAAACCCAAAAATGCATCTTGAATTGTGTGTTGTGTATGAATCCTGAATTTATGATCCTGGATATTCATCTTAAAAACCCAATCTAAAGAATTATATATTTATATCAGGAAAAAAGTTTTACCAAAGTCATCCATAAGTATAGGTATCCCTTAATCTGGTGGGTTCAAGTTCTGTTCTCAAAAAAACTGTCTCTGATTAAATAATTTGGAAGTATTTGATAGATGGATAATCAGTGACAATGAGCAGCTCAATATTATGAAGATTACTAGGTTGAAATGCATCTGTATGAACTATACATTAGCAAATGTAGAAAATTCTTTTCACTTAAAAAAATAATTAATAAGTTCCTTGATATAATCTGGCCAGGTCTTAAAATGTTCAAGTACCTAAAAGTAGGCAGGGTATTTTCCTCCCTTTCTCACTGCTATCTGAAGAGATGTAAACTGACTCATTTTTCAACTACAAGATTTTCTATTAGTTTGTGTAGCCACAGTAGATTTAGATTTTGTTCTAAGTGTAATTTGCTGGTAGCAGAAGGTGGGTAATGAGTTTCTGGATTCAGCCTCATCTTTTCCAGAGGAAACAGTAGCTGCTTTGTCTGGGGTAGTCGTGATGGTGGTTGGTGTAGTCAGAAGTATGTGAGATGGCCTTTTTCTCTCTTGTGTTGGGACTGCCAAAATGGGGATAGTAATACCATTCATTTGGGATGTTTTGACTAAGATAAAATATTTTCACAGCAAGTTCCTGCTACTTAGTGTTAAAAGCTCTTTTGCTCATATTTGGGTGGAGAAACAACCCTTTAGAGAAGGAGTTGGTGGGGCTGAGGTAGTCACTATTACTGCAGCAATTGTGGAAATGTTGTATTAGTGCAGGTTGTGGTAGCATAAATGTGTGAAACAGAAGGTGGGTTATGTTGCACCTCAACTGTCCTAATACACTGCCATGGCAATGCAAACCTCATTGTCTCTGACCTTTGCATCAAGAAAGGCAGTTATGTCACCATGTTTTGGGAAGGAAAGGTCTTTTGAAATATAACATAAAAATCTAGGGAGAAACCCATGCTATCTGTCATTTTTTGTGGTAGGAAAGGGATACAGGAAAATAGATGAAGTCTCTAAATGGCATTTATAGAAGATTTACATTTTTAAAGAAGAAATTGAAGACAATACTTGCAGCAAAATAATGCTGTAAGAGTACAATTCACTGCAATGATGAAACAAAACAAGGTTATTTTCCCCCATTTTGACTTTGAATTATTATAATATGTCCTGGACTTCTTGTAGTGAATCCTATCTGATTTTTAGGGATTACAACTTCTTTAAGAAATAGTAATATTCATAAATGAATGTTTGAGGTAATAATAAGGTAGTATTTGATAGATGCAGTAGCTAAGGCTGTTCATCTTATTTAAGATATTGCAGAATACTTGGCATGGAATTTGGAGGGTGTTGAAATATGTGAATCATATGTTCTTGGCAACGTGTGTACAAAAACCTGCAGCTGGAGAAAATGCAAAATCCTTTTCAGTGTGGAACTTTGCATCTAAAATTTAATTCTATAAATCCAGATTTTAAAGGGGGATGTCTTCTTCCCATGTCATCACAGGCCTGCTTATAGGTGAAAAAGAGCCTCTTTTATTTTTCCCCCTTGATTTTTTTTTTCCTGGCTTGTTTTAAAAACAGAAAGTTCATAGAGAGGGATGGAATTGTAGTTGATTCCTCTTTATAGGTAAACACACAGAGAAGGAAATGTATTCTCTACAGATATTTACATCTACCTCCTTTGTTACCCGGTAACATTTTCCCATGTTTGTGAATCCCTGTTGCCTCAGTGTGCGCTGTTAAAATGAGCTTTGACAGCAGTACAGCCTTTCTTTTATAGCACTTGGTAGGATACTTTTGAAGTGCTGTGCCTGCTGAGTTAACAGCTGTAATTTTCATTACACGGCAAGAGGAGTGCTTCAGTTCCACATGTTATGCTGCAAAATGCAAGCCTGTCTTTAGCTGTCTTAACTTCAGAGGTTTTATTCCAGATTTGCAGTTTCAACTCCAAACAGAAGCATGTGACTCTTAAGCTTTTCAGCAGGGCTGCTTGCTGGAATGAGCTGTGTGCTGTGTTAAAACCCTTCCCCTTCTTCAAAGAGACATTCTGGCAGTACAGAAGCCAGCATCTGGGCTGGGATGTCCCTGGGGTCACTGGTTGTCTGTGAAGGCTCTGCTCAAGTAAAATTCCAGTGTGCTGCAGCATCTCTGCTTTAAGCCTTTCGACCCCTGTGACTGGGATTCCTCCCAGCTAACTTTAGGAAATGAAGTGATGCATCTGAATTATGAGCTCTAGATTTCCTCTGTGCACTGAAAAGACACAGAGAGAGAAGAAATCTGTGTGTGATTACTCTGACCTTAATGTGGTCTAAATTTCTTTGCCAGTGATAGCTGTCTCTTCTGCCAGCACTGAAGGAGCTTTCAATGTCTATCCAAAAAAAGTTAACCATATAAAATTTATGTTCCTTTATTTCTTAATATTTTTGGAAGAATAATTATTTTACATTCTAAATGAGTCGCAGTACATGCTGTAATTATTAATTATGAAAGTGAAATGAGACAAAATCAGTGAGGTTGCTATTGAAGAACAGTACCTTACCTTATGAAAAACAAATTCTGTATTTGATTTTTCTATTCCATAGGACATAAAGCTAAAGACTGTAAAAAAACAAGTGCAAAGTTCTCCTGCTGTCCTGCTCATCTTGCTTACACGTACCTTCTTCAGATATTTTTTTTGGAAAATTTCATAGCAAAAAGTGTGAAGAAAAATATTAGCCCATTATATCAAACCAAAGAAATTTCAAAATAACTTAAAAAAGAGAGCACAGTCTATGCATGTGTAAGACTGTGAATTGCATATGAATGCATAGATACTTATATTCTTGAAAACCTGATTACTACTTAAAATTAGATGGAAATGTGTTGTGCTTCAGATAAGACATTTTCTGGTAATTGTTGAAATAATACATTAAAGTAATGAATAAAATCCCCTTTATATTTCTGAAAATTTACATAAGTTGTCAAGTTCAGGTATATATTAGTCCTTTATGTCAAATGCTTTTTAAATAATAGTGTCTTCAAGAATATTTTGGATGCCTAACAGAGTGTCACTATTTCTTTTTAAGCTGCCTCTGAACAGTGCTTCTGGGAATTATGAATTACTGGTGGAGGGCCTTGCTGATGGCCGGCACATCTTCTCTAACCGTACCAGCCTGATGTACATGTCAAAGAGCACCTCTGTGTTCATCCAGACTGATAAATCCATGTATAAACCAGGACAGGATGTGCTCTTCCGGATTGTCACTGTCTATCCTGATCTCAAACCTTACAACGTGTTTCTGAATGTATATATCCGAGTGAGTATCCACAGGAACACGGTTAGATGCTAGATTGTGTCACGTGTTATAAATTTGTGACAAATACCAATGGTATGAATTGCTGCCTAAATCTTGCTAGCAAGGCTACTCACATTTAACATGCACCTTGACTTTTCTCCTAGGATCCTCGGAAGAAATTGATTCAGCAGTGGTTGATGGAGGAGGGTGATTTGGGTGTAGTTTCCAAAAAATTTCAGTTATCAATGAACCCTCCACTAGGAGACTGGTCCATAGAGGTGGAAGTGAACGTGAGTATTGACATTGCCAAATCACAGAGAGATTTATTTATTCTGCTAGATGTGTATAAAATTGTGTTTACATTGCTGAAATGAGTTATAAACATGGATCATGAGATGAGCAAATCCTTTCTTCATGTCAAATATTGGGCAAGATACTATGCAAACCTCACAAGATTTTCAATAGAACATGGTTTTGTGGGGAAGGATACAAAACCCCACATACATACTTTATCCTAAGGTCTGTGTTTGGATTCCAGGATAAAAATGGTATTAAAAGAGTGAGGAGTTGCAATATTAATATAAAAGAAAGATCTCATGGAGTAGAGTTTTTTTCCTTTTTAAGTGAAATGCTCCTACATTTATTTTGCAAACAAATACACAGAAATTTGTTGTACCATGTTGTGCAGCCAGTCAGTGTCTGAAGGGTTGAGGAACCAAGACTATTTACAGATCTTTGCCTAGTTTTAGCAACTCACAGTGACTGATGAGTTACTGAGGAAAAAATAGCTTTGTAAAATAGAAAGGATGACTAGTAATGCAGGACTATTGCAAAACAAAACTGGAAGAGTGTCTGTTGCATGTTGCTATTGGTAGTAGATCTCTCAGGCCAGGCCTTCAAGCTGTTACTCTCCTCATACACCGTGGAACATGTTTCAAAAATAGCTGGAGGTTTAGCTGTTCAAAACTCTGTGTCAGGGTTATTTAGCCTGCTTTTTAATACCTATAATTTGGGAACTGCATTTCCTATTTGGCTTGCAGTGGCTGTTCAGAGACATTTAGCAAGTATAAACAGGACTGCTTAATGTTACATAATGAGGGAGGTGATGGGTAGAAAGGAGAAAAACTCACATGATCATGTATTACTCAGGAGTAACATTTACCAGTACCAGTTATATGTTTGGTAGATTTCTGTAGGCTTAGGCATCTGAGGGTGGTGCTCAAGTAAGTGTCAGGACTGGATTTTTCCAACACTTTGTCATGTGGGTGTGGACTTGTTGCTGTTGTCTGTGATGGGAAAAATGTATGAAGTTGTTCCTGCACTCCTCCCTGTGCTCTGCAACTCCTTCCCATCCCCTGCCTGCTGTTCAGTGGCCTCTCAGCCACGCTGAAGCAACTGTAGTCAGGCTGAGATCTGAAGTGCAGTGGGGAAGTGACCCAAACTGCAAAGCATCTGGGTGTTTTTCTTGGCCTAGACCAGACCGGTTCACTGATCCAGCTGAGAAGCCATCCCCACTCACAGCTATTGTAGGTGCTTTTCAGCAGCTGGGGAAGTGTGGCTCAGACATGGAGACAAAGGCTGGTGGCAGTGGTGGGCTCCTTCAACAGCTCACATGCCAAGCAAAAAAGTGTTTGTGAAATGTTGCTTGGGCTTTCTGCAAAGGCTTGAATAATGCTGAAAGTAGGAGATAATTGATGAAGGAGTTGTGGCAGCTGTTTTCAGGGTCTGAATGAGTGCCATTCCCTCCTGAAATAAAACCAAACAGAGAAAAAAATTGTAAAGTTGAAAGAAAAACGCCTTGTAAATTCATCTGGGCTAATGAAACAGCTGTGACACAAGTGAAGTGAAACCTTAGTAGAGTGTAGTTGATGGTATTCTAAATTATAGCCATGCTACAGAAGGTTAATGATCTTGGAAAATATATGTCAGAGAATGTCTCTCAAGTCATGAGTAACGAGGAGAAAGTAAATAGAGAATGTTTTGTTCCTGTATTTCAACATATAGCTAAAGGGCATCAGTTAGAGGAGGTAAAGAGTGATTTCAAAATGACTGAAGCATCATAACTGAGCTGCAGAGCACAGCACTAGCAGTTATCGTGAACACTGAAAATTTAGATGGGATCAGAAAGGGTCTGGACAAACTCTCAGTACACTCCATTGAGAACTGATAGTTAAAAAGGCCTTAGGTGTCAGCTCAAGACACAGTGTCACTCCTGGCTACCCTGGTTGGAGCAGTTCCCTAGGTGCTCTCTATTGTTTCATGGTTGCCTTTTTGGAAAATGCATTCTAAGAACGCAGATTGCTGGAGTAGTTGTATACAAAGGTACCAAACTTGTGTTAAAAGGAGATCAGGCTAAATCAGGTTCCTTTAGACATTTAAATTATTTGAATTGAAAATTAAGATAGGGGAGAAAAAGAAGTGTATATTATACTTAAAAGGAAAAAAAAAAGGTTTTAGACCTTGGTGTCCAGACAAAAATGTCTATTCTTACAGTGCTTATCCTTTGGGAATAGAACAGCAACCCCAAGTCCCACAGAGAAATACTTGTGTTTACTTTCAGGCCATTTTTTGTTTACACTTGCTCTGCTTTAATTTTCAAATTCCATGTTGAATATAATGGCAAAGCAAAATGCATTATTTCTACAGCACGTGCCAGCATATCTTCATTGGATCTGGGAGTCATATGCAAGATACAATAAGTGACTATTGCAATATTCACACTGTTAGATTAGGTCTGCCTTGTGTGTTGTCTCGCAGACTTATTTTTCTGAAAGTGTGTAAATCACTGGATTATTGAAACTTGCAAGACACCTTGCAGAATAAAGGAAAAGAGCTTTCCTAATGGGAAACTACTTTATTCTCTTGGTTGCAAAGGAGTTTATGCCATGAAATACAAGGTCATATGGGATGGGATTCAGTTTGAGCATTGAGTTGTGTAGGGGTCTCTGTTGGTGACATAGTGGAGATTTAGTGGGTGTTAATGAAAGCTGCTGAGTGACTGGATCACTCCCAGTGGATATTCCTAGCTGTTAGCTGGATATTCCTCTCTCTTCCTCAGCAGCTCTGCTGTTCAAGGGAGGTGTAGGTTTTATTGTGTCATATATAAAGTGGCATAGATTCACCAATCTCTTCCTGATAAGAGAGGCCACTGAGAACTTAGATTTACTGCCAAGGAAGACTTAGTATATGACTGGAATTTTAAACAGATATGTCTTCCTCTCCTTAACTAGTAACTACTGCCAGCTCTGTCTCTGCATGGCATCCAGCCAGCTTATGGGTCTGTTGAGGCTTTAGGAGCATCTTCATATGGCAAACCCAGACTGATCTATGCATGACTTAGCTATCCTGATGCTGTGACCTGGGGTTTCTAGTTAAATAAGCCAGCCTTTCTTTCTCAGTTTCCCTCTTGTCTTTAAAGAATTGTTAAGTGCTTAAATAACATTACCCTTCTCATGATTACAGATCAGTTCCCACGTGTACTGAGTCTTGATTTTTGGAAGTGCTTCCTCTGAATCCTGTTTTAAATCAGGTTTTGGCTGCTTGCTGCTGTTAAACATCCTGTAGTATTTTTAATAAAAGTTCAGGTGTTAGTACAGCTGTTCCAGGAAAACTCAAGACAGAGTAATTACGGTCTGGTTTCTGTGTCTCTACCATGTATTTTAGTTGGATATCTTATATTTCCTGTTGCTGAAAGACTTCTAGTTGTTGAGTTTTTATAGCATGCACCTCTAACCAGAAGTTGTTTCTAGTTAAATGGCATTTTGTAATCTAATTTATGGAAGTTGTTATGTATGAATTTATGATCAAATATTGAAGAGTAGTAATGTTTCAGGTGCAACAAGGGCTTTTCAAAATATTTTTAAGAGTATTACATTTTTCTTAAAGCTCCAGCTATAAAGCAAACTTTCAGAATCAGCTGGGAATGATTATATACTTTACATGTTGAATTTTTTAGCTTTTGAGGTTTAATGTATGTTGCAGTGTATCCACAGCAAATTCTGTCGTGTTTTATGCTAGATCAGTTATGGATTTCACATTTGATGTGTTCAGTTTAATGTTGTATATATAATTGCTTAACAAATGTGTCACACTTCTTCAAAATCAGACTGTACATAAAGCCCTTGGCATTGCCTGAGTATTCAGTAGTTTGCAAATGTACACAGATATTCAAGAAATAATAAATAGTGGTGACAGTGGTGGGACTCTGACTAATTTCTGGAGACTGTGCTATTGAATTTGAACAGAATTTAATTTTGGGGTTTGTTTCTTGCATGTGAAAACAAAGCATGGAAGTGATCATGAAGTGCTTCTGTTAGTTCTGTCTAGACAAAAATCTGTTTTATTTAGCTGCACAGCCAAGGTGGAAGAGTGCTCCTGACAGGGCCTGTGAGACAATGAGGTAGCCCCAGGAATGCAGCCAGTGCCAGCACTGTGCATTTCCAGGGCAAAGCCCTGGACCACACCCAGAGTCTTTCCCCATGCTCTAACAGCAGTGCATGTCAATGTCAGAAACAAATAAGAAAATGGACCCAGACCAGATTAATTTCAGGGACTTTCAGTTGCCAGAGAAGAAAAAAAAAAACAACTTTGGGGAATGGCTCCTGTGACCTCACTTTCATTGGGTGAGACCCAATGAATTGAAACAGGAGAGTTCATCACGGCAGAGCAGAATCCAGACTGTAGTTAGGGATTCTTGGATGTCAGGATACACAGCATCTCAGGCTTCCCTGCAGAAAGGCTTATCCTCATCATCCCAGAACACTTCATGGATCTCTTTTTGGCACAATTTTCTTACTCTGGGTGATTGGCACAGAATGCAGGAGGTGTTCTGCAGTTTAAGAAATGCTGATTTAGAGCAAAATGTTGTTAGTCTGGAAGGGCGAATGCAGTTAAGATGCAGGAGAAGGCATGGAAGACAAAACCTGTACTAGAATGAAGCAGCTCTGGAAGAAATGGAATAGGCATGGTGTTGTTTTCCTATCTTAAAGAAAACCTCCAAAAATCTCTCTTGGGTGATGCATATATAACTAACTGACTAACTGCTAATGTTGTCTCAAAAGCTGCTGTTCCTGGAAACTGGTTTAACAACTTCCACTTCAGTATATTTGAACAATATTTGCCAGAGAGACAGCCTTGCCCTAATGGACTAAAATGACTGAGTGGTTGAAGTGCTGTTACTTGTCCTACTTCAGACCAGCTTGGCTAAAAAAAAATGTGTTAGTGGAAAATCTGGCTTGGTATTCACATCATCAAGGTGACCAAGTAGGCTCTTTGCGTTTCCCTGAGCTATCAAGCACGGCTTGATTTCTGTCACAAAGCTTGTCATTTTAGAGAAGATGCAGCCAGGAGTACTAGTCTCACTATAATCTCTGTTTTCTACTACTTACGCTTACCTTAGTTTTTAATTGTACTTTTTAAATTTTATTTTTACTTCTAAGATGATGGGAAACAATATTTCATATTCAAGGGAGATGCTTTTTAACTGTGCTACAAAATGGGGTAACATTTTGTTCAGAGTTTGCTTTATGGCAAGGGTCACATATATAGTTAGTACTGGAAGTAAAAGCTGTGCAGAGAGCAAGATGTGAGATGAATTCACTGCAGGACATTTCCCTAAGATGTTTTCCTAAGACTACCTGATAGTAGTCTGATTGTGGACTGATTTATGCATGTCAGTGCTGTAGCATTTTGTGTTGCAAATACTATGTTGCACAAATGTGAAAATGTCTGATTCTGCATGGATATTTTCAAACCTAGGAATATAAAGATGGAAGTTATTTTGGTGATCAGCGACTTGATCATCAAATCAGCAGCAATCTGATTTTTACTTTGATAGGAGTATTTTGCTGGGAGATGTGTAAATACAGATGTGTAGAGGGCTTGGTCTGAGGTGCTTAACTTGCAAAGTTATTGATCAGGTAACGAAAGTTTGTAATTGTTTCCATTTTAGGTCCTGGTCGTAGGGTTTTTACCTTAGGAGTTCTCAGCTTTTCCTCTCTTGCTACAGTCATTCCTATCTGATACATCTTGATTCCACAGGACAATTGGTTATCCATATTCATTTTTCTTTTCCCTCCTGGAGGGAAAGAGTGAAAAATTTAGAAAAATAGGAAAACAGAAGAGAACAGAAGTAACGGCACATTATGTAGTTCCTTGATTTCTGCCTTTGATTTTAAGTAACAAATAGCTGAGACAAGAAGATACAACACAAGGGGGTGTCTGCTGAAGTAAGTATGGCTGTGGACTGTTACAAATCTGCACCCATGTTTTGAGTAAATGTAGAATCATAAGATTATACAAGGTTTAGAAATAGTCTCGTCCACTAGATGGACTCTGTAGGAGCCTCTTGTTTGTAGAAGTTAATTTAAGATGTGCTAGCAAAGATGGTGCTGGTATATCAGTCATATTTTATCATGGTGACTGTCACTACTTATGCTAGGTAGTTTTATGCTAGCTAGCTCAGGTATTAATTTTTTTTTAGTACAG
The DNA here is from genome assembly GCA_034509185.1 of Euphonia xanthogaster. Taxonomy (NCBI): domain Eukaryota; kingdom Metazoa; phylum Chordata; class Aves; order Passeriformes; family Fringillidae; genus Euphonia; species Euphonia xanthogaster. Next base: position 82,807,658 of record JAYDZK010000169.1, on the reverse strand, counting down.
AATTCAGGCATATGTAGATAGATGTCTGCAGACTGGAAGCTGCACAAGCTGTTCATGATAGATACTTAGAATCTGCTTCACATGAACTTCTGTGTCCTTCTGTTCTGTAAATATGTACTCCTGGTCTCTACAGGAGCTGATAGGGATTGAGCCATGATGTAAAATCACACCATGTCAGAAATTGTAGTTTAACTTGAATATGGGTGGGATTTGGCCAAGAAGGTATGTTTAATTTACTAATCTAACCACAATTGTGTGTATTTTCTCATATGAATCTTTTTCAATAGGGTCAAGTTCATTATCAAAGATTTAAAGTGATGGAATATGGTAAGTGTTATTTAGTAGTGACCAAAATCAGTAGTGATTCTCCATTAATTTACACTGGCTTCCCTTGTCTGGCATGAACGTTTTAAATATTCACAGAAAGTTTAATTTCCAAATCTTTGGCTTCTCTGAGACTGACCAAAAATCAAATCTTATTAGCTGTCCTGTTTATCTTTGGTAGTTTTAATGATCCCAAAATATCTGTATAGTATCTGGTTGTGAAGCTTGCTGATAATTCTGTAAAGGCTGAATAAGCTAAATGTTCTATATTTCAGCCTCAGAAGCTTATATGTTGGCTGTTTTTATGATGCTTGTTTCTCCTTTCAACAAAAAGTCATAGTCTGGCAATTGGCTTAAAAATACATCATACCTTTTATTAGGAAACTTAGGAACTAGTAGTCTTTATCAAATTACATGTTCTACCCGTGTTACTTGAAAAAAGAAATATTACTTCTGTGAATTTAATGTTTCTTGTAATTTTTTTTTAGTTTTACCAAAATTTGATGTTATGATAACAGCACCCTTATACTACTCTTTGAGAGATGAAGATGTAAGTGGCGTTGTCTCTGCTAAGTAAGTAAATCACTGATACTGTTGTCACCCTCACTCTTAAGAAACTGAATGTGGTTCTCTTAGTGTCAAAGTAAAAATTAGAATGCTAATAAAGCTCCATCTACTCAAAATTAGTTAGCTAGTACCTGTTTCTACTTGCTGGATTTTCTTGTAACAAGATTCAGTAGATTTTCAGACTTCTAGTAAGTTCTTCTGGTCTGGTAAACCTAGTTCTAGACTATAGCTGTACCTTTTCAGCTGCCTTATTTGAAAATTTCTTAAGTTTCTTGCTCGTAATATGTATTTTGATGCTTTTTTTTGTTCTTACATTTCTTTTATGGTACTCTCCAATTTACCATGTGAAGGTCTGTAGGTACAGTGACTGTATTTATTATTAGGTAAACTTCTGTGGACATTCTCCTTGTTCTAATAAATCAGCATTGCAGATTTCAAGCATAGGTTTCTCAAAATATCAAAATACCTATAGCAGTAAATAGGTAAAGAATTAAAAGCTCTTAGAAATTCAGAAGAAGCTTCATGTAGACTCCTGTGTAAATAATATTTTATTTTTCAGCTGAGCAAATATCTAGACAAAAAATTACTACATATTAATCTCAGAAATTAGTTTTATTTTTGAAGATGAGAGCCAGATAGAGCTACCTGATAGATCCATCCAAGAAGACTGAAATAAAGGGTCTTTTGTGGGTTATCTAATTCCTTAAAATGCATACATTCTGAAGAAGCCCTCTGTTTACAAGTGAAATGCAGAAATCATTGTTTAGCAGGCTATTTAAATTAAGTGTTTGGACTTTGAGAAAACACTTCTTTCTTTGTAGAGTGCATGCAGCCTGATATTACAAGTTGTCAATGCCAGGTTGAATGGGGTCCTGAGCAACCTGATCTAGTGGGTGGAATCCCTGTGCATGGCAAGGGGGTTAGAACTATATGACCCTTAAGATCCCTTCCATCTCAAACCATTCTATGATCCTGTGAATCTCCTAAGGGGCAATTTAAAAAAAGTTTTCATCGCTTTTTTTACCCCGTTCTGCTTTGCTTTTGGAATTCATTATATGCCAGCTAATATTTGATTTCTTAGGCTGTTTTGGTCTTCCCCAGGACACTTGTCCCTTTCATTTGGTATACTCATAAGGTGTTTGAAAGTGTGCCTGTTTGCTGCAATAAATTCATACTTAGACACCAGTGAAGCATCTGAGGTTGAACCCCAGCAGTGACAAAGTTTTACTGATACATCATAATTATTTACAGAGAATGACTTGATTCCTGATGACTCCTGTTTTTTAGAGACATAATGCCTCTTTATACAACTTGTAGATGTCATAAAGCCCATTTTCTTCTCTGGAATATTATTAGATCAAGTTAAGTACAGGGATGCTGCCCAATGACCATATCATTTCAAGGTTAATGGCAGCTTATTATTGTAATTAATAACAAGGTCTGCTTAGACTGAGTTTAAATGCCAGACAGTGTTATCAGAGTTTTTCCTGTAACTGTGCTGTTTGATTTTTCTTTCTTTCTGCTTTTCAGCTTTGATATTACTTAAGTGGCTGTATAATGATTTAAAGTACTTTAAAGTTACCACACTTGCCTGTGTTACTGCTGAGGACTAGAATGATTTTAGGTGTCCTGTCTGTCCTCATGTCGTTCCTCCCCTCCTTCACTTCTCTGTCTCAATCTGATAATGTTGTGGTTTCTCTTAAGTATAACTTGGAAACATTTATACAAAATTTTATTTTATTCCTGCTTAGTGGCTGCAGGTTGCTATTGTCATCCTAAGAAGGGAGTATGTTACAGTTTTCAGATTTGCCACCAGTGGACATTGTTTGCAATGATTTCTTGAGACTGTGATTACTAAATAAATAGTAATAATTATTACCAAATATCTGGAGATATCTCCTTTTGTGTTAGTAGTATTTGGTAAGCAAAATACTTAGAGTTCCCACATCTCATTTTAATTCTACTGCATATTAGTTATGATGCTACATCAGTGTTCTGTTCAGTAGCCTGCTTTTGGCTTTTAGCTTAGTATAGTTAACTTTTGTACATCATACAGCCCATAAAAATTTTAATAGGTTTGTAGAACCTTGTGTAGTGGAAAGAGCAGCACTATGTATCTTCTCCAGGTTTTGGGCTTCCTTGTTTAGTGTTGCTAAACTGGTCTCAGTATGGTGAACTCCATGTTTCAGAGTAGAAATGTGTTCTGCCCATGTCTGAGGCCAGAGGATTAAGATTTCAGTAGGATCTTTTGCCTTGAGAGCTCTTCAGGAGCCCAAGTCCTGGAGGGTGGTGTGTTGTTTGACTTTGCCTGATGTGTTTCAGGTACACATATGGAAAGCCAGTGAAGGGAACTGTAACAGTCACTTGCCTTTCTGTTTCTTACTGGACAAACAAGAGAAATATAACAACAACAATGGAGGTGAGTAATCTCTTAGTGGTGTCTTTAAGTCTGTGTCCTGTTGTGGGTTAAATGATGCTTGGAATCATTCCTGAGTGCCAAGTTCAGCTGGAGAGTGTTAAACTCTCTTTAATTTCCAGCCTAGAGCATCTACATTCACACTGCTTGTTGGGAATTATACTTGGCACTTGTGCTCCATTTACGCCTGGAGGTTATTTTGGAGTGTGCCAATTGATCCAGGTAGAAAGATTTTCCAGGAGCTGCATAGGTGCTAGAGGACCTGTGCTCAGGAATGCTCCCTGGCCCTATGTCTGCCCCTGCACACTGAGCTCTGTGTCACAAGGCTGGAGGAGAACACTCCAGTTGTCTGGGTGGAGCTCTAGCCTGGTAGAAATCATAGCATTTTGCCTACTAATTGCCAGCAATTACATTTGAGCTACTGCACTACTTGTAACCTGAAGCATGAAATTTAAAAAGACACACAGTTTCAATCTGAAGGCTTAAAAGAGGTGATAGATTTGTTGCCCTCTCTTTGCAAAATCAGACATTTTACTTTTAAGATGTGGACTGTTAAAAAAGCTTAAATTTTTGCTACATTAAGTGGCTGTAATTTTCTGTTTACTGACTTCAGCCACTGACTGACTTCAGTGCCTTCAGCAGCACTTAGTCTACAGAAACTATGAGCTCAGATGCTGAATAGGGTGTACCCCTCTCCTCAGGCAGGAACTTGTTCATTGTATTTTCCTGTAAAGCTCAGGTACCACTGCGCTAGCCATGTGGAGGTGGATAATTCTAGAAATTACAGAAAAAAAGTAACTTTTTACAAAAAGCATTGTTGTCTCTAAAAAAGTACTGAACTTCTACTGAATTTAATAAAAATGGTTGCTGACAGCAAAAAAATAAAGCGTCAGTGTTCATAATTTTCTGGTGTTCACACTCCAAAACTTGTTTGTGGAGAGAGCTAGAGGACTTAACCAGAAATAAGTAGACAGAGAGGTGTCCTTGGCTTCTCTGGCTCAGCAGTTATTCTTCCCTACATTGCAGATAAACGGATCTGTGAATGTAACCTGTAACAAGCTGATGTTGCAGAACTTGAATGCTGAGCAGTCGTGGCACCAAGGTGACAGCGATTACACGGAGCCCATAGAAGTGATCGCGGTGGTGACTGAGTCGCTCACAGGTATGGGCTGTGGGAACTCTTCTGACAGAAATCCTGAGTGCCTTACTGCTCTGTGGAAGAGGTTGGAGCTCTGCAAAAGTATCATGCACTGATGTCAGCACAAACCATCCACATTCAGATATATTCTCTGAATATATATTATCTGAATGTTGCTTGCCTGGAAATTTAATAGTTTAACCAGCTGTTAACTCAGTAGAATAGAGTTCTGTGCTAAATTATTTTTTAAATAATCAAGAAACGCCTTCTGATAGGAGCTTCAAGTCAGTGGCTGATCATTTTTGATGAGAAGAGCAGGCATAAAGAATTGCTAGCATTAGTCTGAATTTTACAAACTTAACTTTAATCATAAACTTACCTGCCGTTGTGTATTTGTAAGCCACATTAGTAGAAAGGGTTCCCTGGTTCTAGCTTGTCCACAGTCTAGCCTCTTCTGGGTGGACTGATTTGTAAACTGAGGGTTTTTTCTGAGTTCATGTTCCACTGCACCTTGCACGTTAGAAAAAAGTCATGTGTACCAAATGTATGCCTGTCCCAGAAACTGGGTTTCATTACAGATTTTCTGTAGAAACCCCAGCAAGGTGAAGCTGGCTGATTTGGGATTTAATAAGTTTCTGCCTTGTGTCATTCTGACATAGTCTGCGTGAGTGGAGCCCTGTGTGGTGTATCTTATATTGCATTGTGGCAGGCAGTACCAGTCCATATACCACCTTTGTACTGATTCTCAGCTAGAAGGATGAAGAATGATAGGAGTGGAAATGGTGAAAAATATGATAGAATTATTTCAAAGTCATGGGCAGTAACTTGTATCGCTGCTAAGGTAATATATGTGTTAAATGCATGTTGTCTAAACACATACAATTATTCAACAGGAATCTCCCAAAATTCAAGTACCATCATATTTCCAAAGCAAAGTGACTATTTTATTGAATTTCTGGACTACACCAGAGTTATAAAGCCTTCTCTGAACTTCATAGCTACTGTAAGTTCTTTTGTTTGATTATCTTCTCTGGATAAACAAATGTGACTTCTCTATCCTTAGATAGCAATGTTTGCCTTGGATTTTTAAGTGTAATTTACAGATTTGTTTTCAAATTCTCTCTTTTTTTTCACAGTACATATCAGCAAATACTAAACTTGGAGGCATTTGCTCTAGAAAAGGGTAAAGTGGCAGGGAATGCTGTAATCTTGGCAGGATATATTTGTGGATAGTTTATCAGGATTCTTATGGAAGAGAATTCTCCCCTAGCTGGTTTTTTGACTGTGCTTTGAAATAACAGATTAGTTAATAAGTTTCAAACCTCTTTATAGTATAGATTTGTATATCTAACTAATTATATATATCTGTACATACACACACACATATACTTTGTATACTTTAAATAGTGAATTTGTATATTTAAACAGCTTTTACATAATTCAGTTAAAACTCATCAAACCACATTGCTTTTAAGCAGAAGTGTTGTTTCTGCCTTCTGTCCTGTCTTTTTCATGCCAGCTGCTGTCCACTCCTAGAAATATTTTATGTTCTTCATTCTGTCCCTCATCTGCATTCAATATTTCTACATTTTGCAGAGGTTGCATATTGTATCACTGCATTTTGCTTGAAAATGGGAGTGAATTTTACAATTCTTGAGCCTTTACTGTATAGAAATGTGACCTAAATAGCAGTGATTTAGGCTGAATGTACTCTTCCAGAGAGGATTGGCTCAAGATGGAGCTTTATGCTAGCCTGATCATTTGGGCTTTTGGTTTTTGTGCTTTTCATTTTCTTTGCCAGCAGTCTAGTTTAAATCCACCTATTTTTTAGTCCTCTTCCAAAGATGAGCTGAGTGAGAGATAGCTGAAACATCTGGCAATTCTTGCAGCTGGCAGACAGGAAGGTTTCAGTTGTGCTGCCAAAGAAGTGTGAATGAACAGCTGCTGCTGTTAGTAAAAAGTGGAGATCTTACATGAAGAGCATATACTCTTCAGAGAGAGAACAGGGAAATAGTGGCTGAGGAGGAGTGGTAGTGCAGTGACATCTATGGGCTGAAAAAGAAAATATTAGTTCAGTGCTTTTAAATATAAAAGTCAATTTTTTTGTAGTGTATAATGCAGAATAAGAATGCTTTTACTGGATTAAAATCTGCTTGAATGTGGGCATGAAGGTTTTAAGTTATAGTGCTGATTTGATGTATGATGGAGAGAAGAAGCACACTGTCAATTTTGAGCCTGGTTTCAGTCTTCAGCTCATTTGATGAATTCATAAAACCATCCGACTCAGCACCATCTCTGCTCATCTGAGTCATTTTCCTACATTATGGGGAATGTAAATGTTAGGTTCCTCTTTCTTGTGATGGTGAAAGGCAAGTGATAAAATTTAGACTGTAGGTAGGATATGTATAATTTATTTGAGACACAAACATTTTCAACTCGAAGGGTAATTGGGAGAGCTGAAATGCAGCATGTCTCCTTTCAGTTCCATCTACTTTGCTTTTACTCTTTTTTTATTCCCTGGAGTTATGAATACTTTTGTTCTTGCCTGACTTGCCTACTTGCAGTGCTTGCCAGGGAGTAGAAATAAACTATTGATGTGTGAGAAATCTGAGGATGCATTATTTTTTTTTATATGATGTGAGTGCAAATATATTGTTATATACTATGTGTTGTGCATTTTAGCTTTACCCTATTTGATGGGTTTGATAAGTGTTTCCTTCGTTTTTGTTTAGGTAAAGGTGTCACGTTCTGATAGCAACCAGCTGACAGCTGAAGAGAGGCAGAATCTTGTAACAATCACTGCACAAGAGTCAGATCTACTTTTCCATCACTCTTCACTTTCTCACCTGGAAAATGAGGCAACAGAGGAGAGAAATCTGACAGTCCATATCCTGAACTTCACAGTTCCAGAAAATGGAGTAATTGATGTTGAGTTTCCAATCCTGTCTGATACAAAAACTCTGAGAGTTCAGGTACTGCTTTGTAGCATGTTGCTTTGGAGTGTTGACACACTAAATTGCCTGGGCTGGGATCAGTGATATGCTGTCCTGCTATTGTTATTTTTGTTACTTCATGTTACAGCTGGAAAGAAAGTGAGAGATGGGATTAATAATTGCACCATGATATTGAAGGAAAAAACCCCAGATACCCAAAGCATAAAGTGGAGTTTTGCTAAGGCTGCTGTGCTCTTGTAAGCTGTACCACATAAATGAACACCAGAGATTTTGCTGTTTTGTTAAGAGGTTTTTTTTCACTGTCTTGCAGGCAGAGTTCCTCAGCAGTAAGACTGACATTGGTGTTTATGATGTGTTCAGCTCCCCCAGTCAGACTTATCTCCAGGTTAAAACAAAGAGCCAGGATATAAAGGTACAATCTGAGACAAAACTTGCCTCAATTAAAGCCTAGTTACTTATGGTTTTTCCATACTCATCCATATGAATCGTGTGCTTTCCCTAGGCTGGGAAGCCATTTGAGCTGAGCATTGCAAGCAACAAGCCAGTGAGAGAGTATCACTATCTGGTAAGTTACAGGCTTTACATACAGGGACAATCCAAGGTGACCTTTACCAACTTGAGAAATACTCCAGTGAGTGGAATGTAGTTAAACATTTGAGATTTGGCATTTTCTAATTGTGCTTTGTGGAAGAAAACGCCCAAAAACTTCCTTTCCACTAGGAGGGTCCTTTTTGAAAGAGAACTCTGTTATTCTACCTAGGAGGAATGCCTCTGGCACTGTAAGGAAATGCCTCTCTGACCTGGGTATTGGGTTATCTCTGACAGCAGATGTGAGACAAGGCACAGCTGTGAGGGCAGTACTGTTTCTGACTGTGCAGAGCATCTACAGTGGCAGAAGGGGCAAGGATGTCTCAGGAGCAGCCCAAACTGTGGCTTTGTTAGCAGGTCCTGCAGATGCACATGGAAGCAGGGGCCTGGTGGATCCTGTCTGCAGATTGAGGAGTGTCAGGCTGAGCCGGTGGGTGCAGGGGGGAAGAGCTGCCTGCTGAGGAAAGAGATGGTTGAGTGGACAGAGGGGCATTGTTAACAAGGGAGATTGATAGGAAGCATTTTAAAATGAGTGTCTTGGGTAGTGGCTTAATTGCTCAGCTGCTCTACTGTATCTTGAAGGATGAGAAAGATGTATTATATGTGCTATTGTAAGTTTTCCACCCTGTCTTTAACACATGCCTGTCTTTTTCACTGTCTGCATCTTAGTGACCATGGTAGCCAGGATTCTTTTTCTTTCACAGACTTTAACAGTAAACTGAATTAGGAGAACCATATAAAAATTGGGCATTCATATGTATTTTCTAAAATAGAAACACTCTGTAGAAGGTTTAAAATAAATCAGGTCCATGCAGCCAAAGACAGGGAACTGCCCTTCATCTTTCTGTCTTCATTAGTAAGTATATGATCCAGTAGGAACAAATTTAGAGTGAAAAAATTGAAATCCAGGTATTAGGGGTAGCTTCAGTCTAGCTCTAATCTGATCTGTTGAAACGAATGTCTGCTTTTAACTGGAGCACATTACTAGACCCCAGTTCACACTCTCCGTGAGGCAAACCAAGTGTTCTAAGTAGGGCTGTTCTGGAGGTTTGCTTTTAAAACTTTGTGCCTGGTCCAAACTCAAATGCTGTTACAGATAACCCACATGAGCCAGCCCTATTACTGTTGTATATTTATGTTCTCATACCTTATGTGTGCACTTGGTGTAGTTCTTTACTTGTCCATAGTGATACAGGAATTAAAACATGGGAAAAAAATCTATTGTTTAAATATTACATCAGATACCATGCCCATTTTCACAGAACTGGTCTACCAATTAGTAAAAAAAAAAAAAAGGAACCACACAGCTATGTGTCTATTCTTTAGCAGCTACTTGTAGAACCAATTGCTGATGACATATTGATACCAACAGTCTGAATGTTTGATTTTTTTCTCTTTCAGGTATTATCTAAGGAACAAATTATGGATTTTGGCACAAAGTCTACAAAAACATTCACTTTAACAGCAGAAAATTCCTGGGCTCCTTTGATATCTATACTTGTATTCTATGTAGATGATCTTGGCGTGGTTGTAAATGATGCTCTCACTGTCCCCATCCAGCCTGCTTTGGATGACAAGGTAATTGTATTAAAATTGAGTCTGAGACCATGGTTTTGTTGAGGTGTTGTGTGGTAGCTTAAAAAAATTTCTTTTAGATCATAGGATTGTAAATGTAAAAAATTTTCATTGAGGATTTATCCTGAAGTTTGTGCAAGTCTTTGGAAAGACTTTTGATGATACCAGTACAATTAGGGTCTAGTTTTTGCATATATGAAAGTCCTTTCTACTGGTGCTGTGTTTTCCACATACACAGATGCACAGCGTCTCCTTGTGGTTTTGGTGGTTTGGTCAATTACTGAGCCAAAGGTTACTCTGGCCAATATGGTGACAAGGTATCATAAGGGAATTAACTTTTACATAATTGTAAAATTTTTTAAAGACCTTGTTCTAGCCAGGCAGTGGTCACATTGTGACCAGTGTTTGTGTTTCATGTGACTCTCCATACCTTAACTCAAAAAAGTTTGAAGAAGTGTGGGGAGTTTCAATTTCATCACTGAATTGATTTTTCCAGCTTGCTTACCAGGACGAGATTTGGTCCTTTGTGCAAATAAAACTTTTATAAGTGAGACTATCCAAAGGCTGGATGGGATCAAATTCTTTCTCTGCTCTGGAGACTTTAACACTTATAACCAGTAATCATTAGGGAGCCTGTTTGTCCTGCTCCATGAAAAATGTCTCAATTTGCCTCTTAAGTTATCCAAGTTACCAAAAGTCCTAGGAAAAAGACTCTCAGTGTCCCAGAGGTTCTAGAAAAAAACAAATCCAGGGTCTTAATTATGGCCAAATAATCTAAAAAAACCCTCCTTCCTGGGAGGTTTTAACAGCTGTAAATATCACTGTAGAAATTAAGTCAGTGCTGTGTTTCACTTTTTTCTAGATTAAAATCTCTTGGAGCAAAGATAAGGCCAAGCCATCTGAGAAAGTCTCCCTTAAAATCAGTACAACAGAGCCAGGATCAGTAATTGGAATTTCAGTTGTTGACAAAAGTGCAAAGCTTCTGGGAGAAAGTAGTGACATAACCGAAGAATCTGTAAGTATATGGGAAAAGGAAGTTGTAATTATTGTGTGTATGAAAAATGTATGTTTGTGGAAATGTTACAGTCTGTATGCTGAACATGTAATGTTCTTTGAGCATGGTTTTTAGCCTGTAATTACGCAATTTTTTTTACTTGTGCAAGTCACATGAGTGGCAGAGACTGTAAAGCTTAAAAGGTAATAGGCACAGCATTTCCAGTTCCAATCAATACTCCATTGTTCTTCACTTGTTAAGACTTGGCAGTTTCTTCTTTCAGAAAAGACAATGTCAGATAAAAAAACAAACAATGATTTGTTGTTTGTGCTATTTAAAATGAATAATATGAAATAAAGATTTTTTTTTTTCCTTGGGAGGGCAGAATAAATTATTCATGTGTTTAAATTACCTTTGCTTGCAGAAGCTCTACTGCATTTACAGTTTGAAAGAGCTTACAGTATATATCATTCCTAAGGTGCTCAAAGGACATAGCCTAAGTACCATCGAATATCAATGGGCTGTAAGCTTTATTCCAGGCTTATATACAATCTTGGTCACTCTTCCATTAATCATGAAACCAATACAACCTAACCTCCTTCATCTTGTCACAGATTATTTTCTTTCTTGCATGAGAGATAAGCACCCTACAACTTGTGGTGTGGCTATATGAATTAGCAGCAGTAAAAGTTCTTAAAATGTGAGTTGGCATTCAGTCTGTGGATGATTTTGTTTTTTTTTTTCCTTAGGTCCTCCATGAGCTCAATTTATACAGCACAGTGCAGTATTTCCCCTTGGTCAGAGGTTCTTTTGGTGTTTTTCAGGTACTGGGTTTTTTTTCACGATGCCAGGCTGTTGGGTTTTTTTACTGCTTAGTGATTGAACGTCACTTGCTAGAAAAAAGTGAACTCTCTAACTTTTGCAACTATAGACAATGTAATGTTTTCATGGCTTATATGAGTTTCAAATTGTGAATTTTGTCAATATGTAATACTCTGAATGCCAAGGCATATGTTTATTCCTCCTTATTTATTTTTATTTATGCCTCCATAAATGCAGGTTGCTTTGTGTGTGATATAGTCTTCACTTTGTAAAGTTTTCAGTCATTATGGCAATATTCAGATTCATATCATCACAGTTTTTAGGTTACTGTATATTATTTGCTTTAGTTTTATGCTTGCTTTATGACTTTATGACTAAAAAGAAAGAAGAGATAGAGAAAATAGATAAGCACTGTTGATGTCCTGAATGTCCTGTATTGAGATATACTGTATAAATTTTATCTAGAAATGCAGCCTTTGGGTATCAACTGATGCAGTTCTTGAGGAGGATAAGAACTTACATTTTGTTTGTAAGTAATACAACACATGAAGCCAAATCTAATTTACTGAGTGGGGAAGAAGGTCCATGGGATAGGGCCCCTATTATGTCTTCTTACTGTGCTGCATACAGGTTGCATCCATCCTGGAAAAGCATTAGCATTTTAAAGGTTCAAGTCATACAAAATTCATACAATCAGCATTTCAGAAATTTTCTTTTTTTACTGCAATGACATTACCCCTAAAAGCCTGAGAATGAGTGGAGTTTTCGTTTGCAGCTCCAGTTGATATATATTGCAGTGGTTTGCCATGTGTAGCCAAATTACAGCAGTTTCATCCAACTCCACAGAGGCCATGTAGAAATTTGTGTGAAATGTTTTTTATTCTTAGAATAAAAAATTCCTAGTGTCCCAAAGTAGTCTTATATGTAACAAAGCTATAGATTAGACTCCAAACAATATATTAATTTGACTTTTCTTAACTGTATTTATTTGAGCTTTCTAAATTAAGGTATTTGGAGTAGGACAGTATTTTTTATTTTGCAGATGGTGGAATGATACCTATAGAGGATGGTTTTGGTGATGATATGCCGGTATCTAAAAATGGACCTCCTGATTTCAGCAATCTCTATGTGAGGACACATTTTCCAGAGACTTGGCTTTGGATCGACACTAAAACAAGGTATAAGTTAGAAGCAAAAGGAAACCAATTTGTGCTTCCTTTTTTTTTGGTAGGTTTCACTAGCATTCTGCTTAAAAAGGTAGAGTTATATTCTGCTACCACCTAGAGGCCACAAGTAAGATTGGAGATCGAAAAAATGAGGAGTTGTACAACTGCTCAAGAGAGGATTAGGCCTGACTGAAGGCCTAGGAGTTTCAATAGAAGCTAGATAAAAGTCCTGGAGACAAAAGGAATAAACTCTTACATTTACAAATGGGGAGGTAATGGGTAGGGAGACTTAGCCTTTTTCTCTACAGTACCTAAAAAGATGGTGATTAGCCCAGAAAGGGAAATCTATTGCTATCTGCACCTAATTCAGTGAATAGATCAAACCATCAAGTGATGGTGAAATCTGACCTGTGTCGTGAAGCAAAAATCTTGTATTCTTTTACAGCTGAGAAGTTCAGGAAGCAACCATCACCATGGATTGTTTTAAAGGACCTGTAAAAGTGTCCTTTTAATGTGTCCATGTAATGTGATCCAGTGAAATTACCTTCAATTAATGTAATTTAAAATAATTTACATCTTTAAAATAATTTTGATCCCATCACAGTATTTCTAAATGGTTAGAAAGGGAAAAATGGATAATGAGCAGCTTTTCTTTCCAGGAGTTTGGACTTACTTTTTCCAGCATTTAAAACATATGTGTCCACCTAATGATGTCTGTAAATGGATGGTTTTGAAAGTCTGCTCTCTCCTTCTGCCATCAGATCTGACCCAGAAACCAGAATGGATGCCATTGTACCTGACACCATCACATCCTGGGTAGCCAGTGCTTTTGTGGTCTCTGAAAGCGGCGGGCTCGGAGTGACGACTGCTCCGGTGGAGGTACCATCTCACTAGAGAGCTCTCCTTTAGGGCTGCTTACACTGCAGGTTCCTGCTGGACTCTCTGATTTAGTTCTAACAGCAGCATCACCTTGTACCAATGAAGAGATTGAGAGCCTGTGTTCAAACTGTAGAGAAAACATCACTGAAGACATACGTGATACTGTATCTGCCTTCCCTTCCTGCTCATGTGAATATCTAAGACTCCACACAGATATTTGGATGCCTGTTTCTGTTGGGGAGTTTATTTTTGTTAGAGTACTTCCAGGATGTGCCCATCTCAGAATCTTTGTACGTAGGAAGGTGGAATGACTCTTTGGGAACACTGTTCCATGTTTTCTTGCCTCTGCCCAGAGAGCAGTCTATGAGCAGTCTGTTCATGCAGTGAGGTGTGCACAGGGCAGAGGTGGCTGGGATGTGAGGGGCATTTGTCTGCTGCTCTGTTACACTTATGGCTAGTGCTTACTCCAGGAGGGAGAACAGGAGGGTTAATTTAAGGTTAAATTTATCTGTCAAAAGCAGTAAGCACAGGTACAACCTGCTCTGGGTAAACTTGCCAGGGACTTGGTCTAGATGTCATCCAGAGATCCATCCCAACACAACCATTCTGTAATAGATGCTAAGTTTTGAATGACTTAGCTTGGGGAGCAGAATGGACTGAGAGCTAGGATGGGATGACTGACAGTCTTGTTGCTCCCAAATTCCTGTGTCTCAAGGCTCTTTTCTTGCTTCCAAGTGTTTGAGGAATTTAGCAATTTAAGCTAAATTCAGCAGCCCTCAGGTTAGATCTCTACCCTGAGGTTCCCAGTGTACAAGTGCAGTTGTCCTAGGATCACTCTGTATTCAAGGGATCCACTACTTAGAGAGTTGTTAAGCCTGTTTAAAATAGGAATTAATTCTTGAAGTCTCATTTAGCTTGTATTTTACATACACAGAATAATCTGTCGATTCATCATGTAAAGATCCTAGAGAAACTGTGTTCCTATCAGAGACAACTCCACTTCCATACCTGAGTTTAGAAAGGTTGAGACTGTGGTAGTGGGCTGTAGATTTCCATCCTGGCTCCTGGTCTAGTGTAAGCTTAGCCTGAAGACAGCCAGCTTACCCATTTCAGTTCTCATGCCCTCAAATTCTTGGGGAGGGGCAATTTTTGAGATCCAAGCTGAGGTCTAGGTCCAGATTTCACAGTTGGCTGCTATACTAGAGACAGAGCTTGTGCTTTGAACATCCTGATCTGAAGTCCACTACAGAATTTGGAGCCCAATCTGGGTTTTGTGGCTAAGGCTCCTTTGAGACTGGAATCTTGATTCTTGTTTCTTTCTCTTGGCTTGGCAGAGATGGGACAGAAAGAGGAATAGTTTTCTGATTAAAACTGTAAGGAAATACACACTTGGCCTCTCATCCTCAAATGTGAGAAGGCTCCAAGTAGAACAGATGTTGAGATAATAATTTAGCTATAATCACCCCCATGCACTGTTCAGTACTTCACTGTTGTTGGGACATTTAGGTTGTGCTTAGAGTTCCATATGGCTGAAACATGTTAATCAGTACCATACAGAGAGGCAAGTAAAAGAAAGACATGAAAAATGTAATGGGAGAAATAAATGGCATCTGCGTGCTTTATGTCATGTACTGCTTTGCTTCATGGTTTTATTCTGACTTCTACACAAAGTGTTGGTAATTTTACTCAGTTGTATTTTTGTAATATACTGACATATTCCTGAGTGTAAAACTTCATTTTTAAAGAAAAGTAAAACAAAAAAGACAAAGAAAATGGGTACATAGGGAAAACCTTTACTATGAACTAACCAAAAAGTCCCCATCAGAACTTCTCTAATGTTTAATATCTAAAGAAGTTTATCATGCTAGAGCTTTAGCAAACAACTCTTTTTTTTTTTTTTTAGAGAAAGCATTGGAATATTTGCTAGCTAGAAAAAAAAAAACAGGGATTTTTGTTTCTGAAACTCTAAACACTTGGAAGATGTTTTTAAATGCAAACCAAATTAAAATACTTTTTAGTTGACATTTTGATAATAAAGGATAGCATGTCACAGCCATTCTTATTGTACAGATGTTCATAAACAGTGAAATTTTGATCCCATTCAGCTTGATGAGACCTTACCATTGACTTCTTAGAGGCAAGATTTCTTCCACAGCCCTCTGTTCACAGATAAAAGAAACTGCTTGCTGGTATACTTCTGCAGTTTATATTTTAATAATATAGTATGTATTTTTAGAAGTATGACTACAGAACTTATGCTAAGATTAATTTTACTAAATAAAAAACCCCAACATTGTAAGGTGTTGTTTAGTTACAAAGTTTGGGTGAGGCAGTTATTTAGTTACTAGTGTATTGATGTGAAGATAGGTCAGCTGACATTGATCCATTTCTTGTGTACTCAAAGAAATTCAGTTGCCTTAATGAGAGCGCAGGACAGAGTACAGCTTCCAAACTTGACAGATGATACTCTCATAGTCCTAATTCAGTTGCCTCTGTAGGGACTGCCCTGTCAAAGCTGTTGGCAGCTCTCATCTGAGTGGTGTCTCTGAAGGTGCTAATGACCAGAAGCATCTTCTCCTTCTGTTTCAGCCCTGCAGTAATATCTTTTGTCAGCTGTAGAGTACAACTAAACTCTGTCGTTGAATTTAAAAGTGATTGGAAGACACATTGTATAGTAATTTTCTTTCTAGTCTCTGGTTGTAAGGGTTCATGACTGATTTTGTTTTGCAGCTAGAAGTTTTTCAGCCTTTTTTCATTTTCCTGAACCTTCCATACTCCGTCATCAGAGGAGAGCAGTTCATTTTGGAAGTGAACATCTTTAATTATTTGAAAGAAGAAGCTGAGGTAACATAACAATCACTTTATCTTTGAATGTTACTAGATACTGCAGGGTTTTCATCACTGGTGGAGACCACGTCTTTCATTGTGAGAACTGGTGTATTTTCTTCAGTGGGCAGACCTATTTCTCTATATACAAATCAGGTGTTAGCTTATGAAAGCACCTTTTCAAAATTAACACTTCGCATTGCAAATGTTACTGTATTTACAGGTTACTGTGATCCTGGATATGAATGATGCTTTTGAAATTATTTTAACATCCAATGAAATAAATGCTACAACAAATCAACAATCTATATCTGTACCAAGTGAAGATGGGAGAACTGTTCAATTCCCAATCAAGCCAAAACAGCTGGGAGAGATTCCCATCAAAGTGACAGCACTATCATCTGCTGCTTCTGATGCTGTTATCCAGAAAGTTATAGTCAAGGTAAACAGTCTGCTGCTTGCCTCGTTCCTGAAGTAAATTGTTCCCAAAAACAGGCTACATAGTGCAGCAAAAAGGCAAACCAATGTACTTGTCTGCCTCTTGCTCTGTGTGGCTGGTTTTGGGTCAGGTGGCTTTAAGTAGAAAACACTTCTTATAAAATAATTTCTTAAAAGTCCTTTAAAATTCTTTAGATCCCCTTCCAGGAATGAACCCATAGATCTGTTCTACTACAGATAGTTTGTCCAATGCTTCTTGAAAGCAAGGTGAAAGCTGCTTGTGTATCACTGAACCCCTGGTGCTGCAGCTAATTTAAAAACCTGTGCAGAGTGGACCTGGTGACTGTTTCGGATAAGTGCAGTCAATTTTGCCATACATCTACCTTTAGATTATTTATTAATTATTATTGATCTATTTTAGATTACCATTTCTGTATTTTGCTACAGGTGGAATTTTAGCCTCCAGAATTTCTGGTAAACTAGACACTGATAAGACTTGCCTAGCTTTGGATATCTAAGTCTAATTCATGTTAGGCTCCATTTCAGTGGTAGACATTTGTGTATCTCATCCTGCAATAAAAGCTTAAGATTATAGAACCAAAGAATGGCTGAGGTAGGGAGGAAGTAGCATGACCTTCCTGCTCAGGGCAAGATCAACTACAGAAGGGTACTCAGAATCCTTGTCTTTATCTTTATAGGCTGAAGGATTGGAGCAGACATATTCTCAGACAGTCCTTTTGGATTTGACTGGGAATAAACGACAAGCAGTGTCAAAAACTTTGGAATTCACTTTTCCTTCTGATGTTGTAAGTGACAGTGAGAGAGTGCACGTCACTGCTGTTGGTAAGAATTAACTTACTCTGTTTCTATCATTAAGGAACTAATTAAGGCATTAATTTTTATTTAACTGCAATATAAGTAGTTTGAATCATTAAGTCACAGTAATTTACTATCATGCATTAGGCTAAACATCGTAAGACCTTATGGATGGAGTGTTTTATTCCTTTAATTTGTTTAATTTATGATTTCTTATTTATGATTTAGTATAAATTAATAAATTTATACTAAATTTATTAATTTAGTATGGCATTTGTAAGCTATTTTCAGAATTAAGAGAGTTGGATTTTGATCAGGAAGGACCTGTTCTAATTACTCTGTCTGCACTATGATACCTAAACCTGTCTAATTGTTGTTTACTGTGACACCTAGGCTTTGATAACTGTAGGTGAGAGAAGAAATAAATGAAGCTTCAAATACATGCCACTATTGAAACATTTTCCTGGATTAAATAGATTTTGGTTATGTAGGGTTTTGTTTCTTTGGTTTGGGGTTTTTCCTTCTTCATTTTTTAAATGGCAACTCTTTGAAATTACTCTGTAATTGGAAAGGTCTGTAAAGACCTGCGTCAGTGGGCATAAAGTGGATTAGTAGATGAAGTATCTTTTATGTCTGCTTAGAGGTGTTTAGTAGAAACATTCCTAATATATCTTATTTTCTCCCAATTTAGATTATAACACCCTTTATATATGATGTATGATGTATGCATTTATTTGCAGTAAGCTTTAGTTTATTTTGGCTTAATTTTATCTTTCAGGTGATTTACTGGGGCCTTCTATCAACGGTTTGTCATCATTGATTAAGATGCCTTATGGCTGTGGTGAACAGAATATGATCAATTTTGCTCCCAATGTTTATATTTTGCAATACTTGACTAAAACCAGGCAGCTGAGAGAGGATATTAGATCAAAAGCAGTAACATTTATGAGAAAAGGTCTGTATGCATAAAATAAAGATGTTAGATTTTTAAGAGCTCTTCCTAGTAAAAAGATTTCTGTGACTCTGCATCTGGTGTTTGAAATACTGCTCAGTTTGTGTCATGAGAACTGGAAGGGAAACCCATTTTCTTCTTTTTATTCCTCTTTATTCTGAGTTGATAGAATTAGACAACAAGTTATTTGGTTTACAAGGAGAAATTTTCTCAGAAAAAAATTGTTGGTTTTGTAGAACTGCTTTTTTCATCTGAGAAAAGCGTTTCAGAAGGTAATTCACACAGATTTCCTAGATGGTTATTACTACTCGTTTGATAAAACCACATGTGAGCAAAATTTCTGATCTCTGCCTGAGGCACAGCAGTTTAAAATGAGTCAGTGAGCAGAGTGAACTGTATTCATCCCACATCTTCAGTGACACATCCTGACCTGACATGTCCTTGTAGAGCTCAAGGAGGGGCATTTGATCTCATGGCTGGCTTTTTTGCCCATAGAAATTTTAGGCTTGGTCAGAAGTAAAGTCAGTGCTAGAAATCAAAAGCTGGAAAAATTTAGTTGGAAATTTTTATATATTTGAATCGGGAGATACTCCAGAACATCACAAAGTTTGGAGACCACAGTTGCACTCTGGCTTTTGGATCACGCAGTGTCTGACTGTGTGTCCCACACTTGCCATGAGTCAGTCTCCATGCTGAGCCTGCTTCTCAGAGAGCAGTGACACCAGCCCCATGTGAGCTACACCCCTACTGAGGCATCGCGATGACATTTTCAATTCTTGTTTACTCTCTCTAAGTCTTTTTTGTTTGATTTTTTTTAAGTTGTTGACATTTCCCTTGGAAAAGGCACAGCTCAAAATAAATCTTCCTTTCATCAGGATTCCAATTTTCTGTCAAAGCAGTTAAATGATTTTATTTTTAAAACCCTTTCTTCTACATGGTTTAGTTGAAAAGTACAGTGGGGAGGAAGAGATGTGTTATGTAAACAGCTACTCTGAAGTTTGTAAGCAATATATCACTCTTTTAAAACTGAGCTTTGTGTTTTCTGAAGTTTTCCAATAGTGGATTTATTTAAGTTATTTGAAAGCAAATGAAAATAACAGGTTTAAATGTCACTTACATAGAGATTGTATTGTGTTCTTAACTTCGTTCTGAGGCTCTGAAATGAGGTATGTGTTTTTAACACTGTAGGTGCCAAAACATTAAGTATGCTGAAATATTTGTAACCTTAACATAGAAAAGAACCACAATCTAAAAATATTCTTGTTTTTTTTTTGCTTTATTTTAATAATTGTTTTCTGTTGTTGCATTGGTTATTTTTTCAAGTGTTATTTTTAAGTTGAAATTAACTTTAGCTTAAGATGCAATTTTTATAGGCTCAGTTTTTGAAAGGATTGTTATGAAGTTTAATTGAAAACAGACCATTTCACATGTCATAATTCACCAAGTATTTAAAAAAGTAACCTCAGAATCTGAAGTAAATATAATTAATTTATGGCAAAATACTTGTGAGAAGAAGGGATCATCATATAGTTAGGACAAACTGCTATATGATCTTTATTTTAGCAGTTTCATTTACTTAGAACAAAGGCAAAGCCAAAGGAAAGTTGCCTTTTAAGCACATTTCTTAATTGTGGTAATGACAAATCTCATCTTTAAATCACTTTTTCTGAAATGAAAAAAAGACCTAGTTGGTCTAAAAGCTTTGTTGTTAGACCCAGAGAGGTAAGGATTTTGAGCAGAATTTCCAAGCTGTGTAAAAGGCGGGATCCTTTAGTCTTTCACATCTTTCTGAAGTCCTTTCCATCCTGATACATTCCTCTTTCAGCCTCGCGAGCTCTTTTCATCGAGCCTCCTACATCTCTTGGGTTCCAGCCAGCCCTCTGAGAATAGCAGTGGGCATCTTCATACTAGGATCCTTCTTTTCCTTCCACGTGTTGACGTTTGGAGTATCGTTTTTCACGTGTGATTGAGCGTCCGCTGGGCCGAGTGCGGCGGCTCACGGGAGCCTCCCGGTCTCCTGTTGCAGCGGGAGCCTCCCGGTCTCCTGTTCCAGCCTTCCTGCGGGCGTTCCCGTGTTAGATACGCTCGTGCTGGGAGACTTTTGCGTGACTGCAGCCGGGCTGGCACGGAGACGAAAGCAAACAGAATGTAGGAAATAGCTGAGTGATCTCTCTCCCTCTGGTTCTGCTCATCTTTCTGAGCATATGTTCTGAGATGAATTTGACCTTATTTTCAGGCCTTGCAGTCAGATACTTTTGAAGAGGAAGCAGTCTGTTTGTATATATACATGTATTTGTGCTCCTCTTAGAACATTATTTGGAGCCTTAAACTCTGACAGTGACTTTTGCTTTTCTTGGGGAGAAATGCCTCTCATTCCTCCTCCTTTTTCCTTCCATTTAGTATCATTAACTGAGTTGACAGGTATGTCTCTATCTGAAAGATTCACCAGTTTTAGTGACATAATTACCACTGTCATGCTAAATACATAATAAACCCCCTATATTAAAGAAAAAATTTCTATTGCAAATACTTCTAAAGAAGACCCAGAAGCTAGATTTGTTGCTATTGGGATTACATGGGAAGGTATCTAGATATACTGATTCACAGCATTATTTCTCATTCTCTTCTATTACAGACAGACCATGGCTAGGAATTCGTCTTAACTGGCACTTAGATTGAGGTTCCAGGCCATTTGTTCCTCAGTAATTAGGGGTATGGTTCATTCACTGTGTATCTACAGTCAGGATGGTGTGGAAGTAGGTGATTAATTCTTCATCAGTGAAAGCAAGGAACATTTTTCAGGGTTGTAGTTACAGTTGTAGCTGGATGGACATCACGGGACATATTTGTGTAAATTCATTCATTTGTGTAGGACTTACTGATGATTGCCTGAGAGTTTTCTTTCTTCCTGTGTGATTTTGTATTGTGTCTGTATCTATCAGGTGTTTGATTAATGAATATACTTTCCTAATTAGAATAAGTAAAACAGTCAAACCAAACAGTCAAACAGTCAAACTATTCAGACGAAGTGGAGGGAAAGAAAAATGTGTTATAAAATGCTATAAATGGGTGCTGTTACTATTCTGGATTCACAAATGGCAGGCAAAATGCAAGGGAAGAAAGGCTTTAGATACCAGAAACTACAGTGAGTATCATAGGAAACTACAGCATATCATAGGAAGCTCTTCATTTCTAACATGAATGAACACTGGTTCTGTACAGAAATCATCTATGAGTGAGAATGCTGCTGGTGGTTGTGAGCAGCCAGGGAGCCTTTTATTAGGGATGCCCTGCAGTCAGGAGATAGCTGCACTTGTTCAGGATATTTAAAAAATCTTAGGGTAACATTTTAAATGGTTCTTCTCCGGATTTCAGGATCTTCAGGTCTTTTGAAATTTTTCACTGATTGCAGAACAACCAATTTTCAACTTGCTTTTTCTGATAGCAAGGTTACTGATTTGGCAAAAGCCACCTGAAGAGGAGGCCTGGTTTTCCAGCAGCATTTGTACCCTTGCCTGTCCAGTTGGAAAATGCTTGATTTTTGCTTGTGCTGTAAAGATGGAGCACTTCTGTAGGTACACCAGATCCCAAAATGATGAAGCAATTAACTGCATCTCTGCTCTGCTCTCACTGCTGTGCTCCTGGAACCCCTGGGTGTGTGGGAGGACATCTCTGCACTGGTTGGGTAGCTGATGAGCAGCCACAGGCATTTCTGGCTCTTTTTGTAGATGGATCCTTCCTATTGCTTGCTCACCATTTTCTACATGGTTTTGTGTGTCCCTTCATATTCAGGAGGTTTTTTTACGAAACACAAGCTTAAGTAGTGCCCTTCTCAGCCTTAGAAAGTGCCTTGGTTCATATCAGCAGTTTCAGTTCCAGTTTGCGCAGGAACCCACACGAGAGGAAAGTGTTCAATACCTGTCTCTACTTTTCCACTTCAGGCTACCAAAGAGAGCTGCTTTTCCAGAGGGATGATGGCTCTTTTAGTGCCTTTGGAAATGAAGATTCCTCTGGGAGCACATGGTGAGTAGGTCTGCCAGAATCATTGTGGAATTTTAGTTTTTTAGATATTTTCCCTGCATCTGAAAAGTTTTTGTGAAGCTGGTAAAAGTTTCCAGCTGTATTAGCCTTCTGCCTGGTTTTCATTAGGTGTTTAGGCCAACTCTAAGTCTTTCTTGCTGGATAACATATTGTCAAAGGTGTTATTAGGGCAAGGCTTTTTAATTTTGGGAAAAAATAAAAAGGAATGATTAATTATTTTAACCAGGGAAATAGTTTAGTCTGAAAGTTTTTTTCTGTTGCTTTCCTCAAAGGAATGAAGAATAACAATTAAATTAGTTATTCTTGCACTTGGCTGAAACCATTTAGGGCTGTGTGATCAGCACTGCTTCAATCAGATTATCAGTTATCTCCATATTGGAAGCTGAAGACTTACTGAGACATTTTGTAGGGAGTGAACAGAGTTATTAGTGGTAAAATTTGTTCTACTTGCATCTGTCACACTTACTTTTATTGAGACTGTAAACACAGCTGAAAAAGTCTTTTCAGTGCTGGGTTTCACTCCAGGAAGCATACAGAGCATAGTTGTGGAAGCCAGACAGATAACAGAGAGAGGTTCCAGCTCTTTGTTCTGCTAACCCTCGCTCACTTTAGATGTACTGACATATTTCAGTACATGCTTCTGTCCCTGTTACTGTGCCACTGAATGAGACTTTCTTCTGGACTCAGTGGGCATCTTTCATTGACATCAGCAGGATTTGCCTTTGACTCAGTATTGGTGGATTGGAAGATGAAGATTGTTTACCTGTACTGGCAACTCTTGTACTTAAATAGTACAGTGACAAGTTACATGCATGCACATTTGGAAAGAAGGGAGTCGAGGGATAATGTGGGATTAATAATAAAACAACAAAGGTTGTTTCAAGGATACCATTGCAGGGATAGTGCTGGTAATTAACATCACACCCATACCTGCAGTACTTTGTAAATTATAACTTCTGCCTAGCAGCAGAAGGCAGGAGAGCAGTGTTTGAATAAAGATATGATTGTGCTGGCAGACTCAGTCTATATACTCTGTATTTATTTTTGAAACATAGCTGCAGAAGGGGTCATCTTCAAGAAAAAGGACATATCTTCATTTTTTGGTGGATTGTTAGTCTACTTGCTTATCTGGGGGCAGCATGCATGTTGCTCTGCTTGCTAGGGGTGTGTAGAACACCTTATGCTTTATAGTATTTTTGTGTAGTGTGAAACAGAAGAAGCTGTAATGCATGGCTAATTTTGACTTACTTGATGAACCTTTTCCCTTAGGTTAACAGCTTTTGTATTGAGATGTTTCCTTCAAGCTCGTCCATTCATAGATATTGATGAAGATGTGCTCATGGATGCAGCTAAGTGGATTGTCCGTCATCAGAAATTAAGTGGAGAGTTCCAGGAGCCTGGGAAGGTGTTACACAGTGATCTTCAAGGAGGCACCAACAATCCAATTACTCTCACAGCTTACATCATGTCATCCCTCTTAGGGTTCCCAGATAAGCAGGTATTGGAATTCATAAATATGATTCATAGTTAGGAGAATGCTTCATAAATTTTCATAGTACCTTGCAAACACTGGGTAGTTAATAGAAATGGAGGAATATTTGAACACAGACAAAATCTAATCTCTTTTTATTAAATATCCCTTACCTATTCAAAGCAATGCAAAGTTGTGTTAAGCCCTTCACTTTTATATTTGCAAAATCTAAAGGCAGTTTCTCTTAGCAAGAATACTGTCATGACTTGAGTCCAGGAACTTGGAAAGAAATTTCTTGGGGGGAGCTAATCTTAAAGATACTAAGCCATTCCAATTGATTTAATTGAAATTATTCATTTTCATACAGTGCCAGATCAAAAGGCTTGCCTTTGAGATTCATGTGTGACTCTGAAAGAGATTTTCATTGTTTCTTGGCTGTGGTTTGGGGCTAGTAATTTCTCTGGTTCAATACAAATTTTTCTTTTACCTTTTTCTGTTCCAAAATATATTTTATTCACCATACATTCTTCAATATTATCTTCATTTCCAGCATGCTTATGCCATCAAGACTGCTACAAACTTTCTAGAAGATAAATTAGAAGAAGGCATTTCAGATAATTACACATTGGCACTTGTGACATACGCATTGTCCTGGGCAAAAAGTCCAAGAGCGAAGGAAGCACTGAATATGCTGAACCAGAGAGCAGAACGCCAAGGTACTGCACAAATATCTTGCACAGTTGTATGGATAGATTTTTGTCAAATTTAAAAATGTCTATCACATATCTACAGCTCTGTGTTCAGAATTCAAGTCTGTTCAGAGTATGATATAGAGAATTAGCTAAGAAGTCCTGAG
This sequence comes from Euphonia xanthogaster, assembly GCA_034509185.1. Classification (NCBI taxonomy): domain Eukaryota; kingdom Metazoa; phylum Chordata; class Aves; order Passeriformes; family Fringillidae; genus Euphonia; species Euphonia xanthogaster. Next base: position 82,782,835 of record JAYDZK010000169.1, on the reverse strand, counting down.
ACAGCCTTAATAAGAAGTGTCCATAAATGAGTGACAATTCACAACAGGGCTTGGGCCTTCAGTCTCAGTTAGTGTGTTCCTGATAGGAGTACTGTGATGCTGTCGAAGGACATGGCTTGTCAGTTTTCCTGTTTTATTATGCACCTCATATGATCAGCCTGGTTAAAGAGAGATAGATGGATGAAGTTCACTATTCCAGTGTAGTTTGGAGAGATCAGGAGGGTATTGAGGATCAATGAGTATTAGACAGAAAAGGTGATGTATTGGACTTTCTGTACAGCAATACTGAGGTTGAACTTTCTCTAGGGATCTATCATCTCAGTATATTTAACCTCTTTCAAGTTCAGCTGAATCCTTTTTCCTCATTTGTGGGAAGAACAGACCATATGGAGTATAAGAAGTGGAAGTTTTTGGCTCAAAATAGTAACTGTCGTCTTGAAGAATCCAAAGGAATTCATGTTGTACCCTAGCAACGGAGCCTTTTGAGCGTCAGTCTATCTTTACTGAGTTAGGCCTTTTGGATAGTCCCTTCTTGGAAGAGAAGAAGCCATTTTTTTGGGAAGGCTTCACTCAAGAATGAGTCTATTGAGCAGCTGTGCTGCCTGAGGTGCCTTCTCTGGTCCTGAGAGAAGGGAGCACTGGAGCAACAAGGTGGTCTTTTCAGAAGGGCTTCTTTTTGTGAGCGCTTCAGGCCAACAAGGAAAGGATCATTGTAAAGTTCACTGAAATCAGTTGAGTGACTATTTAGACTCCAGCTTTTTTTGTACCTAGATTCAAAAATTGCTGAGGAAGTACTTCAGTCAGTCCTTTATGGAACACACATTAACACAATGTTAGAGTCCATGTGTAAGTGTTAATGAAGAGGTTTCCCCTAAGATTTCCCCAGAAATCCAAAGACTTCAGTCTGTGGATCAGGTTATTGTTGGTTTCTTTTACAGGAGAATTTCGTTTTTGGGTAACACCTGCTTCTGAAATTTCTGACTCATGGCAGCCACGGTCCATTGATATTGAACTTGCAGCATATGCTCTGCTCTCTCACTTTCATCAAGACAGATTAGCTGAAGGGATCCCTATTATGAAATGGTTAAGTCATCAAAGAAATCACCTTGGGGGATTTTCATCTACTCAGGTAATATCTTGTCTTAAGGGGTTTTGCTATAATTTCTAAACAAGCAGTGTATATTTTGAAATTAAAAAGGACCATTCTTACACAATAATTACTGAGTTTTGTTTTGCTGTAACAGCTTTGGTTATGTACAAGCTTGCATTGTTGGCATCTTACTCCTGAACTGGCAGTTTTAGTATTTTTGGCAAGTCTAATAAAAAAGAGAATCAGAGGGAGACCTTCTTTATATAATGTACTAATAACAAATTAAGAAGAAATACTAGTGCCCGTGGAAAAGTAATTAAACATATTTTGGAAATAAGTATGATGAATATATGTGCTTACTTCCTTTCCAAGGAGAGAAGCCTCTTTTTATTCTTACCATCTGTGGCTCCTCAAACTCCTGAAAGGCTATTAACGTAGCCTTTTACTAAAGGGAGTAGGTTTTAGAAAAACAGCCTAACCTAGTCCCTCCTCTGGCAGTTGGTCTTAACTTACTAATGTACTTTGTCCTTATTATTGCATAGAGTTTTGATGGGCCATGAAATTTGGAAAATCTTCACTATCTCCAGGAGGTTTCCATGTTATTGAAGCCATGTCTTGTAAGCTGTGCTGGCATCCAATATACTTTGGATTGCGTTGGTTTAAACTAGCTTTTAAATTAACTTCAAATGCTTGTCACAGTAAAATGTCACATTTCATCGTGCTGCTTGGTACCAAGGTGTACAGGCTACCCTTCATTATTTTCAGATGTTGGTTGGTATTAATCTGAGAGAAAGGTGTTCTGTGTAAAATGCAATTTAAGAACTGGCCTGGTTCCCCTGAGGTATTAGTGCTTTCTTAATGTGTTAATTCTTGCTTATTATTTGGAGAGGTTGATTGAAGCATTAAATGAGTTTAAAAAGCTTTTCTCTATTCTCCAGAAACCTATTTTATTTGGAAGTTTGAAAATCTATCTTTTACCCTTAAGGGTAAAATTAAGAAATTAATTTAATCCTTTTGTTCTTCTGTCATCTAAACTGTTTAGATTTCAAAATTGCTCCAGTGTCTTGCTAGATGCCTTTTTTAATTTGTAGAAATTACTCCGTAGTTTTTCACTTAACTTCTAAGTTTGCTTTAAAACATAATCTTTGGAGTGTTTCCTTCCTTGAGTTTATTACATAAGAAACTTAATATATTGTTGAACAATAAGGAGGAAAGCATTAAGTTGTATGTGTGATGCTTTATGAGTTAGGGTGTAGTAATTCACCATAATCTGTATAAATAATACAGTTTACTGTGAATTTGCAGTTGCTAATCAGCTGGTCTTTCTACATTTTGAGAAATCAGTGAAGCAGATCATCTCAGACAAGGATGTGGCATGGGAAGGAAAATGGTTTTTTAATCAGTTAGAATGAATAGTAAGGCCATACTAGCCCCTTAAGATATGGCACAGTCACCATGTTGTAGTAAATGAATTCCTGTTATCTTAGAATTTTGTTGCTAGAAGCGGCCTAATAATAAATAAAGTATCTGTACTCCAAGCCTGAAAGGCCAATTTCTTCACTCTGACCAGTTAAAAACAGGTGCAAAATGAACAGGAAAAGTCCCTGAGATTAGAGACATGTATTTGATTACTGTATTTCTTCCCAGAAAATAGTGGATGTTAAAATTCTCATTCTCTAATCTGGGCTGGACCAAACATTCAAACACTGCCTCTTGTGTTCAAAACCTGGAGAGCTAAGCCTACAATCACACACAAAGATGAAGAAAAGAATTTTAGATACTTATATGACTGTGTTTGTAAGTATATTCTGCAGTGGTTAAACAACTGCACAAAACCTTTGGACCTAATACAAAGGATAAAATGAGCTGAAACCCTTTGAAGTTGTTGCCGAGTGTCTGATAAAAATTCATTTCAACCTTTTGTTAAAATTAGTGTTAATGATTTTTCAGACCTGTAGCTTTTGCATCAACGATCAAGGCACCCTGAAAAACTCCTGTGCAGTACTGAGTAATTAATGCACAGTCATTAAGTAAATCTAGAAAGTAGCAAGGTTGTTACTTTCCTCTGTGTCATTCTCCATGATTGTGTGTAATTCTGACTGTTGTGTCTGTCAGCTTGTCAGGTGTTGCACGTACCTTGCACAAGAGGACAACTTCCTTGGCTGGATCCCACCTCGTTTTCCATTCCCATAGTAGCTAACTTCTTGTCTTGTGTTGCTCTCTCTTCTGGGCTGGGATCTTCATGCCAGGGGAATTCAGAGATAGGGAGGTGCTGCAGGAAGGTTCCAGCATAATCAACAAATGGGTCAATGCAGGGACTATGAGCTCCCCAAGGCATGGTCTATGTGCTGTGCTGGCTGCTTCTTTTCAGTACAGATGGGTTTGTTTCTCTCAACAGGACACAGTGGTGGCTCTACAAGCCTTGAGTCTGTTTGCAGCTCTCACTGTGGCAAGCAAAACGGAAATGGATATAACAGTGACAGCCCCTTCTTTGGAAATGCCAGAAACATTCTCAATTGATACTCGAAACCGTTTCCTGCTTCAGACTAAGGAGGTACTATAAAAAGTGAGGAATACTTTTGTAAAGCCTGCTGACTGAAAGTACTTTGAAAATACTGGTTTGCTCATCTTTCTTTCAGATTCCCCCTGCACAACAAATGAAAATTACAGTGTCAGCGGAGGGAATGGGATTTGCTGTCTTTCAGGTAGGCAATGCAGGCAATCAGGTAGGTATTCTTGCTGAAGATATGCTTTCTGTAAGGAAGGTGTGTTTTGGAAGTTTTATAAAACTTCCAAAAGTTAATAGGAACAGTCTTCCAAAATGTCTTAAATCAGTAGCAAAGCACTTCACTAACTGAGGAATGCTGTGAATAAAATACGGATATATTCCTGTCATTTCTGACCAGTGGTGTGGCCTTTTAAGTACTGCTGGATGACTGACAGTTTTGGGGCACTTCCATGAACCAGAGCTGTATAAAAGCAGCCCTGTCCTCCTGCAGAAATGCAATGTCCATTTGCAAGACAAAGGACTGCAGTGGTACACTGGCAGACACAGAGTTCAGAGTAAATAGGTGTGTGAACTAGGCAGAAATGCCTCCTTTGAGAACCTGTGGTAAAGCATAATAAGGCACAGATCAATACAGAATAATATTGCATTGCTGGTTATAAGAATTCTTTTCCTTTCATTGCAGTAGAAAGCAACAAAAACTAAAAATAAGAGGTTATTACAGCTAGGTTCTCCAGCAATTTTTACAGTGTCCTGAAACAGCATGAAAAACAGAGTCAAAGGATTCTGCAAACTACAAACAGTGATAGACACTTAGCATCAACCAAAAGTGTGGGCATGGCAGAAAGTGGAAGGAGAAATACCATATCAGAAAACAGTGTTGGATCTAACTTGATATGGCCAGCAGTGGATCTCACTTCCCTGGTGCCCTCTCCATGGCAATTGGTTGTGACCACACAGGTGAAAGAGCAGACCTTGGGAAAGCTAGCAGAAATAGATCGGAAGAGCGGGGGGGAGG
>JAYDZK010000169.1:82764747-82778213 GCA_034509185.1 Euphonia xanthogaster | reverse complement strand
ATTTAATTTATAGGTATAAACCTATACTTGATGACTGTGTCACAATGCAAGAGTTCCTACTGGACTACTAGTCATACTTGAGAAAACTGATCCAAAGTCACCTTTAAGTGTCTCCAAGTTTTATGCCAGGCCAGATTCTATCTCAAGTTCCATCCAGTCTGTCCTTCACTTCAGCATTCTTATGCGTCTGGGAAGCAAAAAAAGCCTGGTGAAGGTTGGTAAATGTTCTTTGGGATAAAATACCTTTTCAAAGAATCCTTCACAGCTGCCTATCAGCAGTGAACAGCATCTGGAGATACACCTCATTCATTCACCACCAGTCTGCAAAACCCACAGTGCCATAAATCACAACCCATGTTTATTAATTCCCAGAAGTACAAATGAAGTTCAGAGCAAAGTTCAAAAGTTTCAGAGGATAATTCAGATTCAGACTTGCAGGCCAAGATACGAATGAAAATCTCAGCAGGACTGCATTCACACCTTGGTGGTTTCAGTGTGCCTGTGTGTGTGATTGTGTGGAATGTAACAAAGTGGGGCTCCAGAACAGTTAAGACTACTTAACCCCAATCATTGTTGAGAAATACTCCCTGATATTTAGTCAGTTAATTTGTCAGGCGAGCTGATGAAAAACTTTTCAGCAAATTGTTTCTTGCTGGAAAACACTGATTTGTTGAAATTAATACCTTTTGTGAAAACACATTGGTTCCAATTATATTATTTCCAGCAGGAAAATTTCACATTCAAGCTAGGATGTCTGGTGAAGACTGGGCAGAAGTTCCACCAAGAATAGCCAGTTGTCTGTGGTGGAGCATTCCCTGGGGGTGTATAACACCAGGGTTCAAGTTCCTGGTTTGTTGCATGAACGTGGAAATGTGCTCACAAAGAACTGCTGTTCACGAACCAAGGCTAGATTACCTTGTTCATTTAGGTCACTGGGCTGTTGCCTCTTTTCCTGAAGCTTTGAGTCAGAGATACTGTGACTTGATTGAGAATATTACACTTAACACCCTGGAGTAGTTCCTCAAAACCTTGTCTTTGCTGAGATCAGTTCGTTCTTTCTGCTTCCTTTGGCAAGTCTGATATTCTAAAAGAAGGAGCACTGAGGACATTGAATGAGAATTCTCTTTCTCCCAGACATAGGCTAGGTCTGGATCAGATTTAATAAATCAGATAGCATATGACATAGCAATCACATTTCTTCAGCTGGGTTTCATTGTCTTGGGCCTGTCAGAGTACAGTGGTTAGAATCACTGTTTTGGGATTTGGCTGTCTCGCCAAATGTAGCATGTCAAAACAGTAATTCATTTAATATCACACAACACGAGATTAAATCCATTAATGGAAACATCATGCTTTCCCAACAAAATGGATTCTTAGGAAAAACTTTTTTTTTTTTTGGGTGAAATCTCACTGTCTATGTGTGCAAGTTGGCAGTGCATTCACTCCTGACCCTTCAGGATCTCATAAAATGTATTTATTTTGGATATTATGATTGTAAAGGCAGACATTTACTTACAGCTTTTTGGTCCTGGTGTCAGTAAAGTTTTCTAGCTCGTCTCTCCATTGTAGGTATATCCCATTGTGGGTGTATCCCATGCATAGTCTAAGACACTTGCTCTGCAGGAGGGAACAGACAATGGGTTAGGGTATTATGGAGGATGCTCTAGAGAAAGGAGTCCAAGAAGCAATCTTCCTTAGGAGGCCTGCTGAAAGTCTTGAAAGAAACATGTTTCTTTTGTGAGCTGGAGTTGACACATGACTAAAATAATTGGCATGGCCCATGCCTTCTTGGAAGGAAGGAGAATGCCACTAAAATCTAGAGCTAGCAGCAAGGGGAGGGTGGACAGGCTCAAACAAGGTTGGGTATGGGCAAAGTGGATAGGTGAACAAGATGTCCTCCATCTCCTGATGAGGTATAGAGAGGGAATGAGGAAAAAACCTCAGAATTCCCTGTAACTCATTACTGGAAACAGTCACTGTTTTTTCCACTCAGTGTATTTTTGCTGGGCTTAGGCAGAGGACTGAATGTTATTTAGTGTGATGGTACTGAAATAGGTACATGATGAAATGCTCACATATTTCTCCATTACCATTTGAATGGATGTTGAGTACTCAAAATGGACAGAAAATATTGGAGATGTTTTCATTGAATTCACATGCTCAGTCAAGCTCATTTATGCTGCTAGTTGAAGAAGAAAAGGGATAGGCATTGATTAGTGGATTATAAATGTGCCATATTTTTAGAAGTGTAGTGCAATTGATAGTGTCAGCCACTATTTGAAGCATCACTCTCATGTGGAACACTAGCTTTTAATTTTCCCTCCTTGGGCCTCTCACCAGAACTGGTTGCACTATACACAAGACTGGACCCGTTCTGCCTTTAGCTTTGGCAGTTGCCTTTTAAAAGTTAAGAAATGCGGTTGCTCATTTTGTTAATTTAATGTGAGTTTCTGTATAATAGCCTCCTGTCCCCAAAGTGAGTGTGTATACAGAAGAAGACTTTAATGAAACTCTGTGTTGTGAAAATATTTTCCTTCATTGTCATGAGAAATAGGGAAAAGAAATTCAGACTCTAACAGCAATAGCTTATTCCATGAAAATACTAGCTGATTGACCTGTTCAGTATGTGGTTTCAGAACATCCTGCCTTGGCAGTAAATTCCCATTCATTAGCTTTTTCTGGCAAAAGTTAAAACAGTTTTGTTTCTATAGTGACAGATTGTTGAGGCACTGCTTTTTGTGTGCCTTCAACTGGCAGGCTTTCTAGATTGGTTTCATCCTTGGTACTGCCTTCTCCTGTGGAGCAGTTGTAAATGATAAATCTTCACAGTTGCACCATGGCTGTCTTGAGTACCTCTACAGAATTGGCTCTGCATTTATACAGCATGCTAAATTCAGCAATGTTGGGCAGCACAATGGCAATTACGTGTAGAGATTGAAAGAAGGAGCATAATTTTTGTGTCAAAAAGTGAGAGACATGGCAGCAAAAGCAAAAATCAGAAATTAAAGACGATTCCCTCAGTCATCCAGATAAAACACATAGCATGGTGAGGGGATTCTTCTTTGCTTTTAGTAGAAAAATAAGCAGAAAGTGGCTAAAATATCTCCCCTTGCAAGACCCCAATATGCATTTTGCTTGGCTAAAGAAAAGGGAATGAAAAGTGCTTCTGGAAAATCACAGTCCTTCTACAATGGTTTCTGGTAGCAAATGGAATATTGTCAGTCCAGATTTGAAGGTATGACAGGGGCTTGTCCAAGTTATAGGTTAGCGAGGCAATTATAGGCTAGCAGGTCTGTGCTAAAAATGTGTGTTTTCTCATGTGAATGCTCCTCTGGTGTTATGGCGCTAGCAGCTTGGTGTTTAAACCACACTGATTTGCTTTATGTGTCACCTGATGTCTGTACTTGCAATCCACAGCTGAATGTTATGTACAACACAAAGCACACTGATCAGAGGCTCAGATCTGTCCAAAATCAAGAAGCCTTTGACTTGAATGTTGATGTAAAAGATGATAAAGACGATACAAACCACTTGACTTTGAATGTGTGCACAAGGTAGGTAGATCAGTTGGAGCATCTCATACATGTCTTCGTATATAGCAACTTTAGATTGCTTTAAATAAACTAAATTATCTGTTTGTATGAATTTACTAATGTCTGGGATATAAATGAATACCTGAAGAAAATAAAAATTACTTTGCACAAATAATAGTAGTGAAACTAAGAATCAATTTTATAAATCAATTTTTGCTAGCCAGGTGATACTTTTTTACTATTATGCATAAAGATCAAGGTTCCCTAAATGTTAGAGGAATGTGGAAGAGTTTGTGTGAAATACAAGAAAAAACAACAGTTTCTTTGGTGCGTGCATTTTTGAGCTATAGGGATGAGTGTGGACACACTTGAAAATTGGATCAGTATTTCTGCATTCTAACTTGAGTAGCAAACTGTGACAAGGGCCCATTTTACTCTCACCTTTCACAAAAAGAATCCTTGGCTTTTGATACAAAAGTATATAGTTTTTTTTTGTAAAGAGAGAAGGAAGTTCTGAAGTGCTGAAAACACCATGAAGTAAAGTAATCATTCTTTTTTCATGTCTATAATTAACTTTACTCAGAATGATTTTGGTAGGAGTCAAAATCCATATTTACATAATAATAAATTCACATTGCCTTATTGTGCAACTATCTTTGTTATCAGTAGCAATGAACTTGGTAATAGAATACAATACATTATTCTAGATTTGAAAGAGGTGGAAAGTTTTCCTGCCAGGCTAATTCTGTTCTTTTTGCTGAATAAGGGGGAGGGGGCAGGAGGATATGGGAGAACGTGTGCATCTGGGGTGATGTTTCTTGTTCTGTAATCAGCTACTAAAAACTGAGCTGAGCCTACGCAAGTATCATCTCAAGGACCACAGGACAGCCACCTGGTGTTACCTGGATAGAATTTGCATCACATGAGAATAGGTGACTTTGGACTGCATAATCCTAGGTCAGCCAGTCAATCAAGAAAAGTTATTTCTTTGACTGCTTTGTGCCTCCATTTTACTTGCTGTGGAAGTGTTCATACACATACTTAAAAGGTATATTTGAAGGTGTTTGTCTTCCAGCAGTTTCTTCAGTATGCATTTCCTATTGTAGTTAAAGACCACTGCATATTTCATATGAAACCCTATAGGACATTTTTTCTCTATATATATATGTATTTACCTTTTTTTTCTCCTGTCTTTTATAATCCACAACAATGTTGTTGAAATGACTGCATTTATTGTATTTAAGGATTTCATCTGTTTGTGAATACTTCCTCTAGAAACTCCTGTTTTTTCCTTGGGGCATTATACATATTAGATATGTAACATCTTGTTACATTCCTTGTAAATGCAAGATTTGCAAAATATCACCTGATCCACCATGATTCCTCTTACATGCCTTTCATTCACACCCTCTTTTTGCTATTTCTTTAAGCTTTGTACATTGTATGCCTTGAACTATTCTTACGCTCCGCCTTCCACAAGGGAGCTGTGACTGGAGATGAGCCTCTAGGTGACACCATCATACAAGTACAGAGCATTGATTTAATTTGGGAAATAGCCAGCAGGCATAAAGCCAGAGCTCTGTTTTTTTATATGTTTCTAGTATCCAGTTCAGTGACACAGATGGTGGGCAGAGACACTAGAATACCTGAGAGCTCTTGAAACAGAGGGGGCTTGTTCTCTTTTAAACTCTTCTATGAAGTGTCAACAGCATTCTAAAGTCTAGCACAAACTCCTGACATGTAAAGGGTTTACATGCTGGGTTTGGGGTAAGTATTTTTTGGGCAATCTGACTCTCTAGCTAAGATCTTTTGCTTAAAATACAGGGAAGAAGTAAGTGCTCCATCTCTCTGGGGATCCTCTAGGGTAGTGATGCTTTAATTGCAAAGTGTTCAAAGAAGAGGGGGAAATCTAGTGACATTGAAAAGCAGCCTCAAGAGATTACTTGGAACATTTAGTTAGTTTCAACATCAATTCCATCAACTCTTATTGTGGGAAGTGAACTGGTACTTTGAGTAAGTCTGTTTAAATTGCTTAGGCTACAGCTTCATCTCTGATTGCTGAGCTTCATAGACTAGTCATCTTCCTCTTCTTTTCCCTATAAATTGTATATTATATATGCCTTATCTATATTCGTAAATTAGTTTAAAGTTGACCTACTTATGATCTTTATAACATGATCTGGCTTTCTAGTAGAGAAACCAATACAAAAAGGCTGTTGAAGTCTCAACGCGTGGGTGTGTATAGTCTGGCTGTGGGGATGAATCTAGCTGTGGATATTCATAGGTACTGAAGGCTTCAACTTCACATTTTTTTTCTTTTCTTTAATCTGGAGAATATCTTCCTTCTCTCAGCCAACTTGATAGGGGTTCGTTATGGTCTTTTTAACTGGTATTATTTATGACACTAGAGCAAATGAGGTCTCATTCAAATTGAAGTGGTTCTTGTTTAGAGGAGCTAACACACTCTCTGGAAGGCAAATACCCAGGATTGCTAGTTTTTTCTAAGTCTTATTGCCTGCATACCTTTTCCAGGCATGGGAAACTGATCACTGATGGTTCAATTTACACTCTCATTTCTGCTTTCTGCCTACATTAGCTTGGTTTTGTTTTCTCTTCTTTGTATCATCTGTGAGAGGGTCTTACCCTGATCTCGTATTGCTCATGAGCTGAAACATAAAGTTGAACTGAAAATATTATCAGTTTTCTTCAGGTACAGGTTTCAAGTCTGTCTTTATCTTACTGGTTATTCTTGCATGATGATTTTTTTTTCCTTTTTTTAAGAGACCATAGAGTTGAAGAGGTGGTACCACAATCCACCTCCATGGCTGCCTCTCTTCCTTTTTTTGAGAGCCAGATCCTCATAAATTCTAGGGATATATCTAATTGACTCCTTGACCGTACCAAGATAGTTTGGTTCCCTGTTGGTGTTTTAGTAGAGCCCAGACTGGCTACACAGCGTGGATATTTGACTCTCCTCTTATTGGTAATTATGCAGAAATAATTACATCCAGTTCCAATTCAATTATTTGTTTTCAATAGCAGCTACTTTGGCACGACACATCAACGAACAGATGGTTTCATTTGTTTCTAATCTTGTGAGCCAACTGAAGTCAGCAGTTGTGCTGTATTTCTTTCAAAGTTGTATCTGCCTTGAATCAGCCAGGCTTAACAGCATTGCTTTGAAAGCAACTCTTCCCTGTTGTTTTTTTTTTAACTACCCAGCTCTACAAAGACATAGTTTTAATTACTTTCAATACTGCCAGGCTTTCGAAATGAGTATTGGAGATGCTTCTGTTTTAGTGGGACAATAATCATTTACCTTCCATGCTAAGGCCGGGGAAATTCTTCTCCTACCTGCTTTATTTAAAGCAGTAGAATCTTTTGCAGGTCATTTAGGTGACACTTGTAGCACAGAGCACCATAAATATATTTTGATACATCTGTTATGCACCATAGTGTGCAAGGCTTAGTTAATAGAGCAAACTTTTACTTCAGCATCTGGTTTTCACATTGGAAGAAGATATAACAGTAAGCATTATTTAGGAAAAAAAAAAAGGACTCAGCTTATTAAATCTTCTTCCAAATGTGGATTAATAACATGGCTATGCATTCTAAAACTGAAACTTTGTGAAATAATTTGACTTTGTTAATGGTACCATCAGTCTCTGTGAAGGAATTACGAAAAGGTCTGGGAGACTTCTTTGCTGTATGCACATGTATCTTGGCCTCCAAAATGAATAAAAGCAAAACAATGCATCCATAAGAGGAAATACATATATTTCAGTACAGGAATTCCTGCAGCAGTTTCTTTATTGCTTCTTTTGAAATGTGTTTAATGGCAATAGTTTCTGCATATTTGTAATATAAGCCTGTACTAATAGATGCTGATTGAAAGTTCCTCATGGTGTCAGTGTAGTCTCTCACATGAGTTATGTATTGCCGTTTTCTCAGTGCTAAACCAGATTTTGCGTATGTGGCTAAAATTAGCTGGAAAAATAATTGAGAAATTAATTATTGGCTCTTTATCATTAGTCATTTTCTTGTCAGTATTTTGTTCCATTTGTTTCCTAAGTATTCTTGAGCATTATTACTTCATTAGTTGGGACTTAAAGATAAAGTTTTCATTGGAGAGTGGGCTACTGTATTTCTACTAAAAGTTTCTTTGTCTTTGTGTTTTGAAAAGGTATTTTGGTTCTGGCTCGGCTCCCAGCAGTGGTATGGTCCTCATGGAGGTTGGCTTACTCAGTGGTTTCTCTGTGTCACCAGATTTTGTTCCATTAGACAATACAGTTAAGAAGACGGAAAAGGACAATGGAAAAGTCAACCTATACTTCGACTCTGTAAGTTGGAAATAACAAAGAAATGTGTTTGTGGCGATTTTAATCTCGACTCTGACATTGTTAGGCTTAAATTTGGAAAGACATTATGATTGTGTTCTTCGGGGAAATCAACATCTGCTATTTACATGGAATTAATAGTTCTTCTGGTTTTGAGTGAGACTGATTGGATAGGTGCAACTCAATTGTATTTGTAAGGGGTTTCTAAATTAGGCCTCTTAAAAATCACACATAAGAAGGCAGATGTTTCATGAAGTCTGTACTTTGACCAAAATGAGTGCAAATGAGATAATCATCTTTATATGCATCCTGACTCTTAAGCCTTTAGAATTGGACTACCACTGAGCTAAAAGTCCTTAGCTCCTCCATGAAGCCACCATCCCCAGGGTTCTCAGGATGTTTCTCTTCTGTTTTCCTAGCTAAATGAAACACAGGTTTGTGTGGATATTCCAGCTGTGAGAGACTTCAAGGTGGCAAATATCCAAGACGCTTCAGTGACTGTACTGGATTACTATGAACCTAGTAAGTGTCAGTCATTTCAAATGGTACTTAATTATTCAGAAGTTTAAAAGAAAGTTTCTTCTTGTAGGAATAGGAGAAATTTTAGTGAAGAAAAAGCTGCATTGAAGTGTGGTCTTTTTGGACATTTACATGCCCAGTTTGCTAACAAGTAGTGTTTTCACATCTATCTTGTCCTAATGGCTTGATTCCTCAACTGTTGCAAATTGTCTGGCACAGTATCTTCCCTAAACTATCAAAATGAAGCTGGAGCTTCACTATGATTCACTTACCAAGTTAATAATTACCTCTCCAGTAGCTTTGCCATTTGTTTCTTACTTAAACTAAGAGTCCTTCATGGGAGAAAATGCCAATGTTTTGACTTCTGTTGTTACCTAAAAAAGGTGTACATTGAAAAAGGAGTTTCAAAGGGCTTTTTTGGTGAGAGGGGGCTTTAGGTTTGTTTGTTTGTTTGTGTTTTTTGAGGACTTCTTGTTTGTTCTTTTTGTTTGTTGTTGTGTGTGAGTGTATTATATGTATTATGTAGTATGTGTTGTGTAGATTTTGTTTTAGAGATGGGCAACAATGTACAAAGTTCTTTGGCAAAATTAAAAGCAAGAAAAAATTACAGGCTGCTGGAGACGATACTAGGCTTTCATTACATGAACGACTGGGTACATTATTGAGGATTTGGGGTTGGTTTGAGATAAGGCATAAAAAAGTTGTATAGGCAATTTTTTCATGCTTTTTTACCTCAATACAAAAGACAACCAAATATGATGTGTGCAACTTCAGCTAGATAAAGATCAAATTTATTCTATATAGGCTGAAATTATTGTTCATTCACAGAATTTTAAAGTAAAATAGGAAATTAACGGTTATAAGTACACTGTCCATTAATTAGAGCATGTTTAAGGGCTAAAGGCTTAAAAAATTATAGCAAGTTTTTATTTGAGAGAAACACATAGGTCTCAGAATGTATGGCTGAAATGCATTTCCAGTTCTTAGGAGAAGAGCTCAGGATCTAATCTTTCATAAGAATGGTACTAGATAGGCTAATAAATATGTTTGCCGTAAAGTTACGGGTCAATGCACGTGTCAGTATTTTTATTATATTTAAATAAATTTAGTTCATAAACATTTTGGCCCATAAAATTACATGTTTTAAAATATCTTGAGGTTGTAATGAAAATGAATATAATTTCAGTTAAAAAATGCTACTACCAAAAAAAAAAAAAGTTGTAAGGTCTCTAGTTGGAAGGAGAAAAAAAGAAAAAAACCCACTATGAGGAAGAAACTTTGCAAAAGCTTGTTCTGGGAGCAGTTACCACATATTGATGTTTCTGAAATAAATATGATTTTTCAGACTTCTAGTCTGGCTCTGTGGCAACCCTTCAGGGAACTGGAGAGTAAAATGCAAGAGCAGGACCTAGGTTAGGTAAGCAGTCCCAGATTCAGGAAGCTGGAGCTCCCATACATGATAGTGAGAGAAAGAGTCAGGAGAGACCTGGCTCTTAAATGTTATAGCCAGCAGCTTGCCAGGTAAAGCATCTGAGTTCCTTTGCTGTGTAGGTAGGGGCAAAATTCCTCTCAAAATGTTTGTCCAAGGTTTGTGAACAGATTGTGTCTTACAGTTGGGATTGAGTCTATGAAAATGTGCTTTTTATCAGGTGTTGGCCTGAATATATTGAGATGCTCTGGGTGAAGAAAAATGAGTAATGGCTGGGCTTAAATGTCTGGGAAGTGTTTTGCAGTGTATGATGAGCTCTGTGTCAGAGTTTAGTGCATCCCTTAAAAATGATTTCTCTTTGAAGGTGGGTTCTTGGTTAATATTCAGAGGTTTATTAACTGATGTTAACTAACCTTTCTGAACAGGAAGAAGAGCAGTGAGAAGCTATAATTCAGAAGTAATGCAAAGTGTAACCTCTTGTGACTTCTGTGAAAGTGATTGCCACCTTTGCCACCGAGATGGTTCTGCAGCCTTGCTTCAGCACTCTTCACTGGCCTCCTTGTTCTGTATACTCTTTGTTCTTCATGTAAACTTGCAGTGCAGTTGGGTGCTGTAAAAGGAAACAGATTATGTTTCACATCTAAGGTTTCCATAAATTATCCAAAGAAAATTTTATGTTCACATACCAGCTCGTCTTTAGTGATTACCATGACCAAACTCCTGCTGTGTTCAGGGAGCTGGGCTGGCCCATATGGTAAATTTCTGGCTGTGCCAGAAAACTTCTACACGTGTCTGCTGGAAAAGCTTTCCAAATGTCAGTTTCATACTGAATTTATTTTCTGAAGAAGCACAGAGTTACTGAGAAGGCAGTGTGATAAAAAGTAAGCTTAGCTCCACATTCCCACTTTGTTTTTACCCCAGCTTCCAACTGTGCTTGTTTTTTAGGGATGTTAGTTTACCATGCTTTTCCAAAACACTATCTGCTTCTCCATTAGTGTGTTGATAAGCAATGATATGAGCTTGGTATCAGAGCTCACTTCTGTTCTGTTCTGAAGATGTGATGCTCAACATAAATACTGAATTTCTCTGTGTGCTCTCATGGAGAATAATATGAAAAAAAAAGAAGGAGCTGGCTTCGGAGCAGATCTAAAGAGCCAAAAAGTACTGCATTTGCAAACTGCTGAATGCTCCAGAAAGTTGTCAGTCTTCTTTTTTTTTTTTTTTTTGAATCATTACAGAGCAGGTAGGTGGATTTTTTTTTTTTTGTCAATTCATAAGCTAATAATGCTTGAAAATAATGCCTCAGGATGTTCTCATGTGTTCTACTCTGAAAGGCTTTTTACTGTAAATGTGTCAAAGATAAAGTCAGTTTATCAGACTTCATTTTTACAGGGTTATGCAGAAACAAATGCAGTTCTCTTTCCATGTGGGAATGCTGGTGTCAGCTGGCATATATTTATGGCCAGATGAAGGAAGTTTGCTTTGAACCAGTTCTGGTTTTTTTGATGTCTCCTAGAAGTATCACTCTGGGGCATAGTTTATGTCTTTCAGTATCACTCTGGGGCATAGTTTATGTCTTTCAGTATCACTCTGGGGCATAGTTTATGTGCTTTCAGTATCACTCTGGGGCATAGTTTATGTGCTTTCAGCGTCACTTTGTCAACAGTTCAGGTGGCATACCCCAACAGTTGTTTACTGCTCTCAGTGCCATGTGAGTTGGTGGCCCTGGATGCCATCTGTGCTCCTGTTGCTGGTGGTGGGAGAGGCTTTTAGGAGGCATGGGCTGCATATGCATTCAGTCCAGCCAAACAATTCACACGCGTACTTTAACCACATCCATGTATGCTCAAGTGCTCTGCTGGAGTGGAATGGAGGAGAGGGATGATGAAAAGTAGTGGCCACTTTTACACTCAAACCTGCTCTTTGCGCATGGGGAGAATTACAGATCTCTGAGTGTGGAAATGTGTGAGCTTGGGAGCTTGTTGCTCCTGAGTGAGTGTATGAATGCCTTCATTGTCTGGCAGCCAATCTGTCCTTCTTGTACACTACCTGTAATATCTAATGCTTATTTCTTTCTGATAAGGCAGCCAGGCTGTTACACTCATAGTTACTGAAATGAAGTTAATAGCTGTCATGCTGACTAAGAGAGGTGGAAGTTTTAATTTCTATTGATTCCCTTTCTTTCATACCTTTTTTAGACGGAGTGTGTTTCTGTGCACATGTAATAATATGGCAGTCACTTTCCTTGAGCAATTTCTCATTTTTATTCCATTTTTCTACTGCTTAAAATGTATATTTTTGTATTTATGCTCATCCATAATGTTGTTCACAAAGGAAATTTTACATATTAGCATGGGAAGAGGCCTGAACTTCCTGGACTGGGGGTGCCTTCTATTACCAATGTATAGGTTTTAACTGCAGAACTAGTTTAGACGGGGTTATTTGCTTTACTTCACCTGTTTTTGGAATTTTCAATGTTTTTCACAAATTTGGGGTTCTGTCCTGTTTCATAGGCAGAGCTTAGTCCTGGTTCTTCATGGTCATTCATGCTTTTTGCTTGTCCTTGGTGTGTTTTGGATTTAGCCTTTTGAGTAGCTAATTAGTGCCTGAGCAGAGTGTGTGTGTGGCTCTGACTCACATGAAGTAATGTATTTATTGAAGCCAAACACACTGCTTAGTCAGTAGGATGCAGGATCTCACTCCCTGTAAGCCATTCACTTGGTTACATGGGTCCAAAGCTAAGACAAATGAAGATACAGCATTAAACACATCTCTGCATCTCAAATTCTTTATTCATTTATGGGAGCCTAAATCCAACTGTGCCAAGTTTGTAAGATCTGGAAAAAATTCTCATCTAAACTGGGATGTGTTTTGTTGTGGGTTTGATTTGTGACCTATGAAAGTTGGTCTTCTCTTGTCTTTGAGAACAGCAGACTTGGCATGTCATTTGTCTCCCTTTAATATAATTTCAAAAACCTAAAACTCACATACTTCCAGGTTTTACTATATGCAGGGCTTTTAATAGGGACATTGGTACCTGATTAATGATAGGATAAAGGGGCTTATTTTCTAGACAAGATGTTCTGGAGATAAATTGCTCTTTTGCAGTAGATAGTAGGAATAAATTAGTTCTGTTTTGCATGCAGTCCAATCTTCCTGAAAATCCTCCAAGAAAAACAGATTTAAACTGCTTAGTTGAGTTTTAGACAGTGCAGCTTTTACTAGTATTCCCTTACATTTGTTTTTGAGACAAACAGCACATGTTTTAAAATGACTTTTGGCTGCCTTGCACACTATATTAAGAATCATCAGTCATAATGTACCATGTCAGGGAAATTGTTGGAGTCAGTGAATAAACATCCTCTTTTATTTTACTTCATTCTATACAGAAGGCATTTTATTGCAGGCATCCAAATCTGCGTCTGTATCAAGCTATTTTTAAGAAACCGTGTACATTGTATGACTTTAAACAAATATTTACACTAGGTAGCCTTTAACATTCCTGCATCAGTGCCTTCAGGCCTTCAGTCACTTTACAGTAGTGGCTGGTGCTTTGAATGAATTGTAGAGGATAAAATTTGTACTGTGGTGGCAGTGAATGGAATATTATTTGGCATTGTGACTTTTTTTTTTTTTTTTTTTGCTTTC
>JAYDZK010000169.1:82699566-82764647 GCA_034509185.1 Euphonia xanthogaster | reverse complement strand
TGGCATTGTGACTTTTTTTTTTTTTTTTGCTTTCCTCATCGTTGTGTGGGAACCTTTACACAAATGCTCAGGATATATATTATCCCCATTGCTCTATAACACCCATTTTGGATGTTAGGGAGGGGCGTGCTCCCACTGAAGTTGATAGGAAATCTTGTAGCAAAAAATCTTTTGGAACTCTTTAGCAATAAGGTCTACAAGGAGTTTTAAGGAGTGATGCTAAAAACAATCATGAAAAGGTATTTTGTGATGGAGTCTTCATGTTGTATTCATGTTTTTCTGAACATTTTTGCTGTTTATTGAAGTCTGAGTGTACGCTGGTATTTCCCATGCCCTTTTTAGCCACAGGGTGTCAAGGGACATGGTCTGTCTAGGGCCCTTAATATGCTATTGAATCAGTAAGAGATATTTATTTAGGATTGAGTCTAAAACAAAACTATAATGTATTTTAAAGGTGTTTCCCCCGAATTCTGCCTCTGCTGTCATCCATGATCTTAGCTGAGGGTTTCTGTACACGTTTCAATATGGGTGTCATTTGGAGATCTTCTGTACTAAATGCTTTAGTACAGAACTGGGGATGAGTGTTGCTTAACAGGCTTTGAGCACCTCAGAATCTGCAGGCTGGGCCAGTTTGGTTCCCAGCATGGCACCACCATAGACTTGTTTATGTTGGAAAAGACCTTTAAAATCTTTGGGTCCAACCATTAAGCCAGCTTTGCCAAGTCCACCACTAAACTGTGTCTCCAAGTGTTACTTCTATACTCTTTCTAAATACCCCCAGGGATGGTGACCCCACTTCTTCCATTGGCAGCCTGTTCTGATGCTTAACAGTGAAGAATTTTTCCTAATATCCAATCTAGACCTCCCCTGGCAGAACTTGTATCGGACAGAAGCAGTGAGGTATTCCCAGTTAGCTTCCATACCACATGCTCCTGTTCACTTCACAAGCAGGAGATTGTGGCTTGTGCACATCAGTGGCCCAGGATAAAAGGGGGAAATGGCCAGATGGGTGCAGGACAAACATGAGAGACAGATCCAGTGTTCATAGAATCATAGAATGTGAAGGAGTTGGACTGGCTCATCTTGTTCCAGCCCCTCTGCAATGTGCAGGGACACCTCTCACTAGACTGGGTTTCTCAAGGCCTTACCCAGCCTGGGTTTGAACACGGCCAAGGTTGGGGCATCCATAACCCTCCTGGGCAACCTGTTCCAGTGTCTTTACCCCTACAGTAAAAACCCCTAATATCTAACCTAAGTTTCCCTTCTTTCAGTTGGAGCTCATTTCTCCTTGTCCTGTTACTACAGTTCCTCAGAGTCCCTTTCTGGCTTCCCTGCAGGCCCCCTCCAGACACTGGAAGGTTGCTGTGAGATCTCCACACAACCTTCTCTTCTCCAGGTGAGCAGTCCCAACTTTCCCAGCCTGTCTTCACAGGCAAATCTGCCCTGGTGAAGTGCTCTTATCAGCTTCATGGCCTTCCTCTGAACTTGCTCCAACACTTCCATGTCCTTCTCATATTACAGGCCTCTCTTTTGCCTTGAAAGTCACTGTTGACAGTCAACCTAAAATACAATAATTGGTTTTATTCAGTTACCAAAATATTATCCTAGCAATATTTCTCTGAATGTGTTGTTCAAGTTGGTATGAATATTGACAACATTTGATTTTGGCTGAATCCTGCAGAAAGCAGATGCATATACATGGCTGTTACAGGCTGCAGTGTTCTGCAGTGTGTAATGTATGTGCATAAACACAAGATTTTCACAGTGCCCAAACCAACAATGCTCTGTAGTGTTCTGTTTTTAGGAAAGAATAGATTAGAAAGCAACCACTGCCTAATGGCATAATTTTTCTGTCTGAAACACTAAGAAAGAGGATTCAATTTTAATTCTAATTGCTAATATTATTTTTGTTATAACATTTCTTCTTCTGCCTTAAGTTCTTATGCAGTGAACCACGTCTCTGTGGTCCGAAGATTTTGAAATTAGATGCTTAATTTATCTATAAAATACAACAGTGGTTGTTACCTTTTCCCCATATCAAAATATTTCACTTCCATATTGTTTCTTATTAATTTTAATGTATTTCTGTGTGCCAAATGGAAATGCCATTGTTCTATTGCTATTCTATGCAATGCAATAAAGGCTGATAGTGTGCTGTATTAGATTAATCTAATGATTATTTTTCCTATAGCTTGTTTTCAGATAGGTATGAGCATTAATGCCTTATGTACTGCATTTGAGTCACCAGTACTCCAGTTTAAGGTTTATCTTTAAATTCAAATACTTTGTTGTATTTCTTAGTAGCTACCCAAAAACTTCATCAGCATTGCTTATAGCTTATAATGTTATAATATGAACTGGGTTTTTTTTTATTGTGGTTTTTAGTTTTCTTAGGTTGTATGGGATACTAAGTACAAAGAAGAAAATAAAAATATGCTGGCTTAGTGGAAGTATATAAGCAGGTATAATGTCCTGCTGACTGGCACATCTTGTCTTTTTCCATATCAGGCCTTAAACAATTTGAACAAAAAATTCTTGACTGCCTTGAGACATAGTCAGATACCCAGTTTGATCTAAGTTAGGATCATCATTCACATTTCCACTTTTGATCAAATCAGAAATCATAGAAAAAGAATGCTTTTATGAGCTGTTTTGAGCAAACAGAGGCGAACTAACATGCCAACTATGCAAATAGCTTCTCTCTTTTCAAGTAATAAAGCAAATGTTACGGAACTAGACTGTTTCAAAGGACTTTGGAAGATTGTAATTTGTTCATTTTTCTTCAAATAAAGTTTGCAATAGCTATTTTTAAATGCTATTAAAGATGACTTTTAATAATATATGTCTAATTTTTGCTTGTTTAACAATACTTGTAGTAGATCACAGTTTCTGTACACTGCTGACCACTACCCATCCTCAGCACTTTCTAGAGGTTTCCTCATCTGTGTTTTAAAGCTCAGAATTTAATAATATAAATAAAATTTTAAAAAAGTATTATAGCAGTGGCTTCCCTGGTTAGGCTGTAAACAGTCACCTCAATTTAAAATTCTATTTTGTTCAACATGAAGTTATTGCAGAGTTTGCTGGTGTCTGTAAAAGAGGTAGCATAAATAGTCTTATGTGATGAGCTCAGTTCAGGTAAGCTCCTTGTGGTCATGGAGAACATGAGGAACAATACTGTTGTGTGAAAGGGAAAAATCATCCAGATACAGAGCTAATTGCTGAAGTGGAAATAAAAGAGCACCAAGAAATTTTTATGCCAAAATATTTTATACAAACGTAATTGAATTGATGTGCAGAATTTTTTTTTCAGGTGACCTGCTATTTTAACTGCCATTTTTCATGGTTTAGAAGTTTAGTCTTCATGACACTGTCTTTTTCCTAATTTTCCTCGTAATTCTCTTGCTGTTCCTCCTGCCTGCCCTTGAAAGCGCTTCCTGGCCCATTTCAACTCTGAGGTCAACATCTGCCCAGCCTCACTTAACTCTTTTGCCCTGACCACCTCTCCTGTAAGTTCAGTGGCCATTTCTGTGCTGATGTGTAGATCTATGGATCTACCCTTTCCTTCAGAGCCTGTCAAGACTAAAATCTTCTCTGTTCTCATGGAGAAGTAGCTATCAGCTCAAACCCAGAAAGAGTGAAAAACACTTTGACTTGTCAGCACAGATTTATGAAGCTGAAATAATCTTTAACCAACCTAATAGCTTTCTGTGGTAAGAGAATTGGCTGTGTGCATGAGGATGAACAGTGGATAGACTTTATTAAGGCTTTCTCTCATACTTTTTTTCTATTTCAATATTGATAATAGTCTAAATAAAGCAAATTTGGAACATGAGATATTCTGATAATAGACCAGTCTCTAGAAAAGTGGTTTTGGAGCAAGCTAAATGGTAAAATGTAGAAGCAACCAGAGCTTAAGAGTAAGTATTTGTGCAGACATACATACCATCCCTTCCTACACAAGAAGTGTCGAGCAGATGCGTGTGTAAGTAGTGCATTAGTGGTGATTCACCTTTCTCCTGCCCCACGGACACCTTTAAAAGAGCTGTGAGCCCCCGCTGAGGATGTGCTTGTTGGTGGTGCTCACACTCAGGCTGCAGTACCCTGCTCCTCGTGTTGTGCACATGCCTGCCCAGCCCTAGCTGGGTGTTCATGTCTTGGAACCAGCCACGATCCTAGGCACAGCTGCTTAGGTCAGTGAGGATTTTAGTATGTCTGAAGCAAAGAATGAGAAATCATATCCCTACTAAAGAGGAATAAAATGACATAAGAAAGAGCCTCTTGGTCTGATTCGCAACAGCTGCCTACCAGGGAGACTATGGATTTTCCTGGGGATTCTTCTGGCTCACACTGATGGAAAGGGAGGACTGAGCTGATGGATACTTTAGGTAAGTGGATAGATATTTTGTTATATTTTTTTTTTTAGACAGGAATGCTCACTTAAAATGCTGGATCAAGTGGCAAAGATAGCAATATAAACACATGTGGAAATAATGTACTAGGAAAGTTCTGTGGTTTCATATGCAGAAAAAAGATAGAAGCCAACTCTAGCTCAGTGGGCAGCTAATTAAGCCAGAGGTCTCGGTACATTGTATTCTAAGTTCAGTACAAGAGCATGTATCAGCAAGATGCCATGTGATTTTCCCCTTATAGTTCACATTTTGATTTCAGGAATGAACTGTGCATCATCCCCATAGTGATTATTTAAAGATGGGGGAGTTGGATGTTAGATGAGTGTCAGTATGATAAATGTGTCTTGTTTGTGTGGATGATCATTGCCCTGATCAGTTGTTCACAAGTAGTTTAGGTCTGTAATTTTTCTGTTCCTGATTTTAATTGAATCTTAGAATAATAAAAACACAAATGCTTTTACTGTTCAACAACATGAAGTTTTACTGAGACAGTTGTAAGGAGTGATTTTGCCATTGCTACATATTCTGCTTGCTCCACATAAGATTGAATGCTACAGCTTTCATGGTTCCTTTCTCAGCTCCATCCTCCATTTTTCCAATACACAGAGACCAACCGCAGTCTAAAAGACATTTATTGCAGGATACAGGAGAAGCAAAAAAAGGTGTGAATTCTTTGTGAGGAAGCACAGCGTGTGGTCTCAAAGTGGTACCTCTCACCAAAGGAGTATGAGACTCCACATTATACAGAAAACAAGGCCTGGTGTGATCAACACAGCTCTGCCTCAGCTCTTCTCTGGTTTCATTCTTTTTCCATTCATTCATAATGAATTTATTCTCCTGCTTTTGCAAGAAGTAGAGCTGGGTTAATGCTGCATAAGGTCATACACAGGAACACTCTCTAAAGCAATCCTAAACTTCAAGTCCCTCTAGATTAGCACATTTCACCTGGCAACCAGTGGGGCACATCTGGTTTGCAGGAGATTTGAACACAGCCATTCTCCTTGGAGGTGATTGAAAACAAGTTATGTGAACTGCAAGCAGAACTGAGCAGCGGCAGGCAGGAGGTGCCTGCGGAGAGGGGCAGAACAAAGGCGGCTGCCTGGAGCAGGAACTGCCTGGCAGAGAGCATTTGTTTGTACAGTCTCACCCCAATGCCCAGGCACGAGAGTGGCTGTCTCCCACCTGGGGAGGCAGTCAGCCTCTGTGCCTGGTCTCTGGCCAAAACATACCTTTGGCAATGGGATGTGAGTCTGTCTGAGACATGAGAAAGCTGGCTGTGTGGAAGAAGGAAAGCAAGAGTGGGAGAAGGAGGAGATCTTTATTGTGGTTAATGTTGAACTGTTAGTGCTAGATCAATATATAGATCAGTATTCTGTGCTAGGGGCAACAAAACTGACTCTCCAAGCTGACATCTTGTTTCACAGGTCACAAAACATTCCTGTGTGTATTCAGGTTGCGTTTTCTTGGCCTGAACACAAACCTCTTGCTCCATATCCTGTGCACTGTGGATGGCTCTGTGAGGAATGTTCAGGAACAGAACACGCTGCTGTAAACAACCAGTGAGAGTCAACAGTGACAGGCTGAGGTACAAAAAAGCAAACAGCAGAGTGTGATGTATAAACAAGAGTACACTTGGGAGACATATGGTGCCCTTCTAAGCTACTGGCCACGCTTTGTTGATGTCTGTGATGGGAAACCAGTGCTCTGACTGTAGGGCTCCTGGGGGCAGAGATCAAGAATTGTCTAGGAAGCTCAGCCACCCTGGGAAGATTGAATGAATTAGAGTCCCTTGAAGCTCTGGGAGGTAGGGGTGCGGTTAAGATATTTCTCTCTCAGCTATGTCTAGCTATTTCAAAAACCCTTGAACATTGAGGAGAGTAATTATTACACTGTGACCATAAGAGGTAAGATTAGAACCAGGTGAATAAATTGCAGAAAGAAAGTTTCAGTTTAAACAGCAGGGAGAACCTTTTTAACAGGAGAAACAAGCTGTTGGGCAGGCTGCTGTGGGAGACAGCCTCCTTCTTTCTTCAGAAAGAAGAGCAAGTTAGCAAAATACCTTCTAATAATGACCCAGGTCTGTGTGAGATTGTCTAGGTGGTGGAGACAGAATAATAAATAATCTCTTGATGTCCTTCCCAGAGCTGTTTTCTCATGAGTTGATGTCTGCAAGCTCTGCTGCTATCACACAGAATTGGACAGTTTTTACAAGAGACCTACTGAAATGCATGAAGTATAACTTTCTGCTGAGGCTAAGGAAAGTGCTGAAAAACTCCTTTGAATATACTGGAGTTGTAGTGGAGTTACATGGTGATTATGAAAATCTAGGCCATAATTCCCTCCAAAAGTCATTGCTAATTCTTAAGAGCAAGGTAGGACTGCCTGGACACTTGATTTATAATAGGGTTCACAGTATGTGCAGAATGAAAGTCATTCTTGAAAAGGCTTCATTAGAAAGTAGAAGATCAAGTCCTATAAGAAGAGTTATCAGATACAGTGATCTGAATTTTTGAGCCTTTCAGGTGTTGTCTAGAAACAAGTAATTGTGACCCTGGAACCTAACTAGAGATTGGAGCCTGCAACAACAGAACAGCTGTTCTCTCATGCTGTTACTAAGGTCAGGCCAAATCATATCTTAGGTTTTGTAGATTTCAACACCCAGCTCCTTATCATTATAAAGAAATTTAAATGTTGTGTTTGTGACTGTGGTGGTTACAGCTGTGATGTTAGCTTATAGCTTGCAGATTCAATGTACAGACTGAGCAAACTACCTGGGGAGTGTTTTCATTAGTGGCTATGATTTTGTGCCAAGATTTGTCCTCCGTATCATATTTCTGCTGAAATTTCTTACTTCTTCACCATTTCCCTTCCCAAAGATAAAATCTAAATGACGGAGGTAACAAAACTGGAAAAATTCTACCAGATTTAGTGTGTGCTGAAGGCAGGCTGTTTAGGCAGGTCTGCACCTAGTGCCTTTGAAATACATCTACAGATGAGGCCCAGTCTTTCCTATTATTATATTTCTTGCTGTACTTAGAGTTTTGCTGCGTTTTAAGCATGATGACTGGCTGTGCAAGGGCCTTGGGAGTCCAGGACTGCAGAAGACCCCAAGAGTCAAGGCCCTTCTAGCGTGTCTCAGCCTTAGGAACCCTCATGAACTTTCTTAATGATTATCTCTGCTTTTGCTATTTCCTGGCACCAAGCTGCTGTGGAAAAAAAAAGTCTTATTTAAGCAACCAAATATCTGTCACGTATCCAACCAAATATCCTATATATATTTATATTTCTTATATATATGTTGCTATATAATATATAGCAACCAAATATCATTCACTGGTGTGCTGGGAAGTGCAGTGCAATGGGTGGTTGCTCTGTGTTGACCAACAAACTGCTGCTCCAGCCAAGACTATTGAGGATTGAACCTTGAAGGGGTTAACCATGATTTTTATCCTTATCAAGGCAAAGGATAAGAGGCTGCTGTAGGGCATCAGCCCCAGTAGGCTTTGGACGCTGGATGTGGCTGTTGGCAACAACAACCGACAACTTGACAAACCTGATGATTCAAAACAGAAGCAGCCTTGGGAGGCAATACTGAAGGTGATGTTATGGGTTATAAAACAAATAAGGAATTTCTTTCTCCCTGGTGAGAATTCTCACTACCTCCATAAGGGCAGCTTGGGAAGAGAACAAGCAAGGACAGAGAGATGTCCTGACATCATTAACTTTTAAGCTCTTGAAAAAGTTCTTCAGAACTACTCTGTGATTTTCAATTATGCCATTAACATTTACAGAGGGAATTCTGTCCTGGTTGTTCAACAACACTGCTTGCTAGAGCTGCTAGTGACCATCCAAGGGGCTCAGAGAATTACAGAGTGCAGCCAATAGAACACGTTTATCAGGGAGAAATCAATGAAACCCAACCCGCAGGATTATGTGGAGGCAGCTATAAGTATAGGGAGAGATTTTTCACCTCTGCAACTTAAAAAATTTGCATATCCACATATGAATAGAAGCACAGAAGTTTGTTATTTTCTGTTCTAGGCTTGCAGCTGCATATGTAAACACCTTACATTTGAAATCCTTCCAAAGATGTGAAATGCCCAATGGTGTAGGTCTGATATCCTGGCAGTTCAACTCAACATCTCCAAATGAGTGCTGATGAGGTATGCACACTCATTTCATACTTTCTGTATTTCTGTTCTTCTGGGGTGCTGATCCTATGAAAGATGATGCCATGATGCTGGATCACAGCAAATACCAGAATTGCTGCCCTTGAGTAACTTTAGCTTTACAGTCTGAGAAAACAGTTGATTGCATCAATTTTAAAAGACAGCTTCTGTGTTATTAATTTTTTTAAAAATTATAAGTTATTGGTGAAGGCAGTAATGATTAGCACAAATGGGTGCATGCCTTGCAGCACGTAGAGCACAGAGTCAGGAATGGAATTTTCTTTGGAGGCCACCAAGGAGTCCCAGCTGAGGCACCTTCTCAAAGTCCTGATGTAATGCTCGTCTGCCAGCTGTACATATTTTGATTTTTTAGGCTGCCATCAAGTACTCATGTTGAATATTTCAGAATCAGAAATACAGATAACTTTCAGTTCTTGGTTTCTGAAAATCCCTGAGTCCCAGGGAACTGTAAGTGATCCGCTCCTTTGAAAATGAGCTCACTGCTCTTCACTGACCTAACTATGGTTATAAGAGCTTACTGGTAAGTTAAGATTGGAAAAAAAATTGCCAATAGGCAAAAAATGAAAAAAAAATCTGCACACACAGTATTTACATGACTTGTGTGATGCCTAGTGGGTGAGCCTGGCAGGGTCTGAAAACCAGGTGACAAAAGAGATTTCTAATCCTCTTTCTCCTGATGCCAATAAAGAGCTCGGTGTAATTCTAGTTGCTGTCCTCAGCGCTCAGCATGCTGTATTAGATTTTATCTGGTTTTATTAGAGTAGTCCGTCTTTGTGCAAGTCTTTCCATACATGAGTTAAGCAGAGAAAATAAAGGAGGTAGAAATATTAAGTGACTACACTTTTTTCTTTTATTGACAGCAGAGCAAACAAAGCTTATGTACCACAGCTTATTTTTCATGAAGGAGGTTGATTCTCAGGCAGAAGAGGTTTACATTTAATTTGTTATTTAAAATCTCATTTTTTTGCTTATTTGGAGAATGCTAGCAGTTTGGAGAAAGTACACATTTAGCCACTGTCTGTTTCCACTGGATCCTATGCCTAACCCATCCTATTACAAGGTTCCAAAGCCGCAGGAACTTACCAAGTTTCCTTTCAATCTTCCAGAAGATCTGCAAGTATTTCAGTAAGTCTTGTGTAGAATCCTAATACAAAATTATATCCCTTAATTAAATAAAGAACATTCAGTTCAGTACCCGAAGTTTTTAAAACAGGTTTTTCTTATGAATTTAATTATAGATAGAATTTATAGCTGGTTTTATGAAAACATATCAGACAAAGTACATCACATATAGTCATTAAATTTTTTTGCAAACAAAGAGAATATCTTTAAAAGCTCAGGAAATGGTTTAGCCCCCAGATGCCATGAAGAACAAATTCCACTTTTGAAAAATCTCCTGTATGTGATAGTAAATGATGTACTAATTTTCTAAACAGATTTTCTGGAAACAGATTCTACTTTGGATCAACCTTAAGGAAAGCCTTTCAGGTGCTAAACTAATGTGAAACTTCAGGCATGCACACACAATATTCAATTTCAAACGGTGTGGTGGAGGAAAAATTGTCACTTCAGCATTCTCAGATAGGTCAGGACCTGGTGCATGTGCAGTTGCCACTGACTGCATTGTGAGTGGCAGATGGGACACCTGGCAAGTCCTGCTCCTGGCCCTGACCCACCTGTGCCAGGTAGCGTTCAACCATGGGGCAAACATATGGTCCTTACTGCAGACAACTCCCTGTCAACACATGGAACAGGGAGGACGCAGAAGGATGTGGACAGATGAAGGGACATGAGGAAATAGTGAGACAACTACGAAGCAGCAGGTAGATCAGTCTTGATTCATAGTATGTGTCTGGTAGAGCCCTGGTGAAGACAAAATTCTAAACCAAATCCTTGCAACCTCTCTTTGAATCTCATTAAAGCTACGAAACATCCACAACTATGAACGAACTTTTACTGTGTCATTACTGGGGCTTATTCTGCTTTGCACAACAGGTACTTTAAAGGTATATCAAGACCATTAGGACTGCTTTGACTGGGACCTGTAGTGGTGTCATGATTGATTTTAAGGGTCAGTGGAAGGACTCTGCTGGGATTTGAGTTCAGCTATAAAATTCTGAAGGAAATGCAAACGTGGGGATGAGAGATTGCCTTCTTGTTTAAATGTTTTTAAAAAGCCCTTCTTTGATTTTATTTCTCCCCTATGTAGCTAAATAGTTATTCTGGAAATATCATTAAAATGGATTAAAAAGGAATATTATTCATAAAAGAAGTTTCATCATTGCATTCTATTTTCTCCATGGAAAATACTAGGGTTTTGATGTAGTTGAATGTCAAAGCCCTGCAGATGTAATTGTTGTGTTTTTGAAAGGAAAACATTAATTAAATGAATGTGTCACTCCATGGTAGTTGCTGTTCCATCTCTTTCGTGCAGAACCTGGGAGTGTGAAAAGTCACAAAAAAAACCTGAGAAGTGAAAAAAATTAAAAGCACCCCAAAAATTGCTGGATCTATCTCCTCTTCAACTGTCTTCATAAATAGAAAGGATGACCACAGTGTTCTGGAACTGCCTTGCCATGCAGAAGGTGATTCAGAAATGGAGGAGGTCCAGAAGAATTATGAGGGTAGGAAGGAGACAGCAACAATTCTAAATTTAATGACATTGGAACATTTGAATCAAACCTGAACTTCGTTAAAGTTACCAAGCTTTTTTCTGAAATTTGGAAATATCAGAACAGTGCAATTTCTCCAGTGGTTTAGTATTTCACTTTTCGGATCTTGAGGAAGCAACTCAAATTGGAGTTAGCTTCAGAGAGCTCCTGCACCTTAGCCATGTATGTTGCTGAACACTGGAAAAAAGCCAACAGTTTTATGTCTCCAAGAGACTGACCTCCTTGCAAGGCCTGAGGAAGCGAAGTATTTTAGGTCTGGAAAAATCCTTATCATCCAACTATCCTGGAAATGTTTGGGTCTGTTGTATGTAACCTGTTAAGGGTTATGTACAATGGTGTGCAGCTAAAAAATATAGATGCTTATCTGCTGTACTTCAGAATGCTTTATGTACCATTCTCTATGCAGTATGTGGAATTTATGAACCTCTGGAATTAGCAGGTAGTATTTTTGATAGTTCATGCTTTGATCATTTCGTACTTTGTCACAGCTGGAAGCTCTATTAAAAAGTCTTGCAAAAGCTGAGTATTTGTTTGAAAAGGTTGAATTTTGAAACAATAGGAAAATAAGGAAGAAGTGAATGTAGATTAGAAGGAATATTTTACCTGCCAAGCACAAGAGCCTCCTGAGCACCCAGTTTTGAGAATTCAAGATGGCTCAGACAGCTGTTTGGGCCTGAGGTTTATCATCACCAGTGCATCAGGGGAGAAGAAGGAATATTGACCATGTTGACATTCTAGGAGATAGCTGCAGAAAATTCTCAGAATTTCTTGGTTTTGTCTTTTACTTCCTTTCAGTTTTGATGCTGAATGTGAATCTTCAAACTAAGATATTCTTGAGAGATTTCTGTTTTGAGAGCGTTTTATGATGAGTGCATTACATATCTTTGCAATGTGATAATTCAGCATTTTATGGCAATGATTTCACTCTGTAAAAGTTGTAATTCAAAAGAACTAGGGAAAAGACCATAAAACTTTGCTGGAATTGTAGAAAAATTGCAAAGTCTAACTCACCTAGCAGAAGCTTGGAAATTTCAGTGAGCTGAGTTTCAGATTTGATTCAAATATTCCAGATTCACTGAGTTGTGACGGTTTTCCTTAAATGATCTTCCTGACCTCGTTTAATAAAAATATTTTAAGAAAAATAAAACTCAAGACTGATTTAGTCTTTGACATTTCAGAACTTTGGTGAAGGGCAGAGGTGTAGGAGTGGTGTGTGTGTGTGTGTGTTTGCACTTCCTTGAACCCTTTTGATGATGTTGAAAATGATACTATTTTTCTCAAAGTATCACCTCAAAGACTCCAGTGACAGTAGTGCATATTTCTCTCATTATGAATTAGAAAATATCGGGTAGCATGGAGACCTAAACACACCTGTTATGTACAAGACTGAGTTTTAAGTCCTACATCACATGAAATCTTAATCTCCCAACAAATACTTAAAATATGCAGCTATTGTTATCCTCTTCTAGACTGATTTTCTATGGAACAGAAATATGAATCAAGGATTAAATAAACTTTTTACCAAAAATGTTTTTTAAATTTCTGAAGTCTAGGTAAAGGAACTATGTAGTCAGAAGTCATATCTTATGGTAAAACAAAATTTTTTTGGTTCTAAAAACCTAACATAGATCAAGGTTTGCACCAAAGTCATAAAAGACGTAAGAAGTGGCATTCAAACAAAAACCAAGCTTTGGATTCTGGTGAGGCAATATTGAGTCAGTTGCTTCAGAAGAAAGAGCTACTGAAAACCAAAACCTTAAGCCCAAAGCCTCCCAAGGAGAAACAGCTAATTTTGGCTTAGTATGTGTTTATCAGTCCTTAAAATTTCAGTTTCATGGCTCCAAACTCATAAAACAATGAAGAACACCTTTAATATTAGCAGATGAATATGTTGCTACCATAAGGGAGCTCCAGTCAAACTGCTGATGAACTGTACTTTAGAAACTGGTTTAACTTCTTTTTCTATCAACATCACATAACACCACGATCTGACTTCTCCAGAGTGTGAATGAGGTAGTGTTAAATTAAGGTTTCTAACTCCATTTAGTCCCTGCACAACAAAATGTTTCCATCCGTGCTAGTAATCACATGGATCACATTTCAGGACGAATGTTATGGATTTGCTAAAGCAAAGGAACTCCAAACTGGATTTTCTTGCACACAGATTTTCTCACTGATTCCCACAATATGAATATACTTAAAGTGTGCTGAAAATGGGTTTGGCACTATGCACACTGTCTGGTAAAATAGTCCTTCAGCTGTCTTTAGACTGAAAAACAGACTGACAAAAGTTTAACTATTGAGAAGGCAGATAGCAAAAGAAACTTGAACACATTAGAAGAACTTAGCTGCAAGTGTTATGATGAAAGACAACTAATTTTTCTCAGGAGTCTTCATGTCCATTGATTATAGCCATGACCCATTGCTTAGAATTAATAAACTGAATTTATAGACTAACATTACAGGATTTCTTTCTTTCTTCCTGAATTCATATGAAGTATCATCACTTACTTTGAAAAACAGCATTTTTACTGCATAACATATTGAAGTACTGAGTCTATTAATTTTTTTCCAATGTTAAAGAATGCCTAGCAATAAAAGTGAGCCAAATATCAGCCTTGGCCACTCAGTGGTGTGTTCTCCAGATGACAGTGGATCAAATTGTCATTATACACAGAGATTCATCCAGAGATTCTGGGCACCCTTAATTCCCAGGCATGCCAGAGAGGCTTAGGAGTGCTCAGAAATTTGTAACTTGTGAGGCTTCTAGATGAGGTCCTGGCATAGTGGTTATTCAGACTGATGAGCTCTGTTCAAAGTCTTCCTTTCAGGGAGGCATGAGAACTACCATCTAGTTCATAACCCATTCTTCCCTCCTGGGCAACATCCTGCCACTTACAATCCCAGAAAAATGAAATGTATAGCCTCTCATTAAATTATTTTTTTTTTTAAAAATTGGTATTTTTAACTTGCAAAGTTAGTGATGTTTTCTTCATTGCACTGGTCAGGTTCCAGTGCAACTTGAGGTGACCTGGAGACACTGCTGGCCTGAGAGTTTGACACAGAACCAGCAGGAGGGACTCTATAACAGCCCTTCGTTCATTAAGTGTTGCTAGAGTCCCTGAAAATTTTTCAGAACTGAACATTCACAAATTCTGTATTGTGGGCCACAGGATAAGTGACAAAATTTTGGCCTATCTTCTTCATCTCCATGAAAATTGTATACAGTTCAGATTAATCAAACCTTAGCTGGACAAGAGTGAGTCAGCCTCCTCCGGTGTCATCTGTCCTAGAGGGGGGATCTCTAGTAAAGACTTCCCTGTTTTCTACTCCCTTTCCTTGTTGACATTTTTCCACCCAGAGCTTTACCTAGTCAGCTGTTGCTGTCTGCCAGGCTTTTCCATATCTCTTCCCTTCCAGTAGCAGGTCACTCTTAGGGTTGCCCTGAGGACTCAAGTGCAGATTTCTTCCTCCTCTCCTTCTGCCTCGATTTTGTTGACTTCACTGTTGGGGTTTCAGCTTCTTTTGAGAGAGTTTATGACTATCCAGAAATTACCTCTGCTAGGAAATTATTCTTTTCCTTAAAGGAATGTGTTCTTAAAAACAACACTAACCTTTCAGGGTAGACTCAAGGGATGACTAATATTTTGGCATACTCTCAGCAGTTCATATTCTCTCCTCTTTCTCTTTCCTTTCAGTTCCATTGTGTGGATTTCTAACTCTCTTTAGAGTAAAATTGGAAAGCATATCTTTGTTTATTTCTTTCACCACACTGTTTTTTTCTCTCTAGTTCATTTTCCTGCTCTGGGAGTAGAAAGTACTGTGAACAGATAACAGTGAATAAGCAGTGCTTTAATGACCATTGTCTTTAATTTCTCAAGGTTCTGTCAGATAAGCTTTTTGTCTTCCTAATTTTTTGCCATCTGTGGTGAGGACAATGCAAGCCTTAGGATTTTTCAGTAGACATCTGTAATAATTCTCCACTTTCTTTCTTTCATCTGCAGAAATTGAGCTCAGTCTATCTTCTTCAGAATCAAAGGGTTTGGAAAGTATAGATAGTATAAATCTCTGTTCCTTTTCTCTCATCCAGCTGAAATGGTGTGGGTTTTTTTTTTTTTTTTTTTTTTTTTTTTTTTTTTTTTTTTTGTGGAGAGGGCCAGAAGATTACTGAGATGTCACCAGTCTCCTCTGCTAAGTTGCATAATTGCCAACTTGAAAAGGTTCCTGGATGCTTCTCTTTCCCAGCACACACTGTTCTACTGTTCACACAATTTATTCTAATATTTGTCAGGCATGTAATTCCCCTTTTTTGGATTTTTTTTAAACACTAGTCAGCCTGAAGAACTCATGAAATGTGTGTTAGTGCATTTTCAAGGAAGACATATTGGGAATGATTAATTCCTGAAGGACAAATGGATGAAAGCCATTGCACCTGCTGACTTCCAGAGCAGTTACAGTCTCAGAGGTGACTTCAGGGCCAGGTTTCCAGCACTGTTGACCTCCTGTATCTTCTGCTGCCTTTGGTTGGGGTGGAGGAAGTGGCCTGGTCCATGTCTGCTTGGGGACAGCCATGTGGAGACATGCACTAGCATGAGGCATCCCTGTGACCTCACTGAGGCCAAGAGAATGCTGGGGACACAAGAGGCTTTCCAGATCCTTGACCCAAGGCCAGCTGCAGTAGATAATCCCTTCTGGCAGCTGACTGGACTCTTCCAAGAACAGTCTGGGAGCCCACTTTGTTTGCCACCATCTCCTCCATTTAGTTCCCATGCTGGGAATCTCATTTTCATCCACATAGTTTTGCTCATTAATCTGTCATTTATGCATATGGGCTGAGCTGCAGAAAGCATGAAAAGGTGGTCACCAACAGTGTGTTTTACTGCCTTTTTTTTTTTTTAAATAGTTCTTCAATGCTCAGTGTTTTTCTAAAGAATTAAACAATGTTGTTTGTCATGATTACTTTTTTCCGTTTCCATCCAGAGATG
This sequence comes from Euphonia xanthogaster, assembly GCA_034509185.1. Taxonomy (NCBI): domain Eukaryota; kingdom Metazoa; phylum Chordata; class Aves; order Passeriformes; family Fringillidae; genus Euphonia; species Euphonia xanthogaster. The sequence continues at coordinate 82,748,388 of JAYDZK010000169.1, read as the reverse complement.
AGTCTCCTTTTAGCATCCCACTTTATCCCATCTCATCAGCTCAATGCTGTTGTAGGATGAATGAAGTACAACGGACTTTCTGTAGGACAGCTGCTCTTGGAGGCACAAAAGCACAAGTGTCTCAGAGACAGAGACGTGCTTGTAACGTGGAGACTCCAACAAACTGCACTTTAGTGATAACAATGGGGGAACAAATGAGCTCCAGAATAGTTTGGGTAGCTTGGAATCATTCAGTGATCCCACATGAAATACCACTGTCTCTTTTTTTGCTCTGTGCTAGGGATGTAAGCAGCACAGGCAGGTAGATGGGAGCCCCAGGGAACTAAAAAGGAAAGGCACTGTCCATCAGGACTCTTTGACAGTGACATTCCCCTCTGTGGTCCAAGATCAGCGAGGACAGACACTGCAGCGTGTCCCATAGCTGGCAGAGGGGATCAGCAGTGTGCTGTCCAGTTTGCTCTGCACCTGTTGTGAATGCCTTTCTGCTTGGCTCACTTTCCTTTTCCTTGATCTGATGTAATTTTTACCGATGAAACATTCATGGAAAGATTCCAACAGACCTCTAGTAACTTTTTCCATTGAACAATGCTTTATCCTTTTAAAATAGTTTCAAATAAATATGTTAGTAAATAGAGATAGGAAAAAAAATTAGGAACATAAGGCATTTTTGGAGGATGAGCAAAGACCACCCGGTATATCACATATTTCCCTTACCCACATATCTTCCCAGCCCAGCTCCAGCCAATTGCTGCACAAACAGTTCTGGTATTACAATCCTAACTGTTTTATTGGTTATGTCTAGATTTGCCACAGTCATAATTAAAAAGTTTGCTGTACTTGCGACCAAAGAGTCACAGAACATCCCAGAAATGATAGAAATCAGGGCTGCTAGGAAATTTAGCTGATCATTATTTCCATTGTTTCATGACCACTTGACATGCCTGACAGATATTTGTCCAACCTGCTCTTAAAAGTTTTGTATCTGCCATTGTATTGCTTCGGTCTCCCAGCTAAACCAGTGTTGCACTTCAATAATCACCCCTCAACCTCTGCTGTTGCCTAACAGCAGGAATTCTTGCTCCCAAAAGTTTCCATTCTGTGCCTCCAATGAAATTTGTATTGGGATGATATTTGGAACTGCAGATATGTTTTACTCTTCCTGAGTGAAAAAAGGTCAGCCCAGAGTTTCATTGCATAAAGCCCACTGACTCAAATTAGAGATACAATTTCTCACCTGCGCATTCAGAAGCAGATTGTTTTTGCCAATCACAGTAGCAACAAGGATAGCCTTGAGAACCTGCTTCTTCTTTCTTTCCATATAAGGCTTTCTATTTATATAGGTGCTCATAAGAGAGAGTGTTCCCAGGGCTGTGGCACCTTTGGCAGACTCTAAGTGTGTTAAAATGATCACTTTCCATTTCCTTGAGTGTAGCCCTGAAACAGCAAGATCAGAAGGAAGGAAATGAGTTCATCCTTCTTCCATCTGCAGTTTTATGTCCCTCCATTTCTCACCCACCTCCTTGCAGGCAAGGAATACAATTCCCACTCAGAGACTAATAACTGCCTGTGAATTTGGTGGGGGAGGGGGATATTTTCCAAGATATTGAGCTCTAATAGAGAATTTCCTGCTATATTTCTGCTCCTTCAGCAGTGGGTCTCAGCAACAGCACCTTGCTAAGGCAGGTGTGACCAGCTGCTATGGGGAAAAGAGGATGTCTCTTGAGAAATGCCAGGCTTCCCAAGACTGGTCTTATAAATCAGGTCTGAAAGACAGCCCATTGCCAGCACAAGTCTGTGGAGAGCCCACGTTTGGTATCTCCACAAAAGGAAAAGCCTCATCAGAGGTGAGAGACTGAGCTGATTAGCTGTAGCCTCTGAGCAGAGCCAAACCACTGCCCTGAGCAGAGCACAGCACCATCATCTCATCTCCAGAGGACACAGGCTCTTCCTGTGTTCCAAAGTTCATATCCAAAGAGAAAATAAGTACAAGAGCACAATCCTTTAGCCATCTGGTAAATGGAAAATTCAAACTTTGCCATGGAGGTTGCTAATCTCCTCCTGGCAGTGGGGATGCTGACCAGACACCCTGATGCAAATCCAAGCTGCAGAAGGCAGGCATACACCTGTCAGGAAACGAGAAGAAAGCATGGCTCTTCCCACTGCTCGGCACAAGCAGCCAGTGTCACCTCCCCGGAGCCAAAGCCCGCATGTCTCAAAATGCTACGTAATGCAGCTGGCAGCTCCAGCCAGTGGAGTCAGTGCTTTTAAATCAGACTGTCCCTGGTGCATCGCCCTTGCCACATCCCATGGTCGTTCATTTATGTGGTCCACATGCCTTCCAAGTTGTGTATGCTACACAAATCTGAGAATAATGCTGGCAAGGCAACTTTTCATCCCCTTCTTTGTGAGCGTCCTATCCTCAGCAAGAGGAAAGTGAGGAGACAATTGGGTTTTATTTTGCCATGTCTACAGAGGGGCAGAGATGAGGAGTAGAAGGAAAGGCAGCAAGCAAGTGAACTGCTGGTCCTGTTTTAAAAAGAAATATTTAGGCTCCGATCTTCGGAGATCGGGGATATAAGTCCTGAAGGAATGGGGGGAAATCCTAAAATCTCAAGGTGCAGTACCAGAAGCTATATGGGAAGAAGCAGAATGCCCTGACCTGAAAGCCCTGATGACATTTGTTGGTTTCAGACTCAGTGTTGGTTTTCTTTTTGAAGCTCCTGCCAGCTTACCTCATGATGAACTGAAGTTTGACTCTTAAAACTTTTATCTTGTGAGGCTCAGAGCACTCTAGACCCTCTCTGGACTTGATCCAGTATGTATCTGATGAGGAGTGGATAGACTGGAGTGCCTGACAGCCACAATACATGCCATTGATAAGAAAGCAATGCTGGGCTGGTTTCAGTCCACGGCAACAGCAAACCCAGCTTGCTTCAAAGTGCTCTGAGGGTCGTGCCTGCCTTTAAATCATGGCTGGCAGGTGGGAGCTCTGGGCTCTCCTTGTCTTCCTTCGATACATGGCGTGCAGCCCAGGGTGACACAAGAGCTCTGACAAGCCCTGAGGCTGGGTCTGAGGGGACCCTCTGGCTGCTGCTGGCAAGGCAGGCAGGGCTGGTCCTGGCCTTCCCTGCTTTTGGCCAGGGCTCTGCCCTCTAGAACTGCATCCTGTGGGAAGCCTGGCCCAGGCAAGAGCTATGCAGCAGAAAAGACTCATTTGCTTGGCCTGGCTCTTTAATCAAGAATGGTTCATTTTCAGTGAAGAGCTGTGTCCACAGGTAAAAGGAAATGTCAGAATGGATTGCCAGATGTAGGTGCCTGGTTTGAGCCCAGCTCGGGTGGGGATGTTTTTATTATCAGTAATTAAATGCAATGGAAGAAAAAAAAAAGTGAGACATATCCTGTTTATAGACTTTCACTTTAACAAAGTAAATTTGCTTTTCCTGCTTTTTGCTTCTTTCATCTCTCTCTAAATGGGCATTCTATCTGTAATATTTTACAGTTATGAAGGATGGAGAAACAGTTCAGAGACTGGCATTATGTTCCCTTGTTTTCCCATCCTATTCCCATGGAGATTTAGGGAGGAACTGCTCCAGACAGCAGCATTTGGCAGCGTTTGGTCTTTATGTTTTTCTGAGCCCAGAAAGCTCTGTTTCTGTTTGATCCTGATGAGACTGGTGCTGAGGAATTTGCCACCAGTAAAAAGGCCACTGAACTTTCAGGGAGGATGAGACCACAAACATTTGCTGCTGCTCCTGGATGAGAAAGGCTAACTGCATGCACAGTAGCCTTATTTAACCTGCGTGCTGCCCCTCAGATGTCCTGACATCAGAACCTGCTGCGATGGCAGAACAGCGCTGCTCCGAGTCTGCAAAAGTCATCAGGATATTCTGCTGCTGCAGGGACTGGGGCCAAGCAGCAAAGACAATCTGCCTTTGAATGCAATCAAACATGAGTTTCTGCTCTGAAGGCTGGAGGGGAATGCCAGGAGGACAATTTGAGTGCTAGCAGGATGTCTGGCCCCGGGGCCAGGCAGTATGCCAGCCTGCTCCGACCCACTCGGCCACCACCGCCTGCCTCTGTCCAAAAAAATGCTGGGTCATTTTAAGAAGATTTGAAACCAAGACCTTCGGTCTTCCAATATTTAAAAGATACTCAAACTGTTACTGTGGCTACTATGGCTAAGGGCAAAAAAAATCACATCAAATTCTAATGAATATAATGACTTAAATTATCAGGATCAATGTCCAAGGGGAAAATGGCAGTGTTCCATTTTTATCATTTTAGAGCTGTTGGTGAGGACAAGCAGGACTTTCCTGCTGTCCCACACCAAATACCCTCCCATGGCCAATCACAGACCTCCCAGCCCCTTACCCTGTAGCCCTGCTGCCTCCTCTCCCGTTCCCTTGCTTGGTTTCTCTCATGGTTTGACACAGTAAAATGCTCATTGGAACACAAGAGCCCCCAGACCATTCCTGTTTGCAGATGTCAGGGAAGCTGAGCTTTGCCCCTACAGCATGTGTTGGTCTCCTATCTAGTGGTGGCTGTGGAGGTGGTGCAGCGTTGCCACAGCAGGGCTAATGGGGGTGCAGCCAAACCCCCCATCTTACCTTGGAAAAGGGGTTTGAGAGGGAAACCCTTTAGTAAGCAATGGGATTAATCACACCTGGGGTGTGAACGGCAGACTGGAAGTGCAGAACAAAGTGAAAAGGTGGCTTTGATTACAAGGATTCATAAAGTCATCAGTCAGAGAAACCCAGAGCTTGGGGAAAGGCCATGTTGCTTGGAGAGGGAGACCAACAGAAGCTTTCATTTTCACGTGTTTTTCTTGGTCCACAAAGCAGAGATCACACAGGGAATGCCGTACCCCAGCCCCACCTTGCCACACACCAGCTGCTGAGACATGAGCTTTGCAGTCCTGCCTCTCCCTGGGGGATAAATTCTCATCCTCTTCAGAGGCATTTCAGTCCAAACTGAAAGAATATTAACCAAGATGGCTTTGTGTGTGAGAAAAGGCAAACAATCAGTTGTACAAATGTGACTCCTCTGTGTGCAGAGACCTTCATTCTGTTTCCCTGAACTGTAAGAGAAAGGAGAAGGATTTACGTGGTAGAGTGGGAATGGATGCCTCACAGGGACAGAGACTGGAGAGGTAGCTGCTTGGAAAATTTCTGTGTGAAACTGAAAACACTGAACTTTAATATTAAAAAAAAAAAAAAAAGAAAACTTCAGTTTAGCTTTCAGCCAAAAATGGCAAATGATGGAAGAATTGTGGTTTCCTATGAAAAAGTAAGAGAAAAATTTCCAGGAAAGTTTTTGTCTAGTCAAAAATATTCTGTTCCATTATAAAATAAATAATAAAAAAAAAGATTAGATCAGACAAATTCTTCCCAGTCCTGGTTAGGCCCAGCATTCCTAAGAGGACAATACCCACTAGATGTCAGTGTATTGCCGTGCAATAAAAACAAATGAGCCAGAAATGTCATCAGGAGTTTTTTGGGATGAGGATATTTCCACTGTGCTGTCTTCTGTCAAAAATGTTGCCAATAGCTCCTTAATTTCTATAAAATTCCTAAGCTTTGTATTTCCAGAATTTTTCAAGGTTGTTGCAACACATTCCATGGACTATGCCAGCCAGATATTTTTCCACTACCACATCTAACCCCCAACTGACCTTTGAGTCCCCAGATCTTAAAAAACCTTTAAGCAACTTTTGAACAGCACATAAAAGGAGTGTAATCCCCCTGACATCTCTACCACCCCCACCTCCTCCTTCAGTTCATGGTGTTGCAGTTTTTCTAGAGACAGAGAAACAAGCACTTTATTTAGTTGAGGTGTGGATATAGAGAAAAAAAAAATCTGCAATATTTTAAATAGCTGAAGTAAATACCTCTCACCTTGATACCAACATGTGAAGAAAAACAGAGTGCATTCTATGAAACACAGATGTTAAAAAAATTCTATTATTTTCCTGCTCTCAGCAATTGTTCATTTTGGGATTCAGGTATTCCAAGCAAAGGCCAAAAACCCCCCTTTGAGATAATGACTGCAGAAAAGTTTATTCTCTCCACCATTTCTGACAAATGCTATGATACTGCAAACTGCCCTCCTTCACTTTTGTCTCTGAATTGATTTCAGTGGAATTTATGACAGTTGTATCACAAGAAAATGTGGCCAACATTTTCTAAAAGTTGTGATCTGGGTGGTGGGCTGTTTCAGAATATTCTGCTGCTTGTGTCTTCTTCAGTACTGTTTGCACCTTCTTGAATATTTATTTTGCTTTCAGAAAAATGTACAGCATTTACCTCTGGCAACAGGAGAAATTGTTTAGGCCTTAGATAAAAATGGAACTTTCTTTCCTAGATGCAAACTTCCATTTTAGGAGGCTTGCTCACATATTTCTGCTGCTGAATTCGAATTTGAATGTTCAGAAGATCAAAACTCCCTTTCACATACACATACAAACATAAAAACAAGTGAAATTCAGATTTGGAGTGTTTTGTATATGACAAGCCAGCTTTTCTGAATAGCACATACAGACACCTGAGCAAAATTTTAAGCACAAAGTCTGTTAGGGCTTCTGGGTTGAAGCCTTTTCTTGGTGATCAGTTGGGATTCCTTCATTCTCAGAAGAAATTCTCTTCTTAAGAAAGGTAAAACTTTTCTTCCGAAGATTTTTTTTCTTTTTGGAAGAATTATTTTGCACCCATGCATTCCATGATTTTACATATCCCCTATGGTTTTTAACACCAGATTATTGGGAGACAGTCAATTAGGAAAAAAAAAAAAAGTGTGTATCAGATCTGTATTTGCAAGACCAGACAAAATTGGAAAGAAAAGAAGAGCCCTCTTAGTCATGAAACTTTAAAGCCTCACTTTTCCTTACAGAATAGAGAATGCAGGAGTGAAAATTGAGAAACATGCCTCCTCGTGTTAAATACCCTCCTGCTCTGCTTAGTGGTGGGCATCAAGCCATGCTTCACAGTAATGCTTGTGGGAGAGACCAAAGGACAGTTTTGGCTGGCCACCAGTCCCAGGATGGTAATGATGAGAAGAACACATTTAATTAGAAATACTGAAGCATCACCTTCCCAGCCCAAGAAACTGCTGGGACTGAGCTGTACAAACTAAACTTGTGGCTGGCATAGGAGAAGTGTAAAAAGGTAGTTAATAAGCTAAGTTGCTTGGTGTTTATTGGACCTTAGCGCCAAAAATATTGTCAGTAATGAGACCTGTGCACATGCAACCTCTCAAAAGGAGCCTGAAGAGATCAGCAGCAAGAGTTTTGGGGAAAGCACTAGCTCCAAACGTGTTCTGACTGGCAAGCACTATTTCCAGCCACATTTGGCTTTCATTTACAAGTCATGCTTTGCACATGGGGTCTGTCTCGCAGGTGTAGCATGTTCCAGACAGCAGAGATCAAACGAAATTGGATAAATCTGCCTATTGAGACTTAACACATGATGTATACTGGAAGATATGATACAACACCTTTGGTCCTCTGTAGTTATTCATAAGCTGGAACATTGTCCTATTTAAAGAGGTTCACTGTAAAAATGTTGTTTAATTTGTTCTAGCCCAACACCTTCAAATCATTGTTTGGGATTTTCTTTGTAAGTGAAACAGTTTATGCGAGCTGTGACATCTCAGGTGGATCTTTGTTTTTCATCAGGTCCAGGCTGATTACACTGTCTGCTGCTGACAATTACTTCTTCCAGGTCTTTGGGAACACACAGTAATCAAGCAGTTGAAACAACAAAGGAGTCAACTTGCTCTATTCCTTTGCAATTTCACTGTTTTACAAGCCCTAGCCTAGAGGGTCATCAGAAAGCTTTAATTCTTGTAATGATAGTCCAGATATCCCTAGAAGATGGGAAATAATAATGCTTTTGGCATTAAAGTTTGTTCAACAAGCTGTAACAAGAGAAAGAAAAGTCCAAGGCTATTGTTTTTCAATATTGTTTTGGTTTGATCATTCGTGTGGAAAGAATCTTCTAGGAAATTTATTGCTAGTAACCCTTCTATATGATAAATTCTATCTAAAGAGTAATTGAAATAGTGTGAAGGCTTATATATTCTCACCATTTTAGAAACTGTGTTGTGTGGGGTTTTGCTCATGCCAAGGCTTAGATCATTGCAAAAATCAGGATGAGATAAAGATCCTTCTTTGGAGGACCCAGTGATCCTTCAAATTGTGAATGGAAAGAAGAGCCATCATGTTCTTGTACAGAAACCCAAGAAGTGTTTCATCCTGACGATGTATATTCTTCACAGGTAGCAATTTATTTAGAAATTATTCTGGTGTGTAAGAATTCTGACACAGAAGAAAGACAGGGGAGCCTAAGAAAAGGGGAAATGTTGCACATGAATAGGAATGGATCTCCAAAGTATTAGTACAATGAAAATCAATGTATAGTACTGCCCTTGCACTGAAGAAAGGTGGCTGGCTGGAAGGTGATAATAAGTATCAGTCAATCTAGGGAGGCATCTGTAAAGAAGAATATTAGCTAGGTCTTCTGAAAGAGAAGTGTATTTCTACAGTGGAAGCCATTTAGCAGCAGGCTGATTCACTTCCTTCTTAAAACCATTCTTGCAAATTTAGGACATGCTACATACCGGCAAGCAATGTGAATAAAGAGACTAGATCAACAGCTGAAAAGCTGTTTTACAAAGCCCTAAGAATGATATCTGCTCCACAGGAAGAGTTAAGGAGCAACTCCAATGCCCTGAAATCCTGCATCTTGTCTTGGTGTGATAACTTGGGTGACCAACAGGACTCAAGAGGGCTCCCAAGTGAAAAGCTGCTGTCCACTGGACCCTCTTTTTCAGGCTAGGAAATTCTGAGTCAGAGTTCTCCCTAAAGCACACAAAGGTGACTGAGTCCCTTACTGAAGGAGTACACACAATCTTCAATTTGCTGCAATGTGTTTTCCTGGGGAACTGTTTGTTTGGGCACTCTAGAGGAACATCTAAGGGACCCCACCTCTGAAATGTCACAATGGATCACCTGGGGACAGTAAATAAAATGGCCAGAACTTTAAGGTCTGGTTGGATATTTTTATGTTCCTGCAGTAAATTCTGCCAGTCACCAGTTGGTCAAATTTAGAGTCTGAATAAACAAAGTAATGCATAAGTGTGGGAGAGCAGCCATGGGGAGCAGCAGTTCTTTAGATCAACTCCAGAAAGAAAGTCACTAAGAAGATAGTGAAGAAGATTGCTTAAAACATAGGGCACAGCAAAAGATGAGAGATGGGCAGAAACTCAGGGGTGATATTGCTGGAGAGCTGGAGCAGCTGCTGAAAGGGATGTAGTAAGAGACTTGATCAGCTCAGGAGATACTAAGTTCCTGGGTTGCACTGCTTGGCTTGTTCATGGGAACAGAGTGAGAGTGCAGAAAAATGGGCAGATGGTGAGGTATGATGGCAAAGAACTCTCCAGAGGTGCTGGACAGACTAATACAACAAAGTGGTGCTGCCTGAGGTTGGGGAAATGCCAAGTACCTGCAGGCAAACACTGTGATACTGCAGACTGTGGAAACAGAAAGGAGAGGTGGGAGAGCAGAGTGGAACATTTTACGAAAAGCAGTAATATGCTGCTAAGATACCAACTACAAAAAAGTCTGAATCAATTTACTGAGAAAAGGATGTAGAAATATCTGGATAGATGTTTAAGAGTAAAACAAGTTGCTCTGCCAGGACAATCTGCCTTTAGACAGCTGGGAAGGAACATGAAAGGGGCTGACTAGCAGCAACCTTCAGCTGAAGTTTGCAGAGGGAAAACTTTCATGTCTGAAATCAAAGATGCCCAAAAGGCCTAAGAAAAACTTGAGAGATTTTTCTCAAGCATTGTTCTTGCCCTAAGCAATGCTTGGCAGACTGATTAGGATTCTTCTTCAAGGTGTGAATTTAAGTTAGTGTTAGGTCTGAGGCACAGCCTGAAATGTGATGGTCAGTGTACATGTTAGTGATTATCCATATTAATTATATGTAATAAGAATATATTATAAGTCAATAAGAGTGGTCTGGGGCAAAGGAATAGTTGAGGGATGAGTTTTTTGCTGCTGGGACAATGTTTAGCAAGGTTATTTTTTACAAACAATACTCCAGGAATCAACTGTTCCTTCCCTGATTTTTCAGAATGGGAGATTGTGACCCAATCTCTAAGAACGTCACAAAAAGAAATGAATGGAATTGTTTTGCCCATATAAAAATAACAGGGGAATGCTAAAATTCATCATTATTGGCAACCTCAGGGCACATTGCAGCAAGTCAGTGTTGCTGGGACAGTGCAGAGAGGTTTGGACCAGGTCTGCTTGCACTTTGCCGAGTTCACATCATTGCTTATTCATTTCTCACTTTCCAAAATATGAAAACCAGCATTTTTCATATTTGGATGGCAAAGTCAAGCTGAGTTAATTAAATCAGAAGTGAGAGGGATACCAAGTGATTTCATGGACCATGTCAGTTATGTTTTTTATGCAGGGGATTTTCTCAGTATGCTGATGGAAGAAAAATCATAATATTGTATTTTCCCCCAGTTTTAGTATGCATGATAAGTAATGCCCTTCTGACTGTGCTGTCTTGGTCAGGAGAGGTGTGGCAGCTCTTGACAAGCTCTGTGCCTGACCAGATAAATAACAGCAGGGCAGCCTTAGGATTCAGACAACCATCCAAACTGGTGGAGTTTGGCAAATTATTACATGTTCACTGAGTAATTCTGCGGATATGATTTAAGCATAGGGCAAATTTAAGTTACTGTTTTATAGCTTCATCCTCTTTTATTGCAGGCTGAGAAGTCTGAAACATCCAAACTAAGAGTTATCTTCTGTACTTACTCTGCTGGAAGAGTTACGATTGTAGACAATGGAAATTTTATATCACTTGTGATGGCTGAGCAATGGTAATGAAATATGGGTTCTACTGTTCAAGACTAAATATTGGGTCAAGTTTTGCCATCAGCATGCTTTGACCTTTATTTGCCCAGAGAGCTGAATAGCCCAATTTTCACCACTCAGCAGTCCTCCTTTCCACTTCCATTTTGTTCTGGCTGCTTTCCTCTCTCACCCCTGTGCATAACCTCGCTTATTCAGGCTTCAGATATGATTACATGAGGACCGGCAGCAGCTGGCAGATAACTGTGTTAGAGGGTTATGTAGTACAGACATAACCTCTCCGGAAACTGGAGGATGGCTGCAAGGATGATGCGTTCACGAAGACGACTACCAGAACCAAGAAAAATATAGCTATGGACTTAGTACAAGAACAGCAGGATTCGAACCCTACAAAATAAAATTTGATCTACCTTATATTTCTCTGTTTACTTTCACTGACAGCTTTTTTTATTTTATTTTATTTTTTTTGTCAGGTCTCTACATTTTCAAAGTGACATTATGCAGTGACTCTTACTATATAAGAAATGAAAAAAAAAAATTTGACTTTTATCTGAGACAGTGAGATGCACACCTTGGCAAAACGAAAATGTGTTTTTCTGGCCATTAGAGATATATGAAGTTATTTTATAGCTCGCTGTTCTCATTAATTTTTGCATGTAGCTATTCATCAACAAATATATAGTATGAGTAATTTCCATTAAGAACAGCTGTATTAAAGTTGCACAACTGCAAGAGATTACAATGTGGTCATAAACTAGTAAGTAGCTAACTGATTCCCTCAGGTAGCATTAACAGAGAGTAAACTGTACTGCCCTCATGCCTAAGACAGCTTTCCACTGATTTTCCATTAAGTGTTCTGTCAGTTTGCTGAAGTTTGCTTGTTGAAAGAAGCCAAAATAATATGCGTAAAAGAAGAATTAGTTAGAGGTAAGAGAATAACACTCTGGGAGTTTCTTTCAGGTTTGGGAAGTTGCTCTTTAATTTTTTTCCATTTTTCCAGGCACCATAACACAAACCACTTTTACCTGCTTCAGTGCTATATGCAGCCTTACAATGTCTTGTAGGATTAGGAGAAAGGTTTTTACGACATGCTGAAAAACTCTTCTGATATTCTATTTTCTTGTCTCTAATCTATAAATTGTAAGTATCACTAGTGGAATGAAGTCAATGTGGGATCAGATTAGAGAAGCATTACTATTGGTGTAAATAGCAACCATCAAAGAGAGAGTGAGAATGGGTGAGGATGTCTAAAAATACCCAAAGAGAAATATCTCAATATACACTGCAGTTATGTTTAAAATACACTTTTAATCTGTAGTCACTTGGTGATGCTCTTGAGTTGTATTTCAGCTTTGGGACTGATAATTTGCAGAAGGGAATGTACTACTTAAATATTCTCCCATTTCCACTCCTATCTCTAAGCTGAATCCAGAATTTAGTAGGGTCCCGTTGTACACTTCTAAGCTCTCTCCTAGATCTCTCTGCACAGACTCAATAAGCAAATCTGAAGTCATTGTGAGTTCTATGCCAGAAATGATCAGTCCAGATGGCGCGATGCATCTCATTATTTCCAATCCTCTGAAAGTATCCACTGAAAATTAGTTGCTCAGACTCTCTTCATTGTTGCTAGAGACTCCAGAGAGTACTTCATCTCAACTCACCATAAACCAATTCTCTTTTGACCACACAGGAAGCCTAAGCCTAAATGAGTAGATTCCTTTTTTTTTTGTTTTGTTTTTTTTGAGTCCTTCCTTAGTTTGTTTTCTGGTTGTTTTTGGCCTTGTGAGCTAACCCAGCCCAGTAGAGCAAAGCTGAGATACAGCAGAGAGCATGTCATGCTATAGAAACCATTCTGAAGCACATGACCAAATGTTCAGAGATTTCTGCAGTACCTCAACTGTAATAGGAACCCAAGGACCTAACCCATATCTTGAAACAATGGTAAAAATAGCTGCATCAGCTCTGCCCAGGTATTTCCAAGACTTCTTTTCGTGCCGGCTTCCCATGGATTCTCTGGGGAGCTGAGTCTTCTGAAACTGCAGCTGCTGAAGCCCAGGAGATGGTGGAGTCACCATCCCTGGAGATGTTTAAGAGGTGTGTGGATCTGGCACTGCATGAAGTAGTTCAGGGGTTACAGTAGCAGTGCCAGGTGGGTGATCTGACTGGATGATCTTAAAGACCTCTTCCAACCGTGATGTTCTATGATTCCATGATTCTCTGATCCTGGGACCATTCTGACACACTGCTGTTTGTCTAAAACAGTTAAATGGGGGTTTTAGAGTGATAAAATGATCTAGAAAGTTTTGACTTGTATACAAGGCCAGAGAACCAGTCACATTTTATCTTTCATCATATGTATCTTTCTGTAGCATCCATTCCCTCAGATGGGTATATCTTTAATATATTGACTACTTGGATTAAAATGTTATTGCAAAGCATAAATACTTACACATACACTTTATATTCTGTGTTTTAAGAGTGTGTAACAAAGGAAGCTACCTGTGTGATGCCAGAAAATATGCCTTAAATAAATGGTATTTTAAAGAAAATATGTGCAAGTTACACAACGGATGATTTTATATTTAAGGAAACTCAGTTGGAAGTGGGGGGACTTTAAAACCAGACTGAAATGTGAATGTCTTTTCATTGGTAATGTCCTGTCTTTCCAAAGTGTATGCTTGAAAGATGTGAGTTAGATGTTTTTACTTTGGCCTCATGATCTGACTAATCACAAGCTTAGAATTTGAAGATGTTGTATCAATACCAATTTTCCTTAAATTCCAAAGTTTTTTCTTGGTTGGCAGCAATTTAAATAAGATGCAGCAGACCCTGTCTAAATGGAACATTGCATTTATGTTGCTGTGGCATCTCAATTAGATACTATTTCTAAGTTTTATTATTGGATGTGAGCAACGAATAAACCAACAAGGAAAATCAATGAATGTCAGACATTATTTTCTATATTTGTTAAAACTGTAACATCCTGGGGGCTGCTTGAACCTGGTCAGCTTTATGGGAATGTGGTGGAAGTAGGGTGCACTAAACAAGCTGAGAAAGCTGCTGAAGTACTGGAGACGTGCTGACACTCCATCACCTGTACCAGAGGAATTTTGTTCTCACAGACAGCAAAGGTGCTCTCAAGGCAGCTTGTAAGCCAAACACAGCCTCCAGACGATGGCTGAGCCGTCACCTACCATGAAGACGTCAGTGAGGTTCACGTGAACTTGGACATTTAAATTTTTACTCCCCCTAGTCTGCAGTGCATTGACTGATGTTGCTGGCAGGTTTGGCAGCATTTTCTGATCCCAGAGCTCACAGAATCCCCTCTGCTCAGGCAGAACAGAATGTTTTGCTGCTGTAACTAAAGGGCAAGGGCACTTTTAACCCTCACTCTCGGAACAAAAAGCAAAAGCAGAAATCCAACTATAAATGTTCCTAAGCTTTCAAAAACAAATTACAGTTTTGCTTTTGGGTCTGAGTCCTCATCCTTTCTGCTCCATCAATGGAAAGAAGTAATTATCTGTTGAATCAGTGAATTCATCTCCAGCAGATTTCTCAACCACTATAAAGGAGTCTAATACATTGAACAAGACATCTGTGTTGAACATTTGAAGGAATGCTTATTACTATTTTGTCTCAATCAGTATTTTTCTCTCTATCTCTTTTTCAAGAAAAGAAAACAATCTCTGTATTCATCAGTCTGGTATGTGTAAAACATTCTGTTTATTTCTGAATGACCACAGGAAAAAATCTAAAGTTGTATGTTTACTGGAAATTGTATGAATTATATGAATTATTAGTCATACAAACCCCTTATTTTCATAAAACAAGGAAGAGCATATGTTTCAAATTTGACGTAAAATAAGGTCATCTTACAGAGAGGCAAAACCCCCTGAATTTCATATATCAGAAGAAATTCAGAATAGCTCTAAAGTATATTACCACAGCCTACGCCAGACACTGAAGACATTTTCTACTCCTTTCTCCACCTGTTTTTTTTTTTCCCCATACAAAACCACTATTTGCAAGAAGAGGGATTTTATACCAGGATTTGATTGTCAACTGAATGTAAATGATGTTTTTCAACTAGCATGTTTGAATATTGAGTATTAACCTGAGAGTGGGTGCCCTTAAAATTTAAATGGTTGCTCTTGCAATAGTTGCTAATTTTATTTGCAGATTTCTCCATCTCAAATATAGCTTACGCTGCAAATGACATAGTGAAACCAACTACTTTAGTAACCTCAGAATATAAGATTTTTTTGTAGAACTTACATTTTTTTTAGGCCAAGTGTTATAAACAGACATTTCACTGCATTCTAAACTATGTTTATGTGATGTCTCAATTAAAACAATGTGTCTAGGTAGGGTAGAATTGCTGGAAAGATATATATTGATCACCTTTTCTTTGGACTTGCTGTCTTGTTGGGGAGCAAGGGGCCAAAGATTGTAAAGCTTTGAGGTATGCTGAATGTATTAGGACTGGAACCAAGGCAATGCAATTCTCTACTCAAACCAATAAATTAAGCTGCATTCTCCAAGCTGCTATTTAATAATTGCTGATGATAGCTTGGAATATACTGTGTAGTCACTATACTCTGTAATCCAGTGCCAAGCCAGGAACTAATGGTACCTCTGTCAGCAGCTGTTGGTGTGGAAGATCAGATACAGCCTGTAGTTACCTATGCTTTACTTTCCAGCTCTTTTGTCCATCTGCTTTGGTGTCTTAGAGCCAGCTGGGTCTCATGGAATCATTAAGCTGCTGGACATTGAGGATGGCCTGGGAAAAATGTGTGAGACACTGGCTGAGAAGGCACAGATGCCTGAAAGGAATTAAAGGGATCAAAGAAGGAGGTCTGACCTGATAGTACAGTTAATCTGGCAGACCTTGTCACAATAATATTAAAATAATGATATTAAAATAACCTTGTCATTTTACCTCATGGTTCCTCACAAAGGACCACAAAGGACCACAGTGGCCTGGCTGCACTTATGTGGACTCAGGTATTTTTGTGAGACTGACTTAGTCCTTTAAAATTACTGTATGGATGCCACTGGACATGAATTTTCCTAATTAGTGAGTCATTTTAACCTTCACTTTCTTTTCTGTAGGACTGCTGCCTAGGTGCACTTCTGTGCTGCTGATTATTCTGGCTCAAGTGCATAACAGTGCTCTCACTGAGTGCATTGTATGGTTCACAGAATGTTCCCAGAATGTGCTGAGTTGGAAGGGACACACGAGGATCATCAAGTCCAACTCCTGGCCCTGAACAGGACCATCCCCAGGAGTCACACCCTGTGCCTGAGAGCATTGTCCAAACCCTTCTTGAGCTCTGTCAGGCTGGTGCTGTGATCACTTCCCTGGGGAGCCTGTTCCAGTGCCCAACCATCCTCTAGGTGAAGAAACTTTTCCTGATATCCAACCTAAGCCTCCCTTGACACAACTTCAGGCCATTCCCTCAGGTCCTGTCACTGTCACCACAGAGAAGAGATGAGTGCCTGCCCCTCCTCTTCCCCTCATGAGGAAGTTGTAACTGCAGTGAGGCTTCCCCTCAGTCCCCTCTTCTCCAGGCTGAACAGACCAAGTGCCCTGAGGTGCTCCTCAAGGCCCTTCCCCATCTTTGTTGCCCTCCTTTGGACTCTCTCTAATAGTTTAACGTTTTTCTCATATTTTGGCACCCAAAAGTGCACACAGGACTCGAGGTGAGGCTGCCCCCGTGCAGAGCAGAGCGGGGCAATCCCCTCCCTTGCCCAGCTGGTGATGCTGCGCCTGAATGCACTTTAGGAGGTCAGCTCTTCACCTTGAGAAGAGCAGTCAGAATTCCCTTTCTCCCCACCAGAAACTTTATTTCAGTTTTTCCCTAATCCAGCATCACCTGCTGTTTCAGGAGCACTGCTCTCTTCATCATTGAGATCACAACTCATCAACTGGAAATCAAGAAGCAATTCCTGTGGAATTCCTTGAGATTTCCAGTTTGGCAACTGATTTCTGATAAGAAGTCTCTAGGCACAGTTATATGTGATGATTAAGCATGCCAGGGAATGATCTTGGGATCAATAACCTCCATAATTTGTGTGATTTATGAACTGCTAGAACAGTCATGGTTGTGATTTTGGTCCAAGCCAGCTAACAATTTCTTAAGTGATGTTTGAACATGGGTGGGGTTGATAAGGATCAGAGATTGCACAGGCTGAATAAAAGGCACCTTAAAAGTGGTCACCGAATTAGGGAGGGGAAGGAAGTCAAGAAATGTGGGTACAGGATGTTCTGTTCTAGAAAATGGATCTAAAAATGATTTAGTTCACTAATAGTTTTGTATTGGCTGGACCTCTGTTTTTCATAGTAGTTGCATTTATTTACATTTTGTGTATTATTTATTTATTCCCAAGTTATTTATGAAGATGTACATGCACACATGGTAAAGCACAGAGAAAGTAATTTTATCATTTGTCAAAACCCGTGCTGAACAGTTTGTTTGTGACAGTGTTATGCAGACTGTCTTTTTTAGGGAGTGATATGAGTGACTAACTTGGTAATGGAGTTGGCAGAGACAGGGTTAGCTAAGAGCTTGGCCCATGAGCTTTGATGTAATAAAGCTGCACTTTCAAGGCCTTTTCTGCAGTGTTTTGGACAGTCTGGAGATCCAGCGATTACCGCTCCATTATATCAGTCCCTGTGGGTATTGCCAGCTGATCCCCACCAAGCTGCTTAAGTGCACTAACTTCTGAGAACTTTTAGAATTTAACTAATACATTTTTTTTTTCATTCTGGATTAGATTTATTAATTAGTCTTGCATGGATTTCAAAATTCCATGTATTTCATTTTTATTTCTGGTAGGAATGTAAGTGTTCTTTTGAGTTTTAATGGAAGTGGAAAACCACTTTAATCTCTTTTGAATCAATTTCATCTCAATTGAAACCTTTTGTTTTCACATGGACTGTAGTTAGGAGCATTTTGAATAACATAATTACTGGTAGAGTCCTTAAAAAATTTTATCTCTGTCACAGGCCCACTCTGCCCACTGAGGCATGATCTACTTATTATCTGTTCTTGTGTGTAGAACATATTTAATAACAGTCTGGCATTTCTTAAATTTTTTGGACCTGATATTCTGGAATAACATATTTTTGGGTATAATTGGGACCAATACTGTTATTACAAAATAACTATCACATTTTTCTGGCAATGTCCAGCAATTTCTCCCTGACATTTAGTCCCTAAACATTATGGTAATACTGGTGTTTCTACTCTATCAGTAAAGTGTTTAGCAATTTACCAACCTCTGTTATTAACATACAGTAATTGAGGTAAATATTTTATCAGAAACTAGCTCAAAGATATTCAAGAGATTGATCAGTCTTTCAGGCCTGGCAGTACTTTAGCAAGTTAGCAACAGCTGAAGGGAAAACTTGACCAGTACTAGAGTTCATAAATTCTAAATGAAGGTGGGCGTTAAAGAATATTCAATGCTGACCTGATCATTCCACCACTGTGAAGAATGTAAAAACTGTCAAGACTTCTATTGGGAGGGAATATAGCTTTGTTTGTAAAACATAAAATAATTGTAGTATTTTTTAGCCTTTCCCTCCTTTAATTTCTTTGATCAATTGGTGGATACATGGCAAGATATAATAAAAGAATGAATGCAAATCCTTTCATTATCACAAGCTAGAAAATATTTGCACCAAGGTGGCATTTATGGGGGAATCAGCAGTTAATAATTATCAAGACAGACTGAATCAGAACAAAGCTGGTCTCCTATCACTGGGGAATGCTAAAACCAAATTTAAATTCACGTTTCATTCCCACAGAACTCTGTAAGTTTCCTGGTATAAAACTATTAAAACTTTTTAATGCAATCAATATTATATAAGCCTTAAGTTATGAAGTTATAGGTTCTTAAAGCTGTGTTTGAAAAATAGAGGGATGTAGATAGTTCTCTGTGAATTTAATGGTAATTTCAGTAAAGTTTCATAAATTACCAGTAAAGTGCACTAAGCTTCACTATTGTACTTTAAAACCTGTTTGAATCAGGCTGCTGTGTATGAGTTCAGAATGTGTGCGTGTGACAGCCAGGGTACAATAAAGCATGTGTGGGTTAGCTTGAACACTGTCTCCATTCCACAGTTATAATCTAATGAAAGTACATAGAGGTTTAATTCAAAAGGCAGCATTGAACTCTAAACCACTGTGGTGCTAGGACACAAGCTGTGTAGAAAACCACATGGGAAAGTGGTGATTACAATATTGCATTTTTTCTTGTGGGCTCTGTTGGGTTCACATAACGTGCTGTACCAAAGTATGTCTGTTTTCCTTTCCTCAGCAGAACAAAAGTGCTATTGCTGCTTCCTCTGCATTAGCCATAGTGTTTTATTTTGCTCTGTGGACATGCCATCAGTCCTGTCATTTAGTTCTGTTTCAGCACAACATTTAGGTTCATGGGCACCTCCATCAAGACAAGCAGCACTTCCCTCCATCCCCTGCTGTGTAGCATGCTGGCTGGGAAAGGTGACACAGCAGATCTCAATGGGTTCTTTATGTGTGATAGCTAAAAACACTTCCCTACACAAGTTATTAATAGATGATAACTGGTAGAGACTGGACTATGTAATGGGTTAGATTACTTGGTCTCTTGTAAACAATATCCTATTTCTAAAGGGAAGGCATTGAAGAATTGCTGGTTGTAACCATGCAAATTGGCACCATTTCAGCAGTTTTGGTCAACTCATAAAGTTTACAGCTTCCAGGGGCAGTGCAAGCAGCACCTTCTATTTTTCAGCTTTTACCCCAGCCTGCTACAACTACAAAGAAAAGCTATAAATGATTTTACTATGAATCACTGAGCAGATGCCAAGTAAAGATAGATCAGATCTCCTCTCCACCAAATATCCCAAGGGTTTGCCTGTAATTCTGGCCCCTTGTGGACTCAGCAATGGCCAAACTGAACTGTCTCTATGAAAGGGCCAGAAAGTGGAGGGTCATATAAAACAAGGTACTTCACCACCAGCTTGCTCATTTGAAAAACTGAATTAAGCTCTTGTGGGGGTTATCAGAAGAACTTATTGCAGAGGCTCGCAGCAGTGAGCTCCAGGGTGAGTGGAGGTCAAATCATGGATGGCAGAGAAGGGAGCTGAAGACAGGGAAGTGCTGCTGAGAGCTCGAGCATGAGCAGCTCTCCTCTCCTGGAGGCTCTGTTGACAGGGTCACTGATGGCTGCATTGGAAACAAAAGAGGCCACAACCTGGGGGGCAAAAGAGGGCTCTGACAGCTTGTTTAAAGGTTAGTGACACATGAACCCCTGCCTCAGTGGAGGTAAGTCTGCCAGTGTTTCTCGGGTTATCCAAAAAGCATCCTGGCTCCTTTAGGATACAGCTGGTAATGCCCAGTTCTCCCTTACACGTGGGAATTGGAGGCAGCTCACTTGTCTGCCCTGTGAATTGCTTTTTGTGAGGCTTATAGACCCGTGGTACATCAAAAGGCATTTTAAAGCCAGTCCTGTCTCTATTGGTAAAGAATTTATTGCTCATAGCGGAAAAAATCAGTGTGGGCTGACATAAACCCATGCACTGCAATTTAGAATCCTAAGTTTTGTGATGTAACCATCACATGGATTACACTGTACTTGCCTTCTGTAGCTCTTAGTTGTTTCTCTCTATGATAGGTTTTGGTATGAAAAAGTGTACACAAAGAAACAGATCTCCATTTTCTAATATTCAAGATTTCTTGTCCATTTAATCTAAAAAATCATGAATTCATTAAACAGATTAGCCATAGCATATGCAATTTTCCTGTAGATTTTTTATTTTATAAAATTATCAGTAATTCGGGCAACAGCATTAGACTTAAAAAATTTGCTTGTAATTGAATGACTTAATTTCATCCTATTATATACATGTAAATTCAGAGTAGGTTCAAATCCAGGAACTTCATTTTTAGCATGTATAAATGTAGAGACTAGAGATAATGTCCTTTTTTTGTGAATGAAAATATTATTGTATTAATTAAAAAAAATTCAGATTTTTCATAAGTAAGATTTCTAACTGCAAGAAAAGATAATAATTAGAAAAAGACTCATGATTTTTCTTTTATGGTTATAAAAAAGGAAGAAGGAGAAATCACATGTGCACTTGTACCACCAAGAAAACAAACCTACAGCTTTTAGGCAGGATTCTAGTCTCTCTTTTTTGTAGCTGTGCACCTATACATCCTACTCATGGTTACCTGGTGATACAAAAATGAATTAATTTTCACATGTGATCAAAATTTAAAAAACCCCAACCCAAACCAACAACCTTCTACTCTGCTCTATTTAAGTACCACAAATGCAACACATAGTGAGATACAAAATTACTGTTGAAATAATATTCCCAAGTGTTAAGGAAAGAGGTATTTTACCTTATGACAAGCAAAAGTTAAAACCTTGGAGAAATCTTTATTGAAAAAAGTGGTTATTTCTATTGCTGAACAACCAGAAAATAGGTCTCTCTCATGTTTTGACTGTAGAGAAGTCACTTCAGCTGTACTCTGCTTAGGCCATGTCTCCTAGACTTGCTCTGTGGAGAATGGGTGGCTTCCCCTCAAAACTAAATATCCCCAAGTTCTTAAGTTGTGGGTTTTTTTTGTTTTTTTTTTTTTTTTTTTGGTGGACTTTAGCATTTGGTGGACTTTAGCATCTTGTATTTGGTGAACTTTAGCATTTGGTGGACTTTAGCATCTTGCATTTTCTCAGGATTCTTTCCCCTTGCTTAAATGAAATGCCCTTAGATGCACTTCATTCTGCCTTGAAGAAAATGTATTTAGGTAGAGTTATTTTTACCTAGCAACAGAAGTGGGGAAAACCCCCACTTTTTTGTGTTTTTAGCAAGGGTTTCCCTGAAATAAGGTTTAAGAAGATTCTCTTTGTTACTGTTTCATATTACATTCCCTGTTCCAGACAATAAAAATAAGTTTACATCTTGGAGACTACAATTGAGTAATCATAAAATGAAATGTATGATGTCAAGATTAAAATAAACAAGCTGAAGGCAATCTGGCAACATGATAAAGTACTAGTTTAATTGTGAGAAATGGCCAAACATATAAAAGGGGAAACCCAAGTATGGGTAAACACAGATGAAAGTCCTAGGAATGGAGTTTTTTTTTTTTAATTTGCTAGACTGAGCCTTAGCCATGGCATAAATATTTTCAGATTATTTTTTCCAGAAAACATAATGGAAACGTATTTAAAAATTATTGGCTGATCAAATGACCACTGAATTACAATTTCCTAGTTACTCCATATAAATTATAACTGAGAATCAAATGTAAGTGATGTAATTAACATTTTTTTGTTACTTGTTCTTCAGAAGTCAATAAACTTCACGGAGTCGAGAGAAAATAAAAATAATATTATTTATATATCCTAGCCAGTCTTTTGAAAAGTACTTACTCATCTCTAGATAGTTCTTGGGCAAATAGGCTTCCCCAAAAATTTTGTGAATGGTAGAGCTTTTGCAGAATTCCAGGGGAGTTAGAGTGCTCTGTGGTCTGGAGGAGCAGTTTGACACCATCCCAGTCTTTTTCTCCCCTATCCTGTATCCGCTGTTGAGTATTTGTTGCCTGGAGACCACCTCTACTAGAGAAGAGAGCCCTGTTCTCAGCAATTCCGTGTGTCCCTCCACCTTTCCTTGTGTAAGGGTGGATACTCCACTGCTAAGCACTGACTTGCTGAACTCTTCTGACAGAGATATTTTTGCTGTCGGATGGAAATCTGAAAATCAGTAGAGGAAGGGAATTCTCCCATTTTCTCTGAGACTTGAGGACCTGCTGCTGCAGGGAGCAGATCAGAGATGGGCAGTCCTGGTGGGGCTCACAGAATATCTAACACCCACACTTCAAACCACCAGACAGCTTCACAAGGTCTTCCAGCCTTGGACAGCCCAAACCAAGGGTGAGATGTAAGACTAAGCTGTTCTACCTGTGGGTGACTGGTGTAGCTACAGGCACACCCAAGCTCACATCACTACATCCTCCATAAACTCTTGTTTTCCACAGAAGGGGAGTTTGGCTATGTAGACTGAAAAGGTGCTGTGGAAGACTGTGACTGCTTACTCTGCCTGAAGGCTTGGAATATCTGGAACCTAGCGCATGGTCGTGATTATAAATGTAGCTTATGTATGCTACAGGCTTATAGTGAATGTCTTGATTTATTTTGTGAACCCTTCTCTCAGTATGTTTGCTGCAATTCTTAAAAACTTCATCAGCTCAAAATCACAAGAGTAATTACTTCATAAGGGCTTCTGCTGAGACCAAGGATTATGGTAATAACAAATCTGTAATCTATTTTGATTTTTGTCCTTACATTAGAGAAATGACTGCTATTACTGCTCTGGTGGTTACTTGCTCAGCAAATGAACTTCATGCCAATTCACTTTATTGTACTTCATCATTTATTTGCTCAGTGTTGTTTATAGTGTGACTAAGCTGATGAAGGCTTTGTGATGTTTGCATTGAGAATGCTGTGAAGAAAGCCCGACTGATTGGTGTAGGCCCAGTGTATAGGGAATGTTCCATTGTGGAAAGCCACTAAAAACTTGATACATATACATAAGAAACAGCACTTTTCAAAACTGATGACCTTGTAAACTCACAATTTCTTTCTTACACTTTTTATTTTCTCAAAATAAACCTTTCAACCACAACTTCCATCTCTTATTTAGGTATTTTTGCTGTCACTGTTGGATGTGTCAATTCCCAGTTCCAGGATGACTCCACCCTTTTCTAATACAAGCCTCCACTTCTCTGTACCATTATCTTGCTGTCCTCTATACACACAGATCTGGATGATACAAACCTTCTTGTAAATTCTGTGCAGCAAGTGATGCAGGGCTGAATTCTTCAGGTTCTGCTCTTTTACAAGTCTCCATCTACACACGATGACTTTTCCAATCTGCTATCACCTGGGAGAAGAGCTGGTCTGTACAAGTCAGGAAGGGAGATTTGCACTCTTAAATCCAGTAACAGCAATGAGTAACACCAAATTTTGCTCCACTTATCTGGAAAAAGCAGGTGCCTTCCTCCCACCAATAAGTCATTATTGTCTGAAATGGTCAGGCATTTCAGAATAAATGCTTACAGTTGGCATTCTCAAGGTTCAAACAGAATTTCATTCTGCTGTTCATATAGCTGGTTCTTGGATTAATTAGGGCCACAGATGCCTCTGTTAAGCTGGAGAATATTTGTCAACATAGTTTGAGTCTGGGAGTGTCTGTAGAATTTGACTTTTCACTCATTGAACTCTTATTCTGCTGTAATGATAAACACAGAGAAAATTGGAGCTGACCAGAGAACACGACCTGCAAGAGAAATACATAAAATACAGCAATTACTGGAAAATGTCATAGAATTTTATGTGGAACCGTTTGGATAAATTTGATGGCCATTTGAAGAGCTGGGCCAGTATTGGAGCCAGCAGACAGGAGCATGTGTGCATCCAGGATTAAGCATGAATCAAAACACATGAAGAAAAAAAACGATGACATTTACTTACTGTGGAGCTGTATTGTTGTGAGCCTCATTAACATGGACAACCTGGTTAGCTGAATGTTATCCCATGCCTCCTCTGGGGCTCCTGTTGGCATTTTTCACAAAAAAAGTTTCTTTAATATTGACTATCTCTTATTGTTATTTTATTGTTATATTGCTGTACCCAGGCTTTGCCTGTGGTGCAGAAGGTGCTTGAGAGGTGAATAAAAGTATCAAGCAGATGGTGACATTCCCTGCAATTATCTTCTCTCCAGAAGTCTGAGACTAATTTGCTTAAGGCAGGTTCATAGTCCCTGACTAAATGTTCTTACATGAATGTGTGTGACTGCTTTTAGACTTCTGACATTGTGTTGAAATTAATTTAAGAGGTTAAGTGAAGGTTTGTGTGAATACCTCCTCCTGTTCAATCACTACTTGTGATGTGCTGACTTCCTCTGATAGTGCTCTATCCTCTGTTCAGAAAGGGCAAGTACTGGAACACAAAAATAACCAAAAAAAGGAGTTTTATATTGATATACATCTCAATAGCCCCGATGGAGCCTAAATAAAAGGCTAGTTACCTCTTTTGGCCAAGTGTTAGAACACTCAGACCTGAAAGTGTTTGACTCCAGGACTCAGCTTTTGTGTTTTGTACCCATCTCTAAGAAAAACACAGTCTCCAGCGCACATTTGTGACAGAGGAGCTGAAGCCCCTCTCTTAGTGGTTCCTGTGAACCTCTCTGAGATGTGTTTCATGGTCATCCTCAATTAGCAGCACAGAAAGCATGAAGACCAGCCAGAGCAAACCTGTGCTGTGTGTTGGAGATTCTCTCAAAGCATTTGAAATAGCAGACACAGCTGGGGATCATTTCCTTTTCCAAACAAACATCACAACCTGATCTGGCTCTCCAGACACTTTAAAATTCCATTTTCTTCAAAAATTCATCCAAAGCAATATATTAGGGAAAAGATCTTAAAAGCACTATGACTAAAAGGGCTCCAAGGAAACAAGATGAACTGATTAGACATTTTTCTGTGGTTTGATAATTCTACAACACTTATTCTTATATTTTTGGTACATCCAAAAGTAAAGTATTTGTTACTCTATAAATAACTTGTTAGCTAGAGAAACAGAGTGACAGACCATGTATTAAATAATTTTGGGTCGGTTTGGTTTAAAATATGTCTTCTATTCTAACTCCTACAGGGTATTCCTGTGTATAGATTTTGAGGAAAGGTCAAGTGACTGCCTCTTTCTATTTATTAATCTGAATATTCCTCAAACAACCATTTTTATCCATGTGAAAGAATAAGTCTCAGAAGGATGTGATGGGGATTAGCAGGCCAAACCTATCTCAATATGCCTTGTTTTATACTGTGCCTGGAATGAACCTTTGGAGAGACAGCAAGGATGAAGAACAATTGCTACAAGGTTAATGAGCCTTTGAAAGACAACCATTGCTAAAAAAAATATTGCTAATTCTATTTTAATCCTTAATGCTCCACTGTCTCTGAGGAGCCTGTGAAATGAAGTTATGATATAGTACCTCTGAAATGGAGGTTTTTGTAGCTGAGCTCTCAAATCTGTACGTAGGGATGGCATGTAGTTGACACAGATCAGAGATCTTCCAGCTTTCACTTAATCTTAGATCACAGAAATGAGATCACTTGTAAAAGCGTGCTGCTCTTACGATGTACTAGGCAAACACTGTGAGAAGACATTGATTTTCAGTGGATTTGAACTCCAATTAAAACATTTCTGAGAACACTTCTCTTAGTTTTATTGTACTCAAGAAGATGGATCAGCAGCTGGGAAAATCTTTGAGCTACCATCTTGTAGTTAGTTGCTGCAGTTTTTGGAGTCCACCACAAAATATTTTTTTTCTAAACCTGAGTAGGTTTATGGTATCCTTTTCTCCCAGCCTGTCTGCCTCCCACCTGTCTATATAATTTACTCTCTTTAGAACAGAGTCAGTCTTCAGTCTCCTCCAGATGCCTTCTGCCTTCTTGTCTCGCAGCCCCCTTAAAATTTACTACATAAATTCACATTTTGTACAGCTTTTTTATTTGCATGCAATAATAAGACTTCTACAGCTTGAAAGAAGCAAAAATTCTGCCATGGCACATTTCTCATGAAGAAAATCTCTACTAATGAGTGGTAGATGCTGCTTTTTCTATAAGGTTAAAAATGTGATATATCACAATAAACTCCAATTTAAAGTGATAGCCTTGTTCAAGTGTTATCTTCTGGACAGAAAGTTTGTTTTGTGCTCCAGTAACATATATCTGTCATCTACTCTGTAAAACAGCCTCTACATATTATACACACAAATTTAAAACAAGAGCTTTTTATGAGCAGGAGGACAATGATAGTGAATGTGGTTTTGTATTTGTATTTGGATACCTCAGCACCTTTTGTAGAAGAAATGATGTACAGAATTGTCCGTGGCAGCCAAGGTGGGACGTTTCACTCTGCACAGTCTGTGAAAGGGAACTTTTAAATGGAGTAACCTCACTGATTTTTGCTGGAAATAGATAGATGTTTATATAGAACATAAGGGAGATGCTGAATCTGGTAGTCTGACAGAGGTGAAGCTGCTGCACCTCCAAACCCTGGGTCCAGCAGGCAGTGAAGCAGAGCATATATTCCCAGCAGGCACAGACACAGTCGTCCATGTGAGCAGTACATTTTTCACACGGACAGACACAGCCATTCAGCACCTGCACAAACACAGAATCATCAATGTCACCATCCTCTTCCCTTCTCTGGCTGATCAGGAAGATGTCTGTTAGTGTGGGTACCCCAGTCTGGGTACCACAGACCATTCTTATCCACTTCTCTGTTTGCCCTCCTGTGATGGGCCTGAGAGGAGCTGGGGCTGGGTGTTACTGGAGTTCCCTCCTTTGCCATTGCTCCTACCTGCTACTTTCCTCTCTGGAGGTCACCTTTTCACTGCATCAGCTGACATGTGTAGTATAGAACTAAAAATTATCTGCTTTGAAATACTGGATAGAAGTGGTGTGAACTGGTGTTTGAAGAGGTTAATAGAAATTCAGGGACAGTAGCTGCTGTAGAGTACTTACAGGCAATCTGCAGCAGTTGTTAACAGCCAGCATGCAGGCTACAATGCTTCCTTCACACGATGAAATAAAAGTGCCAAACAAGTTGCATTTGTTTTTACCTTTGCAAGCCTTATGTATATTGTATTTTTCAGCAGAGAAATGATGTAGGTTCTGAGTTTCCATTCATCATCTTGCATCACAACACTTTTGCTTAAATAGAGGCTCAGAATTCAAAATACAGGGCAAAAATTTTCTTAAAATGGAATAAATTCAGAGCTTTTACTCAAATATTCTAGAATTTTGGCAAATTGTGTCTGCAAATTTGATCTTTATGCATCCCTCTTTCCTATTCTGGAAGTTCAAAATATGATTATAAATAATAGTGATAATACTAATAACAGTAGTAATAACATAGAGTGTGGTCTCTGATTAAATAGCTGTGCTCATGCAGAATGGTGACTGCCTGAATGCTTTTCCAGCAGCATGAATGATAGGAAAGCCTCAGTTGGAAGGGACTTTGAAGATCTTTGCAGTGCTTTTCCACTGGTTCCTCTCATAAGGCCTTGTGTTTCTTATAGAGGTGATGGATCTTGGAATTCTTTGGAGACATGAAAATAAGACGAATTCCATCAGATTTCACAGGTTTTTTCACTTGCCTGAAATAGGTGGGTGAGACATGAAAGCTTAATGCAGGCATCTGCTGTCTGCTAAGACTGAAAAAGATGACTTTCCAAGACCTCTAAGCTTTTGGGTTCGGGAATATGCTCATGAGCAGTGGAAGGTCACAGCTGACACTGAGCAGCTGGGCTTGTTTTGGAAGTTTGTGGTCTGGGAGCAGCAAGATAAATAGCAGCTCATCAGAGTCTTACTAAAAAATAAATAGAACGTGTTATCCCCAACTTTTGAACAATTAGGAAAAAGCATCATCATGGACTTTATTAGTTATAGTTTAAAAAAAGTGTCCAGAAGGCCCTGATTTGTGGGAAATTGGTTTTGGTCTGGAGGAAGAGAACAGTACTGACCATAGTAGTTCAGTTATTTAGCCCATGCTCTTGGCAAAAATAGTGATTGGTTTTCGCTTAAATCAGCTTCCCTTATGAACAGCTGATATCCCAAGTTCAGTTCATGGACCTGACTGTGTATTCCAGCTAATTATTCCTAAAGATTTTTTATGACTAAGTTTAAACCTTTATTCTGCAATTTTCTTCCTTCTGTTTATGGCTTCATACAAAAATGGCACTGCAGAATTCTGGTCTCTGAGCTGAATATGAAGCTAATGGCCCTGAACTGGACTCACATATTTTGCTATGTGTTTGGGCCCTCTCTTTTTTTTTTTTTAAGAACAAATGATGATAGCATCCATTGGTTTTCATTTTTATGCACTAGAATTAGCTGTAATAGAAGTTTTCCAAAGCGCTGTAAGCAGAAGTATATAAAGTTATGCCAAAAAGACTATGAATAATAGATCTGAAGAAAATCCTGGAATTGCATGTGTTCCATTATGAGGTTGCATTAGGCAGAACTCATTTGTCAAATTTACTATGTTTTGAAGAGTATTTTTTTTTGCATGATTTTTGCTCCAAGAAACCAGAAATAAACACACGATATATATCGGCCGTTGGGTGGGAAATTTGTAATGTTTAACAGAGGAAATAGGTAAAAATTAACAGATTTTTTTTTTTTTAATAATAACTTGTGTGTTGCTTTGTTGAATGTGAAAGAAATACTTGGAGAAAAGTAAAGAGCCTTGTTGGTTTCTTCTACGCACACTCTGTAAATGTGTATCTTCAGACTGTCTCCATGAACAGCTACAGACCATCAAAGAACTTCAGAACTGTGTTAGTGTTTTCAAAGGACCTATTAGAATTTAACTTTTCCTATATTCCATACTTCAAGTGGTTGACAAAACTAGGATTGAAGAGTTGAAAAAAAAAATTACGTTCACTGCGCCTTCCTAAGCCATCATCAGTGTTGAAACTGAATAGATCATAGATAAGAATTTACAGGCATATTTGAGAAATTTTTACAACATGAAGGACAAATCATCAACACAGTGTTATTTGTTAATATGATAATTATAACATACTAACATTTTCTTTACTCAGTGTTACTTACTGAACAGCAAAGTCAAAATGCAACTGATACTTACAATTGAGAGACAGTGGATTTTGCATACTTGTGCATTCAAAGTTACCTGACATTGTTTCTTGACTGAAGTGTTTTACAAATATGTTTTGCTATTCATGTGTCATAGAAAAACATATTTTTTTTGAATCACAACAGACATCTAAGAGATGTCTATAAACACTAAGGGACTTTGCCTTGTCTGAACTTTGATGACAGAGTAGATGCTTTTCCAGAATTCATCTTTGCAAGCTGCTTCAAGCAGAAGACTCAAGTACAAAATATCTAGTGTAGTTATTCAAATTGTCTCTGATTGGTCATGTTAACCTTCTAACTGAGCAACAAGAAGTGCATGGGAAACTCAGACACCAGGGCATTTTCTATACTCTTTGCAGTTTCTCTGTTGACATCGAGTCTGTGGCTTGGTGATTGAGCAGGAATGGCTGCCAAAAGGTGACATTCAGGAATGCCCTTCTGGTGTGGTGAAGGCAGAGGGTGCACTGTGCCTTCCAGCAATAGCATGATTGTAGATGTTCTTGAACCAGCTGTGAAACCATCCCCCAGGGTACCACAGTGCATAATACAGGGTGTACAGGGGACTTTAGGGTTGGAGTCCAACCCTAAAACATCATTGCAGAATTTTGCTGCTGGTAAAGCAGACACAACGTCATCTTCAGACCAGGAGTGTTTTGTATAAGTACTGTAATTTCCACCCCCCCCTCCTGCATTACAAAACTACTAGAGATTATTATATTGAATCCAGATGATTTTGAGATAGAACTGATTTACAGCTCTGTTCCCCTGAGTGGAAAAGAGTGATGTCAGTTTCAATCAAAATTGTGGTCATTTTTTTATACATCCTTATGTCCTTTTGTTTTACTTTCAATACATTAGGCAATATATTTGCTCAATATATTACAAATATGATTGACTAGATATTTTTGATATGAAAGTGCTTCTGGAAAATGTACACTGGTTAGTTTCCATAATGTATTTCATATTACTGTTCTCTTAGTAGCTCTCAGAAGGGAAACCATCACTTAAGCCATTTGTCCAATCTGGCTATAAATCAGTGGACACTACATTGCAGAAAATATTCCTTCATTGGCAGGGACTTCAATGAGATGACCTCATCATTTTTTCCATCTCCAGTATAGAGGTGCCTACGATTTATTACAATCTTAATATAAATTCAAGACTATGGATATGTTTTTATGACTTATTTTCACAATGACAAAAAAAGGCCAACATAAGATGGCTTTATAGTGTCAGGATATTAAAATATGTCTATCCAAGTTTATGGTGAAATTTAAGTAGGAAGCATCTGAAAATTACTATTTTCTCATCTCTGTTCTTTTCTACTATATAAAACCAATTAATTCCATTACAGAAAAGCTGTGTTTTTCCTGTCAATTCAATATATGACTTAAAAAGAAAACTCCAGTTTCAGGATTATTTTAAAACAGTAAAATTTGCTAATCTTTCCAAATCAGATATCAGGTAATTGCTTCCCATATTATGACAAAAGTTTAAAGTAGGAGCTAAATCTAACAAAGGGTCCAGGCCTGAATAGAATTCTTGTCTGCTTTGTTTAGTCTGCTTATCTCTTACCTAATAGTTCCCTTCCGAGATTTTTAGATGTCAGTAAGAATGACTTTTTCATCCTTTCATTTAACCTAATGAGTAGATGTCAACCCTCCACCTAACTGTTCCTGGAAACCAGGAAAAAAAAAAAAAGAGACAAATTTAGTATTCCAAATGACTTTTTTTTTTTGATATTACTGGACAAGGTAAACCCCAAAGGACTTTCAGAGATGCTGGTACTAGGCTACAGCAGCTAATACTGAAAGATTACTGAGATACTTAGAGTAAGGCTAAGTAAGGAGCAATTGAGGAGCTAAAGATGTGAGGAGAATATCTCAGTTTGGGAAAGGAGGCCAAAAGGGCACTTCTTAGGCATAAGAATGAAGGCTGGGCAGGACCACAAATTAAATAGTTATACCAGACAATGGAGCAAAAATATGGAGTCTGGAAACTAACTGGAAACACAAAATGGGATTTACAACACTGTCTATATTCTATAGAGCCTGATAAAGATGAAATGGAGAAACTTAACATTGTCATGCAAAGCATGATTGCATTGTTATGCAAGTTGTTCTTCTGTGCAAATTTGTGGAAGAAGACATGAACTGTGGCAAACAAGAGACTGCAGTGTCCTCATCTCAACTTTGCTCCAACTGTACACACAAGTCATGTGCAGAATGGGAATCAGGACTAATATGGCCTTCCTGGAATCCAGACCCTTTCAGTGGGTGATAGGTCAGACCAGTGAAATTATCCAGACTACTGCCTACAGGAAGCTGGACCAGTTCCTGAGGTCATAACTTCTCCCCTTTCTGACTTAATCACATTTTCTCTTGGTTTTGCCATGCAACAAGGAAATAGTTTTAACTGTTTTTTGCCTAAAGAGGCTACCTGGAACAGAGGCTGGACAGAATTAAAGGAATAAAGTAGGTATTTATTGAAAGGCCTTCAAAGGATACACCTTGAGCAGCACAAGAGCCTGGCTGGGGCTCTGCCCAAGACGGACCCGAGATGGATGCAAGATGGACCCCTGGTCACAGATTTCCACACTTTTATAAGTTTTGGTTCATTTACATATTTGGGTCAATTGTCCAATTAGAGCTTCAGGTTATGCAGTTCCATCCTCCCAGTTTGCTGTCTTCAATTCGCTGTTGTTAACATTTCTTGAGCCTAAGGCTGCAAAGATGTCCTTGTTTCTCAAGCTGGAAAAGGATTGTTTTGTCTAACTACCCTGTGAAGAGAACTTGCTAACACTTTACGTGAAGTTCAGAGTCACACACTAAGGCAGTACAGAATCTGAAAAATATGAAAGATAAAACTTAAGGCATCAATATCCTTTCTAAAGGCACATTCCTTTTTGCACTTGCCAGCAGGTGCAACAATTATACAATGGCAGGCATGTCCATGGCGCTTGTTTGTGCTTTTATTTTGCAGCTGTGGTCAGCCCTTCTGAGCCTCCTTTGACCATGACCATCAGATGGCCCTTCAAGTTTCCTTTAATAGTACTCACTAGGTGATCAACATACACTCTCCAGCTACATCACAGAAGCCATCCCAGACTTCCAAAACAGTGGCAGATTGCATCAAGCATACCACACACCAAAAATGTTGTATAATACATATTTCTTTGCCTCTTGCTTGAGAGGGTGCTCTACATGTTCAATACATGTACCATATCAGGGGAGGAAATCTCAAGATGAACGTGCAAGGTGCCTTGCAGTCATGGTGTCTAGGGATACACCAGTGCCTGTGGCTTCTGCCTTTACTTCCTGGGAGGGAATGTCTGATTCCATTAAGCTTGGTGGTGATTCCCTAAGAGCTCTCCGAAGAAGAACATCTTGAGAGTTGTGCATTGGTTAGAGGCCCTTGACTGTGCAGAGACCCTTTCAGGTATATATTCTCAGACATCTGAGTATACTTCCTGGGAATGTCATATCTCTGGGATGAGTTGGCACAGTTGCAATGCCAACATGGCTGGCAAAAAAGAATTTGAGGCTGGGAGGAAACTGTTGTAGGAAAGGTCTGGGAAAAATGAAGGAATTGAATAGATAGGATCATCATCCACAAGCAAAGTGGGGAAATGGGACACCCAGGATGTCTGGTGATCCAGATGGATAGAAAATGTCAGAGAGAAATGGAAACATGAGAGGCAAAAACCTGCCAGAGACAGCAATATAGGTAAAGGAGCTATATATGAGCAGACAAAGAAAGGAGAAGTGAGGGAAGAGGAAGGAAGAATATCTGTCGGACATCCAGGACCTCTGTGGGGAATAGAATTATACAAAGGTGAGAAGAATGTGTGAAATGTGATCCAATGATGAGGAAAAATAACATCTCTCCCAGATGTTTGTATTTTCAAGTAAAAATATGATTATTTATAATAGATATCATATATTTCTAACTTTCAGATAAATATTTTAAAGGCCAAATCCATATGCCAATGACATCAATAACAAAACTGTAGGTCCAATCTGTGCAAAGATGCTATTAACACACATATATACATATAATATGTATAAAACACTGCTGGGGAAAAAAATAGTTTTAATTTGTTGTCATATAACTAGACAAAAAAAAAAGCAGGTAGGTATTTACTTTAGGTATTTTTCTCACCTTCACCCCTGTACTTTCTATTATCATTCAAATGCCTGCATATCTTGAAGGCTTCAAAGCTGGCTGCCCATTCACAAATGCCTCATTAATTATTTATCATAGACATAAATGTTGGACAAATGTTTTTCTTGGACTATGCAGTTGTTGCTTCCATTACATTATTTCCACACTGTTGGCTGCTCTTCTGTGTCTTTTTGCTGGCAGTAATTTTTT
This sequence comes from Euphonia xanthogaster, assembly GCA_034509185.1. Taxonomy (NCBI): domain Eukaryota; kingdom Metazoa; phylum Chordata; class Aves; order Passeriformes; family Fringillidae; genus Euphonia; species Euphonia xanthogaster. The sequence goes on along the minus strand of JAYDZK010000169.1, from coordinate 82,714,398 downwards.
TCAGGTCACAATATTCTATGGCTTAACTTCTCCACAAGACCAGGTATTAGGAAGGTAAATATATATGATCACTGGCATGGAAGATGGAAGAGACACTTTCATATTTGCAGGAATGCATTGCAGAGAAGAAAGTCCTATAGATTCATGGGAGCACAGGAGAGATCAGGCACAGCCTGTAGATTTTTGGAAGGTATTAGAAAAAAACAGAATCTTAAATTTAATCCCTCCTGTTTACAAGTACATGATGTTTCAATGCTTATTTTGATAAGAAGTGTCTTGGAAACTTCTGTCTAAGGACACCTATAATATAACTCTTGTGGTACCCCAAGACTAACAAATTTAAGTAATAAGGAAATGAAGGAGTGATTGTTAGACTGAATTCACTGCTTAGGTGAGTTCTGACAGGTTTTCTTCTTGTTTACAAGAGGAAAGGAGTTGCTTGATTTGGTTATTTTCCAAAACCACCTTTTTGGGTTTTTACATCGAAAGAGGAAGAGTATCGGCTCCACAAACTGGAAGTTCAATTATAGTTCACAGCTTACTGGTCCAAGTGAAGCAAAATTGTTTTTACAGGCATGTAAATGTGCTTCAGTTGTTTAGGATCTCCACTTTTAAGGTAATGGTGGAAACATGAGCCTATGCTCATACACTGAATATTGAATCGGTCTTTTGATGCTCTGCTGGTGCTGTGAGGTTTCTTTTGCTTGTGTATAATTTCCTGCTAAGACTGGGAGAAGTGTGTGTCTCTGTAACCCATATAGTGTGGAAGGTGTTTGACTGAAGAGTTGGAGGCACTCAGAGACATGTTGCAGCTGCGCTCTCAAATCCTGCCTCATTTTTGTGAGAATGGGGAGAGCAGTCAGAGCAAACCATTTTTGTGGGGAGAATGGTTTGCTCTGACTGATGTATTCAGCAACTCTTCATTTGCCTATCGATCATGATGGAGAGTCTATGGAGTCTCTCTGGATTCAAAGCTTCCATATCTTCCCTTTCCTCCCTAATTCTCTAGGCTGAAAGTGGCATGCTTTTCATTAGAGGACAAGTCTCTTCCTCTCTATGCTGCACTTGGAATACAGCTGTCAGCAGTACCAGCTGCAACACTCCAATTAAACCACTGGTGTTTTTTACTGTACCTATTATTCATTACAGAACAGGTCTGTTTTCTTACAATTTGTTCCTAAGAAAAGAATTTTTCAATAATGTTATCACCTATTTAAGGGCTGGGCCTTAATACCATGTCTGTGACTCGCACCTTCACAACGTCCATTGCTAAGACATTGTTTTTGAAAGATGTTTTTTAAGGACACCTAAACTTTTGTCATAGGCTTTCATCCAATCTATTCTTCTATTAATGGGATCTCTTAGGAAATCTGTCAAGCATATTGAAGAAAATGGCTTATGAAGAGATAACAGCAACTTTCCACACTCTCAAATGACTAGTCATTGAAATACATAGCGCTGGATTGAGAAAGCCTCTGTTTATAGTGTTTGAGACATGGGCACTAAGCTATGTCACTTAAAGAGCATTCTTCCAGAGTATAACAGGAGGGAGAAAATACTGTTCTGATCTGATAATTTTGCTTGACCTCCTGAGGGAGAGACATCTACATGAGATAAGTGAAGGTAATTTTCTGATAACTGGCTACGTCTTGTGTTCTGATGCATTGGACACTCCCCATGAACTCTGGCAGATTTTAACTGAGACTTGTGAACCCCAGAAATGGCATGGACTAACCTGAGGTGAATGTGTTAAAAAAGAGGCTGAGTGCAGTATGTAACTCAAACCTCCACTTACGAAGCAACTTCATCAATAATACATTGTGTCCTCTGGAGTTAAAAGATGCCCACAACACGGTATCACATAAAAGAAATTCCAAAAAGAAAATTTAAAACTTGAACTGAATGTCACATTATAGAAATTTACTTTTATATCTTTAGCAGTTATCAGCTTCAAATTACACCTAAAAAGGAATAAATTCATTCTTAGCTGTCAATATGTAGCACTTAAAAACTCCTGGTACTCTGGATTCTTTGAATCAATATCTTAATCTTCTGTTCCACTTCAAACATAATGATCTTTGTGTTGTGATTTACTTTCAGAAATATATCTTCCTACATTCTCAGTTTAATTTTATGTTAGTGATAATGGGCCATGAAGACTGAGTAACAAGAATAAGAGAAGGAATTGGCAAAGCAAGGTTTGGGAAGGTAAAAAAAAGAAAAAAATTTTCACCTTCAGGAGAGAAAGTAATAGCTTTGTTTCTGAAGTGTATTTATCAAGAAATAACGTAAAAGTTGAAACCTGAGATGTGTGAAAATTACAAACGTTTGCAATCATTGCAGATGGTTTATTTAACAGAATGAAACATCAAAGGGACTGATTTTTTAAATTCCTCCTCCATTAAAGGCTCATTATCACTCACAAACATTTCATGTAGCAGGCCCCATTTTGAGTAAGCATTCAAAGTCAGGTCCCATTTTGAGTAAGCATTCAAAGGGTATTCAATAACAAATTTAAATAAGAAGTTTAAGATTTCATTTTACTTTAAAATTTTCAGTTTCATTCAATTCCAGGCTAAAAAGAATCTTGAGAAACTTATGAGAAAATATGTACTTTCCCAAGAAATTAAACAAAATATACAGACAAGCCTTTGTTCATGTGAAAGCTCTTACCAATGTGGAATGACTGAAAACAAAATGATAAAATACTACACAAAAAATGCTTGTTTGGAGCAAGATCATCTTGTAAATGTATGAGAAAGCTGTGTAACAATAAAGAAGAAAACTAGCATGATCAGATGGTGAAGGACCTTGCAAGGAAGCCGTATGAGGAGTAGCTGAGGTCACTTGGTCTGCTCAGCCTGGAGGAGACTGAGAGCAGACCTCACTGCAGTTACAGCTTCCTCATAAGAGGATAAGGATGGGCAGGCACTGCTCTCTTCTCTGTGGTGAGCAGAGACAGGACCAAGGGAAATGGCCTGAAGCTGTGTCAGGGGAGGTTTAGGCTGGATATCAGGAAAAGGTTCTTCACCCAGAGGGTGGTTGGATGCTGGAACAGGCTCCCAGGGAAGTGATCACAGCACCAGCCTGAGAGAGTTCAAGAAGCATTTGGACAATGCTCTCAGGCACAGGGTGTGATTCTTGGGGTTGTTTTGTGCAGGGCCAGGACTTCGTCTTTGATGCCCCTTGTGGGTCCCTTCCAACTCAGGGTATTCTATCATCTTATGAACCATTTCATTTGGTTCTCTAAACTGTGAGTAGAAAATTCTTCAAGTGGCTAATGCATTGTCTATGTCTTATCTCAGTGAGCATGAATATGCCAGTTTACAGCTTGTAGATGCTGTCCCCTTTTGAAAAATAGTATGGGACTGTCCCTGGTTTTAGAAAGGGAGGGTTTAGTCTACCATGGTTAAAGGTCTGTTTTTTTCAGGTTGCTCCTTGGGAATTTTTCAAGATCTTAAGCTCTAAGTAAGCTTGCTTTAATTCAGTGTCAGTTCTGCTTTGAGGAGGAGCTTGGACTTGATTATCTTATGAGACCTTTCTGAGTTATGCAGGGGAGGACATTGTACTGTAGGTCCTGAAAGGTTACAATATTTTTGTCCTGGGGAGACAGAGAGTGCAAGATGCACCCCTGTTTTAACAGTCTGGCTAGAACGGGCTGGTCTTAGCATGGTGACTTTTATGGGCCTCATTCTTTACTGTCTAAGTCTTCTCTTTAATATAATGAACTGGTGTTATTTATGACAAAAAAAACCCAAAAACCAAAAAACAAAAAACAAAAAAAAAAACAAAAACAAAACTAAAAAAGGCAACATAAAACTTTTCCCTTGAACCCCAGAGGAATCCCAGAATGGAAGGATCCTTAATTCAGTATGCATCAACCTCATGGCTAATTATTGCTATCATTCTTATGACTGTTTCATGGCAAGGATGATATCACTGAAACTACTTAGGGTGAATCATTCAGATGAAGTGGGCCAACATTTGCCTTTCTTTTTTGCTCATATGTTTTATTTAGTGAGTATTTTATCTATCTTATTTATGTCAATATATGTGTGAGCATGATTGTCTTGGTATCTCACCATCACTTACAGATTTAAATTTTCCAGCAAGAGAGGAGGGAACCATCTAAAGAAGGACAAACAGAAGAACACAGCCATAGTCTCGTATGATGACCAAATAGGAAATGTTACCTTAATCTCTGCAAATCCAATCAAGTAAAGGAGCTGACATAGTATAAATGAGAAACAGCTCACAGTCTGTCTAACTAATATCCTCTTTCTGATGATGAGTCACACAGTCATCAGTTGTTTCAAAAGAATATATGGAAAACTGAAAATAGACTTCTAGGTGTGGAAGATTATACCAGAAAAGTTTCACACTAACTTCTATTAGCTACAGATTTGTTCAGCTTTCTGAAGTACTTCTTGGACATTGCTAACCTTGGCAACTTTTAATTTATATGAGTAACTTCTCACATTTTCCCATCTGAGAACACAAATGTGAAATATTAATGAGGGAATTCTGAAGCTGAATGGACAACTTTGACTACTCACAGTCTTATGGGAAATAACAGTGGCTCTGCTTTTAATTAACACACAGCTCCCAGTACACACTTATTTTAAGATGACATATATATCCATCTGCAATTTAAAGAAGGACAGCTATTTAAAACTTTACTTTTTTTCAGTTTATGCATTTCTCTTCCATATAAATAATCAGACTCAGCTGAGACCATGGCACAGGTACATACATGTATACATGTGCATCCACACCTTTCCCTGCAGACCAAATTTGCTGATCTTCCCACTAAAATGGAAAACATCTGCTAAATATTTTCTGCTCAAAGAGAAATGAAATGTGAGTGATTTAACCTTTGCTTTCTCAGTCATTAAGTGATGCTCATTCCGAATAGCATTAGAGCATGAAATCATGCTTTTTCTTTTTGTGATTTTTATACTGCTGTAATATCTGACATAAGAAATACTGCTACAATTAGTCATGATCCTTGAATTGCTTCCTTTAGGGCATTGAGTTGTTGACACAAACAGTAGAATAATATAACCTTTGGGGAACTATTAAAAACCAAAATCATGGATATAGACTCCTGAGAAATTTGAAAAACCTGTCCTAAAATACCTTCAGTCTAATGATTTACCGCTTGCACCTCCCTTTTCAAAGGATATCGGGATGTCTCTAGCTCTGGGCAACAGCTTCTGGGAAAGGTAAGATCAACACAATCACACCTGTGATGGATGCCTATTCATTCCTGACCACAAGTTAGCAGCATTCATCTGCACTGACATCTGCACTGGCATGCACAGTGCCCTGTTCTGCTCCCCTAAGGGCTTACTGTTCTTCCACCATGATGAGCAGTTCTGACAAGAATGCACTGAGATTGCAGGCACCTGGCAAGTGGCACTGAACTGAAAACTCCCTGAGAAAAATCAGGGCCAGAACTAGGCAAAATAGTGGCAGGATTTAATTTCTGAGCTGCATTGGAGTCTGAAAGAACTGAAAATCTAGCCCGTGGTCCCAACCCTGTGAAACAGCAGCAAGCACAAGATTGTGAAGCCTCCCCAGTCCCTCTCCTGCCTCACATAAGGGCTGTATTTACTCCTGTCTTTCTAACAATATAGGGTTGCTTGTTTAAACATACAGTCAAAGCCTGCACCTCAGGAATCTGTGTTCCTGAGAAGTCCTGACTTTTACTCTTTTACCTTTCAGCTGTCAGGTTTCTTATTGTTAAATATGTGTTTCAAAAAATGAACCAAAATGGTCTTAAGCAATTTAATTAAATTTTTCTATTCTACTAAGGGCTTTATCTTGATAAACCCTCTCTTCCTTTCTTCTGTTAAGCTGAACTTTTTATGACTTTTCAACAATTCCCTGTTTAACAACACATTGGAACATGTATAAATTAAGTTTTAAATGAAATATAAATCTTTCTTTCAAAAAAAGGTCCAGGTATGAATATTACATTTTCTTAAAAACTAATTATTCACTACATTCATATGTTGATAGTCTAGGAAAATAAAAAATACTGACTTTTAAAAAAATCCCAGAAGGTGAAGGTGAATAAAATACTAAATAAAAAGATGTCCTATTAAAGTAGTATTTGAGACACTAGAAAGGAATTAAAGATTTGACCCTTTAAGCCAACAGGATAATTTATAGCATGTGCTATGGCATTTTGCTGAACTGGGCTATACAGCTTAACAGTCAGCACCCTGAAGTATTTGCCTAAGAAACCGGGCAGTCAGCATAGTTTAAAAAGGGAATAATTCTAGTTTCATTTTGCCTTATGCAAAAAAAAAATATTTTGGGGGTCTATAATATTTGGGTTGATACCTTAAATTCATTTTTGTGCTTTGTTTGAGCTTTTTACCTACAGTCAATTGCTAGAAGAGAAACCGCTGGAAAAAGACATTCTGAGCAGCTTCTCTTGAAATACTGTAATTTACAGCACAGGACAATGATAGCAAAACTTTTCACTGTATGGACTAAATGCATTTTTTCTTGATTATTCTGACAGATATCTAGGCATTTCACCTCTGGAAGGCATTTCACCTCTGTAGGCAGTTCACCTCTGCATGATGCTGGCAGGGTGGGTCCTCGTGCTGTGCAGCATTCTGAGTAGTTCTCCTGATCTGGTCCCAGATGCCTTGTACACCAATGCCTATTGGTCCCTGGAGTCAGCATGAATATCCCAGAGACTCGCATCCAGCTTCACTGCTCCCCCAGTATTCATTTAGATGAGGGCTTTGGACTTAACCTATTGTAAAGATTGTCAATTTTTCCACAGCTCAACTTTTTACAATCACGGGCTGAAGGTTTCTTACCGATGTTGGCAGAATTCTGTGCTGTCAAAGTGAATGTTGATGCAGCATCCTCTGTGAGCCATTCATGGTGTTCAAACCTGGTAACTTGCTTGGACTGTCAAGCACTACAGAATCACAGAATCCATTAGGTTGGAAAAGACCTCTGAGACTACTGAGTCCGAACCACACTGTCAACTAGACCACGACACTTAAGTTCCATGTCCAGTCTTTCCTTAAACACCTCCAGGATGGTGACTCCACCATTTCCAGCCCATTCCAATGCCCAATCGCCCTTTCTGTGTAGAACTTCTGTTTAATGTTCAACCTAAACCTCCCTTGGCACACTTTAAGACTGGGTCCTCTTGCCCTGTCACTGGCAGCCTGGGAGAAGAGACCAACTCCCACCTGCTTACAGCCTCCTGTCAGGGAGTTGTAGAGAGGGATAAGGTTTCTCCCTTGAGCCTGCTTTTCTCCAGGTTAAACAATCCCAGCTCCCTCAGCTGCTTCTCTTGTGCTCCAGACCCTTCATAAGCTTCTTTGCCCTTCTCTGGACTTGCTCCAGCCCCTCAATGTCCTTCCTGAACTGAGGAGCCCAGAACTGGACACAGGACTTGAGCTGTGGCCTCATCAGATGCAAGTACGGAGGGACAATCGCTGCCCTGCTCCTGCTGGCCACACTGCTGCTGACACAGGCCAGGATGCCATTGGCCTTCTTGGCCTCCTGGGCACATGGTGGTTCATGCTCAGCCTCTGTCAACCAGCACTCCCAGGTCCTTTTTTCACTGTGCCACTTTCCAGGCACTCTGCCCCAGCCTGTAGTGCAGGGGGCTGCTGTGGAAAGCTAAAAGCTAAGAGTGTTGGTGGAGCTAGACCTCCCCCAAAGCAGTACATCCCTGTTGTGAAATTCATCTTGCTGACGATTGTGTTCCCTGCTGTAGACCTAAGGGATAAAAAAAATGGGAACACTTGGGGCAAGTCACTCTGCTTTTACTGCTGAGCTGCTGACCATGGAGATAACATTTAAAATGTAAAACCCAAAGAGCCTCTTGCAATCAAGATCATAATCTTTCTGTATCCCGCAATCTACTTTCATCCAGAGATAAGTAGGCGAAGTCTGTAAAATATGTCACCAAAACTGCAGCTGCTTCTGATACTGGTTGAATGGAAGTCCTTCAGCCATAATTGTTTTTAGAGCAGGCCTTTAAACCAAAAAACTGGTTTGTTAGCTTGAAGAATGTTCCAATTTTTGAGCATGATTGATTTTGACAGTTCTCATGTAAAGGAACTGCTATAATGATAAACTGTCAACTGTTATGGTGCTGTGAATTAAATCTGCTGAAGAAATGAAGGTTTACCCTTTCAAAAGGTTATCATCTTACACAGGCCACAGTTTTTCTTTCTATTTTTTTCAGGAAAATTACTTTTGTAACTGACAAAGATTTAATATATGGACTATAAAATTGAGACATTTTCCAAATTAATTGGCCTAAAGCAGAAATAAAATGTCTTTGCCATTATAGCAGTTCCCTGGCATAACCATATTTCAACATATCTCAAAGCTTGAAAAGTGTTAAAAGGAGGGGTTTTTTTGGTGCTAAGCAAAAGTACAGCTGTTTTAAAGAACAACACATAAAACACATATAATTTTTTTTCTGCCTGAGGGATCTAATTTTTAATGTTTTACATTTGTGTAAACAAATATACAGTCAAAACTCTTTTGGCAAGAAAAGAGTTTGTGGTACACTGTAAAATTATTATTCAAAATTATTGCTGTATTTTATAAACACAGTAATGAAAAGAATTATGAATACAGAAAATCAGCTTATTTATTCCAGTGGTTTGTTTAGGGGTTGCCAAACACAAATGGCAGAAAGGGCTAAATTAATGTAATAATTAATCTGGAATTATTTTATTTCTGAAATTAAGTAGTGCATGCCTTCTCTCTTTGTGTCATGTTTTTTCAGTTGTATAAGTAACTAAGTCTCTGGGATATTCATGTTGACTGTGAAGTCCCCAGTTTCTATCTTCAAACAGTCCTAGCAATAACACCACATCCTTTAAGAGATGAAATTTTAATGTAGATTAAAAAATATAAATATAGAAGATTAAAATCCTTTGCTTTTTCTCTGTTTTTGCTTTTTTCTTTCTACTGCATTTATACATGCACAGCGAGAGTCTTTCTAAAGAACTGTTTCTGGATAAATGAAAGCTACACAGCAACATTAATTGTATCTACACTGGACAAAGGGCATGGTTTATTCTCTATGCAACTGCAGAAGTGAAAATATAACCCTGTTAAGCTGCAGTGATCAGACAGAGTAGCTCAGCAAGGTACCCACAAAGCTGCTTCAAACAGATTTTGGCAGGTCTTTTATAGTTGTTTCTCAAAGCTCTCTTGTGGTCCATTGCAAAATAATGTATGGCTAAAATACAAGGCAATTACAGTGATTCACATTGTGGAAAACTGGGCTCACAGGAGGTAGAATTGGCTACTCATAAATCCTTCTGACTGCACAGATATCAATACTGATTTATACTCTACACGGGTTTGATCATCTCGGCTTGTAAGAAAGGAGTTCCCTAAAGATGTGATCCAAAGATCAATGAAGTCATTGGGAGGTTTTCCATTAATTTCAGTGACTTTTAGATCAGTCTGTAAGCATTTAATGTTAATTTGAAAAGTGAAATACAGGTAACCCTGGAAGCAAGTGCAAACACACACATATATATTTAAAAAAGACATATCCAAAACATTAAACTTCAAATAAAACTTGAAATGAGAAACAGATTTAGAAACTTTAAGAACTGTAGGCAATGAATTCCACAGATTATCACCACTCTTACAGGCTGTGTTTTGCAATCCCACTATAGCTTTCCTTAGTTTTCATCTCCACTGTGAAGTGAACGTGAAAACACACACCAGTATAAGCACTGGTGCTTAATCATAATAAGTATGATTATAATGCAGTGAGAAGGGTTTATAGCAAAGACTTGGAGCTGGACAATTAACAAGACGAATTTTGACTGGTGTCTCCAGCTAAATTTCCATTCTTTTCCCCAATGTTTTTCTGTTGACCAGTGGAGGCCCAAGTGTCAGGTTTCAAAGGAGTGTTTGTGTTTGAGAGATGCTTGATTGAGTTCCTATACAGCTGTATGCATTAGCACCCACAAAATCGAGTGAGCACTTTTGATGTTCATTGGAGACAGGCAGAAACACCATTTAGTTTAGCAGAAATGCTGTTACATTGTTCTAGAACAGGCTGCTCATGGAAACCACAGCATAAATTAAGACATAGATATAGACACTGACCTTATGAATAAAAACCCATGTTTTTGCATCTTTGAGAATGCAGACCTGATGAGCATGTGAGCTCACTTGCCATTAAAATTCAGAAATCTGTTTCTAACATATTTGGAGCCTTATTTCACTTTTTTTCCAGTCTGGAGAGTTATTTACAATAACATTTTTTATTCAACCAGCTTGGCTATTAACAAAGTAATTCTTTGTATTTTATAATAAAAAGGATCTTATGACCATTTTGAAAAGTTTTTATTAATATTGCAAAGCATCACAACACAGGAAAAAAATTTCTCACACAGGCAATCATATATGAAGAATGAAGTACTACTTCTATTATCCATTTTATAAAATAAAAAAATCATTACTTCATTATTATAAAATGAATAGTTAACTGAAAATCTATGACAATTTTTCTAGTCTTTGTCCAGCGTAAAAGGAGAACCTGTATGTATAAAATTATTATAATAAATGATTCAAGAAAAAAAAAAAAGAGACCTGGGTTTTAAAAAGAAAATTGGTTTTGAGTTATTAGATATCTAGGGCCAGTTTTAAACATCATGAAATAAAATTCAGCTTTGTTGAGGTCAGTGATTTTTAAGGAGGCCGGAACAGTCTATTCTCTACCGATGTTTTTATTTTTTCCATACTAAATAATGTTTTCTTGTTTAGAGAATGACCAATGTATTAGTATTTTTTTTCATTTACACTTTTAATGATTTCTGCCATTGTTTTGAAATAAAGATCTATGGAGCTAGAATAGGAAATTAATACACTTTAAGCTTCTACAAAAAATACTCTAACTGTACCAAGTCATATGTTCAGCTACACTGAAGTCAGTATGGTCTTTTGGCAACAAAAGCTTCTTGTTCTGTAAACAAATTCACCTTTCCAAAGGACCTTTACCCTCCCACTGGAGAGCAGTACTGCTGATGGCACCTTCACTCCTTTACATACTTGTTTGGTGATGTTCAGGAGAGGGGTTATGCTGCTGACCCAAAAAGTGAAGTGGGAAGCCATTCCTGATGTAAGGGATGTGAAAAATGATGGGGGAGACAAAATGAGCATTACTGTGTCAGGCCAGAGTAGTCTGTCACTTCCCTGAAGACACCTCTAGATCTCTTCTCTTTCTATTGATGTCTTGAAGGCTGTCCATAGCTTTTTGTCCTGAATATTTCCCATATTGTTCTTGGTTTTTCTCTTTTACCTTTAATCCGTCTTTTACTGACAACAGAAAAAATTACCACCCCAGTAAACTTATTGAGATGTGAATCCAGAATCCAGCATGAACCACAAAATCCAGCATTTTCCACATGAATTTTTCCATGGAAATCTCCAGCTTTGGAAGAGGTTTTTGGCACAACAACAAGAACTAGTCTTCTAACCTTTGGGCCTTCTGCTGTAGCATAAAAATATGCCTTTTTCTTGAGTTCCCATGTGTATTGCCTCTGATGATGAATCCTTCAATGGAAGAATATCATAAAATTCAAATCTAGCATGTGACTAGTGTTTTGCAGTGTTGAATTGACATAAATCTCCAAGAAATCTCTGCATTTCTCCAGAGAAAGTAGGTGGAGTGGTACTAAACAGCAATAGTCCTTTTTAGTTCTCTTCAGAAAATAAAAATCATCAGCTCAGCCATAATTTTGTTATCCTTATATTGTCAGGTTTCAGTTGAATCTGAGTTATTGGTAAGATTACATACAGCTTTAGGTGAAATAAGTTACACTCCCACTTGACTTCTGGTTTTGAACTCTTTGTCTTGATTTAATACTCAGAATGATCATAATAAACTACTGAAATGAAGTTAATTTTTTTTACTTCTTTACCAGGGGATCAGTGGCATTGATTTCAGCTATTAAGAACCCTTTTGATACAGTTCTACTGTATATTAAAGGCATTGTCATAAAAATATGATGGAAGGTCATGTTTAGATAGGACACTTACCACAGGAAAGTCTGTCATGATCCAGTGAATGCATAGATTATATTATCATGGAAATATATTCTGAAATATTTGATTTCTCAGCTTGCAATTATTGAATATGCTTTCAAAATTTTCAGTGCTCTGTGAAAAGGAAATCTGTGCATGAAAGTTTTGGTAAAAAAATATTCCAAAAGTTGTAAAATTAAAGCTGAATAAGTAATAAATTATTCAAACCCATCTGGGGACCTGAGTTATACTGTCTGTTTCTTGGCTTTAGGTGTCTATTCTTGCTGGAGTGTGTCATAGTTTCTGTTAGAAAGTGCAAAAAACCTGACCAGATGATGTCAGCACAGACAAGGTGGCTCCTGGCAGCAGATATTAAATAGTGGCTGGCCTTAAACATGTGAAATGCATTTGGCTAGCTGGCGGCAGGCTGTGTGACCTCTCCTTCTAGGTGCTTTAGCCCCAGCCAGAAGAGTCCCTGGCACAGAGGTGTGAGCACAACCTTGGAAATGCGTCCTTATTTCAGGCTGAGGTGCAGAGGCAGCTCCCCACCCACCACTGGCTCCTCTTCAGTATCCTCTGGCAGGAACCCCCACTTGAAGCCTCCTGAGTTGGTGAACATTTTCCTCTGGAAAGAACAAAATGTATTAAATTAGGGGTTCCCAAAATTTTCTTTCTGGAGGCAATGCGATAACTGGGAAGACCATAACAGAAGCCTACATGTTTCCAGTACCTAAAGGCTTCCCTATTCCCTTTCTTCTCTGTCCCAGACCCCAGGAGGCTGTATACAAAGCCAGATGACTGGCCTTTTGTTTTCCCAGGTGCTGGGAAAACTGTGCTGGACCATTTCCCAGTCCTGGCAATGCCCATGGAGGACACCTTGCTGAAGTTTCTTGGGCTTAGTGTAAAAGCATTAAATGAGTTGAAATTTGGGACACACACTGAGGCTTCCAGGATCCATCAGGTGAGCCAGTGCCAGCCTCTTAAGTTCTGACATGAAGACTACATCTTTGTTTTGGGAATCTCTGCACTAGAGGGCACCTGCCTTTTGCCCTCAGCTGGCATTGTCATGCTATGCCTCCCTTATTTGTTAAAAAATGCACCTCTGTACATATGCAAAAAATAAAATGAAGCAAAAACCTATCTGCCAACCAACAGACAAACTCAAGAGTGCTTTGCCAACCAGGCAGCTGGATCTTCTGGATTGTTTTAAGTCCCTTCAGATAGAGTCTGAACTTCTCACTGAACATATTTGCTGCTCCTGCAAGTACTGGTTCAGCTTCCCCTGCTGCTGACGTGGAAATGTAAATATTAGCTTCCTCTTCCAAAGAGGAAAAGCAAATATTGATCCATGTTTCAGGTTTTTGCATTATCCTGTTTACCTTTGTCTAGCCTGGAACCAAGCAGCATTGATACTTTTAGATATTTGACCTCTCTCGTTTGGAATTATTCAAGTCTTTCATAATTCTGAAAAATAACTGCTTAAAACATTTTCTTTTGCTTGCCCTTGTTCAGTGGCACCCAGTGTCCCAGCAGCCTGTGTGCAGCTCTGAAGATCTCCTGTATTGGTGCTGTTGCCTGATTACCCTGCAACCCTACCTGGCCATGGTACAGAGGTGAAAGAATCCTTATGACACAGGAAGTGTTTTGCACCTTCTCTTGAATGAATTTTTATTGCAGAAGTGTATGGGTTAAATGAGCTCAGAGACTGCTACCAGTTTCCTAACACACAACCAAACACCTCCTGCTGTCCTTCCAGCTTCATTCATTCCAGTGCCTTCTCTCTCCCCTTTCTCAGGTTAGCTCAGGATGTGAGGCAGTGTGTGATGTGCTGCCCAGGTTGGATAAGAAGAGAAAAGAAGCAGAGGAAAGCGGCCAGCCAGAAGATAGGAGTCCTCTGGCAGGGCCAGTATGTGGCAGGAGTTTCTCCTAGGCCAGCCAGCAGTCAGGAGATGTAATTAGTCTGACTGGCATCAGCTGGGAAGTTCATAGTCCAAAGGTGTACACTGCCTCATCCCTGGTGGGCAGCAGAGACTGCCTGGTGAGCCAGACCCAGCCTGCAAGCTGGCCGCAGTGCAATCCTGCCATAAACCTAAGAATATAATTTTCCTTCTAGAATAACAAAAAAATTGCCCTTAATTTACTGAGCTATTTTGGAATATGAGAGGCAGTTGCTAGTTACTTGGATTGGTGTTGCTCCCTCATTTGAATTTTCCAGAGAATGATGTGCATGCCATCAGAAAGGCATGCAGTTCTGGTTCCCCCCTTCTCCTTGCCTCACTCACTTCCACAACAGTTCTTGACACGTGTGGTTTCCTGTTCCTGCTACCTGGTCTGAAATAACAGCCTCTGCCCCACTGACTTCTTTTTCCACAAAGATCTTGCTTAAACTTGAGGCTGCCTTCTAGAAAATGGTAGCATTTTCCAGCTAAAACATGTATTTTCTTCCTTGGTGAAGAATCTTCCATCTTCCTCAGGAGATGGGTTCCAAATAGCACTCGTATGCCGCTAGCCCCAGCCCCCTTGCTGATTTAGCATTGTCAGTGGCACAATAGTTATCCATTTGCTCATAATATTCTTCAATGTCCTTGACAGGGCACCATATTCTACAGCCCTCCTCTAGAATGGAGGATTTTTTCCAGTTCAGGTAATATAAAAATCTGTTTTTGAAAAACCCAAACCTCTGGCTATAGCCCTCAGTCTTAGCTCACAGCTAGGAACTATGGAGAGAGGAAGAACATCCAAGGACTGTGGTAACTTAGAATTTGCTGGTAAGTGGTTTGT
>JAYDZK010000169.1:82679973-82699466 GCA_034509185.1 Euphonia xanthogaster | reverse complement strand
TAAGTGGTTTGTGGTGTTATTACTCCACTGGTCTTTCCCACAGAAGACAATCCCATTTAAAATGCCCAGGACTTCTTGTTTTCATATGAAATTAAATCCTCTTTGCAAACTCTGATTCTCTGGCCTGCACTTCCATTGGTTTGCACAGATTAGTACTTTGTCTTGCTGTTTCCCTTATGATCATAAGCAATCCTCTCTGTGATTGATCCAGCTCCTGTGCTTATCCCATATGCTTTTCTAGCCACCAGACCAGCGCATCTTTACTGTCTGGTCTGATAATTTTGCTGAATATTACAGATTTGTGATTCACTATTATATTCCAGTAACTTTTTGACCTGCGCTAGCAATGAGGTAGTTCTGTTCTAGGCTAGCCCGTACTGTCACGTCCCACACAGAGATTTTTTTTGTGGCTGAATGCCTGAGATGATTTTCTAAATCTCTGCAAGCTTTTCCAGTTCTCATTTCTATACATGTATTTTGGTACAAGAAAATAGAGCCAAGGGAAATTCTAGCTTCTCTCTATTCCCTGATTCTCTTTTCTGGTAGGAAGTACTTGATGATCATTCTTCCTAAGATTTATTTCTAAGGTCTCTTCCTAAGTCAAGAAATTTGCCTGGATATCCTGATCAAGAGAAGGAAAAGAAATGCCTCCTGGCAAAAGCTACAGACTTTCGGGGCTACCTATGGATGCACACATGAAACCAGGAAAGGTGGTCATTATGCTAGAGCATTTAAGACATACCAAACTCAGTATTTCAGTACAATACAGGAGAAGGATTTAGAGGAACCAGTTTGAAACTTCTCCGAGAGTCAAGCTTGGAGTACAAAAAGAACTTCTTGTATTGCTTGGGGAGTTGATAAAATAATAGTAATGGATGCATTTGGACAGAAACACAGTTGTTAACATGTTCCTATTTTCTGGCAAGGGGAGTGTGGGAGCTGAAGTCAATGTAATTTCACTCTGTGTTCAGCAAAAGAACACAAAAGAATCTGATTTTTTATTGTTAAGCTGGCAGTACAGACACTCACAGTTTCTGAGTTCTGGAAAGCCAGACATTCTTCTAAACTGAAGAATATTAAAACAAGACAGCTTGAACTCTACTCTAGGCCCAGGAGTGTAAATCTGGAATAAGTTCACTAGTTTTGATGAGGATACTTTGGATTTACACCAGCAACTGAGAATAGAACTTGGCTCTGTGTCTTATTCTTCTGGTGGTAGTGAAAAATATGATCCTAATAAAAGACGTGCAAGCGATCACAGGAGTATTCTCATACTGGTTCTACGCTTCAGTTTTAGATGCAGGATTTGAGATTGTGGAACAAAATCCATCTTATACAAGAGTAGCTCTAAGAAATCTGCTAAAGAGGAATTCTTCTATAAGAAGAGTGGCAGTTTAATGCTTGCACAGATCCTATAGCTTTCCTGCATTGGCCTGTATTGCCTTACAAGAGGAGATTAAAACAATATTGTTTTGTTTTTTTATTTATTTTAGTCTATGAGTATAACACACAAAATTAGGTTTATGCAGAAATTGTTTGGGAAAAGGCTATGTGTGTAGCAGGAACTGAAGAAGCCTGAATGCTTTTTGCTGTAATGCCTTTACAGAAATGTCATCTGTGGAGTAGACCATTGTAGACACTGGCATTATCATCTTTTGGACGGCAGCATTATTCCTTGTAGCCCAGAATTGTTTATTGTGGGTAACTTGTTTGCAGGTGAGAATATTAAAAAACCAGTAAAGCTGCCTGATGTTCTATCTTCTCATCTGTAAGAACATGTGTGAAAAGTCTTAAAGACATAAAGTTAGAATGAGATCAAACCTTCAAAGATTAGTCTTTTTCTTTTTGATAATATTGCAAATCCTTGTATGACTTTCCAGTTGTTTAGGCGCTATATTGCAAAAACTTCCTGAGCTACCCTTCTTGCCATTATAAATCCACAGATACTGTGATTTAAAATGATACACAGATGGGAAAGTTTCTCACAGGCATCAAAGCCATTAGATTTGTACTGCTTTTCCTATTGTTTGGTAATATTTGGGAGGGATTGGATGCGTCTGTGACCTGGCTAATTGCAATGAAAATTGCAGAGTATTAAAAACAAATGGTAAGATGGAAAAGAAAGTTGTGGTAGGATTTTGAAAGGAGTTTTCAATCTCATGGACATTCATTGTCGCTTGAGTGCCTAACTGCCTCAGGCTGTATTGGAAGTCCCATCATGAGAGCTGGAAAAAACAAAACCCCAGCTAACCCATGCCTCCAGACTTAAAAACTCGAGAGGCTATAGTCACAGACTAAATAGAGTATGATTTGAGGCCATGCTACGCTTCTGCCACAGGCTTTAATTGGACAAGCATGTGCAAATGCTTTGATTTTTCCTAGTGACAGAAAAGAATCAATAGAAGCGTCATCAGGCTGCATATTTTGCACTTTATTCACTTTGATAATCCCTCTCCTTCGCTAGAAACTGCTGCCAGTGTACTTAAAATGTAATGTCTTAATCACACAATCCCCTAAACTCAATGAGGTGATATTTAAAGTTTACAGGAATGATACAAGAAAATCCAAACACTTTTGGTGCTAAACGTTCTTGAAACACAGTATCTCTGGATTTTTTCCAATTTCTGTATACTGAACAGTTGAAATCAAATGGTGTTCCAGTCCAGTAATGCACTTACTGTTTACATGATAGCTGAGGGACATGAAAGGCTTTATGAAATCAATCAAACCACTTTTGAAGTTAAAATAACTAAATAATGCTTTCAGATACATTCTAACCTAGTTTAGTCCAAGACAACAAATAGATCTTAATTTATTTTTTTTTTTTTACTCTTTGGTATTTCTCCTAGCCTTCTTTTTCCAATATTCTCTCAAAAGAAACAGGGATAGATGAATAGACTGACTTCACTAATGTGGGCTTCTTTTGAGACAGAGAAGTATGCTTGGATGCTGTAAAAAAAGTGACTAGGCACGCCTCACTGGGCATGATGAACAGGGCTTTTACTGATGTCATTAAAGATGATATATTTAGTTATGTCTGCTTTCTAATGAAGAGTATGTTCTGTCACACAGGTGGCACACCTGTTTTATATGACATTTCTTGATAATTATTTACGTGAAAGTTCATTACTATTCTAGATTCTATTTATGTTTTGGGGGGCTTTCCCAAATGGGGTTGCTGGTCATACCTAACACTTACAGAACCATCAGCACTGCGTACTTGCTGTAAAATGCTTACAACGCCCTCAGTGATGGAAGGGTGGCATGGGTGAAACAATAAACACAAATGAGTTCAGCATGCCTGTCTGGGGTTTTTTTGGGTCTTTCTCTTCCTCTGTTCATAGACAAGATCCACGGAGTGGATCCAATTATTACCTGCACGTTGCTATTTTGGTTTTTTGTTCTCAATGGCTTTGGGAACATAAAGCACTTTTTCGGTGGTAGCTGTATTCTGCTCTGTGTTCTTCTATGGTAAGGGAGATAAAGGAGTTGACAAAGGTCTTTCCTTGATCTTTCTGTAATAATGACACAAGACTGAAAGTTTTTATCACTTCTATGCTGGCTGATAACTGTAGGGCTACACATTAGGAAATCTGAGATCCTTGAGAGTCGCAAGTCTACAAGAGAAAACTCTACTTCAGTTTTTCTCCATAACTGTTACCCAAATATTGGTATATGTTGTCAAACCATAGCTCAGGTAAGTCTATTCTTTGCTTGCTTATTGGATATGTGTTTATTTAATGTTTTTTTTCTATCAATACAGATATTAAACCCCACATTCAGTAGCAGCTAAAGGGGAAATCAGTAGCACTGCTTGCAATACAAGTGTGAATTCAGTTAAAGTCTACTGGAAACAGAATATATTCACCAGTAAATATCATCATGATTGATAGCTAATGATTTGCTGTTTAGACAGAGGAACCCATTACTGGAAAAAATGAACATATATTGTACTGGCACTTAAAATATTACTCCTTAACCTGTGAGTACTGATGGGCCTTTTCCAAAATTCTTCTTTCATTAGAGCTTTGTCTCATGAGCCTGACAGTTTGCATTAAAATAGGATACCAGCTTTTACTCCATGTTCTGAAAGGAAAAAAATAGGGTGTGGTATGGATATGGTAAGAATATTAAGGGTATGGTAAACACCTTCTTTCCATGTCAGAGGTTCTACTGGCACAAAATGCTATTGACAAGCTGATACCAAGGAGAGTAATATTAATCATACCAAATGAAGAAGACATCTAAGAAAACTAAGTTTAGATATGGTGAATCTGCTTCCTCAGAAGACTGTCCAGCTTGCTACTTTTAATTTTTAAAACTTTGTAACAGTCTTTGTAAGTGTAAGACATTTTGGAAAGTCAAAAGCTAAACAAAAGTAATGTTAAGACTGAATAGAAGAAGTAATTAAGCATAATTAATTAGATTTACTGTTGATTTCCCAAGATAATGGTCTAGAGATACAGATAAAACCCCTGAAACTTCAGGATGGTCAGGCAATTAATGAACCTTAAAATGTAGATCTGTTGTTATAGAAAAGGTTATGTCACTTCTGGGTCAGTAGAGTATTTACGGCATCTCAAGCACCAGCTCAGCAGGAGTATTTTTAATTTTTAATGTCTCATCACTGAAAAACATTCTTAATTTGAAATTCTGAGTTTTTTATCTTTCATATTGCACAGCTGACATATATCAGGGTTTTGAAATTCATGGTTTGACATCAGATACTTTGAATGTCCTGGGATTATGGAAAAATCTGTGTGATTTAAGATTTGACTTTTTTCAGATAAGTCTTTCAGGCACAGTTCTGGCATGTGAAGACATGTTCAGAAACTGTCTTGGCTAGGCCAGTAGGAGCCTTTTCTTTCTTCTTCTTTTCTTCTTTACTGGTGCATGTGTAGCTCCTTTGATTGATCCGTCTCTTTTTTCTTCCAAACAATGAGGGCAAAACACGAAAAAGAAACAAAACTTGCAACACATGGAACTAAGAAGCTGGACTTTTAACCTCATTTATTTGTATTCATTTGCTAAGTCCTTCACAGCAGGAATTGTCTCCTTCCCAAGTTAGTACAAGCTGCAACCCTAGAGGGGGCTTAGGGAATGACCGCCATCAATCCTAAAATTGCAAGTGCTGAGTTTGATCCAGAATGGTGTGTTTGCAGAGCATATGCACTGAGTAGTCTCAATTTCCAAACTTACTGTGGTCAACAGACTGAAAGGGAAAATATTTGCATCTTTTCATTACAAGACTAAACAAAAATTTCTAAATGGCTTTCAGTAGAAAGAGCAGGCAAATTTCACATCTCTTGAGGCATGACATAGCAAAGCTGAACTATGCTACAGCTTTGAATCTTCAGCTGCCATTCTACATGGATCTGAGAAACCCCCAGATGCTTGGTGGTCCGAACCGGTTTTTGATATCTAACATATTCTTGAAGATGAAGATGTAGGGTAGATCAGCATAGAAATGCCATAAAAAATGTTGTATCCTAAACTGAATATACTAACACGTAGAAGTTACTTTATACCATAGGCCAAAGGCTATCACACAAATTATATAACTTTTCTGAATCTTTTATACAACTTAAATTTCTTCCGCTAATTCTTCACTTTCAAAATTTCCAAATGTATTTATTGTACCCACTTGTGTCAAGTCATGCCACTTTCAGACAGTGATAACTAGTAAGCAAAGCTAGCCAATGTGTCACCCAGGATTTACCACAGTAAATAAAGCCCTGGGGTGAGATCCAGTCCCTTCCCTGCCAGAAAGCAGCTGAACTCACCACCGTAACTTGCTAACAGCCGCCATGGGGCTTGCAAGGGTGACTGCATGGGACAAACTATTACAAGGGCATGAGACCTGCTGCTGAATGACAAAGATGTCACATCTCAGTCTGTGATGCCACATGGAACTTTCTGGTCTGTGCTTTCCAACTCTGCCTCCTGCTGTGCCTGCTTTTTCCAGCTTGATCCCTTGCCTGTTGTGCTCTCAGTTTCAGTTGTCATTCTGTTGATTTGGCTGCAGTGAGCAGGGCTTATGACTGTCTTATATGAGCCCTGAGAGATAGGTTTGTTGGTGTGAATAATTCTCTAAGTCCCTTAATTGCTGCTAATATTTGTTTTGTTTTCATAACATCTCTAAGCCAGATTTTCCACGAAGAGGTTACCAATAATGCTGCATGCCCTGAGGATTCATGTGCATGCTCCCCTGCTGCGTCAACTTTTTACTCATTCTTGGTAAACAGCTCTTGTCTGGGACAAGTGTGACCTGAAAGATGACATGTGGTGCCCTGATGCTCATCTGGATTTTAGGAAAATGCATGACTAGTTGAAGTCAGTCCTGTGTGTGTGACTGCTGGTGGTATCAGGTTCCTCTCACACACTGTCTCCTCTGTGTGAGCCAAACTGCTTCAGGGCATAAGCCAGATTGTAGCAGTGCTATTTAGTTTCCTATCCAGCATTTAGCTCCCTGCATTTGCCTTGTGGATTGCTTCAAACTGCCAGTCCAATCACGTGATTTAATATGCAGCCAGCTGGCTGGAGTACACTCAGAGCCTGGTCAATATTTGGAAAGAAGAACAATGCCTGATTTCAGCTGAAATAATGGAATATCCATAAAAACAACAAGATTTTTTAAGAAGGTGCGCAGCTAGTCATTTGTCAGATTGGTTACCAATGATAGTCTTTCCATCAGAACAATTAAAGGGCTTCTACAAAAGCAAATCAGAAAACAAGATTGTGGAAGACTGTCCCAAGCACTTTGCTGATGGTCCAAAACCTGAGCTTTGCCTCTCAGAATTCAGTTTCTCAACAGAAGAAACAAAAGCTGGAGATAAAGGACATGAATATTAACTGGTTGCAGGATAGCATGTATGTATTTCCACAAAGATGTCTCTCAGACTACTAAGTGTGGTTTAGGTCTTCATTCTCCCTCTGCATTTCAGTCTGACGTTTCATAGCCAAGTGAATTCAGCAGTTTGGGCAAGGGCAGTGTTATGCCAGAATGAAAAACAGAATTAGAAAAAACCAGCCAACGTGCCAAGGAAAGAAGGATCAGTCACTTCTGCTGCCTGATTTCCTCTTGTTTATTTATGAATTTACATAAGCAAACTTTAATTTCTACTTTGGAGTTTGAGTTTGGTTCATTTGCTTCTGCAGGAGAGTTTTCAAAAATGCTGATCTTGGCTTTCACTTAGCAGAACTGAGTCTTGTGAGTGTGACACGTGCAGGGTTTGTTTCTCATTCAGTATACAGGAAGTTATCCAGGAAGCTGCAACCAAGTCAGATGATATTATGAAAATATTAAAGAATATTAATGAACTCTGAAGAATGATGATATGACATCTCATGACCCTAGGTTAGAAACAGAAGAAAGTTCTATTTGATTCTATTAAAAAAAAAAAAGTTTGATCTACCTCCATAAATAAAAACCCTAACTACAATATTCCTGGTTGTATATGTTTGACATGTACTGATCTTGGTGTATGGAGAAATAATAACTCAGAGAATTGAAAGTAATCTGAAAAATGTGCAATAAGGTCCTGTGTAATCTGCCAATGAACACTGACACCTGGCATGAATGTTTGTCTCAGCTGCTGTCCCACAGACTTTTACAAAAGGTGTGTGTGCTACACCTGAGTCTAGTCCTGCCATGCCTAACAAGTCACACCAGCTGAACAATGGATATGAGTTGATTTGTAGAAGGAAATCAGAGATACTGAAGCCCTGCTGCTGACTCTATGCACACTTCAGAGACGTTTAATTTGGAGTAATTCTAGTTTTCTTGGGCTCTTGTAATCATAGTGATTAGAAAACAGAATCAGTCATAGAACAGTTTGGATTAGAAGGAACATTAGAAAATATCTAGTCCACATCCTTTGTGTGCTGGATGTTAGGAACATTCTTTTCAATTATTTTTCAATTCAGCTTGTGTCTTGGTGCCATCTCACAAGCAGGCATGGTAGCAGGTGATGACCCAAATACCCATGCAGTAAATTCATGAGACTACCGAAAAAGTTCAGACTCCTGAAGATATCTTGGGACAAAAAAAAATATACCTAGCCTAGATTATGACAATATTAATTCTATATAGTTTTAATTCTTATTTTTCTAATTAATTAAATGCATAAAATTTTAAGGTTTGTCTACAATCTCAAATGCAAAACCACTTGGCTCCTCTGCAACTTCAAAGTCTGGTTTGCCCTTTATATACAAGACCTGGCAGAAAGATTAGTGCAGTAAAGATAAAAAGTGATTTTCAAAAATACTTCATGGGCTTCATGGGTCTCTGTCCCACTTTGGATGCCTCTTGACCTGTTTTATGAACTAAGAATAGCAGGAAAGTGAGATTGAAGAAATCAGGCCTGAGAACTGCTGAGCAGATGCAAGACAACTGTGCGACAGTTACTAACTTATTTTCTTGTCACAGATATCTTGGGCTTTCCATGCTGCAGACATTTATTCTGCCCTTTAACTAGTATTGAAACCATCTATATTAATCAGCCTGTTCATAGGGCAGGAAATTCATTAATAAGTTTTTTAAGCAAGGAGATAAGATCCTGGCCCAACTCTCGCTGACCTCAATGAAAGGATTTTACTTCTTACATCTTGAAAAAGCTATTGCTTGCTTCCATAAATACAAACAGATTAGGCTATTAAATTACCTCATCACCTTTATATTAATGCGGGATTTATTTATTTAAAAAGCAGAATAAAAACATGAGTGCTGTTACACAGATGAGCAACACAGTGGAAAATGAAAGCAGGCTGAATGTCTTTCAGTGAATACATTAACTTTAATTCATGACTCAGGACTAATTCCTGTCATGGTTTTGTTATAATAAATTCTAACTAAAATAAGATTACAGTGATAACATAACCTCTCTTACCAATGATTACCTAGAGCACACATGCAAACAGTTAGACCGTCTGTCTACTTTGCCTGTTAAATATCAACTTAGCTTAATTTTCACTATTATTTCCAAAACAACTGTCTTTGAAGCTTGATCTGGAACAACTCGTCCCCAGAACAATGTCTTAGACTTCCCTGCCCAAAAGAAACAATTAAATTACAAGAAAAATAAACAATTTATCATTCCCATGATTAATACTCACTTTTGCCTGAAACCTACATTCAGGAGATCTCATCTGTCATAAATTCTTTTTTGATATGCATCTGAGTTGCTTGAAGTAAGAGATTTCTCAATTACAGCAACCCAGAAGTATTAAAAATGATGAGTTTTTAGTCATGAAGTATCATCTCATTGAAAGTAAATTGGTCCTCGGGAAGGAACAGTATAAATTAATCTTTTTATCTAGAAATAAAAACAATTCTGAAATTTTTATGACACCAACTATTGCCATCATTAACATTATTTTTTCCTATATCCGTACAGGGGTAATAAATCCACAGTCAATTTTAAGTTTATGGCATTTCACGGTATGCAGGAGACTAGTGCTAATGAGAAGTGCTTGCTAGTGTCAACTCCATGCTTAGATTTGACATCTCAAAGGAAGTTTAAGGAACAATTAAATTGGAACAATTGAGATTTGACATCTCAAAGGAAGTTTAAGGAACAATTAAAATGGAATTTCACATGTAGTAATCTATTGCATTTGCCTTTTTATTGTCAGTCAAGATGAACAAAGAGGGACAATTTTACATGTCCAGTTGAGGGTGAAATGATTTGCATTTAAAAGGGCCTGCAGATATAGACTTTATAACTTAGGATCACTGTTGCTACTATAGATGTCTACAATAGGTGAGATAAATCCCACGTCTACAGGAAAAATAATTAAGGTGCATGTATTGCCATGTTCCACCCCTTCAGCTTTCCCCATCATTCCTATTTTTCTGTGCTTTATCTTAATATACAACTTCAAGGCTTTCTGACACTAGAAAACTAGGTTATTGAGAGTAAAACTGGCACGAGCAGTCAGTTCCTACAGAAGAATCCTACGGGAAATGTTCTCAATGGCTTTACTGAAATCCAGGTAGACTACATCCACAGTCTTTCCCTCATGTCGGTCATCTGATCATAGAAGAAGACCAGGTTGTTCATGGAGGACCTGTCTTTCCTGAAATCAGGCTGGCTGGGACTGATCCCCTGGTTGACCTGCACATGCCGGATGATGGCACTTATTATGATCTGCTCCATGAACTTCCCTACTTGATAAATTTCTACGTCTAGTATAGCCTTAGCAAAAAAATTGCTTGGTCTATGTTTCTTTTATCAAATTGTGCTTCTATGGTCATTTGCATAGGAGCGTTGGTCGAGTAACTGCTATTCATCAACAGCAGTAAGAAATGGTAAGATACAGATAAATTATGTGACTATCAAGTTTTTTTTTTTTCAAAATTTCAACATTATTTAAGCAATCGTGTAAAAAATAACAATTGTTTTGAAAAATTAGTAACTGTAGTATAATATTCCGTTTCTAAAAGTGTAGATTTTTGTCTGTGTGTAAAATGTAAAACACATTTTGAAATGTGTTTCAAAGTAGTTGAAATACAATGTTCTTTCATTGTTCTTTTGCTCGTGATTTATTGCTCCAGTGCTGGTCTGTACCTATAGCATTGTCTGTTAGCCATGCATTCTGCTATGCTATGGTTTTTTTTCATTTTATGAACTTTCTTAGGATTTAACAGTCTTTATGTGTGCCTTAATATCAAGTTCAGTAAACTGAGAGCAACATCTTGACTGCCAGTATGTATTTCAGATGTCTATTAATAAATATACTAGCTGGGAAAATAAATTCTTCCTAGGTGAAATAACTGTTGAAAAAACCCTATGTGAAAACCCAACTCACTGTGGAAAGAAAACTGGTTGAAAGGTGGTGCCTTTCACACAACACTCTCTGCTGCAAGTCTAAATATGAGAGATGTGCAGTTTGTGCAGTGTTATGGTCCATAAGTCCATGCCAGTGCCTTGGAATAGCATTTTCTCACATCTGTTCCTTCCTTAAGTGTTTGCCAAAAATGTTGAAAGAAATTGTTTCAAGCCACTTAAATACTTGCATTATTGTTTTTTTTTTTTTTTTTTTAAATAAACCTTTTTCACATTAATGGTCTAAACATGATATGGTCTGTCATAATTTAAACTGCAGTCTAGTTTTCCCATGATTTGTCTTATACAACTGTGATTTTTTTTTCTTGGAAGGATAGTTTGCAAAGAAATGGTCTTCATAGATGAAGGTAATTGTTTGTAATAGGAAAATCATGAAGAAAAAGCACAACTTTCTTTTTTGAAAAAGAGGGGAAAGATCACTCCCTCAAACCTGAACAGAAACTTTAAATTGAAGTGTTTGTCCCAAGGACAGGAATAGTCCAAACAACTAATCCTGATTATACAAGGATGTGATGGTAGTAAACCAAGAATGTTAAATCATTTTAGCAATTTTCACTCTTTTCTGACCTACATTGGTGTCTTATTGTTCTTATAGCTTCCCGTTTGCAGCTCCTTTGCTACACTTTGTTTAAAGATAAAGATCCTCTGCATTCCTGCACACAGGTTCTTTCATTGCCTTCTCTGTGTCGAAGTTGACTACCTCAACCCCTTTATTCCAGATTTCTTCCCTGCCATTGTCCAGGACACACTAAGGACCTTGGACTGGGGCCATTTTCCAGAATGTACATGTATTTTCATTTGCCTTGGGACATTTGTTTATTCATAGTATTAAATTCTGAAATTTAATTTTTTGTCAGCATCCAAAATTTTGATCTAAGCCCTGTGAGGGCGGGTTTCTTGGAGTGTTTAGGTACTTTTATATATGGAAAGTAAGGTTTTAAATTAAAAGGTATGGGCCTTAAGTGGATACCTGTCTGTTTTTTTTAAAGACTGCAGCAACTTCTCAGTGCATACAGATGTGTTACACATCTGGGGGTGTTAAAGAGGAAAGGTTAGAAATTCTGGGTTTTCTCTGACTGTGCAAAAAGTGGTGGCTGAATACAAGGTTACAAGGTATTCTTCTGAACTCATACACAATGGCAGTGGTAACATTTAGGGATCTGATAACCGGGGTTCTGATATGGGTCTTGCACGCCCTACTTTTTCAATTACTTTTTCAATAAAAGCCTTAGTTAAAAATATTGGCTGGGAGTACCCTTAAACCAGAGCAATATGGAAGATCATTTGTGTGATTGCAATATTACCACTGATTTTTGTAAAGGTTGTAGAGCTTAAAAAACATCTATCTCAACAATATTTCTTTTGGAGCTGTGTTTGTTTTTATAACAGTTACATCCTAGCAAAGAGTGTAATGTGGCTAGTTGGGTTTAAAATAGCATCTGAGGTAGGTAACCTAGCTTTTCCATTTTATTGGCAACAAGAGTTTGGGCACTTAGAACTGAAACCAGCCTGCTACCTTCAGTACTAAAAGCCCTGAGATGTTGACTTAGCTGCTGCTTTAGCCAAGGTATGCCAAGTTTTTTCTGGTTTTGGTAACATGAACATACCTTGTGAAGATCAGAAGATCCTTCTGAAGATCAGAAGGATCAGACCTGACATGGGAAAATGAAGAAGGAAGAATGGTTGAAACTACAGATCCTGAGAGTTCAAATTTGCATTGCCATAGATGGTGTAACTATGGAAATAACTTACCATTTCCTATTGGAATTTCAATTTTGCATGATGTCACACAATAAGTTCTCTTTGGAGACTTTTTTTCCTTTCTGGTGGTGTTAAGTTAGATAAAAATAAAGAAAATACAGCTTCCAGTAAAATGAAACTGTCTTAACACAGTCAAATACTTGCAAATATTGCAAAATGGAGGAGATAGCTAAAATAAAAAAATGTGAACAGGTACACATAAGGCTGAACTATCAAGTGTTTCATGCCAAGGTTATAAATACAGTTCCCTGGCGTCTTTCTATAGTGAGTTAAAAACCCCGAGATATTTTCAGTGAGGCATTCAAACCACCAGTGAGTAAGTGTTCACCAGTTGCTCAAGGGCAGGCTGCAGGGAGCCCTGAGTAGCTTGGTCTGGTGAAAGATGTTCCTGCCCATGGCAGGGGGCTCAGAACTAGATTGTCTTTCAGGTCCCTTCCAACCCAAACCGTTGTGTGATTCTATAGCTCGAAGCAAAGGCTCATCTGAGTTACACTTCAATGAAATAGCTCTATATTAGTGAAAAATCCTGCAACCCTGAAAGTCAGGAAAGCTGTGAGTTTATTGCTTTGGCTGTTTAGTGAGAAAAGGAGAACATGGCTTTACTGTCTGTCATTGGTGTGCAAACTGTAAACATGTCTAAACATCATTTAGAAAAGTAGAAATTAACATCTATGCATGACAGAGGGCTCTAACCACTAGAAAATATTAAATAATGATTAGTGCTATCAGCTGAGGGACATTACAGACTGTGGTCTTTGGCTTTCAAATGGTTTATGTTTGAACTCTACTGCATTAAAGGTTTAGCAGAAATAAATCCGTGTATTATGGCTACTTTCAAAGGTGTCTAAATACAGACTCTGGCAAGTAGAATTACTTTCACCACGCAGCAGAGATCCATTGCTATAAATATCCTGTGTAGTCCTTTCTTCACTTTGGCCTCTTACTAACTTCAATACAGGAGTCTTGTTCTTGTTAATTTCCACTGTATGCAAACAGACTATGTAGGACATCTCTGTCTCCAACCGTGTTAGAGACATTCTCAGAGAGAAGGAGAGGTTGGAAGCAGGTCCAATAATTCCAGGGTACAACAATGGAAGCATTAGATCATCTCAATTTGCCATTAAAAATATTTTCTTAACTTGCTTTTCCAGCTGGCTTAAATTCTTTGTCTGAGCTCTGTGGAAATCAGATTCATCTCGACCCTGAATGCATTGATGAGTTCCTGGTCCATTTATTATTACAAATGGTTATTTTTTAGAGGAAAAACAGTGGCTAGGAGAAACATTACAGAAATGTTTTCTTAACTCTGGTGCACCTTGGGAAATTCAGGTTTGGGTGAAACTTTAACCTTTTGTTTCCACTGCAAGGTGGGAACACTTAAATTCTACTGACTTCTGCTTTTTTCACATTTTTTTAAAAAGCCCCTCTGTGGGCTATAATAAATTCTGTGTGTCTCCAAATAGAGTTATGTGGATTATGTGTGCTGTTTTTCCTGGTATTTCATCAGGCTCATTATTAATATTGAACATATCAAAGGAGTAGCCAAAATAAAGCAAATTGTAACAGCTGTGGAGATGCACATTTCTGTATACTGGCACTCTGATTTGTGAATTATGTGTTTCAAGTAACCTCATTAAAATGTGTCCTTTGGAAAAAAACCCTCACATATCTCTTGTTTTTTTCCAGAGCCTTTTTCTCCCCTTACTTTCCTGAAATGATGGAAACATGGTGTAAAACATCACAGGCCAAGAGATTACAATAGAATCTTGAAAAGCAGAAGAAATGTGCTTGAGACATTTCAAAACTTGAAAATTTCAGCCACAATGGTTCCACCAGTGCATGAGAGCTACTGGCAAGTCTAAATAAACTCAGAGTGCCATGTAAATATTTGATGTGCTGGAAAACATGGCTTGAGAGCAGAACCAGATAGAATAGAATGGGTCTGAAATCCTCCACTACCTAAAGAAGATGATGAAGAGTGATGAAGATCTCTCAGAGAAGTGATGGTCAGAGTCTCCCCAGAGCTGGTCCCCAGAGCAGACATATTAATGTTCTTTAAAAACCAAGGCTTCAAAACCAGGATGTGAATCAAAACCACAAGCAAATTAACTGAGTACAATTATATGTGCACTTTTGGAAACTTCTGAATTTGAATTTTCATGCCAGTGGGCTCTAACATTAAGTGGGTTATTTTAAACAATTATGTGAATTTTTTTCCACACTGCTCACTGGAGCTGGACCTGGAAATCTGTGGAAGAGGACAGTAAAACTCTTCCTATTAGCAGGACTAACTGGTGACCCAAGCTAGCAGATCTGATCAAAGGCTTCATTCTCTTGAACCCTTTGCTAAGATCTCACTTCTCACTATTTGTGAGTAATGTTTCACACCATCTCCAGTTGGCCCAGAGACTACACTGCATTCTGAGGGACGATGCTGTGGCCCCTGTTACCACTGACACCTTCATCACCTCTTGGCTAGACTATAGCTGTGTGATAAATCTGAGCATGATGCCTACAGCACTTAGGAAACTCCAACTGATAGAGAAGAATGGAAGACATCTTCACAGCCACGCTGGCTGCCTGGGATCCACCAAGCCACAGAGATTACCCATGGCATTTCAGTTGAAGCTCAAATTTCTTTCACTCTCTGTGAAGAAATATGTGATTGGATCATTCCAGATTGATCCAGTCCCCCTAAAGGGGGACTGCAAGAAAGATGGAAATGGACTATTTATGAGAGCATGTAGTGACAGGACAAGGGGGATTGGCTTTAAACTGAAAGAGGGTGGGTTTAGTTTAGCTATTAAAAAGAAATTCTTTACTGTGAGGGCAGTGAGGCACAGGAACAAGTTAGAGAAGTCTTGGCTGTGCTATCCCTGAAAGTGTTCAAAGCCAGATTGAATGGGGCTCTGAGAAACCTGGTCTAGTGGAAATTGTGTCCAGCCATGGCACAGGGATTGCAATGAGATGGTCTTTAAGGTACCTTCCGACCCAAACCGTTCTTTGATTACAACTTCTGCTCTTTTGCTGTGGACAGTGCATTGCAAACTGGATAAAGATCATCTCTCAGAGCTTTCTTTTATTTCAAACAGACCTAGAGCTCTTGCAGGGTCAAAAGAATGTCAGTAGTTCTTGTTCCTCAGGAACTTCTTCCTGTACCGTCTCCTGTTCCACTCTGCCTTTTCTAATGTAAATACATAATATCTTCCCTAATCCTAAAACTCAAATCCTGCCAGAACACTTCTCCTTCTGGAAAGCATGAGAAAATAGAAATCATACAAGAGATACACAGTCCTGTTGCTTACTGCAAAGCAGGAAGTCAGGGAGCAAGAAATGACTGTGGCTAAGAGGACCTATGTGGTAGAGAAGACTGACCACACACAGCTAATGGCAAGTCCAGAGTCAAAGTTGTGGCTTTCTTTTGAACAGAGGGAGTTAAGAGGCATAATGGCTAAATTTAGTGATGGAAAATATTCTCTGAGCTCTCCGAAAAATTAATTTTGTTTGCTAGCACTAGAAACAGTTGATAAAATCAGAGAATATTTTATGGTTTTAAGTCGTCAGAGTATTTATGCAGACATTTAATTCCATTCCTGTTTAGTGAAGAATATGAGTATTTTGGAGTTTTATATCTACTTTTCTATTCATGCTGGAAATATGAGAAGTGGGCCTGGATGTTAAGACAAGGAGGGAACAAGTTTCAGAATTTTCTTTGGTGGAAGCAGAACATCTGACAAGTTAATGCAAAAAAAAATTGGACAAACTAAGAATGCTAGTCCCTCTGAAGTAAGGAACTAGTCCTGGGAGCAGAACTAAAGGAGCTTATAATTTTTAGAACTTGAACTTCTAATAAAGTAGAGGTTATGACTGTATGGGTGATACAGAAATGCAATTCCAAGATGCATTTTACTATTCTTCAGTAAGAATAATAGTAAAAAAAAAATAAATAAAATTGCTGGAACTTCCAGTACTCTGTCTCCTGAATATAGCCTCTCAAAAGAAAACTACAAAGGATTTCCTAATATTTTGGTGGAATCTCCATGAATAACTAACTATGACTTGTCCTAGGGAACTCTGTACATCTCCTCTTTAAAATATTCCTTGTTTCAGTATTCTGTACATAATCCAGTGAAAGCAATTCCTTCTGTGTATCACAGCTGACCTACAGTACCACTTCAGTTTGGGAGCAATGCAATAAAAACCGCTAAAGAATGTGCTGATGAGAAAAGTTATCGAGGGAAACGTCATGAGGTTTATAGCACCTTAGTTTCCTGGTGCTTAAAATCAGCTGAGCTAGCAAAGCAGAGAACTGCAGCTGGGAATCAAAACCAGCTTTCAAATGCAAGTGTTACTGATATTACAGAGGAATACATCTGAAGAGAAAAGCAGAATATGTCTCTACAGCACCAAAAATCTGTTCATCATATTATTTTGCCTATACC
The DNA here is from genome assembly GCA_034509185.1 of Euphonia xanthogaster. Taxonomy (NCBI): domain Eukaryota; kingdom Metazoa; phylum Chordata; class Aves; order Passeriformes; family Fringillidae; genus Euphonia; species Euphonia xanthogaster. The sequence goes on along the minus strand of JAYDZK010000169.1, from coordinate 82,682,416 downwards.
TAAGCTTTCTGTGCTCCAATTGAAGTATCTGAAGGTATTACAACAGCTATGTTGTAATACCTTCAGATATATATATACATATATATATATACCTACATACAGTCAGGTGTATATATAGGTCTATATGCAGATATATTTCAGGTTCAAAAGAACTTATTTTTAAAAATTCCATATTGTGTTCAGTGTGAAATGGCTGAACTACTCTGATTCCAAGAAATTAAAAGGAATCTTGCAATGATTTTGTTGGTCTGCGCTGAAGTTGCATGCACTTCTATAGTCAACATTTGGATAAGGTTTTGCAGCTCACTAAAATGACTCTGACTCCTCTACCCACATGTTTTTTTTTCCATATAACTTTCTAGTCAGTGTGTCAACAAGATTTTCCAGCCATGATTAACAGTGATGAAGAATCAGTTATCTGACAAAGCTATTATATTTTACTGTTTCACATGGGTTAGAAACTCAGAGTTCAGCTGTAAATGTCACTTTCTCGCATGTCAGTGGTAAAATCACATTGTCAGTAGAAATAAAGCACCAAAAAGCTTTGAAGATTGCTATCTGTGACGTATACATTGGTGTATCAAATACCAATTTATGCAAACACTATCAATTCAGGAGTTTAATAAATTGTGCACTATTGAGGGCACGCATTTAAATTATACAAGTAATAGGTACAGTAGAAGGGAAGAAAAAGAGAAATAGGGAAATGATCACAGTAATCACAAAGAATTCCGGGGAACACAAGTAATCACAAAGAATTCCGGGGAACTTCCAAAGAACTGCTAGGAACTTTTCCCATTATGCCATGGTATTTTTGAGATATAATATTGTAACTGTTTTGGTAATGCAAAGAATAAACAGATAGAAGAAAAAGAAATATTTATTGTGTTTACTTCTGTCACACACGTAGCAGATCATGCAGGGGATCAGATAATTATACTTTCCTTCTTCACCTGGGACAGATCTTCTGTGGGTCATCCAATACTTGGTGGGTGTCAATGGTTATTTGATCAGGGCCTTTGTTCTGTTATACTGTGCTGTTATATAGGAAGTGTACTATATTCTTCAATGCAAAAAAGTGCTGTGAGAACCTCAAGGATGATTTGCATTGATGAATAAAAAGAAATACATAACTGCAGTTGTAAAAAAAGATTTTTAATACAAATGCACACTAAGGTAAATGCTCTTTTCATTGGCATAATGTTCTGCAGAGCATTCTTTGCACAGAATGCTTTCACTATTTTCCTATACAAGCTATTTGTCACTCAGTAACAAATTAAGATCCCAATATTCAGTCTATTTTTTCTTTCTTTACTGTTCTTTTTTTTATAACCTGATGCAGAGGAATTTTTGAATCATAAAGAAAGACAAGAGCTATTGCTTCATAGCCTTGAGTATCTAAAATAACAAAGATATTTGGATATGCTTCCACTATACTAAATCCAGGATGACAACATTAGCTCCCTTCTATTGTGAATTCCTTTGTTTGTGTTCCTAAGTATAAATAATGTGAAGTAGTATGACTACAAATAATATAATCATGCATTAATTCACTGGCAAAAGGAGTCGTAGGACTGCCTTACTAATGCTCTACTTTTTTCCTTGGACACCCTCCATTTAACAAAGTGCAAATCCTGTATTTATCTTTCTGACAGCCCTCAGCACAAAGCCCAATGTTTGCAGAAGCTGGTCTTTGGGCTGGAGAAGCCTCTGGAAGTGGGTAGCCTCTGTTTTGAGACAACTTGTTAATGTAATTCTTTTCACATTTTAACAAAACATGTCCCAGTGAAACGTTCAAAACACTCTTAAAAGGACATAGGAACTTTCTCTAAAACAGTAGAAACCTGCAGATAAAGGACTGCACAGAAATATTTTGTAAATTGACTATTGTGCTAAGTTCTTTTTGGTGGCTCTGTCACAGTGGCAGAGAGTATATGGACGGATGAGAGGCAAAAAGATGGAACTTAAGAAGCAAAAGGCAAACCTTTCTTCACAGGAAATTGTATCACTCCACTGGCCAGCGTGAGCTTTCAACATCTCCACACACTGTTGTAGACATTACTTGATCTAAAGAATCATGGAATTATCTAGGCTGAAAAAGGCTTTTAAGACCATTGAGTCCAACCATCACTAAATACACCACTAAACCATGTCCCTAAGCACCACATCTACGTGATATTAGAACACTTTTAAAGAGCTTGTTAGGACTGCCAGTGTCATATGCACTATATGGCTGACAGTGCCCCTGCACTGAGCTAAGTATTGCATGATTTCTCTCTAGAAAAGCACACACAAGTGTTACAGAACCACACCCGCCTGTGTCTTCGGGAGATGGTCACACAATAAGCAGTGTCTATGTCCAGAGAAACTCCTGGCCGGTCCAGAGCTGTTGTGCCATTTCAATTCCTACAAAGAAGACGAAAGAAAGAAGATCGGAAGAGCG
>JAYDZK010000169.1:82575388-82679873 GCA_034509185.1 Euphonia xanthogaster | reverse complement strand
GAAAGAAAGAAAGAAAGAAAGAAAGAAAAAGAAAGAAAGAAAGAAAGAAAGAAAGAAAGAAAGAAAGAAAGAAAGAAGGTGAGTTAGCATGATGGAGCAGAGATAAAATGGAGTAACAACTGTACTTGGAGTGTGAGAGGGTGCTCATTAAGGGAAAGAAAGAAAAGCACAAGGCAGAAACCTGCACTAATGATCAAGTGGAAAAGCAACACAAAATGGAAAGAACAGCAGAAAAATATGGTTGGGGAAACAAAGCTCAACTGAATTGAGGTACAAAACATTTGAAGGACAACAGCAACCAAAAAGGCAAATATATACTGTGTGTCCATGATGGCACTCGCCACCAAACTTTCTCATGATATGACAAATTTCATACTTTTGAACACACTTTTTTGAGTAAATTGTTTTGCCATGTTGAAACAAATTGTCCCAACAAATTTAAATTTGTCCCAAGAAATTTAATTTTTTTTTTTGGCCATTAAAGATAAAACTAACAATAGACGTGAGTCTGCTCTGAAGAAGAAGCAGTTTCCCTCTGACAGTAAAGCAAAAAATGTCATGAAGGTTTTTGAACATTAATCTTCTAAGAAGTTTTACACAAAAACATGAAAATATTGTAGTGTATAGGGGGAAAAAGAGTTGGCACATTTTTCCCCACACCAAATACTCCCTGTATTAGAAATTGACAATTTGATATTTAAAGAAGAGTGCCAAGGAAAAGCATTGTGCTTAACCCCACATGGAACCTCATCTCATACCATATGAATCTTTTTTGAAACGTCTAATATAGTATGCTGATTAGGGAGATTTAAACACTTTGAGAAACAACATTCTCTTTAAACAGTATCCTAATTTATAAATATTGACAAGGAGTCCTTTGAGATTTTAACAGGGGAATTAATTTCTCAAGGATAAGCTGCTACAGGGACACAGCCCCAGTTTCCATTAAATATTTTTGATTTTTTTCTCCACTGGTTATAATTATTGGCATTTCCTGCTGGGCACATAGTGCAGTGTATGTATAAGTGTACAGTTAGAGGCAGGATGGAAGGAATTAAAACAGAAAAAATGAAGTACACTTGGCACTTTTCCACCTGAAAGAAGCCTAGTTAATTGCCTAAACTTTAGGACTCATCTCTTTAATTTTGCTCAACTGTTCTATTGATGTCCATGGAAACTCCAAACGTGGAATGAAAACAGAATAGAGCTTATTGTCATTTGGGAATATAACAAAATATAAAGCAGCCATTTGTAAAGTATTTCTAATTGCAATCATTGCACATCACACCATTAATATGTTTTTCCAAGCACGAAGGCAGAAGTCACCCAAATTGATAAACAGAATTCAATGCAAAATAATATAAATTTGTATTTTCAAGGTTTTAAAAGCATTGGTTGTATTTCTCTTTTTCACAAATGGCAGCCAGGAATTGTCAGATGATGTGTGTTATCTCTGCTAATGATGTCACCAGTGTACTTTTTTATGGGCAATATATTAATCATTTTGTTTATAAGCTGACTGTCCAGGAAAAAAGAAAAGGGTCAAGCTGCCTCACTAAAAACCCAAGAAGATAAAACAAATGGACAGAGCAGATATTAAACAGTTATTTAAAAAGATCTTATCAGTCATTAATCAGTTTCAGTGGTCTTATCTGATTGCTGTGACAGTTAATATGTCTATGTCTGGAACTCTTACACCATAAAAAAAATGGAATGGGAAAGTTGAATCACTTATATATGTCTATTTCCAGCCAAAATTAATCCAAAATCCAGAAAGGAGGCAGATTTTAACATGACTTCAAATGCACATAAACTAATTTCTTGGAAGTTCTTTTTAATTTACTTTTTGGTATGAAGCAGAGAAGTCTTGGATAAAAAAAATAGAAAATACTGAACTGCAAATTTGACTAATTTCTTTTGCTTCAGTTGTGTTTTTTGTCTGGTGGCATATTGTCTCTTTCAGAAATTTTGTAAGCTCTCAATAATTTTTCTCTAAAGACCTGGCAAATATAGCCGTGTCTAGTCTTCCAGGTGGGTTGTCCATAGTGTCAAATTAAATGGCTTCAGGATATGGAAAATTGTATCTAATGATGACCTGGACTGGAATATGGGAGAAGAAAGAACTTTGAGCCAATCTGATGTTAGGGACATCATAAGCAAGATCCAGTGATATGGCACTGGAGAGATTTCTAACCATCAATAGATGATGTAACTCCTGAATAGGCAAAAGTCAGTGAATCTATTAGTACTTTTTACTAAGTTTAAACTTTTTCAGTTGACAGTGTGCCTGAGTCTGAGCAGATTTGTTGTTGCTGGCTCTGTCTGACAGCTCTATTTTGCTGTAGTGGGACTAAAGTAGTTCATCACTGTATCTTCTCAACATCAAGGCAATGATGACCTCAATTACCAAGTGAAGAAGGTACATGCAAATCAGTATTTTCAAAGCATTTGCAACGAAACTCACAGGCATGGGACCCAAATAAATTCATTATTTTGTAACAGTGATATCTACCATGGTCCCAGACACCTGGTATTTGTGGTGAGATTTTACAAAATTTAGCTTTTTTTGAAGATTATCTCTGACTGCACAATGATCTGAGCAACCTGATATATTTTACCAGTCTTAAAGCAGGGCTTTTGACCAGATGAGTTCTAGAGGTTTATTTCAATCTCAACACTTCTCTTATTTTGGGATTCTATTATGATTATTTGTGATAAATTATAATTACTTATATTGATAATTATTATTAAGGAGGTATATGCAAACATTTAGTGCTCATGGGTGCATGGATCAGTGTGTGTGCAGGTAAAGATTTTTTGTGCATGGATCCCTGAATGCCTTCACTGGCATTCCTGAAATGCAAACAGGGATATTGCCATAGAGGTCTGGGTTACCAAAAGGGCTGATGTGGCTGGCGAGACAGACTTGGGGGTGGGGAAACTAAAGGCTCACTGTTTTCTGATGTTCTGGGAGGAACCTTCCCCTGCAGTTTGCAGGCCAAAGGAGACCAGGTGCCTCTCTGCTGAGACAGTCTGCCCTGTGTGAGGCACAGGATGGCTTCCCCATTTCCATCAGGCATCATTCCCTCCTTTCTCCTCAGTATGTGCTGGTGATGGAAACGATGAGGCAATACATAAATACCAGAAGAATTGTTGTCCAAACCTAAATAAAAATTGACTTAATCTGTCTTCTGTCTGTGTCTCATTAAAATTAAGCTGTATTGAAAATTCAAAATGTTTAGCAATGTCAGAGTTTAATTACTATTTAGTGGAAATGAAACTGTGTATAAATGCACAATTTTCAGGGAAAGTCAGCTTTTGGATGGTGTGCTAAGGGCTGGGTGATTTTCAACATTTACTCTGTGGAAAGAGAAATTCATTACAGAATGGAAAATAGAGCATATTTTAAGAATGTGCAAAGGTATACCACTAAGTAGAAAGATACACTGAAAGCAATAATTACACTGAGCTCAGGTTTCTAGCCACGAGTGTGAACTTTCTCCAAAATACTGCAGTGGCTGCACAATCCCTAAACCTCAGCATTCCTTTTTTGTTTAGCAAATCACTGTGAAGTCTATTGCTTAATGTACCCTTCATGCTTTTCAAACACTTTGTCCTCGTAGGAAATAACTACTTCATCCTTCCAACTGATGAGCTAGACTGGATCATTGTTCCAGCTGGGTTCAAAGAGTAATTACATCCTGAGAAGGAAAAGCTATAAAACATCAGCCCTTTGAAAAAACAGGAAACTTCTCAATCATCATGTAAGGATGCTCTATGTGCACCACAAATAGACAGCAATAGTTTTGATGTGATGTGTTTTGATAATTTATGGCAGAATTTTGTGTCCCACATACCCGAGCTCCCAAATGTTCACTTCTCACTTTTCCTCAGATGACTTTTGCCTTCAAAGTATCCACTGCTGAAGAAAGAGCATGTGGCTCAGGATCATGTGGGGAAACCTGCAGCTGGATTAAAAGAAATCACCTTATCAGTTGTCCTCTTAATCTGACAGCAAATAAAGTACCTTTCTGTTTCAAGTTTCTTTTAACATGAGAAAGCAAATCTGTCACTTTAAATAGTTAAAGTAAAGGTGAAATATATGCTATCTGGAAGAATTTAAGTAAAAAATGGGCATGTACACTGCATCTGCATTCCAAAAAGAGCATATGATTTTAAAATCTAGACTTCCCCTAATCTTGGAATCCTCTGATGGAGACTTCAAATTAATCTGAGAAAATAATAAATAATCTTTAAAATAATTTGAGAAGTCATCTACTCTGGAATATTTTAGCATTTTCTGTCATTAATTAGAGCAAACTCAAGCTGTAGCATTAATTAACCTGCATTTCCAGAATTATTTTGTCATGTTTTTATATTTCTTTCAGTTTTCTGTAGTTCCTGACCACTGGAAAGTTAAGCATTGAAATTTTCCTCTGCAAATATTGTTCACTATATATTGGGTCCATTTATAATAACTGCTCACATTGGGACAGTGATGCAGGTATAATCATACAACCTACGGTCAGATCACAGCTTTGAAAACCAGGGTCCCAGGCAAAGTTCAGTGCTACTGTCATTCCTTCAGTGGTTTGTTCTATTCTGTGTTTACTGATACTTAAAATTCAATGATCACAACAATATATCATCTCCCCAGAGGACATTAAACCAATTTCAAATAGAGTGCAAGTCTGTATGATTGGTCAGAAAAGATGTTGAATTTTCTTTATGTATTATTCAAAAACTGATTCAGGATACTACTTTACTGCTGCAGCTTATATGCAAAAAAAAAAAAAAAGAATATCCATATGTACAGAAGTTAGTAGAAATAATAGAAAAAAATACTTTCTGCTCAAGGATTAAATGAGTTAATAACTTTATGTTAAAACTTTCTGCTACTTTTGGGTTGTGTGAACTCATTCTCTAGGCTAGTTCAGGCCGCCAGGTCTTGTAATTTTCAGCAAGTTTCATAATGGAAGTACTTTTCAGACACATTATCCATGATCAGTGGACTACATGGTGTTTAGTGGCCCTTGCTTTAAATGATGTGTTGCACTTGAGTGTTTCTGTATAAAAACCACACACACACAGCATTGCTGAAGCACTTCCACCTGTGCCTGCAGGATACACCCTCACAACACCCAGTGCTAATGCCCAAAGAGACTCCTGGGCTTTCCAGAGCTGCTGTGCCTTTTCAGCTCTCAGCCACAAAGAAGGACTCAGATTTCTGTCTTGGCCAAGCAGTGCCACGCAACACTATCTTTATCTGCTGCAGAAGATAGAACCAAATCTACCCAAAAAGAAAAGTGAATTGATGGATCCAGAGTCACTCTGTACTTCCAATACGGGGCTTACACGGCTTTTCTCACTTTAGTTTTGTTTGGTAAAATATCTGTTACAGGCCTGGGGTTTAAAAAACTAAACTGGAAAGACATGGATAGGAATCACACAATATATATTTACAATGAGCAGAATAAAAGTTTATTTTATCATAACTGTCTGCAAGATGAATATCTTAAAATTTTTTCCCCTTTTCTGTATAAATAACACTTCTCAGATTTTTCTTAGCTCCCTGAATGTAATTTCCTAGAATCTTAGCCATATCATAGTAACATAAACACAATTTATCCTGTTCTGCCTCAAAGTGGACACTGTACAGTGCTCTCTTAAACACTCTAAACTTATCCAACTAAAAAATAGTTTGAAACCAAAAGGAAATCCTTTACAGAGACACAGAAATTAAAAGAAAATAATTTATTAGGCCTTGGTCCAAACTATTCTAATAACTATGCAGACTTTCATTGTGCCAGTGAGCTTTGCATCCAGCCTTTGGGACTACAAACAGTAGCAAACTGAAGTAAATCTTTACTGCTTGATAGGGTTTCACTAATGTTTCCTCTTAACATCTTAAAATTAACATTATTATTAAAATTGTTAACCACTACAGTGCTTGCTATTTTGCTCAATCAGAATCTCACCATGAGAGTTTTGTGTACTGAGTTTTGTATCAGTATTTTGAAACATTAAAAGGTTTTCTGGTACTGAATCTTAAAAAAATTAATTGTATTGAAGCATGGTTGAACAAAAGATAACACTCAGAAAACTTGATTTTAAAATTGCATGACAAATCAAACCATGGTATCTTTCATAAGCTTGATTTAATAAATTTTTTTCTTCATTTTTTTTTCCCCCAGCATTGTAATAAGCTAGAGTGCTATCTGTGCTTTTGAGAACTATGCACATGTGGGTTACTAAAAAAGAGAATTATTGGGGCCTTTCAATTTTGATGAGACAAGATTCAGATATTGTGAAGCTTGTTAACAGAGATTGCAGAGCATGGCACATCTGTTTAGCATGATTAGTGAGTTGCCCTGCCTGACGTGCTGCAAGAGCACCCTCACCTCCTGTGACACTCTGGTCAGTTATTTCATTTGGGTTTAATCAAGGTTATTTATTAAAACAAAGCAAACTTTGGACAACCTGCTTTGGATTGTAAACCAAGAAATGTAAAATTAAAAGAGTTCTGGCCTAAAATATGTAGAATATATCCTATTTCCCCCTCTTTTATATGCTCTCTCAGCTAGGAGAATATGGAACTTTAAGTTCTCTTGCAAGACGCCATATATATTTTGAAGAATGATGATTTTCTTTTTAACTGAGGGTTTAATTATTAAAACACCACACATACTATTCAAATCACAGCAAAAAAATAAATTCAAAAGCAAACTTCAAGGTCAACATACTAGCATTTCAGGAATTCTGTGTTAGTCATAGCAATGACAAGAAGGAAATGTTTCACTCATTTAAAGTGAGATATTGGCTTGCTTGAGAATGGTATGGAACACTAAAACCCCCTGAAATATATCCACACAGCTCCTGGATCTGCTGTGTTACAGAAAATATTTTTATTAGCACCCATCACACAAAATATACCTTATCCTGTCAGGAAATTAAACCAAATTATGTGATAGAGCTTTTTATTTTAACATTGGCACAAGTTCTGCACAAAGTCTGATTCAGTTGGAGTGTAGCAACTTGCAAACATATGGTCCTTTCACCAAAGTAGACACAAGGATGTTTTTAGAACTTTAATGTTCTAAAAGCAAGGTGAATATTCTTTGGAATAAACATATAGCAGAAAATCCAACATTGCTACTTCAAATAGTTCTGTCAAGCAAGATGATATTCTTGCCAAAGCAACACCAATGCTTTTACAAGCACCACCCCAGAATTATCACTGATTTATACAGATGTTGTGTTGTTTATTTGTGCACTGGTGAACTACCCAGTTCAACTTGGATGTAAGAAACATTCACCATTATGTGGACAGAAGGACCCTAATTTCTGCCAGCTCTGCTCTCTGGAAGCTTTGCTCTGTCTTCAGGCTGTAAAATTGGCTTCTGCCTTTCTTTGACCCTCTCTGTTAATCCAGCCAGCTCTCTAGTCCTGAAATCCTCATAAAACATTTACTTATGTCCTAAAAAAGCTCTGTATGAGAGAAACCTGCAGCAAAGACTCTGCAATCCACTGCCAAAATTCTGTAAGGAGCTGAGTGTGAGGGCTTGACTTCTTCCAGAGCCAGGAGCAAAATCTTTGTCACAGGAAATAAGAAAATGCATCAACATCTTAAATTATCATCCAACAGAAGTGCTTTGCCATGGGGAGGTGATTTATCTTGCACCAGGAGTGCCTTGCCATGGGGAGATACACTGAATGCCAGACACTGTCACACCACAATCTGAAGCAATTTCATTGCTGGTCTTTCAATAAGCAACAACAATATATTCAATCTTTTGTTCAAGGACCTATTTCAGAAGTCCCTCTTAAGGATTTACAGAAAAAGTGGAACCTGGAGTGTTGGCTGATTGCAACCACAAGTATCAAGGGCAAAGAGGTAGCATGATGCCAGAGAAACAGCATGTCAGGGCACCTGAACACTTCTGCTGGCGCTGCCCCCAGCCCCTGGCCATGGCACCAGACCTGCCAGTCCCTGTCCCAGTGATGCCCCAGCAATGCCAGCCTCCAGCTTCATCTCCATTCCTGTAGGCAGATGGTCTCCTGGATGGACCCCCTCCTCCCACAGTGTGTTCTGCTGCTGGTCTCCCTCCCTGCCTCTGGTTCCTACTGATTGTCCTGTGTGGAGCCTGGCCCTTGTTCACTGCTCAGTGTGCCTGGCATGGCTGTAGATAGGCATGGCCAAAGGTTAAGCCAAGTCTGCAAACAACAGCCTTCTTTCCTTAAAATCATTCTTGCAATGGGTATATTTTAGGACACTCTTTGTGTTTGTCTATTAAGTGGAAGAAGCTTAGGCAACATTTTCCAAAATCATAAGGTGATGTAAAATTATTCAAAGCAACGCTCAGTAAAAATTTCAGTGGTTAGTAATAACTTAGACTGCTTATTAGTGCAAGCAAGAAAGATTTCTTTCAGAGGGTGAAGGAGAAATTCAACAAAAGCTGACTGATAGTTGAAATAATCTGCCTGTTATACAGTCTTTTACAGACTCAGATCAACAAATTTCGTAGCCAAACAGACAAATGTGTATTTTAGACTGTTTCTTTGTATAGTAGAATAGATAGAAACTGAGGAGCTGGAGTAAAGAGGGAGGAGTAGTAGTAAATGAGAAAAAAATTGGCCGAGAATTAAGTGATGAGTGGGTGAAGTTGGCACAAACTTTATTAAAAGTTTTTGGAAATTCATAGCAGGAAAAAATTACATAGCATTAAATGCATTGGTCATACCAATATAATAGATACCATAATTATTGTGCCACAGAAGGAAAAAGAATTCAAGGAGGAGAAGTTGGGGCAAGAGAGTAATAAATTAATTAAGTGCCACAAATTAAAAACTCAGTTGAAGAAAACTAACCAAGAATGCACCGTGAGGGAGATGAGTGAGATGGAATAAGAAGCTAAACAATTAAGAAATTTGATGCTCTTGAAAATGCAGCAAAAACAGTAATAAAGAAAATAAGAAGTTGGTAGAAAGATTACCCATAAAGGTACTAAGACAACAACTTGATTATTATGTGTGACACAGCTTAGGCTTTGGTTGAAACAGAGAATGTAGGTGTTGATTGATAATCCAGTAAAGTCAATGGAAATATTCCTTGTGAGTAATAAAGACTTTTGGGACAGGAGTTCAGGTATTGGGCTATGCCCAGATGTCAAAGAAAAGTCTTAGGAAAAACAGCTCAAGAACTAAAACAAATGGAAGAGAAATAATTGCCCTTCCTAATTACAGATTACGGAGCCTTGAGCATTACCACAATTATTGGATGTTCTAGTGGTAAAACCCTATGTGTAAGGGCATGTTCTGGATAGAGATCAGATTGCATGTTTCCAACCAGAAATGTTTCCATTTAGAAGTGGGAAAGGATGATTGCTGCTAAAGTAGAGGCTGTCAGGATTAAGTGTTGTGTAAAGCAAGACTAGTGCAAATATTAATTCATATATTCATACATAATTATATGCATAGAGAAGCAGGTTTCCAGGGGATAGATTTTTTTCTTTCAATCCAAATAGTTTTCCTCTAAAATAAGTGGAAAAGTGATTCTATGAATCTCCATTATATGAGATTCTATGAATCTCCATTATATAGAGATTACATGGGCTCTTGAAGTTTGCTAAATTTTGCACTTTTCTACTCTTATTGGCTGATTAATAGTATTTTTGATTTAACATTGCTTTTTCCAAATGTGAATATTATTCCCAAGTCCTCTTTTTTTCCGTGTTTAAAGGATTTGAATGTTATAGGCTTGTTAAGAAACCCATCATGCTAATTCATGTGTAACTAGTTTATTAGCTATTTTACAGTTCTTTTGGCTTCTTTTAAGGTTCTAGGTTGTAATTAAATAGCCCCTAGTAAATATTTGGATGCCAATAGTTTATTTATATGCCATTTCAAGTGGTCAGAGTTTTATCACAAGTTTCAAAATTCTACTGCTGGAAAAAGTCATTACATGGAAAAACTGAAGCTTCAACCTCTTACGAATGTGGAAGATATCTTGATCTTGTGAGCTGAAATCTTCTTCCTCAGTAACAAGCTAATAGGTTAAATAATTCCCCAGTTCCTTTTTTAAAAAGTCTGAGCTCACATTTTAACACATCTGACCATATGGTGTGATTCTGATTTTCCTTGCTGAATAACCTCAATTCAGCAGATAAAAATATTAGAAAATTGCCAGTGAATATAATTTATTCACTGATTTTCTGAATTCATCTTCCAAGGAAGATAACCAAAGTATAGTGAAGCAAAAGTTATCCAGAATCTATGGCTTATTTTTGTAACTACCTAGCTTTATGAAAATTGTACTCATAATCATACACTTTGGAGAGTACAAGCCTAAAATTTCTTTTTCTAATAATGGAAAATATTGTCTTTCATTATCAGAATAATATTAGAAATAATATGGGAAATGCACTATTCTTCTCTTTTGCACTTTTTTTTCCTCTTGATGCTTTTACCCTCTAGACCATTTTTCTAGCTGGGTCTCTAATACCATTTTTGCAAGCTCCATATGATCATTAGTTGTTGGGTACTGACATTTTCCTTTACTCTGATGTCATGTGCAATAATTTATGTAGAACTTTTCTTAAAGTCTTACAAACTATTTGTTTCTAAGGGTGAGTAGCTGAAGTAAAAGGTTTATCCTTATATTTTTACTGTTTGTGAATTTTTTTCTTATATGTTTTATCACATTCTCTGCCCTGATAGGACTTGGAATGACCATCCTTCTGGGAAGTCAGCTAAATCATTGTCTCCTCAACTACAAAATTAACTTTACTTCTTCTTTTTTCTATTTTTCTTTCCCATGAACTGTGCTTTTAATATGAAAGTTGCAGCCATTATAGACTTGTGCTAAAGGCAATTCTCTTTTCAGTTTTCTTGCAGTCCAGTAGAACTGCTCCCAGACTCTTGAGAAGTTCAAGATTTCACAGATATTCCCAGTGGCTTGCATCACAGCAGGCAGCAGTGTGCTGCTCCTGAGCATTGACATAGCCATTATTCCTTCAGACTGGTCACAATGGGGAATTACACTATTTTAATTTTTTATATCTGAAAACACATGAAGAAATATATATTGAAAACTGCTCAAATATATATTGAAAACCTTGAAATGCAAACCCACCAGGGATTCTGAGCCAGAGAAAATCCTGACAATCTAATCAGTAGTGCTGCCTATTTTAGAGTGTTACTAAATATATTTTATTTACCATGTAGCTTTATCCAGAGCCCTGTCTTTTGAGGTGGACTTTAGCAATAAAATTTACAAAGATAAATTTCTAGCTATCTAGCACATTCCTTACTTAGAACAAGCTCTTCCAAGCAACTGTTAAGCAATTCACCAGTGAACAGAGAAGCAGATATTCTGAACTCAGTAAGGATCAGTCCCCATTCTCATGTTTATGGAATGTTTCTGCCTCATCTTCTGTGTCAGGTCAGGTTATAGAACTTCTGTGTCAGTGGACTCGCTTGCTAGATTGTACTTCTGCCAATGAATTTTTATTAGGCAAGTGTTTTTTTTCCTGTACAGGTAGATTTAATTTGCAGCACATACCAAGATGTACAAACCTCGGCAAAGTGGTAGAAGAACATGAAAAACTTCCTGACCACTGAAAGAAGGAAACTTATAGGTCTTCCTGAAAGGGAGATGATTCTGGACAGTGGATCAAAAGAAAGAAATGTGTGTGGGTAGATTTTAGTGGTGTATGAGCATAGAGTAGCAATGGGAAATGGATGATGTGGAAATCTGAAGATGATTACAGAGTAGAGTAGATTATAGATCATGGATCAGCCTGGATCACAGGCAGAAAGGTAGGGAGGGAGCTGTGAGAATTGCACATGGCACAATTGATGAGAAATACGTGATATAAAGTGATAAGTGAGCATTATCATATGCTCAGCCCAAACCATGCTTCATCTAAATATGTGGTTGAACTGAGCTGTGCTGGACACTTAGGAAAAGGGTGCAGGTGACATCAGATGGCAGGAAGGAAGGCAGATTCCGTGCAGGCTGTGAGCTCTGTTACTGAGGTGAATCCACATCCCTGCCATGGCACAGGCTGTGGTGTCTCAGGTGACCACCTTCAGTCCTGCACACCTTACACTTCCACTGACAGTCTAAGTGCTATGACACAGCCTTTCATCATACACGTTCAACTCACAGCCTCCCTTTTCTGACTTGCATCCTTAACCCACAGCTGTCCTGACTCATTCTGCACATAACCCATTTGTTGGGACAACAACCTTGCCCACAGATCTGCATCCCTTTGGTGCATCTCCCTTCCAAATCTCTTCCTCCCATTCTCACCCTGTCGGTTCTACAGGATGGATAGGCTGGGAGTACCAGTCTTTTAATATCAGGTGCACTCAAAGTTTCTGAGTGCACAATTCTTAGGAATGAATAGAATTAGAGCTGGGTTATGGCTGATCTGTCAGCATTCATAAAAAACCATGAAATATCAACTATACAGATGACACTGACTGCAACCCTGTAAATCAGATTCAATTTTATCCTCAGAGTTTGCATGTATTGTTAATATTTGAAAGCAATATAAAATAGAGAGGAAGAAACTCTTCCAGAAAAAGTTCAGACCAATAATAGTGCATTTCTTATATGTTGTGAGAAACTTGCTTGTAGGATCAACCCTCATTATAAAAAGGAGTTGCCATGCTTTGTTCCCTTCCCTAGAGAGAGGCATGTAACTTCATTCATTCTATCATTAGTTAAATTTCAGATTTACTTTTTTGTTTGCTCATGCAGTTTCCAACATATCAGACTATTGCCTGTGACTTTTCATTTTAACATAACTCTGTGGAGCTTGAGAACTGGATTGCTACACATTGCCTGTGACACTCATTAGCCTTCTCAGAGCACTTGGCCCAGTGCCTGTGCATCCTGTTGCTGTGAATCAAACACAGGTCACTGGACTCCGTGTGAATCTGCTGTGACCTGCTTCAGAATAGCCATGTCGAAATAAACTATTTGATGATTTTTCTTATCATTTGGAAAGGGAAGACATAGACAGACCAAATAACTTTGCATTTGCTCTTCATCAGTAAACTCTGGTTAGTATAACTTGGTCATGTTAAAAGGCAAAAGTAAAATATTTACAATAAATCTTGGTTGCTTGACTGTGGATATCTGGTAGGAAATAGTGGGGCATGAAGTGTGGCATAAAGGATCCTGAAATGTTACATGAGGATTGTTTTAAATCACAAACATTAAAAAAAAAACACCAAAACCCAAACACTGGCCACATTATTTTCACACCTTATGAATGAGTGTATTAGAAAAATAGAGAATTAGCTGGCTCAATCATTTTTAATACGTACTCCTAGCTTCCAGCCAAGGTAATGTATACTATTTTCCTGGCTAACTGCCACACATTCTCACATAATTTTTTTTTAAACTGTGATATTTATTTGAATGTCAAGATGGGCTGCACCATATTATGAGATTTTATAGAATTTTTTGGATTTAACTTCATACATGTTTAATAATCAAAGTTGAAATGCAATATTAAGAAAGAAAAGTTTAAGTGAAAAGAGCAAATTCCAGCCTATCAGTAACAAAGGTAATACATGGACAAAGCGTAGCAAAAACTAGACATAGACAATCAGGTAAAATGAAACACAAAACTCTTTCCTGCAGATAGTTAATTTACTGGACTGTATTCTCTAAGGGTTGCCAAAATACCTACCTACCTATGTAGGCTCCTGGAGAGGACAGCTTAACACTAATCATGAGGTCTGGGGTGGATCAGGTTATTAGGATTCTGGGATGACTGGGATTTCATCCACAGGCTGTATATGCAGCTGATCATTTCAAGAAACTTCCCCTCCCCCCACCTTCCCCCCCTCCCAAAATGAGGAATAACAAAGCCCACAGTTGAACTGGATGATGATATTTCAGTTTCTTGTCCCAGGGAAAGCCATTGCTGCATTTAGCTCAGTCAGATTTAAGTACACGATATAGGGTTCAAGTACAACATGGAGCTAATGAAGTCTATTTCAGCACATGACCATGATTATATGACTAGGGAAAAACTTTGTACCTTTCAGTCATGGTTCCTGAGAACTAGAACCAAGTATAAAAACTGTAGCCTGCTTTTTTGTTGTTGTTGTACATGTCTGTATTTCAAAATATCAGAAACACTGGTCCTTGTATCAGTGACCAAGTAAAACTGAAAGAGAAGATTTCTGAGTTTCTGAATCTTAGTGTGGGAATTGAGACTGTAATAACAGTTTTCCCCCTTTTCAAAAAAAAAAAAGATAAGAATTCATCATCTTGCATTTTATTATCTACACATAGGTTTCCTGGCTCATTCTCTGACACAGTATACTATATTTTCGCATGCAACATAGAAGTATATTTATTATTGTAGCATTTAATGGTGGTAAAATATATAGCTTGAAAGAGGGACAATATTGAATGAAACTCTTTATTCTGGAAGATACTTGCCAAATTAAAACATTTTATAATGTGAATGTGAAGAACACTATGCTTACATCAGTTGGAAAAGCATATTCTTATACCGTAATAATTGACATAATAGCAGACTGTACAAGAAAATGTACTGGGAGAAAATGTAGTTTAAATTGTTTTAAAAAAGATGCTGGCAGCCTTAGGATGCTGACATTAGAAATGAGAGTGCAAAGGCGTTATGGATATAGATAAAGCTGGCTGTGATGCATACAGGAGGCTGACTTTTCCCAGTGTCAGATTCCCTGACATGTTAAATCTGTTCTGAAGGAGAAAAAAAAAAAATCAAAGCACATGGAAATTATGTTTCTGCGTGGAATAAAGAACTCCATGTACCCTTGCTTGTTATTTCACACTATTTAAAAAAAATAAGAAACTGAGTTAACTAATGGAATGTTGAAAGGAGGTTAACAACACGGTATTTTTGTAGATGAATAAATTGAGACAGCATAATTAAATGACTCATCAGAGACTGTGCAAGAAAAGATTTGATTTAATGGAATCTACATCTACACATTTTATTGAATTAAAGTGTGAACAGGTAAAATATTGAATAATGTTTAATTTAATGCAATTAAATTTGCCTCAGTTATCCATGCAGGTGAATCTCTAATTGTAATTTTCTTATCAATACTTAAGATTAAATCAACCTTTTATCAATCAAGATCGTTGAGCATAGACATAGGCTCTCTTCACTGAAATTGAATCAGAAGTTATCTTGGTTTAGAAATTACTTAGCTCTGTAATGCTTCTGAGCAGTTGCTATATACTAGTAAAAGTTTTCACACCAGCAGACTTCACTTGTTAATTATGGGGCTTGTCTATGTAGCTCTGAGCTCCAGTTTATGAGGTCAGGAGGCAAGCTTCTTGAAAGCTCCCCAAGTTGCAAAAATGCTACCTGTAGCTCATACTCATCTTTGTGAGCAGTTTTAAAAATAGATTGCAACTAAAAAATGTAATGACGTGGTTTTTGCTCTCTGAAGTAGGGAGAGCACGTGGTCCGACAGGTCAGGTTTAGAGTTTGCTTTTCTCAGCATTTTCCCTGGAAATGGGGCCAAGTTACATCTTTGAGTTTCAGAAGTGGATAAACTGCCATTTAGTTACTTCTCTCACAATAAAATTCTTTTTCCCAGTCTCTAGCCTGAACCATCCCTTTTGAATGTTAAGCATGTAGATTCTTGTTGTGCCCATGACTGAAATGAGAGGTGGTGCCACTGCTTTGGCAGAAACTTTGCAAGGCACTTATTTCATTCTCTGCCTTTTAACCCTGATGTTTTGATTTTTCAGGTGTCCTATTTACAATGACTCTGTAGTTCCTGCTGCTCTTGTCTGGGTTGTTTTTGCTTGATTGGGGTGCAGTGCTCAGATTTGGTTTCATGATCTCTGTAGAGAACCCCAGGAAAGGCACTGCAGATGTTGGGTGTAAGAGTCATCCTTCTCCTGTCCTGCAGGTTCCATTAATTCTTTTCAGATCCAGATAATGGCAGTTATTTTTCCCCAAGACACTTTGGCATTGTGGGTTGTTCTACAATTTACAAGCTGTAATAATCCCTCTTCCCAGCCTTGGCCAGGTGGGATGTATGTAGGCTTGTCACCTACTTGCCTTGGTACTAGTTTAAAGCCTTTCCCAAAACCCAGTCAGTAATTTTGAAGAATTTTTAGATTTGTTGGTGAAGAAGTAGAGCTGTGACAAAGTTGAAGGGAGCCTTCACTTGGATACAAGTTCAGACAGAATTATTAGCAGCTAGGGTGGTGCAAGACCTTCTCTTGAGCTGTCAAAATTCACTGCTTATTGCAGCCAATGTAAATAAATGGACTGTGCTTTAGATTTTATTAGCTGACCAGTTTAGTGCTCAAATCCCTGTTAGATGCTATTTAAATAATTAAAGAACAGGCCTAGAATGTTTTGTAAATAGTGTGTTAGTCTCACTGGGGTTATCTGCTTATCCCTACTTAAGGAAATAAGCATTTTAACGAAAAAAACATTGAAATTCAGAATGTGTTAAGATCCATACTTGGAAAAAGCCTAGTAGTCATTAGAAAAGAACTTCTCTCACTGTTCATTTTCCACCATTACAAAGTATTGTGGGCTCAGTTGTAAGAGTTGCAGAACTTTTCATATTGTTTTCAACTAAAGGTTAGATTTTTTTGCTGTTAATGAGATTGTCCTAAGTTTTTTATTTTTTAATTGTTGTCTCTTGAAATTAGCATTGAAAGGCCTAGCTTGCTGCTAGGACACCAGGCTGTCACACATGATTGCTTCAAATAGGATTATTTTTCACTCTGTAAAGATTAACTGGGGCTCCTCAGAGCTTCAGTTTCCGGGAGGGAAACGGAAACAGCTCTTCATTGATACTTATAATATTTCCCAGGCACATGGAAAAATGTGGTATTGGGCAGATCTGAAACAGGAATTGCTGAGCTTAAGTAGTGTGTGGGCTGGAAAAAGAAAGAAGATGGGTGCAGTGTCACTCATTAATTTTTTTCTGCATGACTGTTCTGCTGCAGCCAGCCCAGCAGTGCAATACAGCAACATAAAGGGAAGCTGATTAAAAACTAAAACTTCTCTAGCATGTGGTCATATGCATTTCAGCTCAAACAGCTTTCTAGTGAGAAAATCATTGGAGTGGTTTTTATTTTAACTCCCCAAATAATTCCCTGTTGGAGAATGGCTCTTCCTCATCTATCCTGGGTAGCCATATTCTGCAAAAGAATCCACTGAGTTTTTAATCCATTTTTACTCACTTTGCTTAAAGAAAAATGAGTTTACTTGCAGAAAAGATAATTCATGGGAAAAAAAAAATCCAGCTGTGCATGCTGACATATGCCCTTGTTTCCAAGTAAAACACAGAGTGGTGTGATATTTATTCATTGTAGAACATAACATATAGTTGAACTTGTCTGATGTAAGTGAAAGGTCTTTCTTTCCATAGGAAGCAATGACTATAGGAAGCATTTACTTATATAATTAAAAATAAAATTTTATTGCTTTTTCTCAGATGCAGCTCCTACAGCAGGAAAAAAAAATAATTTTCCAGATAGTGATATGAAGATCCAATCTCAGTTGTCTTCCACTGCTTTTTTTATGGGAACCTACTTTAGTTTCTCATTATTTGATAAATTTCTATCATTTGTATTTCTCTGTTGCCAAGAACAAGACAATTTTACAAATCCATATAAAACAATACATTCCTCTTTCATGAGTACTCTCTTTTAGAAAAAGTATTCCTTAGTTAAAAGGAGGATGGAGTTTTCAGGAGAAGGAAGTGTTTTGGCTTGTATGTAACTTTTTTTGTTTGAAGCATAATCATTACAGATATATGTGCATGTTTGCCTGCCACACAGGCACAGACTTATTCCTCGGAAATTCAGTGGAAATGTGACTTTTGACATCTCTATTAACAGGTCTGTTTCTGCCACAGGCAAGGCTCTTAGAGCTGCCAACTAATTGTCCCTTACTTCCTTTATTAGATCCTGAAAAATTTTTTCCTGTTATCCTTGAAAACCTAACTGAAAGAGATTGAAATTGTCCTGGCTTGATTATTTTATTAGAAAAAGAAATGAAAAAAAATGAATGTGGGGGAAATTTGAATTAGCTTGTCAAAGAGGCTGAGACTGTGATCCAGAAGAGGAGGGATAGAGGCATGAGGTGAAGCTGGGAAACACATAGGGTTTGGTGGTTGGGAAAAGCTTAAATAATTTGAGAAAAGTAAAGACTAACCAAAGAGAGAGATACTGGAAAAATGTAATTCAACAATGACATGGGCAGGGACACAGACTAGAGGCTTGTGAACATTCAAACTGGTTCACAAAGCAAATGGGCACCAGAACCATGGAGCAAACAGAATGGAAAAGAAAGATCTGAAGAGGTGCTGTAAGAATGGCAGGCAAATCAGGTGTGGTTTGGGATATAAAATGAAGTCAAGGAGACACAGTATGGAAAGATTGAGAGAGGGAAATGAAAATGGAGGTGGATAGGGATGTAAATGAGGCTAAAACAGAAATAAGGTAAGGTGCTGCAGAGGAATTAATGGATTTAAGGAGGGAAAAGTTGCAAATTATTAGCCGTATCTCTGTCACAACTTTGTGTTCACATGTGCTTCTGTCCTAAAGAAAATCTTATTTCAGTATTATCTTTTTGATCTGTGACCTTGGGTATCCATTGATCACAGCTAAGTCCAATTGGGGTGTTTCTATTTTTTCCTCAGTTTCTTCCTGCTTCAGGTATATTTCCTCATTTAGCTACAGTTGGACCATTCCATACTATCCGGACATCTATGGAAACCCAGCACTGCATTTTATCTTTGTGCTGTTGGGATAGATTTAAAGTCTGATCCCATGACCTCTTTGTAGTGACTGTCCATTCCTTGTCCTCCTGGCCGCTTTTTCCCAGTTTTCCTGCCAGCTTATTTCTAACATAGCTTTTGGTTGTGCAGCAGCACAAACAATTGTGTCTGCACAAAGTAGTGGTGGTGGGTAAGGAGAACTGTGTGGGGGCAGATGAGTGGCAGGCAGAAATGCCTCAATTAGCACCTCTGTTTATACAGCCTCAACCCAGCAGAAATCCCGTGGTACGCCAGTGTACAGCTACCAAAGCAGATAAAATACTCCTCAATATGCTACGGAACATATTCCTGTTGATTTCAGTGGGGTTTAAAAAGTTCTTTTCCCCATGGGGAGTGTGGCCTTGCAGATCAAGCATTTTGGAGTTTCACTGTGCTCTGCTACCAATAAATAATTTTAAAAGGCATTGTCAAAATTTATATCACAATTATAATCACAATTTATATCAAGAATGACAGCTTACTAGGGTTGGTATTAATTCTGTTAAGACAGGTGATGAATGGGTTTAATGACTGCACCGCCCTTTGATGCCAACAATGCCGGTGCTGATACAATGCCAAGGGATGGATCTTTTCATGCACACAGTTCCTGAAGAAGTTTGTTTATGAAGATGATGCACACATGACACGTGTTTTTCCAGACTGAGAAACAGCTGATGACTCCAGTTCTTTTAATTTAATCTGGAATGATGAAGGTTGGCATTATTTTCCTTGAACTAATGGGTAAATAATCAATTCTTTCAGCTGGTTACAATTATATTTCACTAAGGCACACTACTTTGCTACAAGAAATCTGAACTGAGCTGAATTCTATGTGTTTTAAATATGACAACTTGCTATTGAAAGGAAAGATTTGTTTTTATCTTTACAATGCAGTATTTATTTGAGTTGATTTTTCAAGTAGACCAAAGCAGAATTTAAAATCTAAATTTGGAATCTTATGTACCCTAAACATATGGTACTAGTTTAAATGTAAAATAGTCTAGACAAATTAACAGTGCCATAAAAGAAAAAAAGAAAAAGAATTGTGATTATTTTCTTCTGTTTAGCACTTCTAAGGATGCACCTGGAGTGTTTCCATTTTTCAGGCTTCCCGGTTAGAAACTGATATAAATGGTTAGGAGTCTGCAGTACCATAGTGCATGAGGAACTGGACTTGTTTTGATTGATCAGGGAGGCTGTGGGGTTTCCATCCATGCACGTTTTCAGATCTTGACTGTACTTTGTACTGTTCAGCATGGTCTATCTGTTAAAACATCCCTGCTTTGAAGAGGGGATTCACCTGGGGATCCTTCCAAACTTAATTATCTTGTCATGATATAGTGAAAAAATACTGTTAGGCATAGTTACATCACCCAATCTTCCATTTATTACCTATAATTTTTTTTTTAAATTTGCCTTTAATTATTCAAAAGAGGTCCCATTGCCACTTATAGGGATAAGCAAGATACACATAGTAAATGTTCTTGACTGAATAAAACACATTGCTTCCTGAAGCCTTTATTTCCTCAGTTTTACAGACATGGAAGATTTAATGACAAAGTATCTTATTATAACACCTCACTTCTACACTTTTCTACCTGTATTACCCTACATACTGAATGCATTAACATGAGCTTTGATAAACCATATATTTTAAAACACTTCAGTTTTCACATTAGCTTGTAAGAGGCAGAAAATTTGATAGTTCTATCTTTCATGTCTTCTCATGATTAGTCATCCTTTCTGCTAAAAATATGAATATAATTTTTAATTGGATGGTTTGGCTGGGACTGTACAAATATCAGGGTTTCCCTGGCAGTGGGCTACAGGATGCTTTGGGTGGGAAGGGATGTGAGCTGCCCAAATCCAGCCACAGCAAGGACCAACCCATGCAGGTGCTCTGTCATAACCCCAGACTGCAATTACCTGGGAGGGGTGTTCTGAACAATTGCTCAGACACGTTTAAGGTAATACATGGAGAGAACATGTTTGGAGACATGACGCTCTTGGGAAGACATGTGGAGCTGATTCTTTGGAGATGCATGGAAAGACAACCTGTAATGGAGAGATGTGTAACAGCAGGTGTGCTTGCTGGGGAGGGCCCTGGTGTTTGTTTATGTGTTTGTTTGGCTATTTGCATTTTGTTTTTCCCAATACACAAATCAGCCATTAGTGTTAGCTGCCAACTAAAGAATTAAAAATTCCCCCAATTGAGACTCTTCCCTATATTAATCTTCTAGCAGTTGATCCTTGCTATTCCCTTCCCTGTGAAACAAAGAATTCTCTAGTATGATATATTTCCTTTCCAGCAAAATATGCCTAAGTCGCATTAAAACTGACCACAAGTATTTTAGGTGAATCTATAAATATATTAAACTATTTGTGGCTCTGTCACTTGAAATTATTAACTGGCCATCACCTATAGACTTTTTAGTTTCCAGTGGTGGAAAGGTGGATAGAGCATTGCAGTACCTGTCTATGCTGTTATGCAAGACAAAATAAACTTTTTCCATACTGTTTCCATAGTTATCTAATCTGCCTTCAATAAATTTTGCAGGGATATCTAACCAAGACCTGATGTTCAGCTCCTAATTCACTACAGTTCCTTCTTCATCTTTTACAGTTAAGACTCCTGTCTCTGTCCTCTGTAGGGGCTGAGCATTTATTTTCCTGAAATTTTGCACTTTTCTGCATTTTTTAAAGCATCAGAGTTTCCAAAATGTTCTAAAGCACTCCATCCAACTGCCTCATTCTCATTTGCAAATGAAACTTCTCCATTCTTGACTACTCCCCTCCTTAGTCCTTTCATCCCCTGGTTACCAGTTTCCTTGTGACCACCACTTGCCATAAAGAACCAAAGATGACAGTACAAGAGAATGCCAAACATAGTCCTAGCTTAGGGGAAAAAAGAAAAAAAAAAAGGAGCACTAAGGGATTACACGTTAGTTAATTGAATTTGGCCTCATAAACAATGACTGAAGAAATGATAAAGCTGTCTCCACAAAAGATAAAGCAATCAGAATGTAAATAGCCAAAAGACAAAAAACCTCCAAAACAACTATCTGGTGTAGGTTTGCCAAGGACAGGTCATATCACATAAATGTAATTTTCTTTTATGACTAAATATAAATTTTTCCTTTGACAGGGTAAGTGACTAAATGGATAATGGGAAGGTACTTGTGCAATGTGACATAGTCTGAGCTTAATAAGGTTTTCATGCTTTTCTGCATGACATTCTCTTATGAATGAAGATATGATGCAGTTATAATGATCACGAGATGAGCACAGATTTTGTTGAAAATTTTTTCTCAGAGAGCAGTTATCATTGTCAATCCAAAAAAGATGAAGTCATGTTTACAGAATAATAATATGGATGAGGAAAATAAGATTAAAGGTTTATAATGAAGTATAACATCTCTTAAAAGTGCCAATGCAAATTTTTATCTTTACTGGAAGAAGAGAAATGGTTATAAACGTTCTTTGT
This sequence comes from Euphonia xanthogaster, assembly GCA_034509185.1. Taxonomy (NCBI): domain Eukaryota; kingdom Metazoa; phylum Chordata; class Aves; order Passeriformes; family Fringillidae; genus Euphonia; species Euphonia xanthogaster. The sequence goes on along the minus strand of JAYDZK010000169.1, from coordinate 82,657,576 downwards.
GGGTTAGGCAAAAGCAATGTTTAAGACCATATATCATTCAATTTTCTCTTATTCAGCAGAGTTGATCAAATTCATTGCTGGACTTGCCTCTAAACTATGGGAGTACCTGCAAATGAAAGAAAAAAATCTCAAGGTAGGAAACTGCAAATAAAATGTCACTGAAAAAAAAGTGTATGTGAAATAATGCATACTTGAAGGTTTTGTTGTTTTGTGTGCATTAAATCAAATCAAGAAGCGAAAAAATTACTGTTATGATGTAATCATTATCCTCATAATGATTTTTAATACAGTAAAGTCAGCATTTATTGATTTTTTTGGAATTTTGGTACACCTGTTACATTAAGGGAAGAAAAGAATATTTTTCATTGCTAGAAAAAGAAGAGAGATATGCTTAGGCAGAAGTAAACAGAAGCACTCAGTCCTGATGGGAGAGGCAGACATCTGCACTTCATTAGAGGAGAAAACCCATATAAGAAATGTTTACCTTAGGGAAGAGAACATTCTTTCTAAATAAACATTGCAACAAGATCTGTTCATACCCTGACCCTGGCTGCCAGGGCCACAAGCAGAGGTCTACAAAGAGCCCATTTTGCAGTCACAGTGCTGCTTTCTTGTATTTTCTTATGAGTTGAAGGATCTTGAAGACATGGGTCCCAGGAGAGGATGTGAAAAGAAATCCTTTTGCTGACTATAGCTGTATAGTATTTCACAATGTTAAAATTTGCAGCTGACAAGACAAAAATATTCTCCCTTCTCAACCCCTCTGGCCCCAAGAAAGAGCTCCCTAGAAAGCCGCCTCAAAATGATGTTAGCAAATTAGAGAGTTTTTCATGCAATTACAAGTAGGATGCCTGATCATTGAGAGCATCTCTTAAAGGTGATAACTTTACATGTGCTTAATCTCATTGAATGTGAGGTGTTTAGCACTTAAACATTCCAAAGCAGTTAGGGGTCTAGGGTCATGCTGTGAATGCTGACCATGTCATATTTCTGCTCTGAATGGGAGCCATGTTGAGAATTGATTCATATTGCATAGGAAGAGACATCTACTGAAAATCCCAGAACCTGAGAAAGATAAAGGATAAAATCATTGAGCAAAGGCTGCCTTAAAAGGAAGGTGGTGACTCCAAACCCATGTTTACTTTCTTCATATACAGTTTTGATTTCTTTAACTGTCCTTTTGATCCTTGCAAACTTGTTTTATTGTTTTGCAGTGGTGCGCTGGCAAAATACAGAATACTTCTATGATAGTTCATCTGTTTCCACTTCATGGACAGCCACAATTGTTTGAGTGGCTAAACATTTCCAGTTTGATTAGGAGTTTCTTTCTTGTTTTTCCTCTACTAACTCAGGTTTTGGGTTCAGATTTTATTTTTCTTTAAATGTCCAGAGCATGGGAATTGTATTCATACAAGTATTAGCTGACACTAGTTGCATCATGGTTGGATGTTTTCCCCTTCTTTTCAACCCACAGCCAGTGCTAAATTTACCCAGTTTAGGTTGAGGGATACAGGTATTATCAGAAGTAATTACTTTAAGATAACAATATGAATTTCATTGTATACATCTATATTTATCTATATGGTATAGCAACACAAAGATGTTTATAAGCGCTAAAACAGCGAAGAAGTTGGGAAAGTGTCTCATGGTCAGTGGAGATTAATTCAGTTTCCTAGGCTCCTTTCCATCATCTTGTCATGTCCACTGCTGGAGAACTGTCATGAACAAACCAACACGGATATTCTTACATTATTTTCTCTACACTTGCAAGATCTTATCGAGCTGAGCTACATAACGCAAACAGACAAGAAAGACAGACAAACACACACACACAATTCTTCACTTCATGCTATCACTGCGGGAGCAACTATGTCTTTAAACATTTTTATTTCATCCAGATTCTTAATAGAGAAGTCAGGCTGCTCTGGCGTAGTGGTTACTCCTTCATGTCTCTTGTTTCTGCCCTGTTATAAGAAACTCTTAGTTTTCTTCTATCATTGACTGTATCTCTGATGTGAAAGATTATTAGACTAGAATAGAGTAGAACAGGACGTTCCAGTTGTAAGGTACCCACTGGGATAATCTAGTCCAACTGTCTCAGCTCAGGGCTCAGACAAAGTTAAAGCATGTTATTATAGAATCTTAGAACCATAGAATTTTTAAGGTTGAGTAGACCTTCAAAATCATCAAATCCCACCCCAATTATTGGCATTTTCCAAATACCTATTAAACACTGACAGGAATAAGGCATTGACTACACTTAGGAAGCTGTCCCAGTGTTTGACCACTCCCCATGTAAAGTAATGCTTCCTAATATCAAGTTTGAACCTCTCCTGGCACAACTTTGAAACAATCTCACACACCTTATTATTGGATAGGTATAAGAGGCCAGGTAGAAGAGCTCAGCACCTCCCTCTCTCCTTCCCCTTCTCAGGAGGTTGTATAGAACAAAGAGGTCACCCCTCAGCCTCTCTTTCTCTGGGGATCCTTCTACAGATTTTAACATTTCTCTCTATTTGCTTCCTTGTCCCACCTGTGTGCCAGAGTCCCAGACTTAATTTTTTTATCCCAACAATGATCAGTTGATTTGCAGGTTTCAGTGAATGACCTCTTTAGTGGCAATTATCCTGCTCCTCACTGTGTTTAGCTGGCACTTGTCCTATACAGTGGTTTACAAGGTGAAGCTTTTGTGTCTGCAATGCCAGCCCTGGTTTCCTCGTGGACCAGTTTTTTCCTAATGAACACTAACATACACATTTTTTAACTTGCCTGAAGTCCCTTGAATGGCCTATTTCAAAAGGATAGTTATATGTTGACAATACAGTTGTATTCAATCTTTAGAGGAGAAAAACTGTAAACAACTGACTCTTTTAGGCACTTTATTATGTCAGATACAGAGCTGTGTCCATGGGCATGTACAGACTGTAGCAAGAGTTCTCAGACAAATTCAGCTCACTGAAGTTCTGCCCCTGGAAAAGTTAAAAAAAATCTTGTGAAGAAAAAAAATCCAGAAACTGCAATTTTAGACCACAGCTAGAGCTCTATAAATGTATATAGCACCCTGTCTATATATATATATATATATATACATATATATTTATCTACTTATAAATGTATATAGAGCAATAAACATAGAACTGAACTACTGGTGAGTCAGGTTGAAAGGCTCTTATAGTCTCTTTCAAACTTTTCCAGCCTGCCCACATTGCAGAGCTTGCATCAGTGTCTGTGGAATTCCTGTTCTCTTGAAGTTTGTGAGGTGAGGTCCTGGGTGCTGTCTGTTTTCAGTGAGTATCAATGAGCTTTCTCTTCCAGTGCATTTTAGAAAGTCACATTTTCTCCTCTGTGTTTTGTTTTCAGGAGGGTCAAAGTGCAGTATTTTGTGTGACATTTGTAAAAAGTTGTTGAAGAAAAAAAATTAGCATCCTAAAGAAACAAGATGAAACAAATGTAGAGGTTAAAATTACAGAACACCTGCCTTTTTTGTAAATTTTGGTAAAAGAGAACATCAGCTGGGACTTTCCCCTATGAACCAGCATGGGGCAGTGTTATCCATGCAAACTCAGACCACCTTTACTGGCAGATAAATCAGCACTAGCATCTTTAAGGTTTAGACACAAACATCTGAACAGACTTGGAACCTCTTGTAAGCAACTGGCTTGGACAAACACAGCTACATAGAAAAGAAAAAAAGAATTGCCTTCAGCCACAGGAGTGAATGTGTTGCTTTGTGTTATACATTATAGGAAGCAAAGAGTGTGTCATAATAGCCAGGCACAGGCACTTCCAGTTGTAAGGATGATTAAGATGATGATGACAAAGATGATAATTAACACTGTGTAGCTGAGGATCAAGAGATAGTAAAACTAGTAATGTTCAAGTTCATACTAAAAAGGTAATAGAGAGAGATGTGGGCTGATGGAGGCACTGGTTTTACCAGGTTAGTTTGTATGCATCTTTACAAATGAGATCTTTGTGAAAAAATGACAGGATTTTATAAAGGTAGCAAAAGAAATATATAAATACAACTTTCATAATCTGTGCTTTATCTGCAGTATTAACTTTTGCTTCTAATTTGTATTAGGGATCTGTTTAAATATAGCTAAATTATATCCCTGAATTCAGGAAATCTGCCTATTTCAGTATTAAGAGATGGCAGCTAAGGTCCGAGTTTAGCCCATTACTGATGTCATATTTTTAACCTACTTTCCATAAAAACATGTTCTTGAAAAGCAGCCAAATAAATTCTGCTTTAGAGTTCTATGGACAGTGAGGCATTTATTTTACACACAGGCCAGAATACTTACATGACACCCATGATCACAGCACAAATGCTAGAAAATATTTTACTTTTACCTTGAGCCTTGTTGTACCTCCAGGTGTAGTAGCCATACAGCTGCTCATCTGTAGCATTTGAATGGTCAATCTAACATGGTGCTTAGATGAAGTAAGAGTTAGCATCTTTCAGTCACTGCTGATCACCAGAGTGATCAGAGGGAAGAGGAAGCCTCCAGTGTTGGTGATGACGGGCAGCTCCTGAACTCTCCTGTCGGCCTCTTGTAGGATAAAGCTAGAACAGAGGAGATCCCTGGAAGAAACTGTACAGCCTCATCTGTGAAAGCAGTTGAAAAATTGTGCTTCCATATTGCTTTGTTTGAGTTCTGCCTGTAAAGACATATTTGGCTTACAAAAAGAACCATTTAGGACTTAGTGGCACAAGCCAAAAAGTAGAGGAACAGAAACCAGCATTCTGTTGCAGTATTCACTGGGCTTATGACTTCTTAGTATTTCAGCATTTGCTCTGAAGTTCACGATGTCATTTTCAAACTGACATCAACAAACTATGATGTAACTGCATCAACAAACTGATTCAACAAACCAGTCATTCTGGGCATCAAAGGCACTTGAGCACCTGGTTTTGCCAAGGACCTGCTTTTGGCACTTTAGCACACTGTCACAGGTCTCCTTTACACCCCTGTCACTTCGGGAGTTACTGAGGGTGCCTGTACTTGTGTACTGGGGACTCAGTCTTGGCAGAATGTCCAAAGGTTTGTTACCAGATATCTCTGTAATGATGAACAATGGGGCCTGAAATTGTTCCTGTTCAGCAGCTGCAGACACAGACCTCGATTCTCCTCTTACCCCCTCTCCACCTGTGACAGATTTTCTGCTCTTCCACATTACTTTTCTTCCTCATGCAGTAAATTCTTTTGAAGAACTGACAACATATCTACTTTGATGGTACAGACAAATTTTTTGAGCTCAGGTGTAATATCTCTGAAGTACAGATTTAGAATACATTTAATTATTAACCATTGTAATCATTTGAATCATTTGAATATGTTTTTTAGGATTTTTTTGATTTTTTGGATTGAATATGTTTTTAGGATTTTTTAATCAATGAAATGTGCCACTTGTGAGGGCATGCTTCTAAAAACAGAGATAGATATATTCAGGGATATTTAGCTTGGGTAAAAAAGGTTTTCTCATTGTAAATAAATAAATGTTGATATATATGCTGCAGAACAAACAACATACTTTTCAAACCCCCTTCCATCAAATGCGTGTCTCTGAATTCTTCTGGTGGCTCTGTGAGTAACTAAAATGTCATAGATGCAGACCTGTCTGACATGACAGCAGTAGCATCTAGTAGTGCCTGTAGGGTCTTCCCCAGACTACTAAATCAGACTGGGAAGCTTCAAGATTACAAAAATTTTAAAAGCAAAGCAAGATAGGCTAAATTGGATGCAACTGCTGCGTTTTGAGTAAAATCAAAACTGGGAAAGAATTGTCATTTTGTAGTTGCATGCATTAATATTAAAAATGGTGATAAAATCCTGTGTTATTTTCCTAGTTAAATATTGATATCAAAAATCAGTTTAAAATGAGGAGAAAACATAAACAGATTTTTGTCTTCCAAAAGGAATCGAGCTAGGTGGTGTTGAGGACCCCTTCTTTGATCATTATTGTCTTTGTTCCCTTTTATGATTGGATTTCACTGCTGCTGACAACCTCAGTAAATCTGCTGTGTTTTCTTCTTCCCTCCTAACAGCTCCTAAATGGAGACTGTCAGGTATGTCATCACATTTAATTTATCACACATGAAGAAGGTAGTGTTTGCCCAGATGATCTGACAGGGGATTTAGGATGCTGCAAATTTGTGGACTGCTGACAAATTGAGAAGCTGGCAAAGCATTCCTTGGAAAAAAAAAAAAGAAAAAAATGGAGACGCTAAGCCAGTTTTTTCTTCAAATAAACTGTGGATAATATTGCTGGGTCTGTTTTAAAGTCCTAAAAATTAACAGGAATGAAAAGTCAGGAAAAGAGAATTATTAAAATTGATACCAAAACATGTTTAGGAACCATGTCTTGTATAAAAATAAATAACAAGGTGGCTCTGTGATTCAACCTATATTTTTAAAAGACATTTACAAATAGAACTGGTAACCAAATACTTTTACTAATAGCCAGGTTTCTGTGACATAATATCCCTCAGATGAAATTATGTGACTCTGGGAGCAAGAACACAGTGAGGAAACACAATTAAATTTAAATATTTTGAGAAGAAACTAAGAAATGAGATTTGAGAATAGGAAAAAAAGACTTCAACATTAACAGTACATTTTCTGTAATGTGATACAGAACACAGAAAACCAGACACTTTTTGTCTTGTTCTATCCCAAAATCAAATGGTAATATTAACATCATTTTTTTCGCTTTCAAAGCTGTGAAAAGGCATCTGTAGTTTTTGAAATAATTAGGTTCTTATATACTCAACACATTTTTTAAAAGAAAATTAGCCCACTTCGTGAAACTTTTTTCCCTCTGGAATCAATGTTGTGGTGCCACGAAAACATAAATGATTAAATGTTCATATTAAAATATTTACAAATGCTTTAAACAAAATTTTTCACAAAAATTGAAGTGAGATAATTTTAAAAAATGAGGTTCCTATGTTAAAAGCAAGGACCTGTCAGAGCAACATACATCAGAGTAACAAAGGGATATAGAAAAACCCATTCTGTCCTGACACCCCTGAGGAACCAGCCCCTGGCAAATTCACACTTGTGGTTTGAGCACAACAGAGGTTATGGAATGCAAAGTAGTACAGTACTGCCAGCTTCCAGCAAAAAGTCCCAACTAATTGGGCCAGACAGTAAAAAAAGGGAAAAAAAAAAAGCAAAAGACTTCACATTGTCAGGGAGGATAATTTGTAGCTCAGTCTCTCAGGTTGGATTGTTTGTGCTGTGTCTGTGGTACATATTTTCAGCCCAGCCTGAATTACTTTTGCAGAATTGCCCTGGACAATCCATTTGTCTAAAAGTACGGAGTCTTAAGTGTTCTTTAGAAGAATGAACAGACGGTGCAGTTTGAAGGAATGTTATTTAAAAATGCTTTTGGCTGGGCCTGGTGCCTCAGTCTTTAGTCACAGCAAGTTGCATTTGATAGTTGCACTGAAATTATGCTAAAATCCCTATGGTGAAAAGGCATTTTTGTTGCTTAAGGAGAAAGCCTGGGTAGAACTGGACTTACAATTTCTCCTTTGGTCTTGCCCTTGGAGAAGAATGCTTTGCTACAGCACTTTACCAAACCCTGGAGCAAACCTAAGGCTTCACTGACCCCCTATTGCCTTCCACTATCTCCTTCTCCTGCAGCCCTGGCAGGAGCTAAGGGTTTTGCCATCCTTTCTCCTAGGCTAAAGAGGTCTGTGTCTCAAGAACCGTCTCGAGTCAACACAGGGTACTGGGAGGGCCCAGCACTGGGGCCACATCAGCCCCATGTGCCATCGACTGACTAGGATAGGAATCATGGGTGTGCACATAAGTCCCGTGCTTATTTACACTGATACATTCTGTGACCATTCCATGATCACATTCTGCCTACTCTTTGAAAAAGGGCAAAATTCTTTGTAATTTTTCAAGCAGAGCATACTAGGAGTAACGCAACAGCAGTAAAATACATAAACAGCAAATAAAAATTAAAAACTATAGGCTGTATGTGTAGCTGATTAAATTCTTTTTTAAAGCACTTTTTAAAATTCCTTTGCCACATGTCAAAATCACAAAAGGATACAGATAGTGCTATTCACAAAACTGGTGGCACCACTAGTTCAAAGTGAATGGTATCAAAAATAAATAATCACTTAGCAAAACAATCAGGACAACTGTAACATGGAAAAAATAAAGCCAAACATGCCAAATCAGTTTTTATAAGCTTTTTCAAACTGTAGACACTGAATCTACAAATGCAAAATTTAAATTTGACTTCTGAACATTTCTTTTTTAACAAGTCAACTATGTCTTCTTCTGAGCATAATTTAAATTTTGAATAGCTTAGGTACTATTAGATATTATTGCAACAGAAAGGAAAGTGTAAGGGAGATTGTGTAAGAGTCACACATGAGTTAAAAATTTGCAGCTTTGGAATTTTGTTGATATGGAGGGTTGGCTTTAGAACATTCTAAAATAATGCTTTTCATCTTTTAAACATATGACATGAGGTGTTAAAGCCTCTTAGGACACCTAGGTGGACAAAACTTCAGGATGAAACTCCTTTTATGGATGATATTTCCATGAGTATTGCTAGAAAAATCCCCAACTTATGAAATAGATCTTTTCTAAAATAGGGAAAAAGTCATCATGAGAGAGGACAGAAATTAGAGAGAAATTAAAATAAAAAACCGCCCTCCTAATATTATGCTCCCAACTGAGCTCTTGGAGGCTTAATTTCAGTCCAGCAACTGAAACCAGCTTCTTTAATTGCATCAAGCCCTTCCCAGCCTCCATGGGTCTCTGGGGCTGGTGTCTCCTTGCAGCACTTCTGAAGCCTGGCTGTTCATCATCTCCCTCCTCAGGCTCTGCTTCTGTTTGATGGTTTGTTTCTCCTTGCTCAGCCTCCTCCCCTGCCAGCCCACCCTGCCTGCTGGATGAACATTTCAGCATTTCTTGATGTAATGCTCTTTCCAGTCCGGTCCATTGGGTGGGACACACCATTGCCTTCCTTTCCACTGTCTTACATGATTAGAAATTGTTTTTCTTTATTACATTAAGCAAGCTTAGTTAATCCAGTCTCTTTTTGGACCTCCTAAGTTGCTGGTCATTGATAATTTCTACAGTCTGTTCCCTGGACTTTCCACAGTCTGTTCAAGTTCTGCTTAAAGCAAAAGTGCCTTAAGCACAAGAAAAGCTCTAGAGCTGAAATATATAAGGCAATGGCAAAGTTGAATTTTTTAAATGCTACTTCTTGATTCCTCTGGGAGATTCTCTGGGGTTTCCTGTAGGTGTAATTTCCCTGTGAATTTCCGTGTAATTTCCCTGCCTATCTTGACATGCATCACTTTCTCTTCTCTTGGTATAATGAAACAGCTGCATCTTAGAAGCTTCAGACAAGAAATGGAATATAGGGTAGAAGAAGTGCAGCTCCCAACATACATTGAATTAAAATGTTCTAATTTTGGCTCCACCATAGTTTTTTTTACATCAGATTAATGCTTTTACGGCTTTGTCACAAGTTTTGCTTCTTAAACTGAAGGTTTAATTGTAAAATTTTATTTTCAGCATAGTTTTTCACAAGAAGTTCACACTTCTCATTCTTGAACACATTGGAAAATGATTTCTGTGGTCATCCTAGCACTGTGCCCTAAAAATACCTTTCCCAAGTAAAAAACCCCTGCCTTTGAGAGACAGGAAATTTTACTCTTGGTTTAAAGCAGTGCTAATGCTTCCTTATATCTTCCAAAGGGTGCTGGACACATTTATATGGGGTGTGAACAGAAGGAGATTACATCTCCTTCTGAAGTCTGTGTGGATAAATTATGTGGAGTACTGAAATACACCCAAACTCCAAAATATTTACAAGGCATAATTCTTTTGTAACCTGTTTCTATGGAGGCAATTGTGAGGACTACTAGGTGCCCACATGGCTCTGGCTTTTGCAGCCCACAGAGAATTTGAGTTCTTGGGTGTACAAGCTGTAGTATGAAAGCTAACACACAGCCAGAGCCTTGCCAACCTTATCCTTTAAAAATGGTGAGTCATGATCTCAAGGCATGAAAGAGCTTTGTGTGATGGGATCCCCAGTCAAGCTGGTGCCTTCAGCTGGAATTGCTCCACCACTAAAATGGAGCAGCTCTCTGAAGCTAAGCATGCCAAAAGACACCGAACATTTCCAATCCCTAGAGGTGTATTTCAATAAAATACAAAAATAGTAAGGTGGAACATGGCAATTCTTTCCAGAGAGAAAGCTAAAGATTGCTGGTGAAATTGGCTAAAAATGAATGTTGAAAACACTTATTGCTTTTCTCACTTGCATCCTGGCAGTTTAGGATTTTTTTTATTTTTTTTTGCTTTCCTTTCAGTCCAGCAAACTTTGGTGGTTTCCTGAGTTGCAGAAAACATACACTGACCCTCTGAGGTCTCCAGGAAAGCCTTCTGAAGGAGTCCTGTGGTGTCTCTTGATTCCTTGGTTGCTCCATGCATGCCTGTCTGTTTGTCTGCTCTTGCATGTGGACACATCTGGCTGCAGACGTTCCCTTTTCCATTGAAAGAGAAGGAATCTCCCCTACCTCCTGAGAACTTCTACTGATCCAGAGGGCAGCAGCCAGGAAGCAGCATGTGGTCATCGTTCTCCCAGACTCTTTAGCAGAATGTACAGTATGTGGTGACCTGAAAACAAAGTAATTAAACTGCCTTACCCATCTGTCATCACTTTTTGAGTGAGATGAGATTTAAGGAAAACTTTTTTCTGAGCAGTGAAACCAATGATATCTGATTTTCTGAAGATTTATTCCCCTCTTTGCGATCCAACACATTTCAGTAATCCTATTTTTCCTACAGGAGCCCCAAGGTAAGCACTATTCCTGATCTGAAGCTGTGTGCCTGTTGATCTGTCTGGCCAGCAAACACATGCTGTTTATCCAAGAGGAAGTTGCAAAAAATTTGATGTATAAATATGGAGATTTGCTTTATTTTCCACATACATCAGGAAGTTTTCTCTAAACAAAGCTGATTTTCATGACACTTATGGGATTATCAGTTGGGAACTTCAACTTATTTTTTTCGTCTACATAAAACTGGCTAATAGTTTCCAAAATTGCTAGAAAGGGAGGGGCAGATAGTTGGACAGAAATACACACTGAAAGACAACAAGATGTGATATGCATATTAAACCAATTTCTCGATGGCACTGAATTAAAATACAGAACAGCTTACAGTATTTTTTATTTATGTCTTCCTTAACAACCCTTTATTGTTCACCTTGCTGACTCTTAAAAATTTTAATGTATTTTCTTTTAATGAAAGCTGAGCTTAATCATTGGATTTAAATGCTGCACTGCTGTCTATAACTTAAAACAAACAAATGTAAAAGTTGTGACAAGATAATGAGATCTGGCAGGACTTTTTCTCTGAAACTTTGCTCATAAGGATTAAAGGCTATCAAAGAAGGCATGTCTTGTTTGATCCCTACTTTTTTCTTCTTTCCATTTGAGCAGACATATTACTATAGTATCCAGAGCTCAGGCAGTTGCAAAAGTTTATGTAGTTTTTGTAACATGTAGTACATTTATTGTTTTTGTAATTCAATTAAAAGACTTTGCAACCAAAACTCAGGAATTCCCGGAACTGTATTTTCTGTAGTGTTAGCATTCTCACAGAGTGTTTTCACAATGATTAGAGAAATAAAAATGGGTTAGTTATGTATTATTGTACTTACTATTCTGCTAAGAGGTTTAACACTCTTGCAAAATAAAAGAGCATATCACTATTCTCCTCTAAATATTAAAAAAGGTATATTTTAAAAATAGAAGGTGAATATAATGTCCAGCTAGAAAAATTCTCAACAAATTAGGGGTATTGAATAGGGGAAAGAAGGAAGAAGGACATAAAAAGTGGGGGTTTATATAAAAAGGGTTTTTAAAAGCTCTTGAAGAAGTCAGTGTAATAGGTTCCACTACATTCTTGTATTTGTCCTTGTAGTGCTTCTGCAAATTTGTTTCTTGACTGTAATATTAATTAGTAGCCTGTTTGTCTACTTAAAATTTGCATAGAGATGTGAAGTAAGGCAGAATATAAATGCTGGATCTAAGGCCAGAGTGTCAAATGTCAAGTATCACTTGAAAACTAAGTGGAAACTGCCTGAAAAAAGTTCAATATGGAATGTATTCTCTCCCCTTCAGTGCCTGTAATATGTATATATATGCATACATTTGGGTTATGGGGAACATTGTATTGTGTTTGCTACTTTTACAAGATGTTGCAAACACAATATAATATAAGAAGCAAAGTCCTATCAGCTGTTCTTCGTTATTCTGAATAACCTTGGCAATACAAAGAAATCTATTACAGTTCCCTCCCTCCCAGTGCCAGTGAGGTCATAAGTAAGTTTCATTGGAATCAATACATTCTTCCTAAAAAGGTTATGTATTTTCTTTTAAGATGCTCTTTTAAAGATGATCTTTTTAAAGTTCATTACCTTTTTATAGATGACCTTTTTTAGTTTAGTTGTTGCAGAGAAGATAAATTGGACAGGAAAATATTACATGAAGAAGTGATATAGTAAAAGTTCCATGCTATGTGTTTTTGGTGGAGCAATAAATCTCGAGCCACCCAAGGTTACCCTTTGATAGACAAATGTTTTGTGAGTTTGTGGGCTGACTGAAAGGCCATCGTGGTTTGGGAATGGTACTCCTTAATTTAGTGCTCCCACTAAAATGAAACACCGGCCGCTCCTCTCCCCCATCCACCTCTGATGAGGGAGTAAAAAGGCAGAGATCCTGAGTTAAGAATAATTTACAGGAAACAGCAATAAGATGAGAAAGGGAACTGTAATGGCAACAATATTGATAAAAAGCATATACAAAAAGATGGTTTACATGTGCGAATGCTCACTGACCGACCCCTCTGGCACCACGTGACCCTCAAGATAATGACAAACTGGTGGCAGATCCTCTGCACATGACTTTTTTCTTACTGACCTGCTCCTTCTCGGAAGTGAGAATCCCTTACTTTGTCATAAGAGCGGTGACATAAGGTGGCATAGAACAGTAACCTAGAGGCACACACATGGATCCACACTCTGCCTCTTCACATGTACTGCAAAAAATGGACTCTGTCCTTCCACACTGGGAGCACAGATGAAAAAATTGAGACTTTTGAGTCATGGAGCTCATGAGGGTACTAACCTAGATCAAACAGTAGCATCTTATCATTTTAATGGCACTTAATACAGGTCATATATTGATAGCAAGGCTACCAAGAGCTAACAAAACAAACATCTGCTCTGCTTTGAAATGCATTCCAGATTTTCCCCCATATTTTCAATCTTGTCTGTCTTTGAGTTGATTTTGAATGTTGCCCAGTAATATCTTGTTTTTGGCATTAGAAGCATTCATAGTCTTGCTGTCTTTCATGCTAGAGACAAATCACAACATGAAACAGAAAGTCCAAATGCTAATGTAAGCACCAATAGAGAAAGGGAAGAAAATATGCTCATACGAGCTGTTCATCAAGTAGTTAAGACAAAGACACTATTAAGTGTTGAAAGGGTTAAAACTAGAACTAGAAGTACAGAAAATCTCTAATTTATCTTTATGTCTTGTGGTGCAATCAAACTGAGTCAAGAGTATAAGGTGTCTGTGAGACAAAAGAACTCGTCTAAAGTAAGATGCAAAACCTCTGCAGATATATATGAGGAAATAGGATAAACTAGAATATACAAATCATTTGAACACTTTCTGACTAATGTAAGAATCAGTGATGAATAGCGTAGAACTCGCTCAGCTACTTAAAATTTTATTAATTTATAATTTTTTCCTGCGACTAGGAATCTGAAGAGCTGACAAGTACCTAGTGCTGGTAATTTCTGCTTGCATAGCAACTAGTATAAGGTAATAAAGGTACACTTTGTTTTTATTCTTTTATTCTGTACACTCTCATCTTGAAACTTTGGAAATCCACTTTAAAGAATAATGAAAAATGTACTTTATGCTAAATTGCTACAAAATATAACACAGACTCAGAACCCGAACTAATGCTGCTGTAGTCAAGAAAAGATAAAATAGTGTATGTTAAAATATAACATTCTTATGCCATACCAATGAACCTCACAACTTTCTTGTGTAAAACCTTGTGATGAAATAATTCTCCAAGAAAAGTAGGTAGACCACATAAACATATTACTTGTTATAGGAAATAATGTATTTATATTACTTTAAACTATGCATTGGACAATATGTATTTATATTACATATACATTGCCCAGGTAAGAAATGTTCAAATAAGATGAATTTCAGGACATGTGATATGCTTATCAGTACATTAATATTGTTTCAAGCTGGAGATTAAACAGGGGAAGATGCAATATTTGTGTTGCACATTACCCTTCATTATTATCTTTTTCGTTATTATTTGTACGTGCTGTTCCTAAGAATATTTCACCTAAGCCTTTAGAATGCTTAGAAAGATGCTTCCTGTCATTCTCTAAATCCAAAGAATCAAAGTGACAAAGAGATAATTTGTAATTTGGAGACAGAAAATAACTTTGGAATATAACACCTTTTTCAGTTTTGAAGAAGGCAATAGTTTAAATAAGATACCTGAGTAATTTGTTTTCTGCTCAAGTTTTTGCAAAACTGTGGTATACTATAAATTGAACCCAAAACTTAAAGGTCAGAAACATTCTTCCCCCCTGGTGATTTTAGAAGATGGAAACACCAGGTTCTACAAAGTGATAAAGGTGAGACCTGTGTCAGGAGAGGCTGGGCTTATGTGCAGGAGAGGCCTGAGTGGTAGAAATATGATGAACTCCATGAGGCCAGAAGTCAAGGTGAGAACAGAGCCAGAGCTCCAGTCCTGCAAATCTGATTCGTGGTAGTAGAGGAGTGCAGAACTGGAGTCAATCCTGCTCTTCCATCAAACTCTGGGGTCTGCAGCATCCTTATTCTTCATGGGAAATCAGCACGAGCTTCACACAATTCCAGTCACAATCCAGGAGGTCTCTGTTCTTCGTGGAAGCTTAGAATATTCTGCTTTGGTGTGGTGAGAGGTTTCTGTCCCATGAATGCACTGACAGTGATGCAGCAAGGGCTTGGCTTCTACTGGCCATTGCCCTTGCCAGACTGGATGCGTGGCTAGCTAAGCCTTTAGTGCGAGCCAATGCAGCTGTTCTTATGCTCACATTACTAAATGCAGCTCTTTATCCATAACTAACATGATATATAAGGGGTGCATGAATACATTAATCAGGGCACATGCAGACAAATCCTCAAGATGCATAAACTGGTCCTGCTCCATCCACTCTGTGAATTTGCACCTAATTAAGAAGTACTCAGAGTATTCAATTCTCTGTTGAAAACAGAGCAACACAGATGCACAGTTCTATAAAATATGAATGTGAAAGTTAAATTTTCTGAGGTGTCTGGTTTTATGACTTGTCAGTCTTGAAATATCAGAATGAAGTCAGATTTCATGACAGCAGAGCATGAAACATTTAGGCAAATTTCAAGAAACATAGAATGATTAATTAAATTTCCATTACAAATTGTAAGAAAACTCGTGTGAGGGGTTTCCAATAAAATATGGATATAGATGGAGTTCAGATGTAGGAATATTTTGTTATGAACATAAGACTTGGCCCATATTTTCTAAGTTTTGCAAATAGAATTCCAGCAGAGACAACATAAACCAGTCTGTGGTTCAAGTAAGAAAAGAAGTAGAAATTCACCTGAAAATTTTTTGTCCTGATTTCAGAAATAAAGTCCTGAGAGATAAGATTATGTAAAGCAAGAGTAAGGAAACTTTGACTGGAAATTAGTGAAATCTGACATTTGCATCCAGATGCTTTCCTGCATGAGAGTGACTGAGCTGTGCAGATGTTAAAACCTGTGCTTAAAATGATACACAACTTGTCGTTTGAATTGGGGCAGAATTACAATGGGAAGGGAGAACTCAAGTAGTTTAAATACAATTTCTATCAGTCTCATGCATGGATTAATGAGTTTTAAAACAAACAAACAATAAGTTTTTTATGAAAATAGCTAATCTTAGGAGAATTCTATACATAAGCTTTGAAAATTCTCAAAGAGTATGTAAGACTTTAGCTTTTTAAAGATTCAGAGTAACTCTGTCTTCCTGAAATTACTTCCGTGCACCACGTAGTGCACAAACCAGAACTGTTCCAAGAAATGATGGTAGTGTTCTTGGAAGAAGAAGAATTACGAGCAAGTGTAGATGTGTAAGAAGTTATTGGAGGAAAGCCAGTGGAGTGAAGGGCGTGAGGCAAGAGTCTTCTGAAGGCAGTGGACCACTCAAGCTGGAACAAATATCAAGGAAGCCAAAAAACCTAAAAATTTCTGGAGGCACTTCTCAAAGCTCTGAGGCTTGCACGTCTCTTCCTTTCAGTTCTTTTTTTAGAACTTTCAAAATCTGATACCCACAAATACCTTTTCTAAACATTGTTGGCAGACCTTGAATTCTTTTGGAGGTAAATATGTTTTATCTGTGTAACATTTGTTTTCTGACAGACAAAATAGCTGTAATATTGCTTTAATTTAATTATTTTGATATAAGTAACAGGTTTGGAATGGACAGATAGATGTCTAGTTTGTCTGGAGGGTGGACACCATTCCAGATGGAGGAAGGGAATAATAGTTATCAAGCCTGGATGAGCCCTTTTTCTTCAGTGTACTTTAACAATTTCAGAAGATTTGATCTCCAATACTATAAGACCTTGTTCTATGTGATATTTATCTAAAACAGACATGAGCAGAAACAGATGTTGTTGGCTTATTCTCTCTGCATGGAAGGCATATAATTTCTGTAGAATAAAAGATATGGAATCCAAGAGGAAACATATTGTCTTGGTCCACACATTTTCTACACTTGATCTACTAAAATGCAATTTTGTGATTGCCAGATGTGTCCAGTTTGAAATAGTAGATGTGGAATAAAATAATCATAATGGGAAAACATTTGAAGGTGGCATCAAATACAATCTCATTTATATACTGTTGAAATTCCACAAAAAATTGAAGTATGCAGGTATTTCAATTGCTTTTATGTATAAATACGATATGTTTTAATGGCATCTATTTAGAAATGTGTAAATAAGTACTCAATAAAAAATGTAAAACTTTGTACATAAAAATAATAAGAGAATAATGGTCGAGAAATTGGCAAATTGGGAAAATAATGCTTCACAAATATTTTAGATTCTCTTCAAGATCAAGAATAATTTTTAAAAGGGCCTAAACCTTGCTGAGCAGAGAAAAGGAATGCAGTAACATGTTTGTATTTCTTTAAGATTAGGTACTTCATGGTTGCGTGGAATTCCCCTTGGCTCTATTTACATATATTAGTCAGTTATATATGAATAGAAACTCAAGAGAATTGGACATATTATGACAAAAAGCTTAACAGTATGAGTGGAAGAGAGTTCTTTCCACCTGAAAACAGACAAGCAAGATATTTGGTGAAACTAATTCAAAACTTGGAACATGGATAGCCAGTGACATCCAACACAGAGATGCCAAAATAAAATGGCAGCATGGATGGCTGACTTCTAAGGTTAATGTGGCAGCAATGGAATGCTTGTTTTGTTGCTGGCAGTGAAATGTAACAACAAACAAAACCAGCGACATTCTAGTTTAAGACATAATAAAAATAATTTAAAAATCATGTCCTAGTGCAGGAGATGAAATTTTAACTTCATATAGCACCTAGGTAATATCTGGTCTGCTCCACAACTCCCAGCATCTCACCACTGGAAACACATTAAAAAAATGGATGCAGCTCTGGGAAAGGCCACTAAATTATATTGTATTTGTGAGAAAATTTAAAAATAGCTAGATGAAACATAACTTAGTTAAAACACAGACAATTGAGACAGGCATGGTAACTGAAAGGTTTTAAAGTTTTTAAATGTTTACTGCAATTATGTGTGGCTATGAAGAATAATAGGAAAGAAAAATTTAGGCCATTCGAGAAAAAATATTTCAAGAATAAAATTTAATTGGTGTATGAAAACCATATGGGAAGAGTCTTGTACACTTGAAACAACAAAACATTTATTAAATGTAGAAAACAAATCCATAATTACAGATGGACTAAGCAGACATAACAAGAATTTCTTTACTTCTGACTTTATGACACTTGGATTTGTCTCTGAAAAGGACATTTTAACATTTTCTGGAAAGTAAAGTGTTTTAGTTGTTGTTCCTTTTGTTTTAACCTAGGGATAGCTTCTTAAAAATGTTATTAGCTGTTCAGAAAGAGATAAGTTGTTCTAAGTTTTTCTATTCATGCTTATCTTGATAAGGCCTATGTTATGAACAGAGAGTAGAGACTGGGGGAAAAAATCAGTCTTCATAAAAACTGAGCTTGGCTGATGGCCACAGTAAATGTGCAGCAAATGTACAAGGATGACCTGAAAGCAAGCACATAAGGAGAAAAAAGGGAAATGTTTTTTTCAAGGCTTATAGGACAAAAGATTTGTACCTTTAGGTCTACAATCTATAGCACAGACTATATGTCTTTTCCTTTTTGGAACTTTAAGGTCATGGGTGCTCATAATTATCCAGAATTATCCTCGAGGTAGATCAGTGACTGCTGGTACTGTGGTCCATGATAGCACTTCTTTGGACTGGTCTTTCAAAGAACAATCTACAGTTTTGTCTGACTTGGAGACTGATGAAAGGACTTCTCAAGAAGTGTAAGGAGGAACCGAATAAATGACATTCATACTTTGATGTCCATTTTCATTCCTGGATTAAGCTCCCTATGCAGCTCCTTACAGCCCAAGCCTCGTTCTTTTGTCATGACAGAGTGGATGAAATGCACAACGGGGAGTTTGAGTGCAGTTGCAGGCAGGCAGAACAAGATGTGGTACTTGGAAAGGCACTCTGGACCCTTTAGTTTAAACAGGGCAATAAAGTGTGATGTTTGCTTGGAAGGAAAAAGTGTGGGCTCTCCTCTGGGCATGTTAAATGACTCACTCCAGTGTGGCATCTCTGCCATTTCCAGACTCATCTACAGCTGCAAATGGACTCAATGGTCCAGTTCATGATGCTTCTGAATTTAAAAGGGCAGAGTCAAAGACTTTTTTCCCCTTTGATTTCTTAATGTACTTCTGTCCAGAATAAAATTTATTTATTTTTCCAATGAAATCCTGACACTGTAATTTAAAAACTTGTATTAAATTAAAATTAAATATATACGACCTGTTTTTGCACATCAGCCTTGGTCTACTTGTATTCATCATGTACAAGAATCTGAGAATAACTACTAATATTTTATAGAACAGAATGTTCATATTTTAAAATAATAAATCTCTTCAATCTAAAGCCTTAAATAGTTTTAGCTTGGATTTATATCTTGTTTCAATAGTCTGAAGAGAAACTGTGAATTCCTACTCCCACAGAAAGATGTAGAATATGTCTACATTTTTTATAGCTCTCAGATTTATGTCAGAAAACACAGGAAGGATCTGTGACTGTAAATCAGAAAGATTAGGACTCACATTGATTTAGATATGGTTTGCAAGGTCAGGTGGGATAACATTGTACTAATGTATTTTATCTTTTGTTGAATTCTGAGGAGTTATGAAGCAATTATTTACAGAAAGTATTGTTGGTATGTCTCAGTAGTGCAGTATATTTCCTCCTAAATTCCCAGGTCAAAACATTTTTCTAATGTCAAAAAAAACCCAATGATATTTAATATTTTTAGCTCTTGCAGCATAATTAACAAATTTACCTTTTTCAATTTTTCATTTATAATTGTCTGATTTAGAGCTCTCTGGAAATTAGTCTGGCGCTAATTGTGCTTCCATGACCAGATAAAAGACACGAGAATAGTAGGAAGAGGAGATGTGACTTTTCAAAGCATTATAGTAATTCAACTGAAATGTTCTTCCAAGGTGCCATGTTTCAAAGTATTGCAAATAAAAATTTAGTGACAGTATTCATGATGTATCAGTAAAACAAAATGAAGGTGTAACTTCCATATTTTTTAACATTACTTTCTGAGATAAAATTAATCCATGACAGGCTGTTAATAGAAGACAATGCAAATGAGGCCTCTTAATGCTTGAAGCCTTTTCTGTGCTCGTAGAGCTTTTTCTTTAGGAGCCAACATTAGCAACAGTCATTAATCTCTCACCTTTCTGGTCTGTTGAATTCATGAAAGTTGTGCTAAGAAATCCTGCTCTTTTTGACATAGTCTTTTTGGGTTGTCCTTTGTTATTTCCTTCTTTTTGACAAGAAAAAAATCACATCATTAATTTATTAGGCATTTAAACTGGCAGCTTTAAATTATTTTATTTTCTGTAGACCAAATCTATCCAAGTTGTAGAAAGTTTCCTGAAATATCTGTGACCAACTTACTGGAAAAACCCAACCCAAACCATGCCAAGAAACCCTACTAAAATATATTATCATCCCTGAAGTCATTTGGTGTCTTTGTGTTTATCCCAAATAGGGATGACCTGCCACAGAAAGCTTTGGGTACCTGTGATTTGTTGGCCTAATTGAGAAACCAGCTGAACATCGCTTGAAAGGCAGCAAAAGCTGTTTCTGAAGGCTTGTGGTGAGCCAGCATTTCTGAGGAGGTACAGTTCAAAATCAGACCCTAAATGAACTTCTGCACACATCCATTGATGTCCTACGCATATTGTCCTATGCAATGCCTTGGTTAGTGCTCAAATTAATGAGAATCTGCATGCAATTGGTTACTATTAATTTTACAGCCAAGTTTGAATGTTGCTGTTGTGGAATTGATTTTAGGCTAAATAAATCTGGAAAAAAAAGATTAAGAGCCTTGAAAGAATGAAGGTGAAGAAATGTTCTTTGATGTTATTGTTATATACATAATCTCTGAATTAATCAGTGTCATATTTGCTGTGACATAAAGCCAAAAGAAAGTTATTTTAGGGCATTCCTTTCATTTAGGAACATTATTACTTCAGCAAATAGGAAGTTCTAATGAGTGTTCTACAAAAGGGGCAAAAATCACTATACCAGTTCCCTTTTACTGTAGTTTAAGATAAGTGCAATGTCTGCAGCATATTTCCCACACTAGTCATATCTTAGACAAATTATTTTGATGCTAGATAAGTTCCCTTTATGTATAAGATTAACCTCACAATGAAAAATGACAATTTACTGCTAATAATGTAAAATTTTCCATAGAAGCCAAGGCTAAAGCTGGCTACAATCAGCACTACACTTATTTTACACTTCTGATCAGGGTTATGTACCCAAATCAGAAAATACTGCTCTGAATCTGAGGCTTGCCTCCAGTCATTATCAGGTTTCTTTCAAAACTGAAACATACTGGTATTATTGTAATATTTTTCTTCTCAGAGCACCTTTACTCAGGCTGTGAATGTAATGGCAATAGAGGTTCTAATGAAAGTGGTCGATTAAAAAGGCACTTGATTAAGTGTTTTTCTGTCAAAGTTAGCTTTGCCAGCCATGGGGCAGATGTGAAGGCATGTGTAATAACCTCTCCTCCAGCCCCTGGGCTTGCTCAGGCTGCATCCTCCATAAGATTGCAATGAGAGACAAAAGAAGAGGCAAACGAGGTCTAGGAGGTGTATTTTAGCCCCTCATTCTGGGATGTGGCAGATGAGATTTTGAATGCCCACAATTCCCTATTGATTATAGGGAGAACGCTTGGAGTTTATTACTTCCTCCTCTGTAATTGCAAGCAGTTAAGAGCTGGCATGTAAATTTTCAAAGTACATGTACATCCATTAAAAACTGTTAAATGAAATATCTGAACATCATCTAAATGCAAATCTTTATCAGATTTTTTTTGTGTTCAAATCCATAATGTCAAATATGTTTATTTAAAGCTTGAGATCCCTCTTCAAAATAATTGGTACTAAGAGAACCCTTTAGATCAAAAGAAATTTTACAAAGCATAGTATTTATGTATTCACTAAAAAGAAATACACATACAAAAAATTACCTCAATAAAATTATGCTTTTAAGATTTTAGTATTTTACTTTATGTTCATCTACAGTATTTGACTTCTGAATTTTCTTTGAACTGAGGACTGTGAACTATGCCAAGGTGTGATGTGGCTTTGACAAAGAAATAAATGTACAATAGGCATTTATAATCACAAGAGTGAAACTCACAAAGAGAATTTGGTGTTAGTGCCAAAACCAAAATAATTTTCAATATTGAAAATCAAGGAATTCTCACCTGTTTTTAAGGTATACTATTGCTTTGGTCCTTTTGAATAGATCCTCTCCTTACTGATGTTGTGCTACCACTTACTACTTCAACAGTCATTATTCTACTTGGATATATCCTAATATGTCACAAATTGAATATATTTTGATGAGAGAACATGCAGTTTTTGTATTGTGCATCAGGTCTTTGTGGAGCACCAGCCCTTGTTCTAAGTGGACTGGAATAAGACAGTTCATGTGGAGGAAGATCCATATTACCAGCTTGTAAACAAACACAGCATCTGTCCTTACTGGCAAGACTTTGGACACTTCACAGGGAAACTGGTCTGTCTGTCAGTTCCACAATGAGCTACTAGAAGGGCTATGTGCTTATCCCATGATCTTCTCAGATCATTATTGGCTCATTTCCCAGTTTTTTTATGGTGTGTCTTCTTAACTGATTAGTGTTGAAGAGCAATTCCTCTCTAATTTCCTCATGGTTGGTTAAGGCGCAACTTTCTCACCTTGAGACCTCCAACCCCTGTTCAGAGAGGAAAAAAATGGACAAAGAATGACAGTTAGATACAAGATAAATTCCAAACCCTCCATTAGCACATATTATGTGCTGGAAGTTATTACTTGAGTTGAAAGTTCTGTTTGTGTTGTTGAGGAACTTCCTAATGATTGCCAAAGTACTGATTGATCCCCCAGCTCTGTAGTGCAATATGCATACTCATTCTTTCCAAGTCCTTCAGAGATACACAGTCATAAAATGCTCTAGTAAATAAATATCTCAGGTGGTAAGGGCTGTTCTTTGTGCTGCTACAGTTTCTAGGAGTTTAACGTGAAAAAAAGACAGGGTCTGTTGGAGACAGGGCCATATGTGCCAAGACCAAGGGGAGGTGCTCCCTCACTGCCTGATGAAGGAGCAGGTTGGGGGGCCTCCAGTGCAAGTTCCTCACAGGTGGTATGGGTGAAATGGCAAGAAATAGTTCCAGCTGTTTTGAGAACCACAAATCAGCCTTGTGGCTTCCCAGGGGCCCTGCAATTCCTGGTGTTAGTACAGCAAGTCCTCTGGCTGCAACAGCAACTATTCTACAGAACTTTCCAAGAAGTAACTGGTGGTTTTCTGTGGCTGCAGCTTTTGCTGCTGGGCACAACTGTAATGCACAAACTTGTTAGAACAAAATCTGTTTTGGATTGTAGCTGGCCTGTCAGTTTGAGCAGATTTCTCCTTCAGCAGATGGTAATAATTTTTTACCAAACATTACAGAATTAAACATTTACTGAAAGACACGTGCTCACTGCATGGTAGCCATGTGCATCTCTTGCTTGACTAGCACTGCCAAAATCTTACACTATCCTGGGTTGCATATGCCTCAACTTTAGGTCCAGAACACAACACAGATGGGGCTTGCACAGATTTCTTCTAGTAAACTTGATATTGCACAGATTTAAAAGCCTGGATGCTCAAGTCTAAGCAGAAAATACTTTAAAACTCTTTCCTCAGATCTGTTCACCAAGGACAGCCAAAGTTTCTGGTTTTTCAACTGGTAGATGTCCCTGAGTTCAAGAAAGTGCATAAAGCACTATGAATCTCTTTCTGGAATTTCAAACCTTATGCTTTGTATTGTAGGATTTTTGAATCCTTTCCAAGTCCTGATGTCGAGTGCAATGTTGCTGTCAGGCATGGCCTGCCAAGGAAACAACGCTAAATGTTTTCTGCATACCACATATACAATCTTACAGACCATGACCCCAGCCTCAGAAATCAAGCCATAGTTAAACAGAAAAGACAAGAAGAAGTTGTATGGGCTTTATGAAGCTAACATTTACAAAATTTAACCTGATGTAAAAAGTTTCTTGTCAGAGAAAAAAAATATACTAAATAAATATCTGATTTGAATTCTGTAATACTGATAGTAAAATATAAGAATGAACAAACCTCAGGACTTTAAAGTTACTCAGTCTCTAATTTCTCTAAATTATTTAGCACACTACAATAAAGGATTAAAATTTTAAAAAAGGAAGAAGAAAGCTGCCAGATGAAGAAAACAACAAAGAGCATCACTTAGGCAGATGGCTGCTATTCAGTTAAAAACTTTCCTTCCCTTATACCTAGAAATGAGTGTTTCAGAAAACCTATACAGCATTTAGGTCAAGTTAAATGATAACAACTGTGTTCTGTACGCTTTGTACTCCTTTCATAGAAAAAAATGTCAGCGCTATTTGTCAGCAGTATGGTGATGGATGAGGCTGAATCCTAAAGTATAAAAATCACAAGCTGGAGATGAAAAACATCATATAAAACTGATGACCATGTAAATACTTACATGCTAACGCATAGCAGTTTGTAAAGGATTTTGGCAGCTGCTGATTAAAGAAACAGGAGTGTCATTCTTTCTGCTTTAGGACTCACGTTGAGCTTGAATTAAGCATGTGGGGGAAGAAGAGCATTCCAGGGAGGAGCCAATTATGGGAATGAAAGAAATATGTGCTGGGAAGATCCACATGAGAGCAGGGTTGGAAGGAGGGATTAATTGACACTTGGTGGAGTGAAAGCCTTTTCCACGTATTTCTGTTTTGTACATCCTCCTACTCTGCTGAACGTGTTCCTGCTTGTGCCTGTCTCTGCCTTTGTCCTGAACAGAGCAAATGATATGAGCAAGCTTGCAAAAGAAAATGCAACATTAAGGTGGAACCACTAAGTAATGCAGCTGTGGAATTCTATACAGAAATGTTATTGCAGAGTTTTAGTGCAAAAGTAACATCTCTGTATTTTCATAAATGTTTCCTATTTTGAATAAATTGATTGAGTTAAGCCACAAATGTGTGCAGGGGAATGATCAAACCCTTCAGAGAGAGATTCTACTAAAAAAAATGAATGAATGAATGAATGAATGAATGAATGAATGAATGAATGAAGCAGTGCTTCATATGCTAAGCATTTTGAGAAAACATACCTGCAAATATGAAAGTGTATTGAAAAGGGGGGGGTGGTGGGAGAAAGAGGTTCCATATTTGAAAGAAGGTATTTCACTTCAATGACTGAGTCTGGTGCATCTGCCTCAGGGTGGGAATTCCTCACGTGGAGAACCACAACCAAGAACACCCAGATCCAGATGGAAATTTGGGACAGAAAGCAAAGGTAACCTAGACAGTCACAACTGCCTTGGAGGGAAAATTTGTTGCTCAAACAGTGTGGGCTTAAGACTGAATGCTAAATGAATAGGAAAAAATAATAACCATTCAGATATGTCTTACCTTACTTTTTAATAAAACGAAATTTCTACTTTATTTGAAAGGATTTTCTTTATTTGAAGAAATAAGGAAATAAATCTCAGGCAAAATATTAAAATATGTTGGGGGAAACAAACTTTAACAGTTCCACATGTTTTTAAGATATTACTAAAAGATGCCGAATCTGCTCAAACACAGTGTAAGATTTTTTTGTGTAATATGCATTGCTCAATACTTCAGATAATTCAGAGTGGTCAGGCATTTTAATGACAAGCAGGCTTGATTAAATGAGAAAAGGGTGCAAATGTTATTGGCAACTAATAATATTCCCTTAAACAATCATGTCAACACATATATTTTATTTTATTTTGTTTAAAAACAATATCCCATATTGTTCTGAGTAAGCAGACATCTTGAGAAGGGTTCAACATATTTATATTATATTTAATTTATATCACGATTTACTTTTTCTTTCTGTTATAAAAATTCTAGATATTTAGCATATTTGAAAACCAAGCAATTTTTGGTAAGTAACTTTAGAAAATGATGTTTTGTCATTTTGCATGTTGTTTCATTTCACAGTAAGGTAAAGTAATAAAAAGGTCACAATATAAATAAAGGATTCTATATACAGCATTTAGCTCTTAACTTTTACAAATATTTCTCTTACACTCCATTGGCCTTTCTGTTGGATTTCAGTACTTTGCAATTTAACACCTAACTTATCATTCGGTGATAACACAGCAATGACTGGAAAGAGTTGAGACTTTTCCTGTTTATTATAAGCAAAGAGCAAAAAAAGTAAAAGGCATACATAAGCATTTATATATTGATACATTTAACTAGGATGCATTTTTTTAGGTCTGTCCCTTCTTTCAATATAATGTGTTTCTTCATTAAATTCTGAGCAGTCTCATTCAAAAGTCCAACGAGAAATGTGCTCAGAAGAAAATCATTCCAGTATAAGAACAAGTACTATGGAGCTGTTGGGGAAAACAAAGAGAGAAAAAGGAGAGATATTTCACATCTTTGCAAAGCTCCTAGCACAGTGGAATGTGAGTTTTAGCTGCCGCCCTTGGCACTGCAATGCTGAAAAGTGATGGCTGATGAAGACTCTTGTCTGCTGAAAGGCCTGATTGGGGGGGCACATCTTGCAATGTCTTACATGGCAGCTCACTAGACCAACTGGACTCAGCCTGGCCTGTGGTTAGTCAACATTGTGAACTCACGACCCTTCAGGGCATGCTCTGCCATAATTAAAAAAAGATTTTCAGTTTCTACCACTACATCCAAAGACTATACTGGCCACACCGTCAGTAGAAATGCTTCTCTCAGCCATCTCCAATCTCAGTCCCGATAGGAAAGTGGTTTTGTACACTTTTAAAAGGAAATTTTCTGGGAGTGGGCACCTTACTTTTAGAGATGGCAGTAAGTATCATTATCAGTCTATAACACTTTAAAATGTGTCTTCAGGGACAAAAATGAAACTTGTAACTATTACGGGGTTGGTCATGTTTTAAAGATGCACTGTTGACTGTTTAATTTGACATGAGGGTCATAAAAAGTTGGGGTTTTTTAATCGTGAGTTTAAGGTCTTTCTATTCCTAGATAGGCACTAAAACCATGGTAGTACAGATGAGGATACAGTGATTTACTGATACAGTGCTAATTATAGCTTCCTGTGGGAACATTTGTACTTCCCATGTTGGTGGATCATTGTGGAAGGAGAACTGTGCATTTACAGACGTTTATTCACATTGTCCTCTAGCAACGATTCTGGGAGGACTTAATACGTTTGAATAATCCTAAAGGCTCAGTCCAACAGTTCTTATTCTGACAGCTTCTGTTGTATAGCCAAGTGTCTATGTTCAGTCAATATGTGTAACAGAGCCGCAAGAAACAAGAGTTGAGGTAGAATGTCTCAGTTATGCTATTTCCTTACATTATATTATAAAATTGGGCTCTCCTCTTTTCACAATTCCTGTGCCAGTGCACCCCACTGGATAATGGGGGTTATCCCACAGTCAAAAAACAAGTTTAAAAGCATCGCTATTTTGAACATTTAAAGAATGACTGATAGTTTTCTTAATATTCTTAAGTGATTATGCGCATTGACAGAGAAGCTACTCATCTGAACTGCAAGGAAGCGAGACTGGCAATATACTGGGGGAAGTTCTGTGCTAAAAAGCAGTAGGCAGCATTTGTCTGCATGTGAAAAGCAGAGATAAAGGGCACATGAAGGCCCTTTAAATAGAAAATCTCCTAACACTGCACAAAAGACAGAAGAATGTAGCAGGCAAACAACATGCAGGAAGACAGAGAGGATAAATAGCTGAGAGGAGGAAGAAGGCTTTTATTCCTGCATACCTTGTGTGCTTACCTACACTCTGTCCAAAAACTCTGCAGATCCTTGGAAAGGTTCCTGATGACTTCTGGATGCTCTTTTTAATGAATTTTCTTAAGCAATTGGGAGCTCTTGCTTTCACAGTAAAATGGTTGCTAAGCCAGACCACAGTGACCCCACATACCTTGAATCATCTGGCTGGTGCACATGGTTTTACTCCTTGGGACAGTGAGGAGCTGTAGGATACTCTCTATCTGCTGGGCAAAGGTTTATAGTCCTTTTCTGTGCTTATCCCTCTTCTTTTTGACTCCACAGTATAGCAGAGGGAATAATAATATCTGAGCTGTGGTTTTCACCATTTCACCACCCTGTCACCATTCGATTACTGGAAAAAATATAAACACTTCTGACTGTTGCCTAAAACCAGAGTGAAAGGGCGATGTTCAATAATTAGTTGAAGTGCGACTTCAGCTTGGGAGAGCTTTTCTCTGACAGTGGGCACGGGCTGTCACACAGCACAGGTGGCTTCAGGAGGCACTCCCTTCCTCGTTTAAGGCAAGCAGCTGTGAGCTTTGGAATCCTGTGCCAGTGGACTAAAATATGCACACGTTTAAACGATTTCAAATGAGAACTGTAATACAACATGAAAGTATTGTATTTGTATGAAAATAGCTCTAAAATCACCAAAAAACCTAGTTGTCAATAATTTCCAGTATCTGGAAATTAACCAGACTTTCTGTTATGCAAAACCATTCTGAGCCATTTGCCTTCCTCTCTCTTCATAAAGCCCTTGAAGCCCAAGCTCCATAGGTATAATAACTTTGATTTTACTGAACCTATGCTACCTAACTGTGATGTGCATTAGGAGTTCCTAAGACAATACTTAGAGGAAAGTTACAGGCAGTTTCTTAGGGAAAAAAAATCTTTTTGTCTTGGAACTGCCCATTGTAATTTTATCCTTCCTACAATTGCCTAACAGTGTATTCAAAGATCGTGCTTTATTAAATACCATTTGCCATTTTTCCACTTGAGTCTTTAACTTTGTTCCTTTCATCTATGACTTCTATAGGATTTTGCTTCAAGTAAAGTGTCTTGTCTGTAGTTAGTCCAATGCTAAGGCAGGAGGCAGTAAATGTACAAGTAAAAAAACATCTTGGAAGTAAAAAAAAATATTTAGAGTGGGGATCTGCTGGAGTGCTCTAATGTGACCAGGAAAAGCACTGCTGGAAAAAATTCAGGGAAGGAGAAGTAGGGACTGGTGCCAGGTACTGTAAGTGCAAAGACTCGGGATAGATGTGCAGCCAGTGAAGTGTCAGTGCCATTGGCGTGGAAAGCAGCCACTTAAAGCTGTGATGTGGCAGGGGATCAGAGACTACTGCTGCTGCAGCTCCATGCAGGGAAGAAGCTACATCACACAACAGTTGGACTCTGTCACACAGCCTTGAAGACTAGCTTGGGTTGTCAATCAACCTTGCAATAAAATGCTCTGCTGCTAGATGATTGTACTCTACTCTCTTTAAAATCTGGGGACATTTTTGAAAGATAACTCTGCCCTGCCACCCCTCTTGCCTCTACTTCACCAAAAAAAAAAAAAAAAAGAAAAAGAAAAAAGAAAAGGGAAAACAGGAATGGTATGTCCATTTGAGTTTTCCCAAAAATATTAATTTTGCTTTGATTGGATCATCAAAGAAGAGACATTGTTTACGTGTATTTTAAAATGTGCATAGTTTTGTGTGGATTAGTGGAGCCCAGATGATGAAAATGTCTATTTGCATAGGCTTCCAAATAGCAGGATGTTTGTCCAGATTTGTTTATGGTAATCATTTCCGCTGACCTGCAGATTTGTATGCTTGAACTTTTATTTAAAAGCCAAAGGCAGAAGATGACTTTGTTATCTTGCACAGCTGATGGAAACCATTAATTTTGCTTTCATAGTCAAACATCTTCTCTGATGCCTCTCTCATCCTCATTTGGGACTGTATTTCATTCTTCTGTCATTAAATGCCATGGAGAGGGCCAGCAGGGATGGCGAAATGACTATACCCATAATTTTATTGCTTTGTTTATGAAATTATTCAAGACTGATTCAGATTGTTAAGGTTTTAAGGGCTTGAACACACAAGGTCATCTTTGCTTATTTTCCACTGGGGCCTATGGGAGCTTACAGAGGGTGCCAGATTTCAGCTTTTGCCCTAAGCAAGGATGGTGATGTGATTTCAAACTTACTCATCAGCATATGACAAAAGAAGTATGTCAAACATATTCAATACTGTTATTACACAGGAATAAACATTTCAGTTTATGAATAAGAGTGACCACAAGATCCAGAGGTAAATTCACATATTGGGAAGCAATATGAGGTTTGTGCATCTCTGGAAATAATCAAGAAATCAACTGAAATGCTTTTGTGAAAAAATCTGTTAGAATTTAAAGGATTTTGAAAAGACCTTAAGGTTTTTGAAAGCCTAACTGAAAAAGTGACTGACTAGAAGAATTCGACTTATTTAGTTTATCCAGGACAAGGTTGAAAAGTTCAGCAGAAATCTCTTGCAAAATATGATACATGACTCATAAATCTAAGAGAAAAAGGAAAATAGAGTTAAATTAACTCTCACTTACAGAAAAAAGGTTATCAGCACTTTTAAAATTTAGCACATGCTATTTAACTGGTGTTGGTTAAAAGTTGATACTAGATACTGTTCAGACATTATATATATAATATATAAATATACAAAAAATTAAGTAATTTTTTGTAAAGAAGTATATATAAATGTGTTGATACATATCTGTATACCTAAACATTTAATCTTTAATTGATGATGCTGCAAACTTGTGGTGTTTACATGACATTTTCTCTGGAAAAATTATAGGGCTACATTGGCCTTAGCACTCAGCATAAGTAGTAGAGGTAAACATATAGGTGAGATGCTATTATTATATTAATATTCCTGCTTAGGACAGGTAACAGGCAAAATTAGTGAGTATGAACAAGTAGAACATGGGACTGCAGATGCTTAGAAAGACAGCTGAAAAATTACCACTATCTAAGGAATTTGTTTTAGATATATTTTGTACAATAAAATCAAAATCTGTCTGCAGAAGATAATGTTTGATCATTGTATATAGTATTTTTCAGCTTAATTATTGGCAGCCATCTTGCTTTACCCCATATTAATCAAGTTTCAAACCAATGAGGAAGGGTCACCCAGTGCATATGGCAACACTCTATTTTCCAATGCAATATAAGTGGGGAGAAAGGAAAATATTGATTTCTGAAAGTTTTTCCTATATTTTCACTGCCAGATTAATGCAAGAGGGCTCCATACACTTTTCTTTATATTTTGACATTTGACTTCAGAGGTGGTTACATACTTGAATGCCAAGAGCCAATAAAAACAACTAAATCTGGGATGCATTAGGACTATAAAGGCACATGTACTGGAAAAGCTGCAGCCATTGTGCACAGCCATGATCAACTGTAGCCTCAGGTTTGGTTGTAAAATATTATACTTGTCATGAAGGGTATTATGTTAGTCACTATAATCCTGATAATTTATCAAATTGATTCAAAATATATTCATAACTTATAGTAGAGAAAAGAGAATTTGTAATGTTTTTTTCCTTAAATCGGAACCAGATGAATTAATATTGCAATATTGATGTAGCTTCTGTGAGATGACACATTGCTTTAACACTTCAGAATATTTATTTATTCTATTTTTCCCTATAATTTTTGAAAAATTTTCTTATTCCTTTAATACCTATCAAGGGGGAATTTCATTAAGGTGTTATTTTCTTTTACTACAATACTGGACATGGTTTAATATTTTATTTGAAATATCTCCTTTGCTTATTGTAATATGCACTATGCATTTGTGTCATGTATGCATGCAATGAAACTCTTTAAAAGCACATTTCTGATTGTGTTAGTAAACTTGCCAAGTAGTTCAGTCTGGACAGCATTAAAAAACTCAAACAAACAAAATTGAAAACCAAAACAGACAATTCCCAAACAAAAAACCAAAACACACAAGCCCAAAACAAACAAACAAAAAACTCCCACCAAAAATCACAACACGTCCCCCAAATAAAAAACCCAATGCTGTAGTTCAGTCTTGTCCTTAACAGAAATTCTGCCTATGCAGTATTAACAATGCAACCCAAACCTTGTAGAAAACTGCTGCTAACGCCGCAGCAAACACTCTCTGAGTCCTGAGACTGAGTGATATGCTATGAAGAGGACAGAAAATGCAAAAGCAGCTTCACAGAGGTTAAATCATTGTATCTAGAATAAAAAAAGAAATCAGGTTACAAACAAGGCTGTTAGTGTATTGTGTAACTCTCATCACTGTTCCTCCGGAGCGCCTTCAGAAATCAGTGTGCAATCAACACACCAAGCCTTTTGGTCAATTCCATAGGGAATTCCTGTCTTGTCCCTGACAATGTAAGGACCTGGTTAACTCTAGGGGGATGTCTTAGACCCTTGCATCTAAACAATGCTTGCTCCTGCTGGCTTGGTTACGCTGGTCTGGGTACATCGTACACATTGCACAATTAGCTGCACAAAGCCATTATAAACAGGTAATTGAAATATGTTGAGCAGCTGGGAATCGGGACAGGGAAACAAAGAATGATGCAATCAAGGAATGTTGCATAGCATCATGTAATTTATAAAGGACAAATAATAGCTAGATATATAATAGATATTTGCTATAACAAGCAATATGTAGTTTTAGAGTCTACAACCCAAAACCAAATCAACATTGTACTGGAAACCATAGTTGTGTCTATGCACTGCTAAGGTGTTAAGAAAACTGGACCACTTCCTCAACAGCTATATTGAAAAAGCTGAACTTTAGGCATCTTTGGCCACCTATTATAGTGAATAAAATTAAATGGAAAGTCTCTGCGAGAGCTTATGCTATCAAGGAGCTGTAGCATCACAATGCTGGATAACTCCATTCAAGAAACAGGAAGGAATAAATTAATGATGACCAGAGTGTTTGTGCTCCAAGAAGAAACTGGCTAAAACACTACTCATCTGTGCCTTTAATGATTTTCTTTGACAGAATTCTTACAGCTATTTGGGGAAAAAACCCATGACTTCCCAACACTTAATCCTCCCAGAAAAAGAAAAAAAAACAACCCCTGCTATTACATTGACAGCCTCTTGAACACTGAACCTCTCCTTGACTGCAGCAGAATTTCATCATTTGGGAGCACTAGAAACAGCTTCCCTTAACTTTATACTGTGTGTATTAAAGTCAGTGATGAATTAGTTTAATATCAGACAAATCTTCAAAAGCAAAAGCATTCTTTTGTTTTTAATTAGAACCTGCCTTTTTTAGATATTAAAATTGAGATCCTTCAGCTTTCTCTGATTTACCACTGTATTTTTGGAAGTGTATTTCTAAACATTTGCCAGTACATATATGGTCATGTTGCTACCCTTCCTGGATTTGACAAATGTTTATATCACAGACTGTATGTTGCAATCCTGTTATACTGGATGGAAAAGATTTTTAACAAATTGACTTATTTCAGCTGTTCTAATGCCTGTTTTTTCTTCCTACAAGAACCCTGGAGAACAATACATGGATTTAAACAATACACGGATTTAGTCCTTTTAGTCTAGTTCCATCTGAATAATCCATAAGAAAAAAGAATTTGTTTTACTTTGTCTCAAGGATGTTTCAATAAGTAAGTCTATTGTGATTTGCATTCAATATCAGGAATATATAAAAAATTAGATACATTTTTTCACTTGTGAATAGCATATCAGAAATTTTTTTCTACAGTGAGACTGAGATTCAGAATGATATTTGGGCATATAATTCCTATTTCATAACCACAGGGTTACATCTATCAAGCACTTCAAGAATTCTGGCTACTATTTGCTCTTAGTTACCCAGGACCCTGGTACCTGTTTGGCATTTCAACTTTTCCTCTTTCTAGTCTCCCATTTTCCTTTAGAACTGGTCTCAACTGAAACTCCAGTCTTGGTTTGTTTCCCCAGACAGAGAAGTGCTCCTTTTCTCTGCAACTTCTAGTTTAGGTTGTAGTCTTGACTTACAAAGAAAGAAAATATGAAGTTATTAGTAATAATAACCAATACACATTACTGGGAATGTGCAAGGGAATGAAAATCTTTCAAATATTTTTTAATTTCAAGGAAAGAAGATTTTTATGATCCACTGTTGATTGTGTGCAAAATCACGAAGACACAGGCTTTTCTATCTGGGTAATTAAATAGCTTCCTGTACAAAAACTTGTGATGTACTATTGATGTTTAAAGAAAACTTTAGAAATGCATTTATATCTGTAAGTACTTTTTAGAAATACCTTTAAATAAAACATTGTACAATTACTAGATGTAACAACTACAATAGGCATTTCATATTGCTCACTCAAAAACTATTCCCTCAAGTCCAACTGAATTTTGCACCATGAGACTTAGGCCAAAAGAATACTTGGTTCTAAGTTTTACAGGAAAACATAAAACAGTTTTGCATGCCTAAGTCTACTACATAATGAACCATCTAAGTAATTACATATCTAAAGGAAAAAAAGCATTTTATATAGAGCAGTTGGATATCTACTGAAACACCATTGCTTTTGTAGCATTTTTGATTATAGATTTATTTGGGTCTACATGAAATTTTATCTCTCAATTCAATTAGCTCCACATGCCTGTGATCTCTTCTGCTTCTTTCTTTGCTGTTGTACATTTTTCTAAGGATCGAGTTACTTGAGAGTGCAAGCTCAGTGATGACCTCATGTTAAAGATGAGTACTTTTAAAGTGGTATGGAGTACCTGTGGTAGAAATTGCTACGTGGATCATTATACTGAAACAAGAGAGGAATATTGTACTGGAAAGCAAAGCTTTCCACATGTGACCAAATGTTCAGAGGGCCAAGCACAAAAAATATTTTGTGACCCGCTTCTCTTTTTTTCTCATGCACATGGGATTTGGCTGGCCCCACTATCAGCACTAGTGTTAACTACTTTAATTGTACTTATTTTCTAAACTCTAATTGTACCTAGAAAAAGATCATTCACAGCCACAGTTGTATACAGAGACATACAATTGATCCTGAAGTAATGAACTCTTTATAGAGATATTGGCTGCTGGATCCAGTTCACATAATTCTGCCTTGAAACGATTGTCAACTATCAAGCAAGTAGTGGGGGAGGAGATCTTGCAGGGCAAAGCTCCTCTATGAGCTGTGACTCGTGTTTCTGATCATTCACTCTGCAATGCTGTGTGATATTCCATACTTGCTGGAGCTCTACCATTTCCATGACCTTAGCAAACCTGCAGGCTTGATGAGCTCTGTGTTTCTCGGAGAACAGCCCAAAGAAACATAAACCATGAATAAAACCCACAAACTTGATTCTTGACTTTTAAGGAAGAAAAAGAAACCCCAACAAACCCCCGCCAAAATCCCCAAACCATCAAAAAGGTATAGGGAGATCAAGCAACCTAGAAAAGTAGGTGTATTTTATAGCTATGATACATAGAGCATAACATGAATAACATATTCATGAATGTAGCAAACTAAGCTACAGTTTTTGTAAGTCTTGTTACTGACAATCCCTCTACACAAATATGAGAAGAATTACAGCACTATTGGAGTTTGAGGGGATGTCTGGTGTTCATGTTCACCAGCCCTGCTGAAGCAGGGACAACTAAAGCTGATTGCCCTGGACCATGTTTAGGACATGGACAAGGAGGGTGTCCATATTCAGCTGAAGTGCACCATGATCATGTTCCTTAGTGGGAGGTGTCCTTGCCCATGGCAGAGAGGACTGAGACGAGATGATCTTTAAGGTCTTTTCCAATATTTAACATTCTGTGATTAATTCCGTGATTGTGGCAATACAGTTGTGTAATACTTTCTAAATACTTAGGAACATCATAAACATTAACTTCATGTTATCATTCATCCAAACCTAGGATTAGGGTGATCCAAAACAGATGAATGAGGAAAACAGCTACTGTTTTAAATAGCTCAATTGTACATTTTCTGGGCAGAAGACAAACAAGCTGTAAATCACAGTTGGTCAGTTTAACGTGGCCTTCGTGGCCCCATCAGAGTAAAACCAAACTCTGGAATGATTAGAACATAATAACATTTTCCATGGGTGTGGTGCTAACCCAGCCACAGGAATGGAGAAGCACACTCTAGATGCAACTTTAAATATCATTGCAGATGATTTCCATGTTTATTAGAATGTGAAATAGATGATTAGTTAAAAAGGTGCTGATTGCTTCAAGTTGAAAATGACTTAATAAAATAGATTACCCCACATCATTAAGCATTGTATTCTAATGTGTACTCTCTGGCTGTTTTGGAAAGAAGGTGGTTGTTTTCATGTAGTTGAAACCAGAAAACTAATGAAATTCATTCTACTCTCATTGCTGCTAATTTTATATTATTCTAGTTATTCCACATTACGAAGAGATGAAGATATTTTCTACACAAAAGCCAATTATTTTTATTTATTAGTAGTTCATACATTTTCCTTAGGACCTAAAAGAGCAATTTATTAATCAATTTGATTTGCTTTAATACACACCAGTGAAACTCTTCTAAATTTTTTTACATCTTTTCTAGTCAAAGCAAAATCAGAATGCTGGTAATATAAATTTATATAAAAATATTGTATTTTCACTACTATCCTTCACCACATCCTTATTGTGGACCAGTATTTTAATTGGCTTTGGAGGGGCTTAGACTAGATCTCCATTGATTTTCTAGGACTATGAAAATTCTGTTTTTATAATAGCTCCACCTTTTTTTCACTGTTTCATAAAGTTTACTGATCTATGTGTAGGAAATAGCACAGAAATCCCCAAACCACTGGGAGAGGCAGAGAAAACTAAGTGTTGCCTGTTTCAGCTATTAACTA
Source organism: Euphonia xanthogaster (assembly GCA_034509185.1). Taxonomy (NCBI): domain Eukaryota; kingdom Metazoa; phylum Chordata; class Aves; order Passeriformes; family Fringillidae; genus Euphonia; species Euphonia xanthogaster. The sequence goes on along the minus strand of JAYDZK010000169.1, from coordinate 82,620,904 downwards.
CTTTTGTAGTTTGATCTTTTAAAAAGTAAAGGAAAAATTGCGCAGATTAGTCAATAAGAAGGCAGACTTCCCGGTGTGGATGCCCTTGAAGCTGTTTTTTCTGCATCTGCTTTTTTCCAAGGTAAGTTTATGACCTGAATGCATGTTACACGACTCACATGGCAAAGCTTTCTTTCACCTTTTTTCCCCCCTCCTATGTTCAGCTGTACTGTCCATTTCCTTCAGAACACTTTCTATCCAGAAAGACCTTAGCCAGTGTCATCAACATTGGCCAAGGAAAAGCCAAAAATGAGGAAAAAATAATTTCTTGGTCTCAGTACTGTTGTAGTAACTCTCAGTTGTTCTGTGGTTTTTCCTCATATACCTGCAAATCATAAAGAAAGCTGCTATATCACACAGGCAAAAAAATAATCCATTGGAAAATATATGTACTCTATCAATCAAATTTGCTTTTATGTTCACACTAGCAATAGTAATGTAAAAAACCAAAACTTCTGGAAAGCACAATTCTCTTGGAGGTTCCCTACTAAATCCGATAGCAACCAGTGAAAGCTTTGTATCAGGATGCGTTTATGGCAGGAAATTGACATCAGCAGGTTTTCCCAGACTTTCTAAGAAATAATATTCTTTTCTTTGCCCCAAAGCTAACCAGAAAAAGGTGCCTAACTGCACTGTTATCATCCATAAATTATATTTAGGAACATATAATTTGTTCATAGGAGCTTCTTTTACAGCTCTGGAGAAAACTGTAGGTCCACTAAATTCAATTTAAAAAGTTTGCCACTGACTTTTATTGAGCCAAGATTTCACCACCTGCATCAGACTTTTGCCTGTCAGGAAGGTCATTTCAGATTTCTCATGTATTGTAAAGGGGTTAAAAGTGAAGACTGTGTTGTTTGCACATGGTCAGAGTGCTGTCAAGGGGTTCTAACTTATATGAGGATTAGACCCTTAATAAACAGAAGATAAAGGGCTAAAATTTTGTGTCTTTATCCTCAGTTGAGATAGTTTCTTGTAGGTGTGTATATTTAGCCTCATGAAGACTCCCTAGCACCAGCTGAGGATTCAGACAAAGTATATACAGATAGTATTATTTTCTTAAGATTTTCTTATTTTTTAAAGCTGATTAATAAATGGTAAGATATTAATATTATTATTTATTTTAATTTTGAAAAATTATGCCCCAAACTCTTTAAATATAGCACTGTAAGTCAGGGATTTGATTCACACATAAAACTGGTTTTGTCAGCTTTGTAAAACCTATAGCAAAATGAAGAAGGGGGTTTCTTTTAGGTTAAAGGTCTGAGGCTATTTTCTTTGTAATATGTAATTATGAGTTTTAAAGCGAATTAATTCTATGCATCGTTTTGTTTAGTTTGTTATGGTTTTTATTCCTAGTGGTAGAACAGTGTGATAATGCAGTTAATGCTCCTTAATATGAGTAAATGTCAGCTCATTCTCACATACAATTATATTCATCCATCAAGTGGAGCAAGAAATCTTCTACTTTTGGTATGCACACTGAAGGAGTTAAGCAAACGAGTCATATCTCTCGAAGAATAACCTGGAGTAATTTCCATAGCATAAACAAATAGTAAGTACAATATAAAAGTTATGAGTTATTATTTTATGTGTAATAGCTAAACAAAGCTTGCATGAGGACAAGTCCTTGGACAAGTAAATATTCTGGGTTGTTATTTTTTAAAAAGCTGGTTTTATAAAGATGAAATAAAAACTGTTGTATGTTTACTAGATAGTGAGAACTTTTTTGCAGGATACAAAGTCTAACATTTAAAGAGCATAACTGAACTATAAAGAATTTACTCTATTATGCTGCTTTTTTTACTGGATTTTTTTAGGTCAAAAAAAAATCCAGTTTTATAGAAATGTTGATGACATTTTTGCTATAGAAGAAAATGAATTTCTATGTTACATGAGGAGAGAATAATTGATGATATTCCACATTTATAAATAAATAAAAGTCACAAATTAAAAAAAAAAATTCCTATAATATTGGAAGCAGATGTGAAATTGATGTGGATGGATGATAAAGAAAATCTAGGGCTCAGTCAGCTCCAGAGTAATTTCTTATGCTGTTGGGAATGCAAAATGCATGCAAGTGGAAAAAGAAAATTAATTTTAACACATGAATTTTAAAGGAAAAGTAAATAAATATAGACCATTTAAACAAAATTACAGTCATGTTTTTGACAGATTTAGTATACGATTTCTTTGATAGAGGTGGGAATTTTAATTTGAAGGGGTAATAAACTTTTAGAAAAATATTAGATATAGTTCATGCCCTGTATTGGGATAAATGAGTTAGAATTATTTACAGTCTTTAGGAATTTCATATGTAGTCCTTCGATATTCCAGAAGGGGGCCACTATGAATGATCTTTTATTATGTCTGTCCTGTCTTAAACTAAAACTTCGACTACTGTAGCTACTTCCTGTTACAGTTTGCACTTGTTATTCAAGTACCTGCATCCTTCTAGAGAGACATAACATTTACTGGCAACATTTGCATTATCCATTAATACAGACATTAAGTGTGGGTTTGTGGATGAGGTTTCAGGTAGTTTTGCTTCAGGCTAGTTCCAGTTCAGTCTAGTGGAAAACATGTCCATCAGTGGTGGGAGCTCATTTTCCTGTTACCAAACTGAGTCTTATGGGACAGCAACTTGGTTTTGGAAACTCTGCTGACTGCTATTAGGCTGAATAAAGAAGAAAAGTGAATGATGAGCTTTTAATGATGGTATTTTTACACATCCCCAGGAATATATGGTCCTGTGTTTTTCATTACATAATTTCCCACTGAGATCAATTCACACCTTAATTTCAGGCCACATTCCATCACATTTTCCCTCAAATGAACAGTTATTTATTCTGGTGAAATGTCGTGCTAATAGTTTTAAGTGGTATTTTCAAGTTATTATTTTGTACATAAGTCATCATTAACACATAATTCTAGATATTAATGGTTTATTCAAGGGTTTTGTTATTTTTTTCTTTTAAGTCTTTTTGTTAATTATATGGCATCTCACTGATATATTTATATAAATGCAGGTTAGGCTAAAGACTACTCCTTAAACTTCCTCAAGAAAAAAAAGTGCAGACCTCCATAATCACAGGCAGTATCTACGATTAACCATGTCTGAGTTCTCATCTGAGGTCACCAAATGTGACCCCCTACATAAGATCTTAGTTTGTCTGTGACATATGTTGCATCATTTTCTCATATGATTCCTTTAATATCATCATCTCACTTTACTCCCATGCATTCCATGCACCTGTGATATTCCAGTATGTTTTCCATAAGGACCCCTACCCACACCTGCCTCTCAACATCCATGCTGAATTTACTAGAATATCACACTGCTGGAAAATCCATCACCAGGAGCAGAAGTTACTGACACATTAGCAGGGTCTGTGATATGTCCTTACATAATCACCAGAGACTGTCAGACTGGACAGATTTCTAGCCAGTGAGAGTAACTACTCGAGGGTGGACTGCTGTTGCCCTTGGCTGTGAGCACAGATTCCTGTAGCACTAATGCTTTTCCTTCATGCCCCTGACTGAGATTTGGCAGGAGGCTTGGCATACACTGCATATGCCTGGTACTTTAAGTTATTGTTTTCCAAAATCATCCTAAGTGCTAATCCTACCTCTGCCCTCTGCCTGACAAGGAATGGCCACCATCGAGCCCACCTCTCTCTGTAACTACAGTGATACAGTGTGAAACTGCACAGCAGTTAAGGGCCAGTTAAGCTGAGGGAATATTTAAACCAGCATCCTCATTGATTCCCAGGGAAGGTGGAAATCAGCTCCCTGTGGTGAGGATGAATAAGTATCCAAACGTATCATGACACTCAGAAAACAGCACAGTGTGCTAGGTCAGTAGCTATGGAAAATGTCTAAGTAAACTACAAATGAATAAACCTATGGTTAAGTGACATTTCAGTAGACCTTGTCACGCTAGCAGAGTCCAGGTTTCTCTGCTGCTACATAGCTTATTTCACGGTCAGGTCAAATATTTCTTAGCTCTTTTCATATAAACTTAGTGCTCCAAGCAGTGTTCAGAGCCATCTTACTACAGGAGTAATGGTGTCACCCACTGATCCTGTAAAATACATTTATAGTTTAAATATTTTAAGATTTAAGGAATCTCTGTCTAGAGGACAATAGGGCAAAACCATTACAAGTCCTAATCTAATTAATAAATTTAACTCAAATATGCCTATCTCTCCAATGCAAATCATTATAATTTAATTCCAAAAAATACACCTCATGCTAAACTTGGGCTAGTATTGACTGTGATCAGGAATTTATGTTTTCTTACTGGAAGAAAGGGTCCTGTCCTCTGCAAAAAGAGTTAGGATGAGATTTGAATTAAATATTGGTTATATAAAAGCTTGAAGAAACAAGTTAATTCTTTTCTGCCTGAAAGAGTTTGGAAAAGAGCTTTCATTAATAATTTTTTTTTTTACTGTGTGTATAGTTCCTATTATAATTACTCTTGTCTTGGGGATTGCAAATCAAAAAATTAAATCTAGTTTTTCTCTGAGACTGAGCAGCCTTCAGAGAGAAGACCGAAGAGAAATCTGGAGTCAATTGTGGTCAACAGCTTATGCTCCCTTCACTGGATGGGTGGTTCCCTTGGCTAGCATTATTTTTGAGGTTAAGGTTTTTTGGGGCAATGCAATAACTGAAGAACCCATTTCAACATGTGGTGCCTTGTCCTCAGAAAAAGTAAAAAGAGTTGCTTTAGGACAATACTTTGTGCTCTTTTTTTCTTATTATTTGTTCCATGACCTTGGTTAAGTTCAGCACTTATGTTTGGTCTAGTGTTTGGGAATGTACTGATTGAAGAAGGCTACATGTCTCAAGATTGAAGAGGAGTGGTGTTAAGGACAACTGTTGCTTTTTGTCTATCCTGTTTGCTGGGGAGCTGCAATCCCTGACCATTGCTAGGTTTAGAGTTAGGGCTGGATTCATGGCTTGAGAGCTGGAAATAGAAGAGGTCCTTTCATTTCTTGAAGCTGCACACTCTTCAGCATTTATGCAATGGAATTGTAATGCTTGTGTATTGTGTCTTTTTAAAATATTTTTTTCAGTCTTCTTTTCTTCTTGGTTTTCATTCCTGGGCCACAACAGTTAAGTTAGATTCAGGAAAAGGTGGCTTGAGGTGAATATTCATTGTCTGGCTTGGATTTGACTCAGTTTGAGGCCAGAGTAGTTTGAAAATTTAAATGCTGCATTCCTCATTTTGTTACTAAAGGATTTGGGAAATTAGGGATCAGAAAGTGACTTGTTTGTTTGGGATCTCAATGTTTTGAGTGAATATTCAATGAATATTCAGCCAGGGTAAGACTAGGTTTAGACTGGATAACCCAAGGACTGAAATTGCTGCTCAGATGGTGTGGTCCTAATAGCTGGAAGTAATAGACATGGCCTAGATTTATTAGGTTTAGGGTGGACAGCATAAATCACGAAGAGCCATGCTGCTTATGGTATTACATAGGACCCTGGGAAACTGGTATCTATCATTACCAAGAGATTATTTTCTTTGTTGTATTTAGATATGGTTTCATTTAAATTTAGGCATAAAATCTGAATAGAGCTCTGGTGACTCTCCTGTCTCATGACACATGGAAGTCCATGCCTTTTTTCCTCTCTCTCACCTGCAGAGAGTAAAAATTCCCTAAGTTACTAAAAGGTACTTGTCTGGTACTGCTACTTTTGTATTTGTATAATATAAATAAAGATATATTTTGCCAAAGAAACTGCCAAAAGCAGTTTCCTTTGTATCCTGCACATATTTTAATTCACTGGTGTGATCCTTTTGGGCAGTGAGCTTACCATGTCTATTTGAAGAGAGTTCTGTTCAAAAGATATGTATCTCTACAATTTGATATGTATCTGTACAATTTGTTAAAGATAGATAAATTTGTGAAAGATTTGCCTCCTTCTGTTCTACGTATCCCTCAGATTTCCTCATGAATTCTTCAGTTCTTGAAACACAAATTCTTATTGTTCTAGAAAAAACAGTGCTTTCCTCACCACACTGCAGGGATCATTTTATTTCCTTCTTCCCTTCCTGTGCAGTTTTTATTCCCTCTGCTGCCCATGCACAGGGATAGATACCCAGAGATGTCTAGCACTGGAGAGTTCGTTTTAAAAAATTAATAAATAAATGATAAAGAAATATCATAGAATCAAAAGATGTTAAGAGGTTGGAATGGACCTTAAAGTTCAACTAGTCCCAACTTCCCTTGCCATAGGCAGAGACACCTCCCACTAGACCAGGTTGCTCAAGGCTTCATCCAGCCTTTCTTTGAACACTGCCAAGGCTGGGATGCCCACAATTTCTCTGGGCAACCTGTTCCAGTGTCTCACCACCCTCACAATAAAGAATTTCTTTCTAATATCTAACCTAAATTTCCTCTTTCAAGTTTTACCCATTACTCTTTGTCCTGTCATCACTGCCCCTCTCTGTCTTCTCTGCAAGCCCCCTACAGACACTGGAAGTTTGCTGTGAGGTCTTCACACAACCTTCTCTTCTCCAGGTGAACAGTCCCAACTTTCTTAACTTGTCTTCATGATTTCCTATTCTGTATAATGCTTGTTGACTGTCTGGAGTGTTCTTGATTGGTTCCTTTCATGCAGTGCCCCTTCATCCAGGCCCATGTTTATGAGTAAAGGCCTTTCTCTCTGGCTTCCAGAGCAAGTTGCACAGCACCAGTTACAGTCACAGAGTTAAATCTTCCCAATCCTGTTGCCCCACAGGGTAAGGCAGCAGTCCCTGCCCCACATTAACCTCTGAGCTGTACTCACACATTATTTGCAGTAACAGGGGATACAGTACAGGGGAAAAGTCCATTCCTGCTAAATACCACATAAAATGGACAATTTCATACCTGCACCCATGCCTTATCCTTTCTTAGCTTATTAGTGTAGACACAGCCCAGATGTCCTTTTTCCATGAGAAAAAACCTGGTTTCCTCTTCTCATTACTCACTGGAAATCTGTCAGTGGAAATAGACATGCTGTACAAAGTTGTGATAATTTATTTAAGAAATAGCTAAAATAAAACAAACAACTTAAAAATGGAATTTAGAAGGGGAAAGAATCCTTTCAACAGAAGAAGAAGCAGACAGTGCCATAAGTGCTAAGGCTGTCAGCAGTTTCAACTCCCAGTACAATCTAGCCCATGATCCATGACTTGTACTCAAGATGAATCAAAGAGACCCATGCAGGCAAAGGAGGGCTTTGCTTTTTTTTATTGTAAGTTAAACAAGGTCTCCAAATTAGTAACAAAGGATGCAAATGCTTTTTTGGGATGGTTTCAAGCATTAAAAACAAAGCAAATCTTGGGCCCAAGAGTCTATCTGTGATAAGAGTGATCAGATTACTAAAGGCAATCTCTTGCTCTGCTCTCTGATAAAACGCGTCATGAGGAGTTGTTTTGATTTGAAAACAGCAGATGTTTATCAACTGAACTGCAAATGCAGGCTTTCAAAATGTCAGGAGCCACATGTAGTCTTTGGAGAGATTAGTGTAGTATATATGGTGTAACAGGGAAGTTTATTTCGCCACTCCATTTCTTTGATCTTGGGAGTGCTTTCACAACCCGTTTTCTCCTTTTGTTCCTTTCAGTCGCGAGGCCGTAAACCCAGATTTATGACGGTATTAGTGTTTTGCCACAGAATGATTGGTATGTCCCAGATTCAGCTCTGTGGGATAAACATGAGCAACTAAGAAAAATTGTCTGAAATGGATGTAATCTTTTAAAAAGAAAAATATTTTAAATAATATTTAACTGGGAAAAATTCAAATCAAGTTAGGTAAATATTAATTGTGGGATGTTTGAAAATACTATTTATATTGAATGTTATAATTTTTTTAATAAGGATTATTCTGAAAGATTATTAATTTTTCATTCTGTTATTTCTGAAAGATTTTATTGATAATATAGAGAACTTGAGAAATTTATACAAAAGGACAGCAATGAGGCCTCACTTATATTAACTAAACTGTTAATCATGTATCTTTATGTTCAGTAATCACGTTGTTTGTAGATACCTAAAGAAGATTTTTGGAATTATAATGGAATGTTTGAAAATTTGTGTTCCCATGGACAATATGTAACATTTTCAAATTCAGATTCTGTGACATGATGGAGTTCCAGAGGTCTTTTCAGTTAATTTGGGATAGAAAGCCAAATCTCTGGAATAAGAGGTAGGAATTATGCTGGATTACAGTATAGGAAACTCTGCTTTCTTTGAGTGGAGATGACAACATGTATATAAAAGATTGGTTAATAACTCCATCTGAGTGAACACTCCAGTGTCTTTCAAAGGGGAGAAATATTGCTAATAAAGTTTCTTGCAGTGAAATTAGCATTGCATTTATATTTACACTTAAATCCAAAAGTATAAATATTTATGGTTAATATTTAATAATGTCTTATTTTATAATGTCTTTTTGTTTCCTGTGATGTCTGAAAAATATGTTGCTTGCACTCTGATTCAAAATAGTATTTGTTTTTGAATTTTTTTTACTTCATTGCAGAAGATAAATTCCAAATTCAACCAGTGCTGTAATAATGTCTTGTCTTTCTCTTAGATATGCTTTAATTTTGGCTCATCTGCCTCCCTTCCAGTATTAATGGAACCAAATTTTGTCTTTCTCTTAGATATGCTTTAATTTTGGCTCATCTGCCTCCCTTCCAGTATTAATGGAACCAAAGAGAATTATTGATGTTTCATATTCTTTGTCTTGAATTCCTAGCAGTTGCACACATATGAAAAGACTGATGATGACTGTGAAGTCAGGAATAAGATTTTTATTTTTCCAAGAGTCATTTGCCAAAGAGAACACTCAAAAATCTCTGCTCTGCTGGATAAGAATGGTACTAGATCAGGAAATGAAATGTAAGAATTTTTTTTAAGAGAAAATAAATGGATTCCATACACTCTTTGGGCTTGTACAAAGTGAAAATGAATGTAGCCACTTGTCTGAGTACTGATAAATCCACTACTAACAGTCTGCCAGATGGATCCCTGCTCTTGGACATTTCCTTTCCTATAGTTAGACGGGAGAATCTGCCGTCTCTCCAAGGGGTTATCACCTGATGTCTGCTATGAAGATGGCTCATAAAAGCTACTGCTCAGAATTCATAATTTCCATCCAGTAGGAAATTCCACAATTAACCAGAATATCTAATTTAAAAAACTGCAAACAAACCTAAATTTTTATTTTACACAGCATTAAACTTATATATGAGAAATATATAAGTTTATATATAACCATTCCAGAAGGGTGGAAGAACAATATTTTTACCAAGAAGTTTTTTCTGTTTTTCATAAGTGAGATGCTGCTTTCCTAGCATTATATTTTTAATAGGCAAGCATCTTCCTATGGAAAAATATTTAAACAGCTCCAATGATGAGAAACAATTTCTGAGAAATATAAATCTCATTACAGTTTTTGATAGATAATAACATTTTAAATGGCAGCTGAAATAAAATTAATTAAAGGTAATTCCAAAACCACAGTGCAATAAGCTTCAGATGAGGGTGACTGCTGAATAAACAAGTGTGTATCTTCCATCATGTCACATCATATATCATATCATATCATATCTAAACTTTTTAAGACAGACTTTGATAGGTGGGATGTATATTATACCAGCTAATAGTTACTAGGTTTTAAACCCCAAATAAAAATCTTATGAAGTAAAGAGAATAGCAAATAACCCTAATATTACTGTTCTAAAGGAAACCAATAATAAGGTGAGTATCAACTAAAATCATCTGTCTTAGCCATAAAGTATTTAAGCCAGATGAATCTCATCAGTGCTAAGAAAAGTGGAAATCTAAAGAGAAGAATTTGTAAAGGTGTTAGAAATACCAGAAATGCTACTCCAAATTTTGAATTTAGGGTAACTTAACCTTATATTACCTTAAAGTTCACTCTCAAAAAAAGAAAAAAAAGAAAAAAAAGAAAAAAAAAGACCCACATGGACATGCACATCAACAATCCATTCACTCCTAAAATAATTTGCAGATGTAATTGCACAGAGAAAAAAGAGCATTAAACAGACCATTTAGTTAATTAATAATCCAGGAGATGTTTGTAGAGTACAAAGCTTTATAACTATTATAAAGCTTTATAACTCACTATTTACATTGCATGTTTTAGGTCAGAATAATATTTCAACCAACTTCAAATTGTACCTAGATATATGATCCTGCGACAATGCCAATAGGAAATGATTGCAAATAAATGAAGGAGCAGCAACAGTTCTGCACAAATGCAAAGCAGCATGGTTTTTCCTTTACGAAAAGCCCAGTATTTGCAAGGACATTGAAATTCTGTGTAAGTAGCTAAACTGAAAAAAGATTGGGTTTCAACATCTGAAGACAATCTGATTTCATCCAGATGGATTTATTTTTTAAAATATCAGACCATGTGAAATATATATGGTCAAGTGCACAGAAAGAAAGTATCCTCAGATGATAGATGAGAAAATTAAAAACAATAAAGAAACTTAAGCTAATTTTTAAATCTAGCAGATTTCCTATGCTACCCTTTTACTAGAACTCACTTCTGCAACTAAACTTAAAAAAAATGGTGTTTCCTATTTAACTTTTTTTGTAGACCCAAACACCCACATATACTTCTGTCTACTTAGGACTTCAGTAAATTCTCAGCCAACAGAATGTATTTAACAAATGATTTAACTTAAACGAAGCATCAGAAATGCCCCAAGTTCACAAAAGCCTATTCCATTGAAATGTTCACTTTAGAGCCAGAAATGCTTGACTAGAGCCTAGGCATTTCCTCCTTCATTAACATTTTCCTTTCTGTGGCATTCAGTGTAGAATTTCTAACTACTGTTCCTCATATTTTCTTGGCTGCCTCTTGTATTTAATTTTCATTTGCTGCTAAATCATTCAGTTTTTTTACTACTGCTGTATAAATATGTGTTCAACCTTTCTGCTTGCAGTTGGTGGAAACATATATTACTGAAATGCTATCCTCCCAAACACATCATGTTTTCCCCATATGTGCCCTCGCATCCTGCTAGTTTTAGACCTCTGTAAGGCTGAAATTTTGTTTAAAGTTTGGTTTAGGATCTCGGTTTATTTTTAGGCAAAATAATAATTCAGGCAAACCCTGTGGTTGTTTTTGAAACATCTGTTAGTGTCTTCTGTGGATCTTTCTGTCAGACACAGAGCTGTCTCTGCCTGAAGAACATCAGAAGTGCATTCCCAAAAGACTAGTATGTGTTAGTGGTGTTTAAAAAACTTGGAGGCTTTCTGTGACAACAAGGGATTATGCTAACATGTCTCATGGCTAATTCTTGCTTGCCAGCAGAGCAATAGTGTTTGCCCATATGGGAATAATTTTTCCCTGAAGCCTGTCAGCTACCAGTGCTCAAAATGAGCCTAGAATATTGGTGGGAAAGACACATGACCTTCTGTAAAGTGACAATTTGTTTGACATCTCAGACACTTAAAAGTCTTGTGTATATACAATAACTTCTTTAAATAGGCTATTTGTGGAGAAACAGAGTACCCTCTCCTTGTAAATCTTGGCAGTTTTGCTTTTAATAGACAAAATTAATGGAGAGTTAACAAGCAAAGGCTTAGTTTTCTATTACAGAACTGGGGAAAATGTTACAGAAAAAAACAGAAGCAGGCTCGTTAACATGATGTGTTAGAACATACTTGCAACACTTCACCTGTCTCACATTTCGGGTTTTTCCTAGGTAAGACTTAGCCAGCATGGAGAAGGAATCACTCAGTTTTAGAGATAAATTCATCCACACCAACTGCCCTAACCCTGAAAGTCTGTCTCTTTCATGTTTCTAATAGTTATCTCATTACTCTTGTGCACACATGAAGTTTCAGTGTACCCTGGGATCTGTGTTTCCCTCTACAGTATGATTTAGAGAAATGAATCATAAAGTAACTTTGATTATTAATTCATATTATGAGGAGGAACAAAAAACTTCTTTTTTAGTTTGATTAGTTGACTTCCCATGATATGCAAGAAGCTGTTTGGAACAGTAATTTCTCATCTGTTTTACATTCTTGCTTAGGAATTCAATTGAATTAGGGTGTTAGCTGACTCCTCCCTTCCCAAACAATGTGATGTCCACTGTGGAAATTTTTCCACTTGGCTTTGTAAGACCTTGAAAAATGTGCATAAGGAAAAATATTAATTGTACAACTACTCAGTTATGCCACAGATTGTGACACATCATGGGTTTCTCATAGAAATCCTTTTATAATAGACAAATAATGCAGATCAACTATTTAAAACATTAATTACTTTGTCCAGATTCCACCCTCCCCTCTGCCTTTTTATTGGCTCTGTCGATCCCAAAATTGCATCCTAGTAGCTCTTAAAAGGAATACGCAAAATTTTTACCTTGGCATTAGCATGAGGAGTAGGTACTTCTAAAAGCAAGAAAGACTAAGTAATGCTCATAATCTTATGTAATAAGTAGAAACTTTCACTTACTTGCAACTTCAAAGAGTAAAAAATCTAAAATCCAGCAAAAAGTAGACAGGAAGGAAAAAGTTATGCACCTTGGACATGATGAATATATTTTAAAATATTTGGCACAAGAGTTTTCTTATTCCATGTCCCTGCCAATAGAATAATGTACAAAGAGCTACTAATTCCTTATTAAGTTATGAAAAATACTTCCATATATGGGTGTTTCTTGCCATGTCCCTTGAAAAGGGGCTTGGCCATCTGATAACTAGAAAAAAAATGAGCTTGAAAAGGGCTGCTGGTTATTTGTACTTCATGAACCCCTGAAAGATGTAACACTGGATTTGCATAATGCTTTGTGGGGAAAGGCAAGTTCATGTGTTAATGGCAAGTATGATGAGAAGGTGCCCTGGAATGGGATCATATGGAGAGGTGGTTTATATAGGACCACTGTTGTCTTGCTGTGCTCATTTAAGTGAATATTTTTTAATGAATATTTATATAAAGATGAGACAGTTTTTTATGCATATTTTCTCCACTTGTCTCAGAAATCTCTGACTTAATTAGAAGTCCCTGACGGCTGCCCCAGTCAACTCCTTTTCTGCCCATTTATTTCCTGCTGCATTGGTTGTAACTCCAGGTTTGTACCTTAAAATGAGTAAAATTATTTACAAACCTGTGGGACAAGAGCTCCAGATAAGCCCTGTGTTTTTACCTGACAGAGTTCATGCAGTTTGACAGCTCATTAGCAAAAACTGGTCATTGAGCTAGAAGTACATCTGGAACTTCTACTGGGAATGGCAGGTGAAAACTTTGGGAAAAAGGAGTATAAAAGGATGTTTTAGTAGCAGAGGAATATTTTTTTTGAGTAGTTTGCAGCCTGTAAATTGAAAGAGGAGAGCACGTAATAGCTCTATTAGATGGAGCAATAGATATTGTTCACTAGCTCTGACTAGAAAGTCCTACTAATGCTGGCTAGTGGAAATCTGTGAAAGATCATTTGTAGGCAGCAAGTTTTATGAAAGGTTATAGACCCTAAATACCAGGCACTAGATCTGATCAGATAATTTCTTAGCTTAAAAAGAGATACCCACTTATTTTGTTTTTCATTTCATGTGGCTAATCCTTCCAAAACTTGGCAAGGTCTAACAGAAAGATGAAAATGTTGAAAACATGACTTATTGCACTAAACTTAGGATACCTAGGAATCACAAACACTTCACTAAAAAAATTTTAGGATAAAGTGGAATGCTGAAAGTTATCCAAACTTCTGTAACAATATTGACAGATGTGCACCAAAACATCATAGTTCCTTTGAGACACAGTGTAATGTAGGTTTAGTCCTGTGATGTAGAAAATAATTTTGTATTTTTAAATTCGGCATTGATGTTTTGTTCAATTGATTCAATTTTTTTATATCACACAAAATTATTCAATTTACCCCCTTCAGATCATTAACAAGTGGTCTCCAGAGGATCAAACTTTAGTTATAGAGGTACTAAATGTGAACTGTGTGCCTTTGGTTGCGTTGATTTAGGAGTACACCATGCTGCTCTCACCCTTCAGGTGCGCAGCAGTGACAGCCTTTACACCAGGGCAGTCCCAGCAGTTGCACACTCTGCTCCTTTTTTCCCTGCCATCCCCAGCTTCTGGCCCTGGTTCCCCTCATGGATCCTGACCCCCACTTGTAGGCTGATCAAGCCTTGGCTTGTCCTTATCCCCAGGGAACTTCCTGATGCCCAGGGCTGGAGCCACCCCTATGGGCCTGGCTGCCCTGCTCCTGGCTGGGACAGACCCTTCTGAAGTCCCGGGGGAAGCCCCACCAGCATTCTCCTCACAGGGAACCCAAGCCTTCTGGATGAGAAAAACAGACATGTAACTAATGTTAAATTCGATTTGAATCTTTTCTGCACTTTCAGGGGAGATCCTTGTAGGAAATGTTCCTTGTTCCCTGGTTTAGAAGTTTTCCATCTAGAGTAATAAAAATCCAAATATATTTTAACCAAAATTAATTTTCTAGGAAATAGGAGGAATAAAACTGAACCCAAAATACACTGTTCTCCATGAATCTTATCTAACTTGGTTAAAATAAATGCTTTACTATAAACTGCACTAAAAATATCTATGTCTAATCAAAACTGAAAAGGCTTTAATTTCCTTACTTTCAAGAGTCTGACTGTCTCAATGAAAATTAATGAATCTCACAGAACCCCAGCATATCCTGAGTTGGAAGGGACCCACGAAGATCATCAAAGACCAGCTCCTGGCCCTGCACAAGACTATCACGAAGAGTCCCTCCCACCACATCCTCAGGAGCATTGTCCAAATGGCTTCTTGAACTCTGTCGGGCTTGGTGATGTGACAGCTTCTCTGGGGAGCCTGTTCCAGTGCCCAAACCCCTGTGGGAGAAGAATCTTTTCTAATATCCAACCTAAACCTCCCCTGACATAAATTCAGGCCATTCCCTTGGGTCCTGTCACTGGTCACCACAGAGAAGAGATCAGTGCCTGCCCCTCCTCTTCTCCTCACAAGGAAGTTGTAGCTGCAATGAGGTTTCTCCTCAGTTCCCTCTTTCCCATGTTGAACAGACCAAGGGCCCTCAGCCACTCCTCACACAGCTTCCCCTCAAGGCCCTTCACCATCTTTGTTGCCCTCCTTTGGACACTCTCTAATAGTTTAATGTCTTTCTTGCATTGTGGTGCCCAGAGCTGCCCCCAGCGCTCGAGGTGAGGCTGCCCCAGAGCAGAGCAGAGCAGGACAATCCCCTCCCTTGCCCGGCTGGTGATGCTGTGCTTGATGCCCCCAGGACAGGGTTGGCTCTCCTGGCTGCCAGGGCACTGCTGGCTCATGTTCAACATGCCATTGACCAGGACCCCCAGGTGCTGCTTTCCAGCATCCCATTACCCACTCTGTCCATACATCCAGCGTTGGCTTGTTCCAGGTGTAGTATCCAGCACTTTCCCTTGTTGAACTTCATGTGGTTGGTGATTGCCCAGCCTTTCATTTGTCAAGGTCTCTGCAGGGCCTCCCTGCCCTGGAGGGAGTCAGCAGCTCCTCCCAGTTTTGTATCATCTGTAAATTTGCTCAGTGTCTGTTCCAGTCCTGCCTCCAAGTCATTTATGAAGATGTTGAAGAGCACAGGCTGAAGATGGAGCCCTGTGGAACACCACAAGTGACAGGTCACCAGTCTGATGTCACCCCATTCACTGTAACCCTTTGCACCTGATCCTTTTGTTGATCCTATTCATTATTTGATTATGGATTATTTTGACATTGAAAGTTTTCAGAATTGACTAGTCTTTATTCAGTCTGGGAAACTGCAAATATGTTCATGCTGAGCTGTAAAGAATAACAATAAAAAATAATATCAGTTTTTCAGTTTTCTAGTTTATTATAGATGTCAATGTGTCTGTGATAAAATACTGATGACCTTAATTATATTTTTTTTTTTTTCAGAGCAAGTTGATTTGATATTCTGTACATAAATTATATAGCCAAGTGTGAAGCTGAGAATGTGCTACCAGTGACCTCAGGAACAACAAAAGGATTTTCAGTGTTTAAAGAGAAAAGGTGTTTCAGAACCTTAGTTAAATTGCCTTTCCAATTATTTATACATATGGTCTGCAAATTTTTTTCGTGTTATAGACACAAGCTGTTCTTCCATGCTTTCATTGACTATATTAGAACTCAGATTTTTATACTGCATCCCTGATGCTACTTTGAAGAAAAAATTTTGCATTCTGCATAAGTGGTTGCTGTAATCTTAGCTCCATGACAGAGAAGTATCATTCTCAGCGTAACTCAGATATCTTACAAAGCACATTTATAGCCAAAATTAGTAGATTTTATCTTGAAATGCAGGTGGTGATACTGTCTGCAAAGCTTTGTTTCTTCATTTGTGTGCAGCGTCTTGGAAAATAAATTAGCAAAATCCTAACTGGAAGAGTGCCAGAAAAAAAGCTAGAAGTTGTTTTCCTTCTTTTTCCTTTTCTATTATCTTGTGTCAATTATCATGCTTTCTTAGATGAAGAAAGTTGCACACACACAAAAAAAAATCACATTGATACATAAAATAACAGAAGCCCAGACTATTAAATGCTTTGGAGTTGCAAGTTGGCTTAATATGAGAATATGTTTTAAAATACTATAACAGTCCCTCATGTAGAAAGAAATTTCTGCAGTGTTCTTGTGTTCTTTAACTTCACAACCTTGGTGCACTTTACAAGCTCCTTAGATCTGAATTCTTTCTTTTCCCTTAGTTCAGTGGAACCAAGGCAAATAGTCATTAATAGGCTAGACCTTTCAGTTATCGACGAGCAAGAATTTCCTTGTGAATAATACCTTACTGTTGAATTAACATTAAGATGTTGAGGGAAAAGAGTCACCGCTATCATAGTTTACATTGGAAAAGGCAGGTACATTAACATTTCTATCAAGCCTCGGAATTATACATACTGAGCCAGTTTGAATGCACAGGGGATGGAGCAGTAGCTAGGCACTTTTAATGGAAAAAAAAGTGCCAACATCACCACATCAGCCAAGAAATACTTATACTCTTTCCCTCTTCTCCTTCCCTTTCTTCCCCATACTAGACTTCCTCTTGTTTTAGGAGTTTTTACTTGTATTTTGTTCCTTAGAACACAGATAAGTTTTGTAAACAAATCCATCTGTTCCATTATTTTTTGCTTATTCTCACCGAGAAATGTATGTTGGCTGTGCTGGTTCTCAATATTAGTCAAGGATATGGGATGAGAAAACTGACTGTAAAAAGAGCAAGAATTAGAAAGCTTAAGTTTTCCTAATCTGTTGCTTATTTCCCTCACTGAGTGCATTAGGTAATAGCTGGTAATGGTATAATTTGGCCCAGGTTCTCACACATGTGTGCCAAGTATCAGTGGCCTGATTTTCAGAAGTAAGATACTCTCTCCATGACAGAAAGACATATTAAATGAATATGTAATGTATCTAGGAATGGGTAAAATCTGCCATGTCTACATCTTCATTTAGACTCACCAAAGGCAGAATTCAATTTGGATCATACTCAAACTTTGACAGCTATTCGGATATGACCTCCCATGAGTTTAGAAAATAACATTGTCTGGAAAAAAAAAACCAAAACTCTGCTCTTACAAGCTGGTTTGCCATGCCAAGATTTTCCCTGAGTCAAGCAGCTCTTCATCACCTGTAGTGTGGAACAACCTATCATGTGAATTTCTAAAGGGAAATTTCTGAATCTGAGATTTCGAACGTTGACTGAAGGGCTTGTTTTCTCTCACTGCCATCTCTTAAATCCATATGGAAATAACAACAGTAGCAGGTGACAGGAAAAACTCTTACAAGTGTCAAGGAACAACCAGGAAAAGCTAAATAAATGCTGCTGAAATTAGAAATACAGGTGCTGAAATATTAAGTGGTTAGTGTGTTAAATTCATCAGAGTGCTGGTTTCATTATACAGGCTCAACATAAGGCTTTACCTGTGTTAGTGGAAGCCAGTCAGCCCTAAATGCCCAGTGAGCCACCTCACAGTCACTTGCAAAGCTCTCTTAAATTGAGTCATTGCCTTTATCTAGGTGTGATTAGAGGAGGCTCACAGAAGTTGAGCCAACTCCAGGTTATCACTGTTTCAGACAAAAGGGTGTCTGATGACCTTTCTCAAGCCTAGAAAGCAGTCCTGGTTCTATCAAATAAAAAGTGGTAAAGCTAGTGGTGAAAACATCTTTCAGCTGACCCACTATTTGAAAGGACTGCATATATTTGTACAAAACCCCTGTTTCCACTCTCCACACACATTTATAGCTACAGAAAGAGATCACAAGGAGCTCTCACAGAACAACAGTATTTCCTTTAAAACATTGCTTGACCAGACAGAACACATGACAATGGAGAATAAGGTTGACATTATATGAATTATAACCTCTGTGAAGTAGAAGATGGCATTTTCAGTATATTTAGATGTGTACTAGAAGTATAGGAAGATTTTTCATTGCCATTTCCATGCCCTATAATTACTATATAACTGCATGTACCATAATTTTAAAGCATTGGCTCATAGAACTTTTCCCAAGTTTCCAAAGCCAGTTTCAAAAGTATAATATTAAAATTATAATTAAAAAAAAAGAATGCCTTAATATTCTAATTGCTCGTGCCAAAGATAAATGCATATTTGGAGAAATATATTTATGGCTAAGTAGCAACTCCTCCATACCCTCAAATTTATGCAACTTATCAGTCATGCCTCACATTTTAACTGCACAATTTAGTCATATCCAGAAATAGCTGAGCAATACCCAGCATAAAAATATCCCTTAAAGTCTATCTTGAGATGTTTGTTAGCAGAATTAGATGGTCGTTTCCATCCAAGTGTTGGGTACAACACTTGTAGACTCATCTGGTCTATATTCACCATAGCAAGTGTGAGGAACAGCATGTCTGGCTGCTGCACTGAGGTTTTCAAAGGCCATGACAAAGCTATCTCTACATACGTGTTTGTAAGATTAACACAACACAACAGGATTATTCCCCTCTCCAAAGAATTTAAACCTTATAAATTCTGTGGTTAAACATTTGGCTGCAGTGCAAACATATCCCTGGGGACGAGTTCTCCCTGTATGGATGCACAAACGTCAACAGGAATGTGTCAGTAATGATAAAATATGGACCAGACTTGCCCATAAGGTTTTGTACAGATTATGAGCCTTAAGAGAATGAGGGGAAGGGAGGAGGGGGAAAAAACATATATTGAAGTCTAATTATTTCATAGTGTTTATATTTTGGTTCAAAACCATTTAATGGATTAGTACATGGGAAACTAATAAATATTTCAAATTAGATACATTTTGAGCTGTTCAAGAGTGAAAAAGCATCTTAAACAATAAACTTTGGATTTTATACCTTCTATGCATAGACTGTACAGAACCAGAAAAAATTCTAAAAAAACCCTAATTCCTAAAAATCCTTTTCTAATCCTAATGTTTTAAAATATTATTATTGTTATTATTATTATTATTATTGCTATTATTATTATTATTTAGAAACACTATGGAGTGCTTAGAAGCACTCAAGAGTGCAATTATGGGGAAAAGTGCTTATACAAGAAAAACATACTTCACGATGGAAACAAACACTTGACTCTGACTATAACATAGCCAGGGGTACCATTTTAATCATGAAGACCTCGCTTGAGATACCCTTTCTGCATGCACACATCGAAATTTAAATACCAATTCACAGTCAACAAAAGGGCAGATTCAAGAAGCTTATAACAGCAATTCCTAGAAGCCTACAGAATTAATTCACTTATCAAGAAGACTTCAACCCTGCTTCCAGTGATTATGATTCATCATAAAATCCATGATTTATGAGATAATTTTATAAATCACAGTAGCTATTGTACTATGAAAATAAAACTATAGTGCTGGATAAAATATAGTTTGATTCTTTCAGGTTTTAGTTGTAAAATCTCTGGGACTTCATAGACCCAGCTCCATCTCAGATCTCTTAGCTTAAATTCCCAGGGTGAAGGCCACATTTATTTCCACTCCACATTTATTTATTCTAACACTATGTACTTTCAAAATGGAAAAATATTATTTTCCAAACTGAGAAATGCACATGGCTAACCCTGCACTTTTTCTATGTTAGCTTTAGGAAAAGGCCATGGGGTGCATACTGCTCAGAGTCCAGCTGCCTAAGTTTTGGTGCCTCTCTGAAACACTCCTTGAAGCATTACTGTAGAGTCAGGTTTTGTGAGATAAGAGAGAAAAGTCACTAAAATCCTGGATCTCTGGGGGCAAAACATGTTTTCTGCAATGGCAGTGGAGAAATGCAGAATGAAAAGTATTTCATCTTTTGCTTAAATGAAAAATTAGCAGAGCAGAATGTAAGAAAATGGTACAAAAAATGGCTGACTTCACTGTCTTCAGTTACAGGGCTTTGATTAAGGAATTGAAGAAATGTGTTGTGGAACTGGAATATGTACAGCATGTATCCCATCTTTTTTCTTCTGAAGTGGGACTATAATACTGACAAGCAGACACCGAACAATGGATGTTTATAGCATGTCTTTGAAAAAAATTACTTTCAGCAGACAGACACATTGGAGCAGCAAACTGCCATCCCCCATTTATGGCAGCCTTGCTGCAGCTGGTGTCCTGCAGCTGTGGGAAGTCTGGCCCAGAGCACCAACCTCTGCAGGACTGCGGGCACAGCTGCCCTCGCTCCGGGTCCTCTTCTGGTCATTGAGAAGGGAAATGTTGTACTGCTTGGCTGTAGCCTGCTCACTGCTGACAAGCTAATCTCCCGTGGCAGATTGCCTCTCCCTCTTACAAACATGCTCAGGCTGTTCTTGCTGTCAGCTGAGCAAACCCTGCAGAGCTTGTATGTTCTGTATTTTGAACTCTGATATTAACGATTTTCCTCACTTAGGCCGTGGTGGAGCTGAGGGAATGTCAGTTCTTTTTTTATTCTTATGCTGCTAATAATCTACACAAACTCCAGAGCCCTTTCTTATTTTTATTAAAAATTGAATGCAGAAAAAACACATTTATATAATCCTTCAAAATTCATATAAGGAAATTAAATTGACACAATACCCTACATTCTGGTGGAAAAATCTAATCTTAAGGGCAGTCCAAGACAATCCCTTTCATGCCCACAAATGCATGAGATGAATAACACCACTTCTTTCCCCTGCACAGTCTGGCTGTGGGGTTCTCCTGTCACTCTGCAAAGCCCCTGCAGGAAGCAGCAAGCTGTCAAGATCCTTCCCTGTTGAACTAATGGCATCTGACTCATATCAGATGAAAACAGAGGATCCCTACACAGATGCTCCATGGCAATGCCACTGAAAGCATGATAGGCAGATATTTATGCTCCCTGAGAATGACAGGCTAAGGGGGTTGCAGACAGAGGATTGTTGATTAGAAGAATAAATAAATTAATTGCAGATTTTGAAAAAAATGTAGTAGTCAAAAATGTTTCACACAATTATCTTTCACCAGGGTCTTTGGCTCAAGGCTTTGTCAAATATGTTCTTGGTCCTGTCAGTCCACTTAAGTGAGTGGAAGAGTTTTGTTTCTTTGCTGGAACTTGCCCTCCATGCAAAGACACAAATATATTTGCAGATCATGATATAAAAGACTATTACCTTGGGGAATAGTCAGCCTGGGCAACAAGAATTGATACCTCCTCATTCATTATTCAAGTTCAGTACAAACTTTTGTCATGGAAGCTTATACCTCCAATAGGGAGTCTGCCACAGAGCAAGGAAGACATGAGACTGCAGGGTTAAAGAAATGGTGGTTCTTTATAATTAATTATATTTTTCACTTGTCTAAATTTTGAGACGTCAGAATAAGATGTGTCTTTCTCTTATTTCGGATGTTAGCTGTTATAGCTTAGTATTTCTTCTGACTGAAAATCTAGCATTTAATGGGGGAGATTTAGTTGACAGTGAATGACAGGTCCTTGCATGTTGCTATCATGTTTCCCTGGCAGGGTTAACATTCACCTCTCTTATATTGATTTCTAAAAATTAGGTGGATTGAACTAGTAGAGTAGGTGGTTGGATTTTTTCCTTGCAGAATGGGATGTTCGAGTAAAAAAACATCTTAAATTTACTGCTTTAGACTATTTGCTGAGTGAATTAACAAAAATCCCTTCATGACAAATTTTAAATTTACAGTCTGAGAGAATAATTGCACACATACCATATTCAAATGTACTCAAATATTTTTTGTGTATTACACTTTGAAATACTGAAACAACAACCTTGGCTAACAGAGCATTTGATTTCCATATTTTTCCATAACTTTCAACTGTTTTAAGTCAGAGACAGTAAATTTCCCTTGCTAATAATTGTGTCTTTTCATGTTTGAGCATACATTGCATCTATCTGGGTTCTTAGGTACAATATTTGTAGGGGAGGAATAACAACAGTTTACAAAATGCAATGAACCACTGATGTAGAATCCTCTTTCTACGTAACAAATGATAAAAAGTCTTAGACAACTACTTCCACAGTCAGCCTTAGTTGTTTGTGAGATTTATTTATGTTTCTCTTTGCTGTGCAGGCTAGGAATAATCTCCTGCCTGATGAATGTGAATGGTCAGGATTAAGGGTTCTGGGGCAGGAAGGACAAGAGGAAATAGTGAATTACTGTCATATGCAGAGGTTTGGGCTGGTGCCAAGTGCTGTGCAGGTGCGAGATTACAATGCAGTTCCCTATTTTTTCAGCAAGCCCTTCTGTTAATTACTGTACTTTGCTATACAGGTTACCTCCTTCAGGGGCTCAGCTACATCCTTAGGTGAAATACCTCCATGACAGAATTTAAATTCATTATAGGAAACAGAAGAATTTTATATGAAACTCCTGCCATTTCACAAAACAGTAGATTCTTGGAGGTTGTCTCAGCACTAGATGCTTTGTGTATGCTACTCATCTAATTGGGTCTTTGCAAGTGAATTGCTCTGGTATCTCCAGCATGTAAACCCAGTTTTTCTTAAAGCAGTGAGTTTGGGGTTAATTAAACATCCTGGTGATTTTTTTTAGCACTCTACTTTATATACTTATTTATAGGGCTATACTATATAATTTTTGTTAGCAATACACTTTACATACTTTACATTGCCATTACTTGAACAGATTTTATATGCATTTCATTCCATTTTATAGTGCTATGAAAACTATTAAAATTGTCAGTCACATTCTTGTGACAAAAAATTTGTGAATTTTAATTGAGAATACAAAGTCTATAATTCCATTGGTCAAGGAGAGATGTGGGAACTTGAAAGAGCTACCCCATGCCAATAGAAGACATAAACACTTTTATTACATAATCCACAGCACAAACCCTCACTGATTTTGGTAAATTGATGTAAATTTAAGGCTTCTCTATTGCAACAGCTCTGTCACTATGTCCATAACTACTATCCCAAGTCCAAAGTTGTGCAAGAACAAATGTCTTAGGCCAAAAGTCAGGTTAAATTCAAGCCTTTAAGACAGTAAAAAATATTGGAGCAAAGATAGTACTTTGAGAAACAGATAAATAATTTGAATCCTAACTTCAAAAATTCTTCAGAGCCAGGTCTGAAATGGGCTTAGGTGTTGAAAAGTTCAGGTACACAAATGCAAAATGTAATTTAATTACCAGCAATTACTTGTTCTGACATAGGGATGAAAATTCCCTGTACAGTGCTTGGAGAGAGTTAAATACTCAAAATCTGTGAAAGAACCATACACTATCCAATTCATTCAAAGGGGAAATATAGAAAATACCATTGAAGAGAAAGGAGTACTCACAATATCCAGCATTTTGGATATAGTGTGCAAACTGGATGTTTTAAATCCTGTAATGTTGTAGAAAATATTATGATGATTCATGGTCAAATCATGACCACAGATTGCTCTCCATTTGGAAGTTTTTTTCCTCCTACAAATGCCTCCCCAATTGTCATGTGCTTGATACCTGTCAGAATGCCCTTTTTTTGCCCCAAACCAAAGGTTTGGTTCTTCTGTGTTCCCTCTCTGTGCTATAGATATATGATGCAACAGTTTCAGGGTCACTGAGATCTACCTACCCTAAATATACCAATGCTTTTTCTAAAAGTAGATCAGAATTTCAGAATTTATATTTGATTAAATGTGATTCAACAGCTCTGACTTTTCAAAAACTAACTCAAAAAATTCTGGCTGTGCCCTTGAGAAGATTTTTTTTGTTTTGCAAATCTGAGTATGTTAGAAACTCATTCCCTCCTTCTTGTAATGAATGTATGCTATACATTCCTGTGAGGCCCATTTGTTACCAAACAAATACAAATGCTAATTGGAGAAAGTAACATTTTCCACAATGAGTGTGAGATACAAGCACCCACCAGAATCCTTCTGCTATGCTCCACCTAAAATATGAAAAATACTTGTGAGTTAGCTAATCCAGTTCCTCCATTTTCTCAAAGCTTTATTTAATTCTTTCTGGCTGTACATAATTAAAGGATCTAGATTCTTTATTTTTGTTCTAACAAGACTGGTAAAGGTGCCCCTTGTTATATATGTACAAACTGTATAATATTTCCATACCTACCTTCTCATCTTGAAATACACTCTTTGTTTTCATAGAGCCAGAAGTGTCCCCAGGTGACAATGGAACATCCCTTCCCATTGACTTCTGTGGGAGCTGGGAATAAAGCAGACCACCCAGAATAGGAATTTTGAAGAAAAAGCTCTCTTCACTTGAAGAAAAGCTTATTACAGGCTCCTTTCCAAGTAGGAAGTGACCTTTAAAATTAATCTTTAGCAAACCACTCACACATCACTAACTTAAACAAACATTATAGTCTTAGCTAAACCAAGGAGTATATTTCCTTCCTGCTGATTTGCTCCCAATTACTGTTGTAACAGAAGGAAGTAGAAGATCCTCAAAGGAAGTAAGCAACAGATGCAAGATGTTTGGAAAGTTATTATAATTTGTGTAAACATTATCCTGAAAAAACCCAAGCATTAGCCAAATTAGGGACATCAAACATAGTCATTACCAATTTTTTTTTTGCTCAGCAAAACTGATCTGTGTCACAACATGGATGCTTTCGTAAACTAAGAGATGGGGTCTTATAAAGTCCTAATGTCATTTTGCTTGCTCTGAGCTCACTAAAAATTGAGAAATGCCCTGAGAAGGATGCCGTTTGTCATGCAGACTGTGGCCTCTCCAGGCTGCCCAGAGTGAGATTCATACTCATAAATGACCTTTACACAAAAAAAATCACTGTTCTTTTTCTGTTCAGTAATATGCAACCTTTTTAAAAACAAGGTCCATTTAGGTAATAATTATTAACTTTCTTCAAAAATTTAAAATTGGTTGAAAATTGGTGGAAGCAAATGGAAACATGCCCAAATATTATTTTTGGTGCCTAGGAAATATATCAGTGGGATGCATGAAAAATTATTAGGAAAGGCTTTTGTAGTCAGTAGACTGCAACTCACTATGAATCCTTCAGATGGCCCCTGGAATGTGTTTTTCTTCCAGAGTGTTGAGTGAAATAAAGCAAGACTAACATTTTTTTTTCCTACAGCATGACCCACCTTGGACATTTCTAAACTCACACATGACTTTCTCTGAGTCTCTAAACTGTCAGAAGAAAACTACAGATTGACTTAGTATATTCAGATCACCCCTTCAGCACTGGCACAACTATGATCTTGTATTTGCTACAAAGCTAAATCAGTCTTTACTAAAATACAGGTCCTATACCAAGCCCTACCTATACATAGAAAATGTTAATGCATATATATATAAAGAAATATATATCTATAGTAGTAAATCAAACAGGTCTAGGCACAGAACAGTCCTTGTTAAAAATATTAAATTCCTTTCCTTTGAAAAAGCAGGATAAACAGAAAATGCCTATAAGTTTGACCCTTATTTGGGATGCTGAGATGCTTGGGATGAGGCTGGTTATGTGCCAGGAGGCAAGGGCAGACCTCACAGCTGAACAGAAAGACAATACTCCCAGACAATAATCTACCAAGCTAAAGCTTAAATTTGTTTTGCATCTTCATACTCCTCCAAACCAATCCCCATTTTGTGTAATGCCAGTTTTAAATGTGAAGTATATCCCTAAAATATTATGCATTTAATAACAAATATTCAGAGCCCATTGCTTTTGTTGAGTACAGCGGCAGAGTTGTTCCTCTTACTGTAGTACTGAACCAGATTTCTTCCTTGTTGTTCCCTTTCTGTTTCTCATTTTATTGATTTGGTTGGGCTGCATTTTTAAAAGCTAGTTAGGATTTCCTTTTTTTATCTCTTTACCAAAGCAAAAAACCAATCACAAAGCACGGTGTGTGCCTGTGTATGAGAGTACATCCATATGTGTTTGACAAAGTTCTTGCTAATAGGAGCCTGTACAGTTATGCCTGACTAGAGGCTGCCTCAAACACTTCTATGTTATTAGATGCCAATTAGTGCAAAAGGAAAATTTGCCCTTCTGATTCCCAAATGAACAGAAAGTCTGGAGCTCCAATAATGACAAAATCATGGGAAGATGAGAACTGTTAGTTTGGGTACTAGTAGGGTTCTTGCTTTTGGCTATCAAATCCTGCTTCATAGTGTTCAGTGGTGATGCCACAGCACTGCTTATCTATGCTGACCACTGCACATTGGGACACTGCAATTTCTCACTTGACTGAAGATGTGTCCACCACAGTCCAAGAGACAGGTGTCGATTCTCTATAGGTTAATAGCTTTAAATATTCTGGGTCCTGTTTAATCAAGCACCAAAAAGCCACAAAATCATAACAATTTGCAGCTGCTTAGAGGTCCCAGTCTGCTGAGTCACATTGTCACATGGAGATACCTGCCACCACAACTGACCCTTTTGGGTAAATGGTTCAGAAAATGAAAGGTGGGGAAATTTATGACCTTTCCTACTTTGTCGGAGTTAGAGAACATATGACATGCAGAAAACATGGGAGAACTATGAGAGAGTCAAGGTAGCAAAAAACTGAAGTGTTCCTCTACATCTTATTTACCACAATAAAATACCTCAGGTTTTTCATTCCAGGCCTGAAGCTCCCCCACACCCAGATGATTATCTGCTTTGTCAAAAAAAATTAGAATTTAAATAGCATCTCTGTTATGTATTTTTTTCCTTTCATCAGTCTAAACATGAAACACAAAATTTTATTCTCTTGTCTAAATTAGAAGCCTTGAAGCAAAATATGAATACAGATTTTTCTGAAGCTGTTGTTGCTGCTAATTGACCTGTTGCCCAGGTGAGATGAATTACTTCCCTTTATCCGAGCCAGATAGGACCACAGGACATTTGACACAACTTGCTCTCGTGAGATTTCAAATTCCTACACATAGAAAGTAAATTAAAGAGCAAAAAGCCAAAATACCTTGGGGAACAGCCCTTCCTTTGGGAAGATACCATGACTGACTTTGCCAAGCCACTCAGTTGATACATCTGTGCTGAACAAGCCAAGTGTTGAGTTTCCATGCAGGATCTGAGCAACCTAGTTAACAAACTGTCAACAAACTGTCAGCAACTGCTTTCTAGGGTAGGTAGTTTTCAATTGTGAGGCTCCTGCTGCTTTTGTAGGTGACCCTATCCCATCCACAGCTTATGAAATAGGACAGAGACTGTCCTGGAAACTTCTGCAACTTTTGACATTTCTAACTCCTATCTTCATAACTTCTTCATGGGAGATGTCATGAGCTGCACTGTTCTACAAATTTTAGTCTTCTCATCCCTGGTATTCATTACATTTGCAAAACTCTTGAATAAATCACTAAGGTCACGGAAAGTCTCTGCTTCTGTTTCTAAGAACACCTTGGCAGTGGCCCAAAAAATATCCTGAAAATGTCTCTCTCCTTTATTTAAAATGTGAGCACTACCAATACTTTTCAGTTATTTTCACTGGGTGAAAGCTGTCCTGTTGTTGTGGCAATCCCTAGGGAAGCTCTGATAAAAGGCAAGGACAAATGTGGAAGCAAATTAAAGACTTTTTCTTCCTTTATAATTCCTGTTACTATCAGGAGTAGCTCAAATTAAGTAGGTGCACAGCTTTAGAATAATTTTTATCCACCATAACTAGATATCTGTACACCATCTACAGAAGCACCTACTTGCTTCAACGTAACCTGTTCTTATCAATCCCTTTTTCTGTCCAAGGAAATAAGGACTTGCAATTTAAATATCTTACATGTAAGTTTTGCAAGGAGCTCAGATATCTGTAAAGACCTTCGTTTGATAATAGAGGCAATAGCACACCCACTTTGCTATAACTGGAATGAAATTGTCATTAGATTTATATACTGATTAGATTAGATTCAATTTATGTTCATTTAATATCAATAAAAGCTCATGTCCTAATAAAATGGTTTCTGGTGGCATGTTTTGCTTAAAACACATTATCTTTGTTTTAGTCTTAACTTCCTACTAAAATCAACACTTTTTTTAGGAAAACTTCAAAAGAATATTTTTTCAACTAGAAAAACTTATTAGCCTAACCTTTTTTCTCCCTACAATAAATACCATTTTATAGTCCAAGTCTGAGATAATAGGGGAAAAAAAGATCTCAATTATGCAATTCAGTATATTTTGGAAGCGCAAAGCATCTTTTTCACACACAGTTACACTTTAACTTTTTTTTTCTTCCTTTAACATTATAAAGACATGGATTATTAGGACTGAAATTATCCAGATAGAGGAGAGATGTATAGAGAGATCTGGCCTGTGATTAGGAATCTCTTATCTGTGAGGCAGGTGTAAAATAATATAAAAAACAGTGATAAAACAACAGACATTATCACAATCAGAACAAATAAATCAGCTTGACTTATTCTTCCTTTGTTTTATGTGTAAAAACAATTATAAAGCATTTTTAAACTTTTGCAATATAGTTATTCTTAAATAAAATACTTCTGACTTTTTAAAATAGTGCAATATAAAATTGCACTATGCATCTGTATTGCAATATAAATACTGAGAACTTTTAAAAATACGTTGGACTTCTGAACAATTTAGATCTGGGCTTTACTGAGACCAGTGCTAAAATACAATGATGACATTTAAAGAAAGAGATCAAAAATTCATTGGTGTAAATGCATGTTCTTACTCATATTACCTTATGCAAACCTTGCTAATATGAAAATTTAGGCTAGATATGCAGTGAATTTATATTTTAGCTTGATTTTGGCTGGCTCTTTTTTTGCAAAATAATGCTACCTTAAGGATCAAATAAAGACAGAGATTTCTTGTAACTTCCACTAAGTCGCCTTTGTGTTTGATTGGTATAATGTGCTCTAGGATGACCCTGCTTGAGCAGGGAAGTTAGACAGGATGACTGTGATCCCTTCCAAACTGACCCATTCTGTATTTCTGTGATTTTGTGATGGGAGCATATTGTTATCTAATACATAATTTTTTCCTTTGTAAACCTAAAACTTTTCTCAATGCTGTTTGAATTGTAGAATGGAAATTGACAAATTTGGTTTCCCAAAGAGATGGAAGAATTAACTAAATAAAAGCTTTTACTCACAACTCCGCATTTCACTTCCTTAACTGGAGATTATATGAGGAAATACAAATCATAACATTAGGTCTTCATTCTTCAAGATAAGCACTCCTGACATTCAAAACTTAAAATCTGAAATTCCAAATTCTACCTAACATGATGAAGATGGAGGGACACTTCAGAGAGGAGCTCCTTTCCTACAGTTCAGAGTTCTTTGACTTGGATGAGCCATTCTGCAGAGGTGATTGTTTCTTGGTGTTGGCTCCAGGAAGCAGCTAGGTGGCCACCTGAGACAAAATCACTCACTTTGAGGGATCTGTAAAGAATGATCCCATACTGGGAAAATTTCAAGTGGAAAAAGTAGTTGGGCTTTCGCCAACATATTCGCCATAATGTTCACTTTACAGACACTCTGTTGAAAAAGAATTGCTTGCATTTTTTAACTTCCTTGCATAGGTTTTAAAATATTGATTTGTCAGAAAAAAAGAACCTTTTGTTCACCCAAAGAGAACAGTAGCTTTATTCTTCCTTTTTTGATGTAATTTATTTCAACCAGTTTTTAATGCTAGTTTACATGCTAGACATATTGCATGTAGGTTTTTTTAGAAGTAAAAGACCAACATAATTTATAAAGTATACAAATCAAACTAACTGCAATGTGTGCTATGTTAGTATTCAGAAAGCACACAGCTACTCATATGGCAAGATCAAAATTTTGACCTGCTGCCTTTTTTCTCTCTGGTCCTTAGTGAAAATTTCAACCATTATGCTTACTGAAGTGGTACTTATGGAAGTATACCACGTCATTACTGATTACCTAAGTTGATCTGACTCTTAGTTCTGGTCTCTATTTAACAGTTTAAGCTTCATGCCAGTAGTAAGGTTAATCAATTTCTTCTCTTAAAAGAGATTTTGTTCTGGCTTTCAACAGTCTTTACTAGAAGAAAAGCAAAATCTGAACCTTTTTCTTATTTTGCTTGAAGTCATGTTTGTCATTTTGAACCTTTTCCTTGAGCAGAGCATTTCTTTACGTATCCCAGAATTTTGCTGTCAGCTTTCTCATGAATAGAGATCATGCTCTTTGCCAATGCATTTACTCCCCTCTCCCTGCACAGACTAAACTAATGAAACATTATTCTACCTGTTATACCTGGTTTCTGTCTACCTTATTGATTTAGTCCACTCTTTCTGGCCTCAAGAGGGGGACAGTATAACAGTGTGAGACATGTCATAGTCTTGAAGAATAAAATCATGAGAGCGAAAACAGCAAAGAAACAGTTTCCTGATCTGTGCTGACATACTAACTAATTTGTCCTGAGCAACCCTCTCTTAAGATTACTCTTCTGTCTTCATTTTTCCATATGTCAGCTGAGGGTAATGTATTTTGTCACAGTGAAAATTTGGTTAATTAAGGAGTTTAATGCAACCCTTATGGAGTAATTTGGCTTACATTTCTAGCAATCAGGGGATCAATAGCCTCAAGTTTCAAATATCCCAAAAAACTATTCTTTGAACTCTAACAAAATAGTAGCATAGAACATAGAACAGTTGGATGAATCGACTCTTAATTCACCATATGAGCCAAAATTAAATGTTACAGTTAAATAAAATATTTTGATCTGTATTTTTTTTCTTTGCACTTCTTTTTCTTTTGTAAAGAAATACTCAGATAAAATTGGAAACACTAATTTGAAAATTAAAGCTAACATACTTTTTGTATTCTGAAATTAATCTCTCAGTGTATGTGTCATTCCCATTTGGTGTACAGACTCTGACATTCCTAATCTGCAGTTTAAAACTAACAGTATTTAATAGGAAAATTTGTTAGTCCAAAAGAGGATATGATTATATTAATTCCCAGAACAATAAAGACTTAGGAAGAGTTTTCTTTTTGTTTGTGAGAGACTTTTGAGTGATTATTGTAATGCTGCTGGATTACAGTAATCAGTCTTGCACAATAGGGCAACTAAGGGCTTTGTATAGTTTAAGTCCAAATAGATATCAGGTTATTAAACAACATATACAAAAAATAAAACAACTGTGTCATGCCTTCCTAGAAGCATCAAGATTTTGCCAGCCTGAACATTTTCCATCCATGCTTCAAGTTTCAATTGGAAGCAGGCATTGAGCTCCTAAGTGGAATGGTGTCAGTGTCCATCAAATCCCCAGGACTACCTTTCATGCAGAACTGGGGCAGCATCACCCACAATTCCATTTGGGTGAGGTTGGGACATGCAGTCTTGGGGGATTGTTGACAAGGCTGGGGCAGCATCCCATTCCATACCCCCATCTCCAGTTTCCCCGGCACAGTAGGTCCTCCCAGGGTGCTGAGAGGACCCTGCATTCCCCATCAGCATCTGACTGCACAACACCTCTCACCAAGGAGGTCATGGTGCCTTACAAACAACATTGTATGTCTGCAGAAGGCCAGATTCAGGCTCACAGGAAGGCAGGTGCTGAAAAGATCCTATGTCAGAATGGCAGCGAGTGAGCCCATCATTATTGGATCAAGTGTATTTATTTTTGCCAGCATTTGTATGATTCATGAATTTCTTTTCTACTGTTGGAAAAAAGTGTTCAATAAAGCGAAGACTGTCTCTGTTCCTTGACTCCAGCCCAGAATCTAGAATATTCTCATTTTATAAACTCTCTTGTATTTCCTGAGCTCAGGGGACAGAGTTTTTAATGATGCAAGGTAGACAGCATAGGTAAGGAAAATAGAAGGAAGATGCAAATCAATACTCAACTCTCCACAGGATAGTGTTCTAATTTGCTAAACTCTTCACGGGGAGTGAGAAATGAATAGGGTTTTACTAACAGACATTTCTAAATGAGAAATCACAGTCTGTATCAGTTTTAAATATGCAAGGATTTTAATTATTTTAAGATTTGGCTTATTTCTAAATGCACTGCATTTTTAATTAGTTCTAAACAGACTTTATTTCATTCATTTTTTGAATGGCAAGATTTAGAGATAGCATAGGCCCTCAACACCTGAATGCATCAACACAGGAAAATCAATAGCTCTGGAAAAGCCCCCTAATTCCTCTGCATACTACCCAGCCAAAATCAGGCCACTCAAGGGGGCTTGGAAAGGTCCAGGTGTCATAGGAATATGGCAAAACTTATTGTGTTTTGGGATCATGGGTCTGTAATGTCACTTCATTCCTTTCCAAAACATCTCCCTCAGAGCTGCGAAAATGCAGCTGCATGCATTAGGAATAGAAGACAGGGCTACTGTCTCTTTTGTCCAGCACTGTTTTGAAGAGTCTTGTGGGTACAACATTTTGGCCAGTCCCCCATGAGCTCACAAGAAACTGTGGGTCACAGAGCTAACTGCAGTGACAAGGTATTCTTGAACCCTTGCACTCAAGGCTGGCCTGACACAGCTCTCATAACATAGCAATATCTGTTACATACAGAGACATGACAGCAGGGACATAGGTCAACTCTTATATGACCCTGGTGGGCCAGCCACTCAGAAATATACACTTGCTTTTGCTCACTTGACGGGGTCAGACAGATTTTGTGCTCTTTTCTGCACCTTTTCAAAAGGAGCCTCAGACTAGTCTAGACTAGTCTATAGCCCGGCTCCCGTGACTGAAGATCTTTTTTTGGAACATGGAAACATGAACTTCTTCCTGAAAGGGAAAGCAATGGACACCTAGGTTTGTATATAAGGTGGCTCCTCTCCCACCGTGCACTTTATAAGTTAGTGGTCACACTGTTATGCTACAGAGCCTGCTTTCATTCTTTAGTACTAGGATTAGGTATTACCTTGGACCCAGCTATTTGACTGCATAAAAACCAAGGTACTTCTGCACAGAAAGAGCTTTCTATCATCTCAGTGTTTCTTAGTCACACCTCAACTCCATGGGTCTGTAGAGAGCTGGTTTGCAACATTTGCTGGCTTTTTTGGTATTGCATCCCCAGAGCTGTGGGTCCAGGCTCTCTGTGTGTCTCAGTCCCAGTGTGATACCTGCCCCAGCAGTGCTGGCAGTGCTGGGCAGCCACCTGGACACCCTCAGCAGGGAACTCACTGCTGAGCTACCAGGATGAGTGACAAGAGGTGTAATGTCTGCCCTGCTCCAGTGTTGAGCCTTGCAGCTGCAAGAGCCAGTCTGCTATTTTGTTTTTTGTCCTGCATGTCACAGCCTGTGGATGCAGTAGCTGTTGTTGGTGTGGTGTTGAACAGCCTCTGCTCCATGATTCAGCATGTAATATCGAGGACACTAACATTTCAATAATCCTCTGTTGTTTATCAGATCTTACCTCTTGGACATTGTCCTCATGGAGTCATCACCTGTTTTTAAAAACAAGGCCAGAATATGCCAACAGCCAGAGCTACACTCCGGTAATGTCTGTAACCACCCTGGCATGTGGAACAAGTGAGAAATGCCATGGACTTCAATTTTACTAATACCTGCTAACACACCCTGTGTGGTTGCACTGAGTTGCCCCAGCTGATTTTGGTAGGACTATTTACCACTGAAGCACCGGCCTTGCTTGATTTTTGCAGGTGAAGCAAGGTCGTTTGCCAGAAGGAACTATGAAAACAGCCAGGGAGGAATTTCAACACAGTACAATCTCATTCACTTCTGGATTAATTGTGCCAAGGTGTAATTTAAAAGGCTAGTTTCTCTCCCTGTTCAACTCAGAATGGTTATCTGTTGACAGCAAAGTTATGTTCACAGTGACCTTTATAAAATTGTTGAGATTTTCTGTCTTTGTGCCCATGATAATGAGGAATGACAAAAACTCTGAGGTAAAAATATCTAAGTCTTTTAACCCTAGTGTCTTGCAACCCTCTTGAAAGAGATGAAATATCTGCAAAAGTAGGAAGCCTCTTTGTCTGCTTATCTTAATCAGGAAAGTATTTGACCAGCTGACCTGTGCCAAGATCACTGAAAAGAACAACTCTGTATCATTTCCCTGGGCTTGCTTCCCAGTCCTCGTATTTTTGTGAGGGTGCTGAATTTTTAGCAAGATTTTAGTACGTAGTGACTTTAACAGATGCACAGTCAGAATTTCATAGGAGTGCATATTGTAACCAGCCTAAAAATACATGCAGAACTGTGCTGAATTTTCTCAAACAAAAGCTATAAAATGTCATGTCATACCTTATCATATGAGACAGCCTTCAAAAACTGAAGTAAATTTGTCCTCTGTGATGTCCTCATTTCTTTTTTTTTCCCTTTTGCTTTTTGTTTTGTTAAAAAAATGCTGTTAGAATGATGCACGATCCCTGTATTTCCCCTCAGTAGTACAATTAATTTCATGTACAGGCACAGTCTGAAAAAATGAGATGAACTGTCTTACACTCATTTATTAATCCTTGTTTTCTGTACATCTTTTTCAATATCAATCCCCATCCTATCCCAAAGGGTGCACAGGGCAAGACCAGAGCAAAAGTGAGACACAAGGCATGGTCTGGAGGAAGCCGTGAACAGAGGCAAAAGTTGCAGATGGCTCTGGCCTCAGGCTCCTTTGTGAGGATTAATGCAATTTTGATAGATCAGCAGAGTGTGTGGGGCAAACACATGGATTTCAGAAGTTTCATGCTATTTCTTTCTTCCTTCTTCCAGAAGATAACAATTCATAAATACCAGCAATCAGAACTGGGTTAATCAAGTGCTCTGAAAAGACAGTCAAAGGAAAGGGAAAGGAAGGACAGTGTACTTAAAAGCGATAAATATGGAAGCAGCAAAAAGCTCAGAGAAGCAGAGCAGCTGAATATCAAAGCAGGGAGATGAGGGCACATTAGGACTACTGAGATAGAAAATGAAATTTGCACACACCCACAAAGAGTCAGTGAAAAAAGATATTTTAAAAAAAAAGTAAACTGCTCTAGCATAAAGCAGATGATGATATGAGCAGCTTTCCTTCTTCTGGAAAAAGAAAGCTTTGACTTGAAAAGAACTATGAAGCAAGTAAAATAGAATAAATATGCCAATACATTTTCATAAAAATTGAAAGCATATGTGTTGTGTTAAAGCATACATTTTTAAACAAAACTTAACTTATAGAGATCTTTCCATTGAAATGCAAAATTTGGGCCAGTTGGAGACTTAGCTGGTATCAATGATTTAAAGAGATCTGCAAAATGGGGTCCAAACTGGGGAGGTTCCTTCTCTGCACCACCAAAAATCCATTGCAGCATTGCACAGGAGGCAGAGTTGTGTTTATTTCACCAGCCATTGAAGGAACCCACAAGAAGGGAAAACTTCAGGTCTCCTGCTTTTTTTAAAAAAGTATTTCAGTTCTTCCCTAGTCCGTATAGCACCAGCATGACATAGATGTTCAGCTGTCTGACTCTATGTGTACTGTGAGAGAGCAAATTCAGATCCAGACTCACCCCTTGCCCACTGCTTATTTATGGGATTGAAGAGAGCTAAGCTGAGCTGTAGGCAAAGCCATGGTGCGTGACCCTTTCACAACAAGAGACCTAGAACACTGGGCTGACACTGGCTGTTTCCAGGTCCCTCTGCCCTGGAAGCAAAGTCAGGTGACTGCTACTGCACAGAAAACAGCTCTGGGTCTGACTGAGAAGGGTGCTGATGTTGCCTGCTGTGAGACAGATGGGAACTGTAGCCCCTGGACATGAATATGCCTCCAGTAAGGAACGTGAATTTACAGAGTCAAATTACCCTTTGTGCTTTGCAGCCCTATAGGGCTCAGAAAATCCAGTCACATTCAATCACTTTCAGGAGTCAGCCGACACAGCTGCACATCTCGAGACAAGAGGCTTTAATGCGTTTTCCAAAGACACAGGGGAGAGGAGGGAGAAGTGGCCTTTTTGTCTGAAAATCCTTGTCTCAGGTGATACTTCTAAAATGTGCCTCCAACAGACTCCAAGACTGCCCCTAGCACTGCTGTGGGGCTGCAGGGAAGTGATTTGTACTGGGAAGTCCTGCTCTAAATGCCCTCCTTTTTGAGCAAATTAAACTTACTGAAAGTGCCAATTAAGAAATTTATAGCCTTATAAAAGCATGGCCAAATTCAAATCTTTTGTAGACACCCTAGAGCACACGCATTAAAATATTCATGTGCCACTGTTCAGGTCCTTTTGTTCCTTGCTCCATTTAAATCCTCCTCCTGAACCAATCTTAATGTGTCCTCACTCGGCCTAAGATAAAGTATTATTCAGGCTCAGCATTGGCCCACGCTACGTCTAGTCTTTAAGTTTCCACTGGTTTCTGACCCAAGGCATTATGTGTCTCCATCTCACTGTTACTTACTTCAATATTTATGGCATCCAAAGCTGGATGTCTAAAAGTTGCTTAATGTTCAGTTCCACTCCCATAAAAATTAGAGCCCCTCCTTTGGCAGAGGGGACAGCTTGTCTGCTGCTCCTCCCACCTTTCCGCTCAAATGATGAGCGCTGCTTTGCTACCGAAGGAGTCAGTTGTTTTAATGCTCTATGAAACTTCTGATTCAGTGCTGCATGGGGTGCTTAAAACACTTTTATATTTCTTTACCATTTGAGAAAGAGTGCAGGAGTAAAATGGGTTCTCCTCCCTGCTGACTCTCACTAATGTTGCCAATTTATCACTTCACCAAGTGACTCACAGGCCAATTTCTAGGTGCTGACACTTGGTCCCTCAGTGGGGAGGCAGGAGGCTCCTGCTACAGCAGCATTCACAATCACTTGCTTGGGAAACTGTATTTGCTTCATTCACTTTGTGAGGTTTCTTTTCATTTAGTGTTTTGGCTCATCTATAATACCACCTCTGTGTCCTCATACTAGTTTCTATTCCCCATTTCTAAGAAGAAAACTAAAAGACACTGCTTCCAGCATCAGCTGCAGCTATCACAGTTCTGATATGCATATTCCAGATCCATGTCTTTTACATCCTTCAAAGCATTTAAACAACCTGACTGTGAGTGTTATCTATTGCACCAATTATCCCTCTTCCTTTAGTGAAAAAGTTGAGATGCTAACTAGTATTTAGACTATAGAAAATGCTGCATATGAGCAATAGCATGATATTCTTGTATTCAACTATTGATTACTATTATAAAAATGGTATGATATCTAGATTTAGATTCCACTTTCAAGTTCTTCAGTATGCTGCTCCTTTTGCCCTACTTTTTGGTCCTTAGGCAAAACTACTATCATGAGAAAGGATTTATTAATGAACTAGCAAAAAACTGTTTATTCACAATTTATTTTTTCTCAGGATTTCTTTAATGTCATTTTGCAATTTCTTCAGCCTGTGCCTCAAAGACCTGAAAATTTTTGTACCCCACCAGGATTGGCTGCCCAGGTGAACTTATGTGAGACTGGGGAAGTGTGGCAATCAGTGTCTCAAAACAGGTCCTCTTCTCCAGCCAGATCTGGGCTCCAGAGAAAATTCAGGTGATGTACAGAACAAAATAATTTTCCTCTGGAGAGTATACACAAAATTTGGGGGAGGTCAAAATTATCAGGGGAATCAAACACAGGGCTGTCCTTAAAACCTGATCTTGGAAAACTCTTGTTCTGAACTTGCAAGTCACAGAGAATAAACTTCTTTATAGAAGTGTATCACTGATTGTTACATAACTGAGTCACTGAGAAAAGAAAGAGCCAAATGATCATGATTCATCTGAGCAGAAAAGGCAGGACAAGGATGGATTTATAAGCAATCACTACAGTCTGCTCTGTATTGGTGTAGCTGAAAGCTATTTAAGAGTTTATAACTGTACGTGGAAAAGTAAAATTCTCTAAAGGTGTATTTTTACAGATTGAAAAATGATGTCACTTTCCTCACTGATTATTGCAAGTCACAAATATTGCTGTTTGGGATGTTTCCAGCTGAACATTTTATTCCTACCAAGTGTTGCCCCAAATCCCCACCCTATTCCTGTACCTGCTCTTTACCATTATCAGAAGAGCTAAAAGGCAATTTTCAGCCGTAGTGCAGCCAGCTCCCCTCCTGCATTCACTGGGAATATGGCTGCTGAAACCTTGCCTCCAGTTCATTTCCACAAAACTTCACCGTATTGTAAATCAGATGCAGAGGTTTCATTACTTTCCTCCTCAGCCTTTTTTTTTTTTTTTCAAATTTCATGTAAATGATCATTTTTACCACAGGTATGGAAGACTTAGATCAAAAGTAGAAATCACTGTCCTATTGCCATGGTGAAATGGGACCCAATTAGTGCACTGTGTGAGAAAAAAAATAAAAAAGACAAGAAACTTGTACTTCCACAAGAGCAGCTTTCAAAGCAAATTCTGGGAAATCTAAACAGCTGCTTTTTTCTTGGTATTTTAACTTTTGTCTTCAAATTTCATCCAGGTAGTGGAAGAAACAACTAAACCAAAAAAACTAGCAGAATTCTCGAAATATGATCTAAACTAAAATAGCAGCAGTTTCAGAAGCACAGACTGAAGATTAGAATAAATACAAGAAATAAACAGATCAGTCTCTTGTATTTTTTCTTTTGCTGTTGTAGGTTGCTGCTTTTGTCCTATGCACAGGTTTTCATATGAACTGCACAAGAGGGGCTATACACAGCATTCCCAACATTTTTTTGAGCACCAACCATGGCTTTTGTCATTCCACAGATCATTACAAATTCGATAGAGTGATTATACAGAGACAAATGTCCACATCCTGCTCCATTCTACACAAGTAAGTTGGTTAACATTATTTTTCTTGCCTGGGCTGAGGGATGCATAGATCTGAGGGACCCATTTCTTACTCTTGTTTAATTGGCAAGCAGTGTCATTTTCTTTGAAAGTGAGTAGCAGTATATTTCCCCCATTAGTTCACATTAAAGAAATTTAGTTAAATCTTCCAATAATTAGAGCTAATGTATGCCTTCCTTCTTTGCATTATTTTCGAGCTAGTGGATTTTAACTATGGTTCTCCTCTTTTTACTAGAAATATCACATTTTCTCCTAGATGAAACTAGGTCTCAAAATTAGGCATAAAGTGGGCAGAATCAGGCATATTTAAAATTTGTTATATGAACACAGTGAATTGCTTAAAGGAACTATTATATGAACATGGAAAGTGGCTTGGGAAATAAGGATTCTGAACTCAAAATTTAAACATTTCTTACAAAATCTCCTCAGTTCTCTGTAGTTCAAAGCGAAAAAAAAAACATACAAGAGTAAAAATATTGTCTTAATTTCTGAAAGCTGCTAAAATTTTCACATCTGTGAGAGGTCACGGGTCCCTGTAGACAAAAAAACCCTTGCCATAATTTTACTAAAATCAGTTATTAACATATGGCAATGACTTGCAAAGTACTGACGTAATTTTGACACACCAGTTTAGAGTGAAGTGGGAGCAATTTTATCAGATAATGTCATTGGTATTCAGTAGTGCTCTTAAGATGGCAACACACACTAAAAATAATTGCTGGAGAAGAATTAAATATTTATTTTAGCTTTTCTAGAGATTCCTAAACTGAAGCAAAAGATGACACCTACAACACTATTGCTTTACCTAGATGAAAATGCTTTGGTTCTATTGGAATGGTCTAAGCTCGTCTTGATACAGAAGACACGTGAAGATTACACCACTGAAGGGATAGTGGGGATACATCTTGCTGCTGAAATAATATCATAAACCTTGTTATTTTCCCAATTATGTTCTGTGAATGCAAATTCTTGAATTTAAAGCTCATGCTATTTGCTTTTTAAAGAACAATTATATTTCTGTGTCATTTAGTTCCTTTAAGGCATATATGGGCAGTAAAATAAACTGGTTCTGAAATCCCAGTCAAAGGCCACAGAGCTTATTGCCTGTGTCAATAATCATTCATGGAATGATTTTTTACGTCTGGTGGTTAAGGTCTACCACTTGTTTATGTGGTACACCAGATTCAGAAATGCAGTATCTGTCTTGATACAGGAATCCTGCAGATTATTTATACAGCAACTAAAGAGAATTCCAGATCCCTAGTTAAACTAAATCAGTTAAGCCCCATCAGGTGCAGTGAAAACATCATGATTTGTGTCAGATGAGAATTGAGCTTTTCTCAACCTCTTTCTTTTTAAGGAAAAAAAAAAAGACCCAAACTAATCTCCAGCTGTGCAGCATAGCAGGAGCAGGTTGTCTCCAATTGCCCAGACTGAGGCCAAGCTGGGTGTTTATGAAGGCTCCTGTTTGTCGCAGGGCTTTAATTCCTGAGGAAACCAGGGCACTTGGGGCTGGAATGTGCTCAAGTCTCATGCCAGTGTGGAGTTAGGAGATGGCCAAGGTGTATATTCAAGAGCTCACTTGGGAGCCCAGACACAGCGACTGCTGGCAGCACAGGGCTTTAGCACACTTACTCATGTCACTATAAGCTCTTCTCTCCTTTCTTCAGCAGCTTGACAGTGTATGGGATCTCATGGATTATTTCCACTGAGAGGAAGGTAGCAGGATTTTCTGTGACGCAGCCCTGCTCATCCATGACATTCAACCCCAATTCTCAATGTAAACATTCAGTGTCTGTGAAGATAAATAAATTTAACTTATTCTTTTTCATGAAAACAGATGTGCTTTGAGACACTGAGGTGGCAGTCAGTCATCAGTGCCCTTACAAAGTCTCCTGCTGCACACTCTGTAGCAGGCCCAAGGTCCTGATCTGTGCCCGTGTGAGAGATGGTGGATTAATAACTCAGAAACCTGCAGCATGAGGCAGTACCAAGGGCTGACGTTGTTTTCCTGGGAGAACTCAGGAAAACAACATCAGTTGAGCTTGTTTTCCTGGGAGAACTCAGCCCATGGCTTAGTAATTGCTTTGGTGAGAGGGTTGCAGGGTCTGTATTTGAGAGGTGTAGGGGTTTAGAAGATTATGTGTGACTAAAGGAGAACAACCTTGCAACTGATGACATAAAAGTTGCTTCTTGTCCTGGATGCAAAGCCTGGATTAACAAGGATTTTTAACCCAGGGACAAGGCACAAAAGAGTGGGTAGCAAGTCAGGCAAGAGTGGATAGCCAAAGGCTGGTGTCTAGATACAGAATGTGAAGATGGTCATGGGGGTAGATAGAGAGGTCTCTATCTTACCACAAGACTTAAAGTTCTGCAGAAAGTATTTCATTCACTTTGAATGATCAAATAAGTAATAGACTGTATGCTTTTCATGAGCCTGGCCATAAAGGAAGTTTTCTCTACTTGATGCTAATGTGTGGAAAAGAGGTTGCACCACAGATTTATGGTAATAAGGCTGGACTCAGTGTACCTTTAAATAGAACTTATAACAACACTGCCACCACATCATGACTGGAGGTTGGGACAAGTTCCTGTAGTCTGTGAACCCAGATTTACTAATATAGGAAGAAAAAAAAAAAAAAGAGGGAGCATAGTATTAGGTAAAACAGGAAGAGGAAGAAGAATTGAATAGAAAGATACATATGCCAACTCAATCAGAGTTTTATTTTTCTGTTGTGACTTCTTTTCTATTTGTCATCATATATATGCCTAGAAATCTTACTGTCTGCAGAAAAAAGGTTTTAAAATATTTATCCACCCAGTGTAAGAAAAAAAAACCCTGCATTTTTTCTCTGAATACTATTATATTCATTCTAGATGAATGAATAATCAATTTAAGAAAATTCATAAACTGTCTTCTTATTTAAAAAATTATTTTTTAACATGCTTACATCATTCAAAGTCTTATATGGATTAATTCTTCTTAATATGTTTATGACATGAAAATCTTATCGGTTTCAGGAATTAGGATACAGAAATATGACTGACTTTTAAATAAATATGCATATTAAAAATAAAAAAATAAATATAAGGTTTCTTCCCAACTGCACTAGACAAACATCTAATTTGCTACAAGATCTTCTAACTGTAAACACCAGTACATGGGTAATTTTTTTTTTTTAATGAATGGTTTTGCAAAGAGCAAACTGCTGTTTATTTATTTAAATTAGGAGAATAGGTCTTTTGTACATAATATGCCAAAGTTAAATGGAAGACCAGAGAATATTTTCACTGGCACTAATAAGCATGTGTAGAATTTTCAAGGCATTTATTACAGAAATATGACTAACCAACAGTGACATAAGCAACATCGTAGAGGAATGTCCAAATTATTTATTTTTATTTCAAGAGAAATGTTTGCAAAATACTATGTCCCCTTTATTTGCATTTGATTACAGTCCAAAGGGTTAGGAGAAACTTCAGTCCTTTTCAGTGAACAATTTTCCATTCACAAAAATCTGGTAAGGAGCATGCAGAGAAGATGGGTTGAACTCAGGGGTGTTTTTTAATACAATTATCCATTTAGAATAAAAAGGAACCTACACCAAAACTCTTCCTTCTGCTTCTAAGAGAGTATTAAGGTTTGATAGCTCCTGGGAAAAACCCTGCTGCAAGACTGAGCAATCAACTCAAACATCTTCACAGAATCAGTATCTTGATTTCTCACTCTCAGCTGGAAAAAAAGCCAGGGTACAGATCAGAATTTGAGATATGGCATAATTTTCCTGAAAAAGAAAATCAAACAAAGAAACAACCTTATAAAATTTTTATTCATTATTTCATTTTTTCCTGCTGCATGTAGTAGGGGTATGTGTAGATCTCATTGTTCCAAGTGCTGGTAAAATACATTTCTGTTAAAGTTCCAACAGTTCCAAGCACATGATGCCTCACATGGTTCATTCTGCTGTGCTGAAGCCAGCAAAGATACAAAGAAATCATATGTGTGCCGACAACCCTAGCCAGTAGAAAGTAATGCAAGTTAATTTTATGGGAAGCTTTCACATTTCCTCTTGTTTGTCTATGATTTTATAGTTTTCCTAAAAAGAAAAACTCTGATAATACATTTTCTTTTCTTCCTGTACAAATGACAATTGGGAGTTATGTAACACAGCAGAGTCAATCACATAATGGCTGTGGAGTCAGCTGGAAAGTGAGAATTTCAAATAAGGAATAAGCAGGAGCAAAAAAAAAAAAAAAAGACATTCTGAAACATGATCATGTTCCTATGCAAGCATCTCTTGAAAATAAAATGCAGAAATCATGCGGAGAAGGCCAAAGTCTTTCTAATATGGCATCTGCAAAATTGTTTCAAAACACAAAGTTTTCCAGATATATCCCAGAGGTGTCAACAGCTCTTTATAACATTTTTTTTAATTTAAACAAGTTGTTAAAACTGGAGAGAAATTTAACTGACATCACAGCACGATCATTTGCTGGGACAAGGGAAAAGAAACTCAGCAGCTGCCAGTTTGGATGAGGAGATAGTCTCTGCCTCTGCAACTGAGGCTCCAGTGCCTTTAGCCTTGGGAAGTTGATAGTGCCTAAAGCCCTCGTCATCTACCAGACAGCTCATTGTTACCGTCATTCTGTGCCCACTGAGGTCTCTAGAAGACCCGTACATTTTTTAGAGGGGGTTGTATGGATGCCAGCTTTCTCTCTCTTTCAACATTTCAGCAAAATCCGTATCTTTTCTCTACAGGTACATCTCTGTTGTCATCACCCTTATCAAAAGAAATTTGCTGTTACTTTAAACTATTAAAAGCAGCAAACACTGATGTAAATAGCTCCTTTAACTAAACTAAAAATATTTTTTGAGGAGTGGGCTGGCAATGCTCTGCAATGAGCCCAATAAGATGAGAGCTGACTCTGACTGTAAATATTATTATCACTACAGCATGCAGTCAGAACAAATACAAATGTTATAATTTTCACTAATGTTTATACTACTCTGACCAGTTCCACTCTGGAATATTCTGTTCTACCAAGTGTAGTGGTAGGATTTATTTTCCCACCCTTGGGATGGGTTCCCAAGCCTCCACAGGCATATTTCTTTTCAGATGCTGTTAGTAGAACACAAGCACCTTATTCTACCCTGAAACATCTTCCTCTACATAGCTGTGATTCATTGATCACTGTTACCAGTCAGCTGCCAGCTTTTGTCATGTCTTGCTAGCGTGTCAGAAAGAGACCTGGGTATGTCTCTGAGCAAAGTTTTCTTCAGGCAGGTTGAAATTTTTAATTTCCATAACATTTTAAATTATGTAAAACTATTTGTTGCGAAGAAGTTTGCTGCAGCTCAGAAGAGCTACAAACCAACATAACTCTTGTAAATAACATCTTTTCAAGTTTTATTTATCTTCCTTTAGCACAGTTTTCAATTATTTCGCTGTCAAGGTGGACTTGCAAGGAACTCAGTCCAAGAGACTTAGTCGTGTGCTAGTCAAGAGAGAAATAAACCACAAAAAGTAATGAAGGGCATTGAAAAAAACCCACATGTATTGATCTTCCACAGCCTCAGAGTGCTATCACTTCTGAGTCATCAATTTAAGACCAGCAGAGGCAACCATATTAAGGGATTACCAACAACACAAGCTGGCCTCTGCAAATCCTGAACTAAAGCAAATAAAACTCCAAGGATCTGTCTAATATACATTTGCTTCTACTTTTATTCTTTGATATTCCCCATAAGCCTTGTGGAGGAAAAAATAATTGGAAC
Organism: Euphonia xanthogaster; assembly: GCA_034509185.1. Classification (NCBI taxonomy): domain Eukaryota; kingdom Metazoa; phylum Chordata; class Aves; order Passeriformes; family Fringillidae; genus Euphonia; species Euphonia xanthogaster. The sequence goes on along the minus strand of JAYDZK010000169.1, from coordinate 82,575,968 downwards.
CAAACATGGAATCAAGTAAGTACCTTCTCTTTTGGGCCAATTTTAACAATGTTGATCAAATTCTATCCGCATAAAAGATCAAGGTTTGCTTTGAATCCCAAATAGTCATAGCTAAACAAGGATTTGACTTTTCTCGTGCAGAATTTTGTATTGTAGAGCAGAAATAAATGCACTAAGGCATATCCTATTAGCTCTTCATGGTCCAGTAATGCACAGGTGGGAGATGTTGATGCCACTGGATATCAAACCCGCCCACAAGGAAGGTTGTGGAGATTCACAGCTAAATCAGTGACCTTCCAGGAGAAGCAGGATTTGGGGAATCTGTCTCAAAAATCTCTGCAGGTCAAGGGGCCTTGAGGGAAGTCTTAAATATTCACACTACTCTCAATATCCAAGACTCCCTTCTCCTCCTCCCCCCTATCTTCCTTCCCCTCCACATTTTTAATCTTCCAGAAAGATTTAATGACACACAAAGAATTTTCCTGAAACCTGAGTGAATCACCAAAATGGATTGTGGACACTGAATTCCATTTCTAAAGGAAATCAAGCTGTTCTCCCCCTCAAACCCCCCCCCCCCCCC